>CM019698.1:2119463-2789463 GCA_009760885.1 Achatina immaculata
ACTACCACTATCAATTTTACTGTTACTACTACTACTACCACTACCAATTTTACTGTTACTACTACTACTACCACTTTTACTGTTAATACTACTACTACCACTATCAATTTTACTGTTACTACTACTACTACCACTTTTGCTGTTACTACTACTACTCTCTCTCTCTCTCTCTGAACCTTAAGTGCCCAGGGCACATGGGGCTTCCGCAAGGGTTTTCCACAAATGCCTGTCCTTCGCCTTTTTTTCTGCTCTTGCCCAGGTGAGCCCTCTATTGCTCAACATCCTTTCTGTTGTTCTTCTCCATGTCTCTTTTGGTCTACCCTTACTTCTGCTCCCCTGTGGTGTCCATCTTAGTGCTATTTTTGGTAGTGAGTTGTCAGTCATTCGGAGCACATGTCCCAACCATTCCCAGCGTCTTTCCTCAATAATTGTTGTCAGTGGTTTCATCTGCATTTCTGCTAATAAGATGTTATTTCTTATGGTGTTTGGCCAAAATATTTTTCTAATTCTTCTTAAACATTTAGTCTGGAAAGAATTCAACTTGTTTTCTATGGTTTTGGTGATTTTCCAGCATTCGCTTCCATAGAGTAGTACACTTAGAACATTACTCTTAAATATCCTGATTTTCATATTTATGCTTAGTTTTTTTTATTTCCACTACTACTACTACCATTATCAATTTTACTGTTACTACTACTACTACTACCACATTTACTGTTACTACTACTACTACCACTATCAATTTTAGTGTTACTACTACTACTACCACTATCAATTTTACTGTTACTACTACTACTACCACTATCAATTTTACTGTTACTACTACTACTACCACTATCAATTTTACTGTTACTACTACTACTACCACTATCAATTTTACTGTTACTACTACTACTACTACTACTACCACTTTTAATGTTACTACTACTACTAAAGTAAAAAAGTAAAGATAGTCCCATAGCATTTCAAATGCCGTAGGGGGTGAAGCGTTAGAGACCTCATTATGCTGGGTCATCAGCGTATGAGGTAGGGTGGCCGGTTCCTTTCCTCGCTGCCTTTACTTCCCAGATTTTCTCTGGTACCCATTTTACGAGGCTGGGTCGACCTCAGGGCCGTATTGGTCGGAAAAAAAATCCCGCTCAGCTGGGGATTCGAACCCTCGACCATTTGGTTGCTAGACGAGTGCTCTAACCACTACGCTAGCCGGCCCCTACTACTACTACTACTACCACTATCAATTTTACTGTTACTACTACTACTACTACTACTACTACTACTACTACTACTACTACTACCACTATCAATTTTACTGTTACTACTAATACTACTACTACCACTATCAATTTTACTGTTACTACTACTACTACTACCACTATCAATTTTACTGTTACTACTACTACTACCACCACTATCAATTTTACTGTTACTACTACTACTACCACTTTTACTGTTCCTACTACTATCACTACCACTTTTACTGTTACTACTACTATCACTACCACTTTTACTGTTACTACTACTACTACTACCACTTTTACTGTTACTACTACTATCACTAACACTTTTACTGTTACTACTACTATCACTACCACTTTTACTGTTACTACTACATCTAGTACCACTGCTGCTGCTACTGTTACTGCTTTTATTATAACAGCAACAACAACTACTATTACTTATATTAATTTTAAGACTATAACGACTAATATTTTAATACTGCTACTACTACTACTATTACTATTACTACAACAACAACAACAACTACTACTACTACTACTACTGCTACTACTACTATTACTACTACTACCACAACTACTACTATTTCTGCTACTACTCTACTACTATTACAACAACTACGACTACGACTATTATTACTATTACTAAAACTACATCTACAATAACAACAACAACAACTACTACTAGTACTACTGCTACTACTACTATTACTACAACTACTACTGCTACTACTACTACTACTACTACAACTACTACTACTACTACTATTACTATTACTACCACAACCAACACTATTACTATTACTATTACTACCACAACAACTACTACTACAACTGTTACTATTACTACCACAACGACATGTCATGCCACCTCCGCTCTAGAGGTCGGTCACGCCTGATATACACCCATACTTGTGAATTATGCCTAAACCGGCTCACACCAGGGGTGAATCTTGAAGGCTACGCATATCACAGTACCTCTGCTCTAGAGGTCGGTCACGTCCCAAACACGCCCATACTGGGATAATACGCCTAAACTGGCTCAACCCAGGGGTGGAAATCACTAGTGGCGAGGATTCGTCCTCCTGGACAAAAGCTCCATCCTGGTCACAACTAGGAAGGGTAGCGGCCACGACCACAAAATGCTGAAGTCGGAGACACTGGACCAGGGAAGTCTAGATAGGCAACCACCTCTCACCTGGCGGGGATGTATGCGTATCCTAATCACGCTGAGGTTTTCCGGTGAGAAAGTCCAACTCTGAACTGGATGGGCAACCACCTCTCACCCGGCGGTGATACATGGGTATCTCAAAACACGTCGATGTTTTCCGGTGAGAAAGTCCATCTCTGGCCTGGGTGGGCTACTGCCTCTCACCCAGCGGGGATGCACTGATATCCTAAACACGTCGAGGTCTTCCGGTGAGAACGTCCAACTCTAGACTAAACTGGTGCAACGAAAACCACGGTGTCACGCAATCCGCTTCAGAGACCCACCAAGAATACAGGCTAAAGCCCTGCGATACTCTGAACCCCTTGTGGTCCTCTCGAGGATCTCGTGTGGTCCTTTCGGGGACCACACAGGAGACCACGGGACCTAACGAGGACCACAGGCGTAAATTCAGTAGGATCATAGTGCGGTTTTGATGGTAGAGGAAGAAGAACTACCACAACACCAACAACCACTACTACTATTACTATTACTACCACAACAACAACTACTACTACTGTTACTATTACTGCCACAACAACAACTACTACTACTACTACTATTACTATTACTACCACAACAACTACTATTACTTTTACTATTACTACTACAACTACTACTGCTGCTGCTGCTACTACTACTACTACTATTACTATTACTACCACAACCACTACTACTACAACAACTACTACTACTACTGTTACTATTACTACTACAACTACTACTGCTGCTGCTACTACT
Source organism: Achatina immaculata (assembly GCA_009760885.1). Lineage (NCBI taxonomy): Eukaryota > Metazoa > Mollusca > Gastropoda > Stylommatophora > Achatinidae > Lissachatina > Lissachatina immaculata. The sequence goes on from CM019698.1 coordinate 2,122,647, forward strand.
ACTACTACTATTACTATTACTACAACAACAACTACTACTACTGTTACTATTACTACTACAACTACTACTGCTGCTGCTACTACTACTACTACTATTACTATTACTACCACAACAACTACCACTGCTACTGCTGCTAGTACTATCACAACTACTACTACTACTACTATTACTATTACTACCACAACTACTAATACTACTACTGCTACTACTACTACTACTACTACTACTAATACAAGTACTAATACAACTACTACTACTGCTACTACTACTACAACAGAAACTATTACTACTACTACTACTACTACTACTATTTCCTCAGTTATTGTGCTTTATCATTTCTCTCCCAGGTTGGTGTTGTTGTTTCATGCATTCTTTCATGCTTTTTTCTATGCACTTTGACCCAGATGTTGTCTTTCACTGTGACCCCCTGCGACTGGAGTGGAACCTCTTGGTAGAGAGGGCAGAACTTCAGAATGAGTTGTGGATTCTGAAGACGTGTCTAGTATGAACAACTGGGGGTGTGTGGCAGGCAGAGGTGATACAAGTGGGCCCGCATTCGGCAGTGCCACGTTTTCCTTGTTCATGTGTGTAACAGAACGAACAGTTAAGTAATAACTCAGTCAAGGAGTTTCAAAATATAACAACTAAACACTAGGACATGAAATGCAGAATGGTTTTCAACCAGTTAGGGTTTCACCTGTCTCACATATAGCAGTTCCAAGATGGTTCTTTGCTCTTGACGTGGAAGTTGCTATATCTGATGTTAGACGATCGGTTGTACTGAAGTCCATGGCTTTCTGTATTGTTACTGTTTTGGCTTCACTGTATGAGACTAGACATTGTTCCAAAAGTCGACACACAAGAAAGTAAGTATCGACATAGGAAGCTAAAGCCATAGATAGCAGAAGAAAAAGGAGATGAATGAGCTTTACCTTATGAAGTCATGGAACAATACAGGAAGGCATCCTCTAGAAATCGCTGTGTGGATATTCACAATTTCTTACTGAACTACAATACGGCGCCATAATTACATTATTGTTTGTTGTGATTTCTTTTCACAGTTCAGCGTTTTCGATGTCCGCATTCTTGTCATTTGAGTGGTTTTTTTTTTGTCACTACAAGGCAATGCTTTGCAACGCAACAAGACCAAGTTTGGCCCATGACCTTACTGATATATGCTATCTGTAATAAACATGCAAGTCCGAAATCTTATCAGTAATTCTCGTACATTTTCTAAAGAATAGCGCAAGGTTAGCACGATGTTATTTTATGTTTTGTGTTCCTGAAGTGTGTGGGTATGTGCTGGAACATACAGATGACTCAGCATTGAACTCAAAGTCATTTAGACCTGCTCACTTTCAGCTGCAGAAGGGAGTTCATCCCTTTGCGTCTGCTGTAGGTCCCGCAACAGAAAAAGACACCAATGTTAAACCAGTTAAACACATGCCTGTATGTAAAGACACCAATGTTAAACCAGTTAAACACATGCCTGTATGTAAAGACACCAATATTAAACCAGTTAAACACGTCCCTGTATGTAAAGACACCAATGTTAAACCAGTTAAACACGTCTCTGTATGTAAAAAAAAATACAAAAAAAAGAAAACAAACAAACAATATGGTACATGCTGCAGAAGACCAAAAATATCTGTAGCAGCACCAGCAACTTGGTAAACTGGGTTCATGTTGTAATTTTTTGTTTTACAAAAGGATTATGGTTTTATTGTTGTATTTTAGGCAAAACTGAATTCTGTCTAAGAACTGCTTGAAGTTTGTCTCTTTGTTTGCTGGCTTCGTGCTACTGTGTATTGCACAACTTTACAACCATATCTTCTACATTTGGCCAATCCCCATCTACTTCTTCCGTCTTGTGTGTGAAAATGGTTTTCAATTTACCATTAAAGTTTTAAATTTTAATTTGTAGTTCTGTTGTGTTGTCCATTTTTTTGTGTGTGTGTGCGTGTTGTTTAACATTCAGACTTTGTTGGCTTCATTTTTGAATGAAATCTGACAATATTTTATATCTGAAGTCCGAGAAATACATCACAAGCGGGGACTGGGGACTAAAGTAAGTGGTCACGAGAGAACGGTAACTTGTTTAATGAAGGGAAAAACGTTTTTTTTTTTTAATGGCTGAAAGTTTCCGAGCAGAAAATGGTTCAAATGTTTAAAGATTCAAAGTCAGATTCCGGCGTCATTGCATTTAGGACAACCCCATATATGCCACCTCCGCATGCCGCAGCGTCCACCCAAGGGTATGTCTGCTGATAGTTCCCACAAGTTCGTTGGTTCTTTACGATGCTTTTCCTGCCACACAATCCAGATTTCCTGCCACACAGTCCAGATTTCCTGCCACACAGTCCAGATTTCCTGCCACACAGTCCAGATTTCCTGCCACACAATCCAGATTTCCTGCCACACAGTCCAGATTTCCTGCCACACAGTCCAGATTTCCTGCCACACAGTCCAGATTTCCTGCCAGGACCCTTCATTGAACCTAGCTGCAGTAATGTCTCCACAGCTACATTGTTTTTCCATTTTCGCTTTTCATTTTCTTCGATTTATGATGGGGCTAAGTTCAAATGAACTCATCCTAAGTCTAAAATGCATTTCGTACACTTAAGCTATAAAACACTAAATGAATAAAAACTCGGAAACAATTAGACGAACTGCTTGATGTTTGAGGAGATGACATCAAAGGTGAAAGAAAAGATCATACTGCTTATCTCTAGCCTGAAAAAGATCAAAATTCAAATGTCTACTGAAAGCGCATCGCTTTCGCACCATCGTAAAGTGGAAACATCGTAACTCGAACCATCGTAACTGAGGAACCTCGGTATTCTGAAAACCTGGAAAATATACATTGTCTTTATTTTAAAATGAAAACCTTTTTTTTTTCACTTTGTTGTGAGATAACATATTTTATGTTTTATAATTATTTTTCCACATACATGGGTTTCATGTGTGTAAATTGGGGTGAAGGCTATTAGAACTGTGTTATCTGTACTCGATGTACGCGTGACCGCTTCACGTACTGTTTGAAGTATTGTTTCAATGAAAAACAAAACGCTGCCTTGTCTAGGTCAGAATGACACTAAAATTTCTATCTCAACAGGCGGATTTTAACCGAGATAAATGCAAAGAAAATAATATATGCATTAAACACAATGAGGGCTATATTAAAAAAAAAATGGGAGCAAAGTAAAAGAAGAAAGGAATGTTGATTAGATCCCAGCTGATAAAATTCACAGCCTAACCTGTAGCAGCAACAGCAACAAGGACTACTCGGTTCCTGTTGTATTTTTGATTGACTAAAGAATTATGACTTTACTGTTTTCTTTTACTTTCTGGAAGAATATAACAGAAATTAATAAATTACTTATTTCCAGTTCATTTTGCTCACAAACAAATGATGGCGTTTTCAAACACCAAACTATGCGTGAAGTGAGTGTACTAGTCACAAAATTTGACATTTATGAACCGAAAATTAAAAATTATAATTACTCTTACTTCATGCATGGTTTTGGTATATAAAATACACACACACGCTGAATGTGTGAAACTACTTATAACGTAGACCACGTTGGGATCTGGAAAATGCTTCGAGGGAACTGGAGATGACAGGGTAGCTAAAATGTGCAGTTCATCATATTTTTGTTATCCTAGTTGACCTATTTCTTCGGTTCTAAGGACTGTAATAGCCGGAGGTGGGGTGAGGGATAGGCTCTCTACTCCAATTAAATGTCTCCATGGCGTGGGTCTCAAATAGCCTCTGACAGTCCAAGTCCAGCTCCTGGCCTTCTCGTGGCGGAACTGTTTAAATTGATAGGAGAAGGGGCGAAAAGCGAATATCTGGCGCCTGGAAACAAGACGCTTTCGGGTAGATGAGACTCGTTAGTCGTGGTTGGTAGCTTATCTAGGAGAAGGAAAGCTCCTGCTCGCTTCAGGCAAGATTCTTCAGCTGCCGTGCGTGGGGTGAAACTCCTCCCGGCCAATGAAGAAAAATGCGATTAGGGTTGCAGTGCGGCGTCGCCGTGGAAAAGATGATGGAAAAGATTATGTGAAGTAGCCAGTAGTCCCGCGATCAGGGCAACTCATATCACGACACTTCTGCTCTTGAGGTCTGCCACGTCCTATATATACCAATACTGGCTCAATGCCTAAACTGGTTTAACCCAGGGGTTAAACTAAGACTCTGCTGGGGAGATTCTTCGGCTGCCGCGGGTGGGGTGAAATTCCTCACGGCCAATGAAGAAAAATGCGATTAGGGTTGCCGCGCGGCGCCACTGTGGAAAAGGTGATGGAAAGGATTAAGTGAAGTTTAATCGATATGGCCAGTAGACTGGCGGTGAGGGCTACTCATATCACGTTACCTCTACTCTAGAGACCGCCCACGTCTATATACACCCAATATGCCTAAACCGGCTTAACTCAGGGGTGAATCTTAATGGCTACGCATAACTCGGTACCTCCGCTTTAGAGGCAAGTCACGTCCTATATGCACCCATACTGGGATAATACGCCAAAATCGGCTTAACCCAGGGGTGAAACTCACTAGTGGTGAGGATTCGTCCTCCTCGACAAAAGCTCCGTCCTGGTCACGACAAGGAAGGGTAGCGGCCACGACCACAAAATGCTGAAGTCGGAGACACTGGACCAGGACAGTCTAGATGGGCAACCACCTCTCATCCGACAGGGATATATTATATCCAAAATCACGTTGAGGTTTTTCTGTGAGAAAGTCCAACTCTAGGCTGGATGGGCAACCACCTCTCACCCAGCGGGGATATACTCATATCCAAATCACGTCGAGGTTTTCCGGTGAGAAAGTCCAACTCTAGACTAAACTGGTGCAAAGAAGACCACAGTGTCACGAAATGCCGCTTCTGTGACCCACGGAGAATATAGGCCCAAGCCCCACGATGCTCTGAGCCTCCATCCTAAATGAGACTATCGCGAGAATCACAGGAGTAAATTCTGTAGGATCACGGGGCGATCTTGGTGGTAGAAGCGAACGAAGAAGAAGAAGAAGCAGAAGATCTGTTTCTTCGATTCCCTCATTTTGACTGCACAGGCCTGTGTTAGAAGGTTCACGTGGTTCAAATTTGAAGTAAACTACTAAAATGATGACGTCAGACAGACTGCTTATTAAATAGGACTTTTGTAATAACTGACACTGAACCTGATACAAGCAACATAAAACAAATAAGATCAAAACTTAAATGTGCTGTTTAAGCTATAATGTCCCTTACGTTTGTATTTCTTTTAACAGAAGAGGACAAAAAAATTACAAGAAGAACTGATGGAAAATATCAAGGACCGTCAACTTCTACCTGCACGTCACCTGATGATGATGACGATGGAACATTAGAAAGAGTCAGTGGAAGAGTGAATCGCTACAAGGAAAGAACATAATGTCAGTGCTTTACAGTCAGCGAAAAGTGTCAGCTTTACATTATCTACGTATACACGTTTCTGTTGGATAGGAGATCATAGAAGTAGCCCCAAAGATTGTACTATGTTAGGAAAGTGAGCAATATCGGGGATTCGTAGCGTAAGTTACACAGAACGTGGGTTCATGGTACAGAAAATAGTATGAGGATATAGAACAGATAATTAACAGAGTATAAGGGACATGAACATCGTATCAGGGTTATGGAACAGAGTACGAAGGATATAGAACAAAGTATGAGAGATATAGAACAAAGTAGGAGATGTATATGAACTTTATAATACAAGTTAAATGGAGGGTGTTTAGAGACTGCAAAAATGAGGGCGGGAACGTTGAAAAAGAATGTTTCTGTATGTTGATAGGCATCATTTATTGTATGTTGATTTGCATCATTTATTGTATGTTGACATGAATCATTTATTGTATGTTGATAAGTATCATTTATTGTATGTTGATATGGATCATTTATTGTATGTTGATATGCATCATTTAATGTATTTTGATATGCATCATTTATTGTATTTTGATATGCATCATTTTCTGCATATTGACATGCATCATTTTTTGCATGTTGACATACATAGTTTTCTTTATACTGACATTGATTATTTGCCAGAATCAGTAGAAAACCACACTGGCGTTTAACAAATTTTAAAAACTGTTCTTAATATTTTCATTTTTTGTTTGTTTTGGAAGATCTATATGAGTGTAGTTAAAGTGAAATCTGTTTTAGAAGATCTATATGAGCGTAGTTAAAGTGAATCTATTTTAGAAGATCTATATGAGCGTAGTTAAAGTGAATCTATTTTAGAAGATCTATATGAGCGTAGTTAAAGTGAATCTATTTTAGAAGATCTATATGAGCGTAGTTAAAGTGAATCTATTTTAGAAGATCTATATGAGCGTAGTTAAAGTGAAATCTGTTTTAGAAGATCTATATGAGCGTAGTTAAAGTGAATCTGTTTTAAAAGATCTATATGAGCGTAGTTAAAGTGAATCTATTTTAGAAGATCTATATGAGCGTAGTTAAAGTGAAATCTGTTTTAGAAGGTCTATATGAGCGTAGTTAAAGTGAATCTGTTTTAAAAGATCTATATGAGCGTAGTTAAAGTGAAATCTGTTTTAGAAGATCTATATGAGCGTAGTTAAAGTGAAATCTGTTTTAGAAGATCTATATGAGCGTAGTTAAAGTGAAATCTGTTTTAGAAGGTCTATATGAGCGTAGTTAAAGTGAAATCCGTTTTAGAAGGTCTATATGAGCGTAGTTAAAGTGAAATCTGTTTTAGAAGGTCTATATGAGCGTAGTTAAAGTGAAATCTGTTTTAGAAGGTCTATATGAGCGTAGTTAAAGTGAAATCTGTTTTAGAAGATCTATATGAGTGTAGTTAAAGTGAAATCATAGGAATAAATATTATTGGCAGTGTCCTTGAGAGAAATTTTCTAAGATAAAACTATTTAGGACCTGTGTTTTAATCTCTCTTGTGTTTCCTCAGCCCCTTCCCCCCCCCCCCCCCCCGGAACCCTTCACCCTGCTGTCATCTTAACGATACACTGCTGCGCCAACTGTCATATTGCCGGGTATTGAAAGAAAACACTTTCCGCATCTCATCGCTGGTAGTGCTTTAGATGTCAGCAAACGTGGAGGAAAAGATCAGAGACATATCAGAGAGCTATGTCTGAAGGCAGCTTTATATCAACATTCTGTAGACCAGAGATTGCCTTAGAGATATGGCAGGGGACTTAAGAGATATATTCCCATTTGTTGCTTAATTCTAATTAGGTGCTTTCCCTTCCCTGCTGGAGTGAAAGCGATCTGACTTTTGTAGTGTGTAAGTGAATGTGTGTGTGGCAGCAAATTTAAATTTAAATTTAATTCCTAAATTTAACGGTTCTGTCCCACAAGAAAAAGTGCAAACTGACATGGAAATAATAATTACTTTAAAAAATCCTGTGACACATGTACTCTCTCTCTCTCTCTCTCTCTCTCTCTCTCTCTTTTTCTATCGTCATTATCAAAACCACTCGAAAAATACATACACAAAATAACTCTGCGACACATGCAAGAGAACAGTTTACTCATAGACAGTCAGTCAGGCTTTAGACCCAATCATTCCTACCACACAGCTCTTACCAAAATGACAGAAAACTGGTTAGTAAACATAAATGACGACAGACTATGTGGTGCCATCTTTGTTGACTTTAAAAAGGCATTTGATATGATTGATCACGATATTCTTGTAAGAAAAATAAAGACTTATAAATTGCACCCTGACCTAATAAATTAATTGCATTGTTTCTTTCAGACAGACAACAGGTAGTATTCTTCAACAATTCTCTATCAAATTCTGCTAAAGTTGACACTGGTGTTCCGCAAGGTTCTATTCTAGGCCCGTTGCTCTTGTTGTCTATATCAATGATCTTCCACTTCATCTTAAACACTCTTCTTGTGACCTTTTGCCGATGATTTCACAGTCTACACCAGTGACTACGATTGTATTAATCTAGAATCAACTCTTCAGGTCGAGTTATACAATTTAATTAGATGGAGCAAAACAATGACATGATTATCTCTCTCTCTCTGAACCTTAAGTGCCCAGGGCACATGGGGCTTCCGCAAGGGTTTTCCACAAATGCCTGTCCTTTGCCTTTTTTTCTGCTCTTGCCCAGGTGAGCCCTCTATTGCTCAACATCCTTTCTGTTGTTCTTCTCCATGTCTCTTTTAGTCTACCCTTACTTCTGTTCCCCTGTGGTGTCCATCTTAGTGCTATTTTTGGTAGTGAGTTGTCAGTCATTCGGAGCACATGTCCCAACCATCGCCAGCGTCTTTCCTCAGTAATTGTTGTCAGTGGTTTCATCTGCATTTCTGCTAATAAGATGTTATTTCTTATGGTGTTTGGTCAAAATATTTTTCTAATTCTTCTTAAACATTTAGTCTGGAAAGAATTCAACTTGTTTTCTATGGTTTTGGTGATTTTCCAGCATTCACTTCCATAGAGTAGTACACTTAGAACATTATACTCTTAAATATCCTGATTTTCATATTTATGCTTAGTTTTTTTTATTTCTATATAGTCTGCAGCACTGCAAAAGCCTGGTTTGCTCTAGTAAGTCTGCTTTTGATGTCCTCTGTGCTGTCTCCATTTTCTACTACTCTGCTGCCAAGGTATACAAATTCATTGACTTCCTCCACTAACTTGTTATCTACTCTGAGTACATTTCTGTTGTTCACATTTTGCTTCATTAACTTTGTCTTTCCTACGTTGATCTTTAGTCCTATGTTGTTTGCATTCTGAGTTAGCTTGTTTATTTTAACTTGCATATCTTTGTGACTGCTTGATAATAGACAAATGTCGTCCGCAAAGTCAAGGTCCTCCAGCACTGTGTCAAGGGTCCATTGTAATCCTCTGCGTTTGTCTGATGTTGCCTCCTTCATTAACCAGTCTAGTGCCAAGATAAATAATGTTGGTGATAGTACACATCCCTGTTTCACTCCTGTTTGTACCCTAAAGCTGCTGGTGGTATGTTCTCCACAGATAACTTTGCACTGAAAACCCTCGTATAGGGCTTTGATTACATTAACTATCTTATGGGGGAGGCCATGCCATCTTAGGATTTTCCACAGTGCATCTCTGTTGACACTGTCAAAGGCTTTCTCAAAATCTATGAATAATGCATATGTTGTGCTATGCCACTCATTAGCCTGTTCTAATATTTGTCTAAGTACAAATATGTGATCTATGCATGATCTTCCTTTCCTAAATCCTGCCTGCTCTTTCCGATGTTCTTCCTCCAGTGCTGGTATAATTCTGTTGATGATTATTCTGCAAAATACTTTACTGGTGAGTGGCAGTAGGTTAATGCCTCTCCAGTTCCCGCAATCTCTGAGGTCACCCTTCTTTGGTAGTTTTACTATAAGCCCAGTTTTCCACTCCTCTGGGGCTTTTTCTAGATTCCAAATTTGTTGTAATATCCGGCAAAGTTGTTTTGGTGTTTCTGTTTCTTCTGCTTTCAACATCTCAGCAGTCACTTCATCTTCACCTGGTGCCCTGTCTGATTTTAGCTTCTTTATCGCCTCCTTTACTTCATTTATTGTTATTGGTCCTGTATTGATGTTTAGTTCCGTTTTTGCTTCAGGTATGTCTATTGTTTGTGCTGCTTGTGTTCTGTTTAGTAGGGTGTTAAAGTGTTCCTTCCATCTTTCAATTTTTTCTCATTCTCCACTGACCAGTTGTCCATTTTGTGTTCTTACTGCACTTTCACATCTTGTGTTGAAGTTACCTGTCATCTGCTTTGTGATTGTATATATGGTTTTCATGTCATTATTATATGCTGCTTTCTCTGCTGCTTCTGCTAAGTTGTCATAATATTGACGTTTATCTTGACGGCATGATTCCTTCACTTCTTTGTCTTTTTGTGCATAATTACTTAAAACTCGTTCTTTAAGCCGTTGTGATTTGGTGTTCAGTAATTTTGTTTTGATTTCTTTTCTTTGCTCTATCTTTTCCCATGTGGTCTCGCTTATCCATTCCTCTTTTCTCCTTTTCCGATATCCCAGCACCTCTTTTGCTGTTTCCTGTAGTGTTTTATTGAACTCTAATATGGACATTTCTGCTTCGTCTTGTAGGACACTGAAGCGGTTCTTAAGTACTACTGAGAATTTATTTCTTGTTTGCTGGTCTATCAGTTTTCTTGTATCAAAATGTATCTTTCTGTGTTCTCCGATTTTGGCTTTCCTTAATTTTAGTTTTATTTTTGCTATCAGAAGGTTGTGATCACTTCCTGTATCTGATCCTTTCCTTGCTCGCACATCTTGTAGCGACCGTTTCCACTTGTTGTTTATTAGTATGTGATCGATTTGGTTTTCTGTGGTTTTATCTGGTGACCTCCAAGTCACCTTATGGATGTTTTTGTGTTGGAAAATTGTTCCTCCAATGGTCATCATGTTTTCTTCACAGAAACTGCACAGTCTTTCTCCATTTTCGTTTATTTCTCCGATTCCTTCTCTTCCCATGATTCTTCTTCTATCTTCATTTCCTTCACCTACTTTTGCATTGAAGTCGCCCAAGATGAGTAGCATATCATGCTTGGGTATTGTTTCTACTGTTGCTTGGAGGCTGTTGTAAAAATCTTCTTTTAATTCCTCTTCAGCTGCTTCTGTTGGTGCATAACAAACTATAATAGACAGCTTCGTGAATCTTGAGTTGAACCGTGCATATAATAATCTCTCATTTATTGGGGTCCATTTCAGCAATGCTCTTGATGCTTCTTTTGTTATAATCAATGCTACTCCTCCTTCATGAAGATCTTCTTTACCTGACCATATTATTGTATCTTCTGTGTGCTGTGTTGTTAATTTCCTTCTGCCTTGTCCTGTCCATCTTGCTTCTTGTATTCCTAGTATGTCTAGTTTGTATCTGTGCATTTCCTTGATGGTTTGTGCTAGTTTTCCAGTCTGGTTTAGTGTTCTTACATTCCAGCTGCCTATTTGCATCTTGTGTTTAGGTTCCAGGAGGTCTGCAGTCGGGCTGGGGACTTCCAGTGGCTGGCTTTCATCCACAACCTTCATGGGCTCAGTTTCCTGATACGCATTCCTCCTTCCACCTGCATTTGTTTTTTTTCCCTTGCTTCCGTTTCTGTAGCAGTTTTTTTACCAGATAGGGTTGCTGGCCCTATGCTGAACCCTCCTTAGTCGCCTTTTACGATCATGCGTGGTAGGGTACAGTGGTCCTATTCTTTGCAGATCCCGGGTACCACACGGGTGGACATGATTATAAACACAGATAAAACAAAATCAATGCTCATAACAACAAGACAGAAAATTACAAAACGCAACAAAAACAACACTTCGGCTCTGTACAGAAACATCACAGATAGAAAACGTTAGCGAGCACAAAACACTAGGTCATATTATTGACCAACAGCTGACCTGGAACTCTCATGTGCAAGGTCTAACAAACTTCATCGTACATAAAGTATACCAGTTAGCCAAAATTAAGCATTTCATCGATCAAGACACAACGGAGACATACTACATATCACATATACAGACACATTTAGACTATTGGTCAACAGTCTGGGATGGTTGCTCAGTGTCAAATACAAAGAGGCTTTGCTCATTCCAAAAGCGAGCAGTAAAGCTTATTAGTGACAAAGATCAAACACAAACAACGAACTAGCACAAACGTATCAAAATACTGCCTCTTAAGAGCAGGTTCCTCTTCAACAAAGCCAAGTTAGTACATCAAACTCTTTCACGGCATGCCCTGCCTTATCTATGGAACCTGTTTAAATTTAGCCCAAAGTGCAGCCAACGCTTGAACAACATATGTCTTCCAAAACCTAGACTTGATCTTTACAAGAAAAGCTTTAGTTATTCTGCTGCTCATCTTTGGAATACCCTCCTATTCTGTATAAAAAAATATAAATTATACTCCTTCCTACAACTACAAACTTTCCCAGTATCTATTTGATGTCGACTACATGCCTCCATGAATCATAAAACTTAAAAGTTATCTTAGACTGCTCTTACAGACACCGAATACAGTTAATTGTTTATTCTGAATAGTCCCGAAATTGTTGTTTAGAAGATAGTAATTTATATATGTATGTAGTTACTTCTGTACTGCGTGAATGGATAAGAGCGAAACGTAAATGTTATATTTTATTTTATGTCTCTCAGCTTCAATGTTAACTATGTTTGTTACACGAACAGCATATTTGTAGAATGTCTGGAATAGAATGAAAGATGTATGATAAAGGGCAGAATGTCAGACGGGCCTGCGTGCCCAATTCTTAACCCTTGTGAAATAAAGATCAATCAATCCTATACATCAGACAACCGTGTTCTCCTTCTTCTTATCAAACACGTTATACACGTCACAAATCGCCAGCTTTACCAGTTATATGTCTCTGGCAAAGAACACAAACTTAACCGACTTCTAAAACAGCCGGTCTCTTCTACTTCTAGAGGTGAACCACCTTCCAATCAGCCCCCCTCTTCTGCTACACCTGACCAACAGACTTCTATCTCACTTGACCATCAAACTCCTGTAACACCTCCGGACCAACCTTCCCAGATTACACACCATATTCAAGTACTCGCACCCCCATCCTCAGATGATACCCCATCTCCTTCTCATCCTCCTCCAACCTCTAATGTAGTCTGTATTCCCCCCCGACTTGCCCTTTCTGGTGATGAAAAATTAGTTCTCGCTAAAGGTCTTAAATTTATTCCTATCCGCCCTCGGTGTGATCGCTATTTTTTACTCCACGATGTTAAACAGTTCCACCGCCGACTGCGGCTTAAATATCACTTTGCTAACAAAGAGTCCAACTAACCCACACAAGACCCCGATAACCCATTGCACGTTACGACCACCATAAATATAGCTGGACACCTTCCCCCGTGGCTTCCCAAGCTTTAGATCTTTATATTGATACGACGTGGCGTGAGATTCTTAACCTCAAACCACCAAAAATTCGACATTTTAACCTAAACAAGGCATTGTCCAACCTGAGGGGTCGAAGCGATATCGTGATTAAACCACCAGATAAAACCAGCAATCTCGTAGTTTGGAAAAAAGATTTATATATCGCGGAAGGAATGTCCCAACTCAGCAATACAAAATTCTATGCCCCAGCGAATAACGATGCTACCCGTTCAAATAATTACATAGTGGAAGCAACCATTAAAGACCTGATTACAGAAGGTGGCCTCCCACCCCAAGCTGTTTCTCTTCACATTAAGGACAGCTGTTTAGGCACACCTACCTTCTATCTTCTTCCTAAAATCCACAAACCAGGTAACCCTGGACGCCCCATTGTATCAGCTTGTTCATGCCCCACTGAGCACATTTCTGACTTTTTAGATAGCATCTTCTAGCCTTTAGTACACAAACTACCCTCCTTTTTGAAAGATACCAACCACGCATTAACAACTTTTGATACGATCACACTCTCTCAACACCACACCTATCACATCTTTCTCCTTGATGTCTGCTCCCTATACACTTCTATCCCCCATGAGGATGGACTTTTAGCACTCAGCTATTTTCTCGACAATGACCCTCACCCCACTACTAGTACTGACACCATAATCAGACTTACACGGCTAGTACTAAACCTAAATTCTTTTGAATTCAACGGCGAATACTTCGAGCAAATCAGTGGTGTTGCCATGGGAACGAAAATGGGTCCCAGTTATGCATGTCTATTTATGGGCTTTCTGGAAGTCAAATTATGGGAAACCTACACTGGCAGATTTCCAGAATTCTATAAAAGGTACATCGATGATGGCATCGGAATCACAAGTATGCCATAGGAAGACCTTAAAAAATTTATTGAATTCGCCAATACACTCAATAACAACATAAAATTCACTTATGAAATTTCTGACAAGTCTGTTAACTTTTTAGACATTAAAGTCTCCATTGGCACAAACAGGCTTGTCACCTCTGTATTTTACAAGCCCACCGACAGCCACACCTATTTGCTTTACACCTCGTCCCATCCTGAAGCCTGTAAGAACTCCATCCCATACTCCCAACTCCTCCGTCTTCGCCGCATTTATCAGGATAATCTGGACTTTATAGATCAGTCCAAAAAGTTATTAGAATTTTTCCGTCATCGCCACTACCCAGAAAAGGTCCTTCGTAAAGTAAGTATCCAACTAGTAAGCCGCAAAGAAGTATTCAGGAAAAAGCCTGTTACTCCATCTGACAGAGTTAAGTTAGTACTGCCTTTCCACCCGCACGGTCAGATGGTTAAGAAAATTCTTTATCGTCATCTGCCGATAATCCAACTCGACTCCGACACTCGCGACATTTTCTCTGATCCACCCCTATTGGCATACAAACGTGAGCCAAACCTTAAGGACATCCTCGTCCACAGCCACCTGAAGCAGAGCCTTACATATGTTGGCACCAGAAAATGTAACCGCCCCCGCTGCGTTACCTGCCCTGTAGTTTGGGAAACGAAAACAATCACCTTTCCCAAAACTATCCTCACCCTTCATGAGGGATTCACATGCGAGTCCCGTAATGTGATATATGTCATCGTTTGCAAAAGATGCAGGATAACATATATTAGTGAGACTGGCCTCAGATTAGGGGACCGCATGCAAAAACATCTGTACGACGTCGCCCAGCATGCTTCGAAACCAGTCCCAAATAATTTCAATGGCCCCAACCACAGAGGCAAATCTGATTTTCTGGTAAAGAGCCATTAAACAATGTCACACAGATGACACAAGCCGCCTGGCACTTGAGAACCGCTGCATTCAAAATTATGGGACGCTGGAACCACATGGGTTAAACTCGCTGTTTAGTTACACGTAACATCATCTTCTTCAATCATTATAGTACCTCTCCACAAAGTCCACCCCTTCTTACTTTTCAAACTTCCTCACAGCATCACTCTGCAACCCTTCTTCCCCAATCATCTGTTTCAACTTCTCCTAGCTAGGTCAATATTGCATCACACACTCTCCCTTCTCCGGTTCCCCATCCACCACCCCCAGTTACAACCCACCGACCACATGTCACAGGTCTCTAAAGTCTCCACGTTCTACTAAATCCATTCCTGACACACACCGCCGGACAAGACACACCTTACAATTTACAGCTAAGTACTCTTTAGAAAAAATATTTTTTAAAAATAGTATTCATGTGAATCTATACTTTATCTCCTCTCTCTACTTCTTCGTCCTGTATGTTTTTGTATGATTAAGGCTCACGCCGAAACGTCACAACTTTGTAATAGTTAAGTAATAAAGCTGCTCCTACTTTTTCCTGTTTTATACATTCTTTTGAAATAAAGATCATTCAATCAATCAATCAATCTCTCTCCCCCTCCCTGATTACTTAGTCTGGTGACAAACTACTATGACTGATAGATTAGTTAGTCTGGTTATAAACTACTGCGACTGATAGATTAGTTAGTCTATGAGATAAACTGCCACGACTGGTAGCTCCCCTACTTCTCCATGGAAACAGTTGTTGAGCAACAGAAACTTGAGCAACAGAAACTTGAGCAACAAAAACTTGAGCAACAGAAACTTGAGCAACAGAAACTTGAGCAACAGAAACTTGAGCAACAGATTAACTCTGACTTAATACATGACACCGGTGGATGCTACAGAAGGATAAATATCCAGCTCTGGCTAAGTTAGCTAGAAAATATTTAAGATTCCCAGCCACTACTCTCCCTTGCTAACGTTTGTTTTCTGTATCTGGATATGTTGTTAATTGATTAAAAAAGTATCTCTTGAACCGACCAGTGTAAATAAACTGGTCTGCTTCAACAACTGATTGAATAAATCATTTAATAGTTAGAAAATCAATTATTTTCATCCTCATAACCTTTTAAAGACAACATTGTTGCACTGTGAATCACACATGAACTATAGCACGAACTACAACATGAACCACAAACATGAACCACAACATAAATCACAGCATGAACAACGGTACAAACCACAGCATGAATAGCAGCATAAGCCATATAATGAGCCACATAATGAAGTACAACATTAAAACAACTAAAACTGAAGCTAAGGAATGAGATATTGAAGGTAAAAAACAGAACAAACAGGCAAGCGAACGAATCGACGCACAAAGAGTTAAGACGCTTGTAATAGCTTGAACTGTTTTAACTGACAAGGAGAACATTACACTCTATTTTTTTTAATTCGAAATTATTGTTACTATATGAACAAAACAAGTTAATAACAGGCCTACCAATCTCAAAAATACAAATGGTTTCCGAAAAGCAGAACTAGTTACCTGTGCACTCTATTAAAGACGGCTTGTAGACTGTTTCTAACCGGCTGGTCATAGCTGACGGTGAATATTGACAATATAGATTCTTAAATCTTTGAGCGTCAGGTAGTACCGTTTTAATGCATGACCACACACAGACCTCAAAGTCAGTGTAACATTTTCATTCACATCAACGTCGACAGAGAGTTCTGTGCGTATTGCTGTGCCAGGGGCACTTAAGAAGGCCCTGATTTCTGGCACTTATTTTGTGATGATTTATAACAGAGAACATACTGACAGTTCTTGTCTTGGAAGACCGGGTGTGAGTAGGCAATTGTGGAAGTTTCCAAGCTTCATTCTGTTGAGCAGGTTCTTTTGGTTCAGGAGCAGACCTAAGACATTGGGCTGTGGTGACTGGCTTGAGATCTGAGAGTAGTGGCTGATCTGAGTTCCAGTAGTAGGCTTAAGAGATTTGCAAGTGAGCAGTTTCATTTGGTCTGAGGTACGCAGACTGATTCTATCAGGATGTAACAATGTACAGCCCTACTTTGCTAGCAGTAGAAATAAAAGTGGGCTGCAGTCTGTTACACTGTCTGGTCTGGTATGTTATAGTATCAGGTCAGGTTTGTCGGTTATAGAGTCTGGTCAAGTCTGTCTATTACAGTGACTGGTCAGGTTTGTCTATTACAGTGCTTGGTCGGGTTTATCTGCTACACTATCTGGTCAGGTTTATCTGGTACTGTATCTGGTCAGGTTTATCTGGTACTGTATTTGGTCAGGTTTATCTGGTACTGTATCTGGTCAGGTTTATCTGGTACTATATCTAGTCAGGTTTATCTGGTATTGTATCTAGTCAGGTTTATCTGTTACTATATCTAGTCAGGTTTATCTGTTACTATATCTGGTTAGGTTTATCTGGTACTGTATCTGGTCAGGTTTATCTGGTACTATATCTAGTCAGGTTTATCTGTTACTGTTCTGTTACTATATCTAGTCAGGTTTATCTGGTACTGTTCTGTTACTATAACTAGTCAGGTTTATCTGGTACTGTATCTGGTCAGGTGTATCTGTTACTGTATCTGGTCAGGTTTATCTGGTACTATATCTAGTCAGGTTTATCTGGTAATGTATCTAGTCAGGTTTATCTGTTACTGTATCTGGTCAGGTTTGACTATTACAGTGCCTGGTCAGGTTTATCTACTGCTGTATCTGGTCAGGTTTATCTGCTACACTATCTGGTCAGGTTTATCTGTTACTGTATTTGGTCAGGTTTATCTGTTACTGTATTTGGTCAAGTTTATCTGATACTGTATCTGGTCAGGTTTATCTGTTACTGTATCTAGTCAGGTTTATCTGTTACTGTATCTGGTCAGGTTTATCTGTTACTGTATTTGGTCAGGTTTATCTGTTACTGTATTTGGTCAAGTTTATCTGATACTGCATCTGGTCAGGTTTATCTGTTACTGTATCTGGTCAGGTTTATCTGTTACTGTATCTGGTCAGGTTTATCTGTTACTGTATCTGGTCAGGTTTATCTGGTACTGTATCTGGTCAGGTTTATCTGGTACTGTATCTGGTCAGGTTTGTCTGTTACAGAGTCTAGTCAAGTCTGTCTATTACAGTGACTGGTGTCAGCCGCGCAGAGCTGCGCCGACCTGCACAGCGCGGGCGGTTGCTGTTGCGCAGGCCGACCGTTCTTTTGGCGAAAAAGCGCTCTCGAGTTCCGTGCGTGGGGAGACAGGCTTTCGCTCCCTTCCCGGACGGCGAGAGTTAAGGTGTTTCGATGCAGAACCAAGTGGTTTGTCCGTCGAGCGAAGCATGTAAACGGCTAGCCAGCCAGGTTCGTGATAACGATGTAGTACGGTTTTGTCGACCGATGGTCTCGAAATTGGCCCATCTCTCGCAAATAGTATCGTGTCTGCAGTATGTAACGTGTGTTTTTGCGGGTGGCCAGGCTTTCTTCTCCGCTCGTTAGAGCAGAGAGAGCCGCCCCCGCCGGTTAAAGGAAATGAAACGCCGCCGGGGTCGAAAGGGATCCGCTCTGAGCAGAGCGCTGTCTCCCTTGCCCCGCGTCGGTCTGTCGGCAGATATCCGACAAAGGTTCGGTGAAGAAAGCTATCTGGTTGATCCTGCCAGTAGTCATATGCTTGTCTCAAAGATTAAGCCATGCATGTCTAAGTTCACACTGTCTCACGGTGAAACCGCGAATGGCTCATTAAATCAGTCGAGGTTCCTTAGATGACACGATCCTACTTGGATAACTGTGGCAATTCTAGAGCTAATACATGCTTACCAAGCTCCGACCCTCGTGGAAAGAGCGCTTTTATTAGTTCAAAACCGGCTTGTCCCAGAGGTTAAGTCACTGCTGGCTTGACTCTTCAAATGCCGCGCGTGGAGTGAAGCTCCTCCCGGTTAAGGAAGTAAATGCGGAAATAAAGGTTGCTGTGCGGCGCCGATGGGAAAAGGTGGTGGAAAGTGAAGTTTAACCTGGTATGTCCAGTAGTATCGCTACGAGAGCTATACCACGGCGCCTCTGCTCTAGAGGCCGCCTACGTCCGAAATACACCTACACTGGTGAAATATGCCTAAACCGGCACACACCAGGGTTGGAACTCGATGGCTAGATATGTCATGCCACCTCCGCTCTAGAGGTCGGTAACGCCTGATAAACACCCATACTGGTGAATTTTGCCTAAACCGGCTCATACCAGGGGTGAATCTTGAAGGCTATGAATGTCACAGTACCTCTGCCCTAGAGGTCGGTCCCGTCCCAAACACGCCCATACTGGGAAATGCCTAAACCGGCTCAACCCAGGGGTAGAAGTCACTAGTGGCGAGGATTCGTCCTCCTGGACAAAAGCTCCATCCTGGTCACAACTAGGAAGGGTAGCGGCCACGACCGCAAAATGCTGAAGTCGGAGACACTGGACCAGGGAAGTCTAGATAGGCAACCACCTCTCACCTGGCGGGGATGTCTGCGTATCCTAATCACGCTGAGGTTTTCCGGTGAGAAAGTCCAACCCTGGACTGGATGGGCAACCACCTCTCACCCGGCGGTGATACACGGGTATCTCAAAACACGTCGAGGTTTTCCGGTGAGAAAGTCCAACTCTGGCCTGGGTGGGCTTACGCCTCTCACCCAGCGGGGATGCACTGATATTCCAAACACGTCGAGGTCTTCCGGTGAGAAAGTCCAACCCTAGACCAAACTGGTGCAATGAAAACCACGGTGTCACGCAATCCCGCTTCCGAGACCCACCAAGAATACAGGCTAAAGCACTGTGATACTCTGAACCCCTTGTGGTCCTTTCGTGGAACTCGTGTGGTCTGTTTTGGACCACACAGGGGACCACGGGACCTAACGAGGACCACATGCGTGAATTCAGTAGGTTCACAGTGCGGTTTTTGGTGGTAGAAGTGAACGAAGAAGAAGAAGAAGAAGACAGTGACTGGTCAAGTTCAAGATTAGTCTATTACAGCGTCTGGCCTGGATTGTTTGTTACTATAAGGAAGTAAGAAGTACTTTAATCCCTTGTCTTGTGTGTATGTGTGTTTTTGAGGAGAGAAAGGGTATCAGGGATGTCAAACCCTGTGAAAGAAAAGCCCCAGAGCAAGAGACCCAAGGGCTCTAGATTGTGAGTTCTCGTTCACCTACCTATCTTCTGGCATCCCTAACATTGTCAGAGTTTCAGATGTATGGGCGGTGTCCTTCCTCAGAAGCTGATTGACAGAATCTGGGAGTGGTTAGCGGGGGGGGGGGGGTGCAACTTGAGCAAGAAGCTTTTTTTCATATCAGTTTCCAGTGAGAAACAAGCTGGGAGAAGTTAAAGGAGGAAAAAAACCAAAGTAGATAAAATTGCACCGTACACCTCTATCTACATTTATTTTTAGAATCAGTTTTACTGCAGTCGCCATCCCTTTTATCGGGAAAAAAAAAACAAGAACAAACATACAAAGAGTAAGGTAAAATGCAATGTGGTTCTGATAACTTGAAAACTTGAGATGTCACTGTCGCAGTCGCCCGTGCCTGTCTCAGATTGGGCCATCATGACGTCCGAGATACCAGAGATTGGATAGTGAGATTAAAAACTAAATAAGGCGACATGTGATCACATGACTTTGTGGAGACAGGGTGCGTTTAAATATTTACTAGTCTCATATAATAGTGTCACTTTAGTTAGGGTCGTGACCAGGTGCAGTTTAGGCTGATTTTTTCGTTCAAGTCACAGACCACCAGGTGCAGTTTAGGCTGATTTTTCGTTCAAGTCACAGACCACCAGGTGCAGTTTAGGCTGATTTTTCGTTCAAGTCACAGACCACAGCTTCAGTGGATGTCAAACTCTAACAGCTTTTCTCTCTGGAATAATCATTATCAAGCAGACCACATAGAAAAGGTATTGTGTGCCTGATTTCTTCCTCTTCATCTTCATCTTCTTTTCATTTTTCTTTCTCACAGAACGAAGTCTACTGAGAGAATGTGAACAATAATATCTAATAACGAAATTTATTGTTATCCGTCTTATATTTTTTCTACAAAATTTGTCCATTCAAAATTAATGACACGGTTCACTTGCATTAAATCACACTTGAAAATGGCGTTGTATCTACATTTAATTGGAACTGGCGGTGTATCTACAATTAAATGAAACTGGTGTTGTGTCTACATATAACTGGAACTGATGTTGTATCTACATCTAACTAGCGAAGACCAACTTCAGAACTTAGTTGAATATAAACTTAATTTGCACATCTTTTTTCATTTACAAGTAGATGTGATGTCATTTTTTCACATTTCATGAGTTAAGATTGTTCCTTTAGGAACACTTTTAAAAAACAGATCGCCATTTCAACTGGCAACTAACTTAATTAATTCTATTTTTTATGTTTACCAATTTAAAAAAGTGTTTTTCCACACGATCCACCCTCCCAGAAAAGTTTTAGAACATCTAGAAATATATTTTTTCCTCTACACATCTACACATGTGTTCTACACATCACAAGGTGCAGCTACATCACAAAACTTAGATCTAAAATCTGTTCTTTTACTTCATGTTATATATGAAGCTGATAAAGTTCATTTCAGAAGTTACAGTTTACAAAGTTCAAGACAAGGATCGCACGCTGAAATATATATATATATATATATATATATATATATATATATATATACTATGAGACCTGGACACTTAACAAAACAGCTGAGAAACACATAAATGCCTTTGAATGTAAATGCTACAGAAGAGTTCTTCAAATATCGTGGGCACAAAAAAGAACAAATATATCCGTACTACAAAAGCTTAATATTGAAGAAGGTTGGCTAGTAAAGAGGATTAAAGAGAGAAAACTTAAATATTTTGGACACATTAAACGCCATGATAATCTAGAAAAGACCGTCTTGAAAGGGTACATAATGGGAAAAAGAAAGAGAGGAAGATCAAGGCAAAGATGGCTGCAAGACATCGATGATAATCTGCGAATGGATGCATCAGCAGCAGGGCATCTTGCTCACAACCGAGAGGCCTACAGGAGTGCTGTTAGGGAGGAAAAGTTCCGTAAGGGACATGCAAATGAATGAATGAATGAATATACGTATACAAGCGTATCAATGTTTCTAAACGTTTCTTTACTCTTACTGTTTCCATTATGTTGCTATTATTATCATATTCTCTTGGTTTGATTCTTGGACAGACAACATGGACGCCGGATCAAGTAGAAAACGATCAACAACAAAACAGAGCAGCCCATCTACCAGCACTTCACGGTCGGTCTCAGCAAAGAGACAATGTCGAAGCCTGTACGTGGATGTTGATTCCTTTCGTGACCGTTTCTTAGAATGTTCTATTTGTTCCCAATCTTTTGACCAGGGAACAAGGAAACCAAAAGTTCTTGATTGTGGTCACATGTTTTGTTTGTCATGTCTGCTCCAGGTATTTGACAGAGCCAGGCAGAATTCAAGAATGAAGCTCGAATGTCCAAATTGTCGAAAAGGAAGCGTGTCTACAAGAGAAGGAATTGAAGACCTACCTAGCGCTTATCATGTTATGGAACTGCTGGACTTTCTGAAGGAGACCAGACCACAGCAAGAAAACGTTTGCTCAAAGCACCAAGATCAAACTCTGAACTTTTTCTGCACAGAATGTGTGATTCCCGTGTGCAGGGATTGCACGGTAGTTGACCATAAAACCGGTGAACACCACAACATTGTCGACGCTTCAGATGTGTTAAATGAGCAACTCCAACTATTTGATATGATTAAAAAAGAAAGTAAGGAGACTTTTCTAAATCTGAACGACAGATCGAAGATTCTGGAAAACGTATCCAAAAATTTAAGCAGTCTTGAGGCAAAGTTAAATAACGAAGTTTCTGAACAATTTACAGAGTATTTTCATGTTTTAAAACGGCGTGAAGAAGAACTCAAAGAGATGATACATAAGGAACTTCATGAACAGAGAAATAAAATAAAATCAACACAGGCAGCAGTAGAAGAGCATTACAGACAGTTTAAGAAATATTGCAACGACTTCAAGCGATCTAGAGACAGCAAAAATATCATGGAACTGTTGTCTATGAACGTAAGAATGGATTTTCAGGAGTCTTCGGTCAGAATGTTTGTGGATGAAACTGGTGAAGAAAAGTACAAATCTTGCGTGGTCACATTTGAACACAAAGATTTATTGGACAGTTTGAAGAAAATTGGAAAAGTCTCTACTAAGACAGACCCCGACCTCATTAAGCAAGTTAGAATGAAGTAAAACCAGATGTTTCAACACTCCATGACAAGAGAAGTGATGTTACAGACAAAAATTTAATCAAGGAATGGAATCAGACGTTACTTAAAAGTGTCAATTATTTTAAAAAAACTATATTGAACTTACCAATCCCTCTTAAGCAGTTACTTTCACTTCATGCTTGCTTTCTTCTTCTCTTATGGTTTTTGCGTCTTAAACTGTTTGTCAGTGTTATAATTCAATGCTAGATTTTGCTGTTCTGTCACAAAAAGGGGCAGTCTCAGACCAGACTAATTAATGTAAAATACGACAGGAAGCAGTCTTTAGAGAATGAGCTACACTCTTGTGTCACCATGGCAAAATTGTTGACGTTATAAAACATGCGACAATGAGCGACCAAACGTTATAAAACATTCGACAGTCAGCGACCAAACAACCTTATAAAGCCGGGACCATATTCCAGAAAAGACAGAAAACCATATATACTACACTATAGAGACAAGTAGAAATACATCACATCTAGTCACACACGAAATATATTGTTTTTTGGAGAAGAATGGACGTGGGAAATGCATCATATTCTTCTAGAAAAGTGGAGTTAGAAATTTACCATATTCTAAAAGAAACTGAAATATACAATATTCTAAAGAGAGACCGAAATACACTAGATTCTAAAGAGGAGACTGAAATATTTCATATACTTAGAGCTGGAGGCCCAAACATGTTAAGTTGCCGGCAGATGTTTTTCCTTTTCAGGAACGTTTATATGGAATCATATTTCACGTCCTCAGGCGGATTTAAACCGTGCCCTTGTATGTCGGATGATACGCTGAAGTCGTTCTCGTTTTGTTGTGCTAGCTTGTCGGCTCTAGATGCCGGAACTTACTAACAGCTGTTTCAGCCAAAGACACACACACACAAAAAACGAAAGAATCAGGTCACTAGCCGTACAGAGTCATATCTATGCTGTTTGATGTGAGTAAATAGTGGCAGTACAGGTGTATTTTTAGTTGTGATAAAAGAAACACAATAATCACAATATGCTACAAATCCAGACGGATAAAACTGACAGTCATCTAATGCTATGCTGAAAGAGTACATTACGTCAGTACCAGAACAGAGAATGACTTCCACTTGGAGTAAGAAAATTATTGAGTGAAGTTCTGAAACAAGGCTTCTTGATAGTTGCAGGAGACACGAGCGAGATACCAGGTCTGACAATTGAGACTGATTTTATTATGACCAAGGCAAAAATGCCATCTATGAAGCAAAGCATGGAATCCCAAGAGGCAACCTTCAACTACGATCTGACAAGTTTTCATTGCCGCCAGATAAGCAGACAACAAACAATCCGCCATTTTGTTGACCTAGTCAGAGGTGCATTGTTATATAATCAGCTTGGAGCAAAAAGCTAACATTAAATTCTGTTTAAAACTCGTAAAATATGCCACTGAGACAGTTGAATTGATGCGACAAGTTTACGGAGATAAGTGTTTATCTCGTGCACAGATATTCAGGTGGTATTCACGATTCAAAAGTGATGTGGAAATGATTACAAATGCAACTAGACATAGACGCCCACTTTCTGTTCGTAATGAGGAACTCATTGCAAAAGTCAGATAACAGATACAAAAAAATCGTTGTTTGACTGTGAGGAAGATGGCAGATGAATTTGGTGTTAATCGAGTGACCATTCGTAAAATTTTAGTGGAAGATTTGGGCAAAAAAAAAAGTTGCTTGCTGGTTTCTACCACATTCGTTGTCTGATGTCCAAAAACATCAATGTTGTTGAGTACGCAAAAGACATCATCAAAACGTGTCGCAGAAATAAACATTTCTTAAATTTGATTGTTGCAGAGGATGAAACATGGATTTTCCGCTATGATCCCACAACTAAACGCCAAAGTGCTCAGTGGAAGTCATCACATCTCCAAAAGGCAAAGTAATTCGTCTTCAGTAGTCGAAAGTGAAGACAATGTTGGTGTGTTTATACGACAGCAAAGGAGTTATTCACAAAGAATTTATTCTAGAGGGACAGACTGTCACTGCCAAAGTTTATTTAAGTATTTTGAACGGCTGTTGAAAAAGAGTCTTCGAGTCCGACCCGAGTATTCAACACCTGGCAGTTTTTTTCCATCTCCATGATAATGCACCGGCTCACCGGGCGATAGGTGTACAGGAATTTTTTGGCCCCAAAACAAGTGTGTGTTCTCGACCATCCACCCTGTTCCCAAGATTTGTCTCCCTGTGATTATTTTCTATTCCCAAAATTAAAGTTACCATTGAAAGGACGCTTCATTGACGATACTGATAACATCCAAAGGGCCGTAACATCGAATTTAAGGGCCATACCAACAGAAGAACTGCAGAGATGGTTCCAGTGTTTATTAGATCGTGCCACTCGCTGTATCAATGCACACGGGGTTTACTTTGAATAAAATACAGGTTATATCTTCATCTGGTGTTTATTTTATTTTTTATGTAATTAGTCTCATTACTTAATTGTTGGACCTTGTACATGCATTCTTCCATCCTCCTAGTGAACCTCATATGTATTTAT
The DNA here is from genome assembly GCA_009760885.1 of Achatina immaculata. Taxonomy (NCBI): domain Eukaryota; kingdom Metazoa; phylum Mollusca; class Gastropoda; order Stylommatophora; family Achatinidae; genus Lissachatina; species Lissachatina immaculata. Next base: position 2,148,144 of record CM019698.1, read on the forward strand.
CCAGAAAAGTTCCCTTGAGATGAAATCAGGTTGTTTATAATACTTACGATACCTGACACGACCGGGTCCACAACTTCAGTGAAAAGAAAAATACAAGTTATTCGCATTTCAGGTCATGGAAATACGAAAGTAGAAGGAAATGTTCAAAAGTTCCAGTGAAAACAACAAAGCTGATATTTAGAGAAAATAATTTCCGTGAATGTCGTGATTTGTTAGCGTAAACTGACAGTAATATTTATCTGTTGTCAGTGTAGGTCGGGGGGTGGGGGATGTCTCAGGTGTAAGAGGAAGCACGTGCTTCGTTCTTTGTATGTGTGTGCATTGTTTCTCTCTCCCTCCCTCTCCCTTTACTCCCCCTCTCTTTCTTTCTGCATAGACTACATATCAGCATAAATATATATTTCAGAATTGTATATCTCATACAAAAGAGAGTAATGTTCAATAGAGCCAAAATATTTAATAAAAGTCTGTCTAAGAATGTCCAACCATATTTGTTGTCATTGTTAAAATTTAACCAAAACCGTAGCCAGTCTCTAAATAATTATCCTTCCCCAAAACATACGATATATATATATATACACACACACACACACACATATATATATATATATATATATATATATATATAAACATACTGCTCACCCTGGAAGTCTTCCATCCCACCTAAAACTCATAAACGTAACAGCTGAAATAATTACTGTTCGAATTTTTAAAATCACTTTGATTGTAGTTAATGTATGAGAATGTGACATAACTTCATTGCATATTTACAGTGCACGTATTGTTCGTGTGTATAATATGTTATAAATAGTAATCTTAGTGTTGCTTTTAGAAGTTTTAAACGCTAGTAACTCAAGCTGAAGAGAGCTTTGCTGACTGTGCTATTGTAGAACAGGACAGATACGAAGGAGACAATATTATGGTCTGGTCTGGTATCAGGCACGTGGACGTACTAATATCCACATTTTTAGCATGGGGATTTTGAAAGACCAGAGCCGTTAGACCCGTTATCCCCTAAATGAGAAAGTTTTGTGCGCGATTCATTTTTATGCAGAAAAGTGCACTTTGCCATAGGGGAAAGTTTTTTAAAAAAGAGAATGTCAAAAAATACGTCTTCATTGTTCTGGTATTTATCTTGAGCTTAACCCTGTTGAACACGCATGAAACATGTTAGGAAGAGCAACTTACAGCATTCCTGAACAACTCACGGCACTTGCTGGCGGTCTCAGTGGATGTCATTCTACAAAACGATTTCAACAATCTTATTGCATTAGTCAGACGCCATGTTGAAACGTCATCGAGGCTGTTGTAGGTCTCCGCCGCTGTTGTAGCAACAGGTCATTAGAACATTCTTTCATCATCAAACGTTAACTTTGACAGTAGATTTTTCTTGAAGTAATTTGTTAAAAACCTATCTTCATTTCAATATTAAAATTGGCTGTCACATTAATTAATTTAGAATAAATTGAGTGTTGAAAAACTATTTTACTTAAATTCATTTCTGTATTATTTACTTTTACAATTTTTACTGTACTTCAAACATTTGTTGCTTAACTTTTTGTGAAGAGTATTTAGGAAACAGATTTACAAAATCAGCATTAGTTACATGTGCTCTTTATTAAGGACGCAGGTAAGATTATTTCTTATTGATTGGTCTCTGTTACAGTGAATATTAGCAACAGATATTCTTTATTTAGTTTTTGTGTGTATGTTCCTGTCACTTATAATGAAATGATTAATTAATAACAGTAAACATAATGACACCGTGTCGCAAGACTGATTTTGGACCAGGTACAAGATGTCTGTTTGCAGAAGCTGCCAAGTATCACTCTACTGTGAAGCTTCTGTCATGACTGATTCTACAGTGCAATAATTTCTTCACTTTGAAATTCACATTCTCTGCGAAAAAAAATTCCAACATATAAATGTAATATTATTCTCCACTATTTTGTGTCAAGTTATTCCCGTATAGTCATGAATGTGTATGTGTGTATATGTGAATGTGTGTGTGTGTGTGTGTGTGTGAGAGAGAGAGAGAGAGAGAGAACGAACGAAAAAACTCTTTACAAAAGATGAAAGAATTGGGCACGTAGACCCATCACTCTACTCCTCACCTCTCAGCTTTTCTTATAATACATATATCTGACATCAGTATAGCACTATTATTAATAATACATATATCTGACATCTGTATAGCACTATTATTAATAATACATATATCTGACATCTGTATAGCACTATTATTAATAATACATATATCTGACATCAGTATAGCACTATTATTAATAATATATCTGACATCTGTATAGCACTATTATTAATAATACATATATCTGACATCTGTATAGCACTATTATTAATAATACATATATCTGACATCAGTATAGCACTATTATTAATAATACATATATCTGACATCAGTATAGCACTATTATTAATAATACATATATCTGACATCTGTATAGCACTATTATTAATAATACATATATCTGACATCAGTATAGCACTATTATTAATAATACATATATCTGACATCTGTATAGCACTATTATTAATAATACATATATCTGATGTCAGTATAGTACTAGTATTAATAATATGTATATCTGACATTAGTATAGCATTATTATTAATAATACGTATATCTGACATTAGTATAGCATTATTATTAATAATACGTACATCTGACATCAGTGTAGTACTAGTATTATTAATACGTATAATGAGCAATAACAAATGTTAACGATACCACTTGTCCCACTAACCTCTTGTCTGTACATTAAGCCGCAAGATTGACGTGTTTTATAAAAAAAAGTTTTAAACCTAAGGTCAGATCATTCTAGTCTCTAAAGATAAAAGATCTTTACAAAGCTTTTAATGGAAGATCTTTCGTTTGTCTAAAGAACATTGACTCCCTCTACCACTCCAAATTGTGGAGGAGCACAGTCATTGTTAAAAGATAACAGTCCTCACAGAGGTACCAGGTATACATAAAAAGGACGACCTAACAACACTTCAGATGAAGTCACTGACCCAGGAGCTGATTGACAGCAAATACAACCCAGGTGAATGGACACATGTGTACACAGATGGGTCAGCAGAAAAAGAAGAAAAAATGGAAGTGGAGGCGTTTACATAAGATACACAGATGGGAGATGGGAGACAAACCAAAAAGGCATTCGCTACGGGAAAGATGTCCTCCAACTAATTGGCAGAAACAACAGCCCTCCTTTAAGCCCTCAGAACACTTAAAACAGAAAACCAGCAGCCACCACACAAAACAGCCTTCTTCACAGACTGCATGGCACTTCTAAGATCTCTAAGAACAACAAAGAAATCACAGGCAAATATACACGAAATCACAACAGAACCGAAGCACCTTACACTGTCAACAACCGTGACCTTACAATAGGTACCATCCCACTGTGGAACAGCTGGCAATGAAATAGCTGACAGCCTACCCAAAGCTGGCAGCAATCAAAATCAAACCAATCATCCACTAAACTACCAAGAGCCGAAAATCATAATCCGTAAATAGTGCAGATAAAGTGGTATTTCGATGGGCCTGAGTACTGCCGTACCAACACAGCACCAGTTAAACCCGTATTTGGTTCTCTTGAATTAGCTGGTGGAATATTTTATCATCAGCTGCAGATAGAATTACTGTCTCCCTCTAGAGCACAGCTACTAGCAAAATACGGATGTGGAAGATGACACTTGTATAGAGTGGTTTGTTGCTGTTAAAGATTTGAAAACCACTGTACTGAATTATTACATGTTGCTGTTGCCGTAAGCTGGGTACTTGTTAAACCAAGCGGCAGATTGTCACATTATTATACACTACTTGACTCAACAACAAAACCAGGTTCACCAACTTTACAATAACCACAGAGTGTCACAATACTTTCCACACACTCGACTAGACTCACACAGAGTGTCACAATACTTTCCACACACTCGACTAGACTCACACAGAGTGTCACAATACTTTCCACACATTCGACTAGACTCACACAGAGTGTCACAATACTTTCCACACACTCGACTAGACTCACACAGAGTGTCACAATACCTTCCACACACTCGACTAGACCCACACAGAGTGTCACAATACCTTCCACGCACACGACTAGACCCACACAGAGTGTCACAATACCTTCCACACACTCGACTAGACCCACACAGAGTGTCACAATACTTTCCACGCACACGACTAGACCCACACAGAGTGTCACAATACTTTCCACGCACACGACTAGACCCACACAGAGTGTCACAATACTTTCCACGCACACGACTAGACCCACACAGAGTGTCACAATACTTTCCACACACACAACTAGGCCCATATTTGAACTCATGAAGGAAGCAAGAGTTCAAGTTACAACACAAAGTCAACATTTGTTGAATGAGTAGAATGTTGGATGAACCATGTGAACGAGGCACAGCAAAGGGCCACCAACATGGCAGGGGGATCACAAAAAGTACACTGTACTTCCCGGGCATGAGGTCAATGCCATGGGTAAGGAAATAATAACCAGCATCAGAGTAGTTACAAATGAAGGTACAACTTACAATTCTAAGAAACTCCAAAAATCATCCACAGTACCACACACACCCTCAAAAAGGCGAGAACCACTGTAATACTTTCAGTCTAGTCAATAACAATATTACTACACCGACTACATTCTTGCTAACAAAAACTTTGTCCTACAGTACAAATGAATCTAAGGGATGACTGGAAAACTTTAACAGCGACTTCTAGGAAAAAAATAACTCAAACACGACTTCTACATGACTCTTACTTTCTTCATAATAATCATTCTCCTAATCATAATCCTTAATCTCAGCTCTGAGTTCTTTTATATAACAGACATTTTCTCTGCCATCCTTCCAGAACTTTATCTCTGTGAAATTCACATTCACGCAAAAAGTATTTGTTATGACCTTCACTATAGCACGAGAAACTTAACTCCGTTCGCAAAACTTGACTTAGGCCATGAACTTTTGTAAATCGTCTGTTTACAGACATTGGACTAGTCTTTCCAAAAACAACCTAATTTTAGCTAGCCATAAAAACATGTCCAGAGAAAGTTCAATAAGTCATCAAAATCTCGTGATGTAAACGTCCAAAAATGACCTTCAATTAAAAATAATTGGACATTCCAAATTTAACTTTCATAAAACATGTCAGGATAAAATCATGATTACCCGTGATTTTTTCAAGGTCCCTAACTGAGCTTAAGTAAAAAAAAAACATATCGAGGTAAAGTTCAACATGCTCATATATCTCGGGATTTCTAAAGTGTTAAGACTGACCTTTAATTGAAACATAACTACGTCAATCAAGGGCGTTAATATTTAGACGCATAACTAACTTTTATCATGGATTTAAAATACTGCTATACAGATCTGAATGAAAAAAAAAGAAACTGAAATGCAACAATGAACCAGGTCCAATACACCAACTACAAAGACATAAGTAAACCATCCTCTTTCGCCTAAGGATAAATCACTGCAGACTACTGAGCCACCTACATCGACTCAAAATGTCTCACACAGACCACTGTCCATGTCGAAGTGGAGTCCAGACTCCAGAACATATCCTACAATAGTGCCCAAACCATGCAGACCTGAGGCGTGAGACATAGTCAGAGGACACAACTTGGGGCAAAAGCTTTGGGGCTCCTATCAGGATCTGGAGAGGACTGCGGGCTTTGGCATGTCGACAGGGATCAAGATCTGAAGTGACCAACAACCTCGAACGCAGAAGCAGAAGAAGAAGAAGAAGAAGAACTGATTCCCTCCCCCAATGTTTCAAGGTGGGTCGTGGTCGTGGCAAGATGGGGAAATATTTCTTCTGTCTCATGGGCGCATATCTGTTATCAGTTATCAGTTATCTGTTATCTGTTATCAGTTATCTGTTATCTGTTATCAGTTATCTGTTGTCTGTTATCTGTTATCAGTTATCTGTTGTCTGTTATCTGTTATCAGTTTCTGTTATCTGTTATCAGTTATCTGTTGTCTGTTATCTGTTGTCTGTTATCTGTTATCAGTTTCTGTTATCTGTTATCAGTTATCTGTTATCTGTTATCTGTTTCTGTTATCCGTTATCTGTTGGCTGTACAAAAGTTGAGTTTTTCTCTTGTACTTGGACAGATGCCTCAGAGTGGCGAAGTGGTCAGTGCACTTGTCTCTCATGGTGAAAGTCGGGGTTTGAATCCGGCCGGAGACGCCCCAGTCACCCAGCTGTAGAAATGGGTACCCGACTTCTTCTGGAGCTGGTAAATGAAAGGCGGCCAGGCGTGATACTGCCCATATCACCCTCTAGTGTGCTGACAGGTCAAGGAAAATATGAGCACTAACACCATATCTCCTACAAATTGTATGTGCCTCTAAGGCGTGACAGGGTTACCTTTACCTGTCTTTTTTATTTGGATAGGTGATCTTCTCCAGGTAAATAAGATAGGATAATGAGAACCTTCAAACTCACTGGATTTTAAAAAAAAATAGTTCCAAGATGTAAAAACACGATGAAGGTGGATGCAAAATCTGTTCAGATAATGTCACTTTAAATTTATCTTTTACATTTAAAAAGTGTGAAATTTCTCAAACATTAGGTCAGTCTAATGAAAAGTTTTCAGCTTTTAGATCGTGGATCGGTGGTGATATAAGACACAACATTAAACATATACTATACTTCACCACGCACACTCTCAGACACAGCTTCCTACAAGGCACAGCTTCTTACAAGTCTCAGTTAAATGATCCGTGTTTTCTATTATTTTTTTCATCCTTATGTGTTATATATCATTGATATCAATTTATATTTGCTTTCTAAATTAAACTGGTGCAACGAAAACCACGGTGTCACGCAAACCCGCTTCTGAGACCCACTAAGTTTACAGGCTCAAGCCCTGCGATATTCTGAACCTCTTGTGGTCCTCTCGGGGATCTCGTGTGGTCCTTTCGAGGACCATAGGGGGACCACGGGACCTATCGAGGACAACAGGAGTAAATTCAGTAGGATCAGGGGGCGGTCTTGGTGGTAGAAGCGAACGAAGAAGAAGAAGATATTTGCTCTTCTTTTCCCATTTATTCGTCCTGTATGTTTATGTATAATTAAGATGTAAACCAAAAAGTTAAAATTGTGTCTTATCTTATATCTTATATCCTTCCCGTGCAGTTAAACGTCACATAGGGCTCGCAAAGTAGTTCGCCAATTTTTTCTGTCTTCGGCGAGTCTTTCAACCTCATCAAGGGATTTTATGCCTGTTAATTTGGCCTCCAAAAATTGTATGCCCTTTAATTAATAAAGTTATTTTTAGTTTTGGTTTAAATAGGCTAATATCCTATGACGACGTGTGGGAAATTTTATATATACATATTTTTCCTTGTCTTTTTTCCCGTTTCATTTCTTGGTATTCACTCCCTCTGACTTTGGGAGAATTCAACATTCATGGGATTGTGCGACGGGTTTTTGTTGTTGTTGGTGTCTTGCATTCATGATATCAGTGTGTGTTTGGGGGGTGGGGGGTGGTGGGTTGTCTGTGTGTTTGGGGGGTGGGTTGTCTGTGTGTTTGGGGGGTGGGTGGTGGTGGGTTGTCTGTGTGTTTGGGGAGGTGGGGGTGGTGGGTTGTCTGTGTTTGGGGGGTGGGGGGTGGTGGGTTGTCTGTGTGTTTGGGGGGTGGGTTGTCTGTGTGTTTGGGGGGTGGGTGGTGGTGGGTTGTCTGTGTGTTTGGGGAGGTGGGGGTGGTGGGTTGTCTGTGTGTTTGGGGGGGTGGGGGGTTGTGGGTTGTCTGTGTGTTTGGGGGTTGGGGGTGGTGGGTTGTCTGTGTTTGGGGGTTGGTGGGTTGTCTGTGTGGTTGGGGGGTGGGTGGTGGTGGGTTGTTTGTGTGTTTGGGGGGTGAGGGGTGGTGGGTTGTCGTGCGCTGTGTACATGGAAAGTGTCAGATTTATGGCCAAAAATTCTGTCCTCTGACGCATTTTGTTCGGAACACAGCGTGACTGGCTGGGGGGTGGGGGGAGGGGGGTGGGAGCTGGGGACACTCCGTCTGTCCCAGACAGATCAAAAGACCAGGGGACAACCCATGAGGTCAACCTCACCCTCGCACAGCGTGTTGAGATGGTAACAGGCGCTCAATCTTAAGTTTGTTTTTTTTTTAATACTCACCCCCGAGTCATAGAACTCTTGATTGGAGATTACATTCTTTTCATGCGCAGACTTTGAAAGATAATGCCGATAACTAGAAAAAAGCATTTAACATATTGATATCTGGCTTATTCGCTCTACATCATCACCTAAGCAGTTGAGTCAGAGCAATTTTAAGTTATCTATTCAGCCCACAACAAAAGCGCTTTCACTTTCAGTACTGATTAACTTTTCCCGGAATTTCTTGCAAGCTCTGTATTCAGTGACAAATGTTTTCACCTGCGACGCAGGAAATTCCCATCGCTTTGTGTACTCTACGTGCCAAGCCTGTAAATAGAGCGGTTAATCTATGCCAGAAATGAGTTAGCTAATATAGAGGTTTTGAAGAGATAAAAAAAAGATAGTTTGATTTTGTAATAGAGAGCTGCCTCAATCATACGTGAAACACAGAGTTAGCTAGAGAATAAGTGTAGATATGGGACGATTGAAGTTAGAGAGTGACTGTAGATATGAGACGACTAAAGTTAAAGAACGACTGTAGATATGGGACGATTGAAGTTAGAGAGTGACTGTAGATATGGGACGATTGAAGTTAGAGAGTGACTGTAGATATGGGACGATTGAAGTTAGAGAGTGACTGTAGATATGGGACGATTGAAGTTAGAGAGTGACTGTAGATATGGGACGATTGAAGTTAAAGAATGACTGTAGATATGGAACGATTGAAGTTAGAGAATTACTGTAGATATGAAATGATAAAACTAGAGAATAGACAGGAATGAATGATGTTAGGGTAAAATCTAAGACAGTAAAATGTATCGGCCTTGACACGTCTGAATATGAAAAGTGTGTCCGCGGTCAGTATTTCTATAGAAAATTGGACGAGAGCCTGGATAACTGTGGTCTCACTTTTAAAAATGTTCATGTAGGTCTCAGTACAGGTCTCAGTACATATCTTTTCAGGTCTCATTAACAATCGTTTCAGATAAGCTATAAATTATTATTTTTTAAAAAGGTTAGCCTGATATGAGTTATATCAAAGAAACAGAATCCGCCAAAATGCAGTACAAAATTAAAGGGAACTATTCTAAAGCAGGTGCAGAAATTCAAATACCTTGGAGCAGTAATACCTTCAAATGGAAATGCAGAACAGAAATTAGGAACAGAATAGGCCAAGCAAAGACTGCATTTCAGAGAATGAGAAACATATTATGCAACACATTCTTATCAATGAATGTTAGAAAACGAGTCCTAAAATGTTATATTGAACCTATCTTGTTATATGGAAGTGAATCATGGACAATAGGCAGGTCTGCACAAAAATCATTGGAAGCAGCAGAAATGTGGTTTATTAGAAGAATGTTGCGAATTCCCTGGACAGCAAAAATAACTAATGGAAAATGTATGAGAATAGCTGGAGATACCAAAAAAAATGTTGTCAAACAAAAACAAAAAAATAAGAGACAATGTACTTTCATAGGATATGCAATGAGAAGAGGGGGCACTGAAAAAATTATAACAACAGGAAAAATAGAAGGAAGAAGATAAAGAGGAAGACCAAGAGAAATGATACTGGACAGTCTGACGGGATGGCGTGAGAGGAGATCACCAACTGAGCTGATGGCCTGCATGAAGGATCGTGTACCATGGAGAAGCATAATAGCCAACGCCAGTCGGCACGGCACCTGATGATGACGAGCCTGAAACAGAAATATAATTCAATATTATCATCACTGATGGAGATTTCTATATCTCTCCCGATCACGTTTAGTCCATGGGAAGAAGAAAAATGGCAACAAAATGCTCATGTCAGGGACTTAACGCTGACTGCAAGCCATCCTCAAGGCTGTTCTGCTCCAGAAGGACCCAGCAGAAATGTTCTCGGAACTGATGACCATCAGCAGAGGCTGACTCCTGTGAAATGTAAGCAAACATTACCAGAATCTCAGACTCCCAGAAGTGCCAGCAAGAAACTTATCACTGACCCTGAAATACAGACAAAAGTGACTAGAGATGTTGAAACACAGACAAAAGTGACTGCAGAATTCTTCACAAATGCAGAAGAAACTGAGGTAATACACTGAAGCTTCACTTTAGCTTCTTTCCTTTTCTTTCAGTTAGTCTCTTCCTTGTTTCATCAAGGCTCCTTTTTCTTTCCTGCACATAGTGCTTTTTACGAGTTGTGATCTCCCCTTTTACTCACAGTCAGTTGTCCTGAAGTGTCCATATCATACTGACCATATTAAACAGTGACATACTGTTCCTTTTTAGTGACTAGATTTCCCGGCCAATGAAGAAAAATGCGCGCGCAGTTGTGGAAAAGGTGACGGAAAGGCTTCAGTGAAGTTAAATAGGTATAGCCAGTAGTCTCGCGGTGAGGGCTACCCATATCACGGCACCTCTGCTCTAGAGGCAGGCCACGTCCTATATACACCAAAACTGGGATAATATGCCTAAATCGGCTCAACCCAGGGGTGAAACTCACTAGTGGCGAGGATTAATCCTCCTCAACAAAAGCTCCAACCGGGTCACCACCAGGAAGGGTAGCGGCCACGACCACAAAACTCTGAAGTCGGAGACACTGGACCAGTGAAGTCTAGATAGACAACCTCCTCTCACCCGGCGAGGATATATTCATATCTAAACCACGTCGAAGTCTTCCGGTCAGTAAAGTCCAACTCGAGGCTGAACTGGTGCACCGAAAACCACAGTGTCACGCAATGCCCCTTCTGTGACCCAACGAGAATATAGTCCCAAGCCCCACGATGCTCTGAGCCTCCATCCTAAATGAGACCATGAGTAAATTCAATAGGATCTCGGGGCCATTTTGATGGTAGAAGCGTACGAGGAAGAATAAGAAGAAGAAGAAAAATACAGTTAATAAGTAAAACAGAACGTTCTGTGAACTTCATTTGCTGATAGCTATAGCAATTCGTTTCTTGATAGCTATGACAGTTGCAGATGCATTCAAATTTAAGAGGTTGTTTAGGAGCTGACATGTTTTACATGCAGACAGCGATATAAAATTCCTTCCTTACTATAATATACAAACTTGTTTTTGGTAACATTTATGGCATTTAATACCACCCATAAGCACTTGCTTACAAGCTCATATGAGTAATCTCCATCAGAGTTGTAAACATTATGATATGAAAAGCAGCATTGCCAAAACATAGACAATGAAAGTTAGAAGAATGCCAGCCCCATTGATTGAATATGCTGAAGACAGCAAAATCCAAAAAGTAAAAGAATTCAAGTATCTTGGATGCATGCTCACAGAAGATGGGAAGCTTGATAAAGAAACTGATGTTAGAACACAAAGAACCAATGCTGTTACATACCAGCTATCCTCGCTGCTTACATACCCCAACATCTCACTTGAAACTAAGAGAAAACTAATTAATAGCATATTCCTACCAACGCTGTGCTACCAATGCTAGACATGGGCACTTACTAAGAAACAACAGAATAAAACAGCCACATGTGCAATGAGATGTCTTAGGAAAGCAGCAAACATCACCAAGTTTGACAAGCTAAGAAATGACACCCTTCCATATGTTTGGACAGATCAAAAATCAAATAAAGAGTTATTGATGCGATTAGGTGTCGCAGAAAACTGGCTCGTTAACATAAAAATGAGATACTTCGGCCATATCAGGAGACATAACAGTTTGGAGAGGTTGGTAGCAGAAGGAATAAGTTGTAAATTTTGCCCGGCAAAAGAGAAAAAGGACGACCTGGCTGCAGATGGACTCAGGACATCACGGAAAGTCTGAATGTGTGACTGCAAGACGCCGGTCAACTCAGGGAAACTGTGAGAGAGACAACGTTCTGGAAAAGATATATCACGTGAATGAATAGATGTTTGGGTTGAGGTGGTGGACACAGGATGGAGATGTTATCACCATGAACCTCAACCCTTGACCAGTCATAGACCGCAATAACTCGCCTACACGGAACAGTACCTGAAGCTAGTTACTTTGTTTTGATAACTTGGATATACATCAAGCATAACCAGCTTCATTCCTCATAAATGTGGAAAATATATGGGCAAATAGTTTCATTTACTTAATGTTAACCATAAAGTTCGAAATAATACCTTGCATTCGGGCCCTTGACTGGGGGAGTGGTTAGTGCATTTGTCTCTCACGAAGAGAGAAGCAGAATCGGCAAACTACGACCCAAGGACCGCATGCGGCGCGCATACTGACCTTATCAGGCCAGTTAACTTTGAAACCTACACTTTGAGTCTAAGACTTATTTCTTATAATGTTCTCGACAGAGGAATGGAGCTCATTTCAATCTTTTACATTTCAGAAATGAAAAAAATGACATACCAGGCTTGTCTGTTGCACGTTTAGAGTCTGCTCCGAAGAATATTATTTTCAAATTTGCTGCCATGAATAATTGTGTTCACAAATATCTTTATCTTTTACAACATTCTAAGGTTGAGGAGTCGTAGAGTCGGACTAGTGGAGTAGTGGAACTGGAATAATGGAGATGGAGAGTGGGGATAGTGGAGTCGGAGTTGTGGAATGGGGATAGTGGAGTCGGAGTTGTGGAATGGGGATAGTGGAGTCGGAGTTGTGGACTGGGAATAGTGGAGTCGGAGTTGTGGACTGGGAATAGTGGAGTCGGAGTTGTGGAGTGGGAATAGTGGAGTCGGAGTTGTAGAGTCGGAATGGTATACCAAGTATACATCCTGTCTATGCAACTATACTATACAACCCTACTATACAGCCTGTCTATGCATCTATACTATACAGTCCTACTATACAGCCTGTCTATGCAACTATACTATACAGTGCTACTATACAGCCTGTCTATGCAACTATACTATACAGCCCTACTATACAGCCTGTATATGCAACTATACAGCCTGACTATACAGCCACACAATATAGCTCGATTATACAACATGACTATACAGCTACACAATACAGCCACACAATATAGCCCGATTATACAGCCTGAATATACAGCCACACAATATAGCCCGACTACACAGCCTGACTATACAGCCACACAATATAGCCTGACTATACAGCCACACAATATAGCCTGACTATACAGCCACACAATATAGCCCGACTACACAGCCTGACTATACAGCCACACAATATAGCCTGACTATACAGTCTGACTATACAGCCACACAATATAGCCTGACTATACAGCCGGACTATACAGCCACACAATATAGCTCGACTATACAACCTGACTATACAGCCACACAATATAGCCCGACTGTACAGCCTGACTATACAGCCACACAATATAGCCCGACTATACAACATGACTAAACAGCCTGACTATACAGCCACACAATATATCCTGACTATACAACCCGACTATACAGCCACACAATATAGCCCGACTATACAACCCGACTATACAACCTGACTATACAGCCACACAATATAGCCCGATTATACAGCATGACTATACAGTCACACTATACAGCATGACTATACAGTCACACTATACAGCCCGACTATACAGGTACACTATACATCATGACTATACAGTCATACTATACAGCATGACTATACAGCATGACTATACAGTCACACTACACAGCATGACTATACAGTCACACTATACAGCATGACTATACAGTCACACTATACAGCATAACTATACAGTCACACTATACAGCGTGACTATACAATCACACTATACAGCATGACTATATAGCCTGACTATACAGTCACACTATACAGCATGACTATACATCGTGACTATACAGCCTGACTATACAGCCTGACTATACAGTCACACTATACACCATGACTATACAGCCACACTATACAGTCACACTACACACTGACTATACATCCACACTACACAACCTGATTATACATCCACACTATAGAGCCTGACTATACAGCCATACTATACAGCCTGACTATACAGCCACACTATACAGCCTGATTATGCAGCCACATCATACAACTTGACTATTAATGTGAAGGAAAACAACAAAGCCTCAGCCTCAAGGACAAAGAACCGATATCAGGGATATTATGTGGTCGAGTTATTGGTGTGTTGTCTTCTTGCGGCTAGTTAGTATTATATAGATAAAGGAAGCAGCAATGACTGATTAATGACCATGTAGGCCCCCAGGTTGGTCTTAATACGGGCCTCCTTCCACCTAAACCGTTCATCTCCTAATATAAAATTAATAAAATAATACTTATTTCTGCAGTTTTTTCCCCTTGATATGCAGATTTAAACCTGTTCAGCTTAACGGGAGATCCGATATTAAGAAGCAACCGTTTTACCACTGGCTGTTAGTTGCTATTCCAGGCGTTTGTTTTGCCACTGGCTGTTAGTTGCTATTCCAGGGGTTTGTTTTACCACTGGCTGTTAGTTGCTATTCTTGGGGTTTGTTTTACCACTGGCTGTTAGTTGCTATTCCAGGCGTTTGTTTTGCCACTGGCTGTTAGTTGCTATTCCAGGGGTTTGTTTTACCACTGGCTGTTAGTTGCTATTCCAGGGGTTTGTTTTCTGTTCTTTAATTATCATTTTCAGGAGTTTTCATCTGGCCGGACATTTCTGTACATGGCCAGGCACTCTCCCGAGCTGTTACAGATTTGGGGCTCAGTATGCGCTGATTCAGCTTCTACTCGGCGACTGAAGCTCCTGTATGACTAATGTTACTTCACTATATCGTAAGATAGATTAATCTATGGCCAAAATTGTGTCATATTCATTTCATACACTCCAGCAGGAAAAAAAAAGATAACAATGATAACGTACCAGTAATATGAATGTTAATTTTATGTTTATCGGCGGTAACGTGTTCAGCAGCAGCTTCTCTCTCTCTCTCTCTCTCTCTCTCTCTCTCTCTCGCTGCCAGCCTTCACATCGCAGTGCCACAGCGTCTAAAATACAGGAAAGTCATCTTTTATCTTTTAGCAATAAATTCACTTTCTGTGACTCATTCATGATTAAACACATTTTTTTTTCTTTTTGAGATTTCTGGAATTGAATGGCAGTGGTTTAAAAAAAAAGCCGTACTTAAATGCTCATACGCCATCTCCCCCCCCCCCCCATACACATATACACACCACATACCACACCCACAAAACCCACGTTATTTTGTACAGTTCCAGGAATCCTACCAAAACCCTAAGACAAATAACATCCGGTTCGAGATGGATTGTTTATCAAAAAAGCCAAAAGCAGGACGTCCGTCGACCTACTTACAAATCATGCAACCTGCATACCTTCAACACCACCCATTTGCATGTCCCTTGCAGGACTTTGCCTCCCTAACAGCTTTCGTGTAACCCTTTCGGTTGCAATGAACTGTACTTAATTGTACACTGTTGGTATTTCTATGCTCTCAAATTGTAGCACTCTCTGCATGTTACATAATAAACATAATGTATGCAACATTCAACATCCTGAGATAAACATAATGTATTAATATTCAACAGTCTGAGATAAATATAATGTATTTATATTCAACTGCCTAAGATTAATGTATTTGTATTCAACAGCCTGAGATAAACATATTGTATTTACAATCTAACCTGCTTAATGTCACATCGACGGGACCGTCAAAATATAGTGACATTAAACGAAGTTGACTTTAAGCGGGGTACATTACAAGGACTGTAGCAGTTGTGTGTCCCACATCTATTACATTAAACACCTAACAAATGGCTAAGGCCATCGTTATGGGACACAGAGTGTATTAATCACAAAATACAATAAATCTTAGTCATTAAATGACAGTATAGGTAACACTAAAAATCAAGCAGCATTTGACTTTTCAACAGAAGCAGTTTTTTTTTTTAAATGCGTGATTTTGCATTGTGTAATGGTAACTGGTCAATTAACCAAAAAGTAATGTATGCACACTACAGCATTAAAAATGTCCTGCGTCATGTCAGGCATACTGTAAATGAATGAGCTCGAACGCGCTCACAGACTGAGCGTAAGAAAGAGGTTTGGTGGGCATCTGGTCTGTGATGGACTCGCTGAGATCGTCTGTACTATTCTCAGCCGAGCTATCTACGACTGGACTGTCTCATTCAATTTTTTCTTTTTTTTTTTTTTAACACGCTTTTAATACAGCTGAAACATCAATTTCAAATGATATCTTTTCTCGTAACTTTCATTAGCTTTCTTCAGAATGTTCACTTTAACGCTTTGATCCAGATCGACAAGTTTGTGTTTAGTAGCCATTATCTATCACAACTAGAACCAGAGAGAAGTTCACGCCTATACCGTTCACAGTACACTACGAAAACCAGAGAGAAGTTCACGTCTATATTCACATTACACTACGAGAACCAGAGAGAAGTTCACGTCTATATTCACATTACACTACGAGAACCAGAGAGAAGTTCACATCTATATTCACATTACACTACGAGAACCAGAGAGAAGTTCACGTCTATATTCACAGTACACTACGAGAACCAGAGAGAAGTTCACGTCTATATTCACATTACACTACGAGAACCAGAGAGAAGTTCACGTCTATATTCACAGTACACTACGAGAACCAGAGAGAAGTTCACGTCTATATTCACAGTACACTATTCAAGAATGACCGACTATCAGCTCGTGTTGCCAACTTAACACCTCCCACGTCTTGATAAAGAAGACAAATAATGACCGAAAGAAGCCCTTCATTCACTCCACTTGAGTTTGATGTCCACATGTTCAAAAGGTTGATGTGGCACGTATTCGATGATCAAATGGCCGTACCCTTCTTTGATGAGTCGCGAAGCTTTGTAAGATATTTATAGCTTGGACTAGCCCATTTTGTGACACAAAGCAGAGTCTTTAACTTCTCTGGGTGCAAAAATACGGTGACATTAACCGATTTGTGGAAATAAGCGGGGTGATATTAACCGCAGTAAAGTCCATTAATTGCTTTTGGGATTTGGCCCGGGATACAAATTTCTGTAACAATATCTGGGTTTGACATAACGCAATATGATATTAACTGGGTTCGACTGTAAATTCAACAGCCTTCTTCTTCTTCTTCTTCTGCTGCGTTCGAAGTTGTTGGATTCAACAGCCTGAGATAAACATAATGTATTTGTAACATCTGAAAGTTCTGAAGAAGATGTACAGCTATTTTATAATGACATAGAGACAGCCCTAAAACACACAAAGTCACATGAAGCTACCATAGTCATGGGAGATTTTAATGCCAAAGTTGGTAAAGGAAGAACTTCAGACATCATTGGTGACTATGGACTGGGGGAGAGGAATGACAGAGGTTATAAATTAATTGAATGGGCAAGAATACACAGCATGGTTCTAGCAAACACCTGGTTTAAACAACATCCCCAAAGACTAGCAACGTGGTGCAGCCCAGACAAAAAGATTTTTAACCAGATAGACTACATATTAATCAACAAACGATTCAGCAATGTATTACGGACAACAAAAAACATGCCAGGAGCCGACTGTAATAGTGACCATGACCCACTCTGTGGAAAAAAATAGAATAAAGCTAAAGAAAGCATGCAGGAAAGTGAGAAACATCAAACTGAATACAGAATTCATTTAAAATGACAAAGAACTGCGAGAACAATACAAAGTTATTATAACAAATAGATACAATGCAATAGCAAAGATAAATAGTATAGATGAACAATGGGCAATACTAAGAGATTCTATCCACCAAACTGTTAAGGAGATAATACCACCAAATAAAAAGAAGCCTCTAAAAATAATTGGATGACAGACATCTTAGGACTGATGGACAAGAAGAGGAGGAGTAAAAATAGCCAAGAAAAATATAACAAGATAAATAAAGAAATAAGACGCAAATGCAGAGAAGCAACAGAAGTATGGTTAAATGAACAGTGCAGACAGGTAGAGGACTTTCATAATAAAGACAACAAAAACATGCACAAACGAATTAATGAACTCACAGGCAGGAAAACAAAATATACCACAGGATTCCTGAAATCAAAAGAAGGTAAAATGTTAATGGGAAAAGAAGACATTGTGGACAGGTGGACAGAGTACATAGGTGAGCTATATGGAGGAGAAAGACCAGAATTAACACCAGATACTGAAAACTGTGAGGGACCACCAATACTTGAAGATGAAATCATAGATGCCATCAAACACATGAAGAAAGGAAAAGCGACTGGGCCTGATAATATAACAACAGAAGAAATAGAGACACTAGGGGAGATAGGAATAAAAATAATAACCAAGTTACTGAATGACATTTACATAGAGGCACTAGAGGAGACAGGAATAAAAATAATAACCAAGTTACTGAATGACATTTACAATAGTGGTTATATTCCCAGTGACCTGATTAAATCCACGTTTATAGCACTACCAAAGAAACCAGGTGCAAAGGAATGTGATGACCACCGGACTATCAGCCTCTCATGTCACATAACGAAGCTACTTCTGAGAATCATTATGAGAAGAACAAGGAAAAAGATAAAAATGGAAATAGCAGATGAATAGTTTGGATTTGTTGAAGGAAAGGGAACACACAATGCCATTTATGCTTTACGAACACTAACAGAAAGAGCTTTAGAAGTACAGAAAAATCTCTACTTATGCTTTATTGATTACACCAAGGCATTCGACAAGGTGAAACATAATGAAATTATTAAAATTCTTGAAGACATCAATATAGACGGCAAAGACCTGAGGATTGTAAAACATCTATACTGGCACCAAGAAGCAGCAATTCGAGTTGAAAATAGAACTGGAAAATATCAACCTATAAAACAAGGAGTGCGACAAGGATGTGTACTATCTCCAGACCTTTTTTCTCTGTACAACGAGAATGTTCTAAGAACGATCATAGCAGAACCAGGCATAAAAATTGGAGGATACAATATTAACAACCTTCGGTATGCTGACGACACAGTACTGATAGCTGAGAACCAACAAGACCTGCAAAATCTCTTGGATAAAGTCGCAAAAGAAAGTGAACAGAAAGGCCTTACTTTGAACATCAAAAAGACAGAGACTATGGTTATATCTAAGAAACAGAATCCACCAACATGTAGTATAAAATTAAACGGAACCATTCTAAAGCAGGTGCAGAAATTCAAATACCTTGGAGCAGTAATAACTTCAGTGGGAAATGCAGAACAGAAATTAGGAACAGAATAGGCCAAGCAAAGACTGCATTTCAGAGAATGAGAAACATATTATGCAACACATCTTTATCAATGAATGTTAGAAAACGAGTCCTAAAATGCTATATTGAACCTATCTTGTTATATGGAAGTGAATCATGGACAATAGGTAGGTCTGCACAAAAATCATTGGAAGCAGCAGAAATGTGGTTTATTAGAAGAATGTTGCGAATCCCCTGGACAGCAAAAATACCTAATGAAGAATGTATGAGAAGAGCTGGAGAGACAAAAAATCTTGTCAAAAAAATAAGAGAGAGACAATGTACTTTCATAGGACATGCAATGAGAAGAGGGGGCATTGAAAATATTATAACAGCAGGAAAAATAGAAGGAAGAAGATCAAGAGGAAGACCAAGAGAAATGATACTGGACAGTCTGACGGGATGGTGTGAGAGGAGATCACCAACTGAGCTGATGGCCTGCATGAAGGATCGTGTACTCTGGAGAAGCATAATAGCCAACTCAGTCGGCACGGCACCTGATGATGATGATGATTTATATTCAACAGCCTGAGATAAACAATGCTATTTGAAGTTATAAAACTCTGAAACTGAAACATAGCGCTGGTGTTTCTTATTGCGTGTTTGTGAAAGGGAATTTCCACCATTCACTGGAAATTTCGCTTTGTAATATTTTTTAACGTGGCATATCTCTCTGCTGTCACATGACGAGAATCAAGACGACTGCTGCCACCTCGAGATTCAAGCCAGTCTTCACACACACACGAGTGTTTGGTAACACTTTTATCTGAAGAACACATAGAGGATAAAACCAGTCTTCGTAAGTAGGTGTTTAACATTTTCATAGAAGTGTTGTTTGATCAGGAAACATCAGGTAACTAAAAATCTGTAGATCAGAATGTTTGAACAGACAGGTCCTTATTCTGTGCCGCGTACGAGGAAGCCTTCTTAACTATTTCCTGAAAATAATCTCCATGCTCTGCCAGAATAAATTATGGTGAGAAATGATGGTAAAAAGAAACTGAAATGAAGGTGGTCTGTAACTTAAAAATCTGGATTGGGTTATAAACGTACTACTTTTCATTTTATTTATACTTTACCTAAAAATTACTCTGAGCTTTGCTTCCCGTAGGTTTGCAAAATCTACCAACACTGCCAGTGTTCTTTTGTAGTTTGTAGCGAAAGAATTAATCCAGTCTGCCCAGAATCTTTCAGATCTTAAGCGTGTTATTTACGTCACAGAGCAATCATTCCACAGAGTTTTTAAACAAGGTGTGTCAGTTCCAAGAGAAATGGTTCTAATCCGGTACTAATCTACGTCAATCAACCTAAGCCTTGAAAACATATACTTGGCATTTCAAATCCACTCTTTAATTAATATTTATGTTACTGTTTTCATTATACTTTTCTGTTATCACCGTTGAACTTACGTTCAGTTATTCTATTTTTCTCCCGCATAGCTAATATGATTCCTGTACCAAGAGATCGCACAGCCTCTGAGAGAACAGCTGTCGCTGGTGCCTCAAGACTAACATCACAAAGAGAGGTGCAGACCCTCAATGTGAACAGGTCATCGTTTGAAGAGCTGTTCTTACAGTGTCAAGTTTGTTATCAAATGTATGACAAATCTGAAAGAAAACCAAAGACCTTACAATGTGGGCATGTGTTTTGCTTGCCTTGTCTGTTGCAGCTTTTTGCTCAGAGTCAAGCACATTTCAGAAATCAGAAAACACTGAAGTGTCCATCTTGTCGCAATCAAATCGTCACCACTGAGGAAAGAATTAATGAGCTACCAAATGATTTTCGTGTTGCTCAAATGTTGGACTTCATGAACCAAGCAGTAGCAACTACTGAATCACAAAACATGTGTTCAAAACACCGAAGTCAAGAATTGAACTTTTTCTGCAAAAACTGCTCAGTTCCAGTGTGCCGTGACTGTACAATTGTGGACCACAAGGATTCAGATAACCATGAGATTATTGATGTACATCAAGTGCTCGGTGAGCATCGTGCTCAGTTTGAAGTTAATGAAAAACTCAGCAAAGAAATTTTGAAGAATATTAGAAATAGAGCTCATTATCTTGTTAATGGTTCAAAAAACTTGAGAAGACTTGAACATAATTTGAAGAAAGAAATTGATGAAAAATTTGCTGAATATCAGCAGGTGCTGCAGCAGCGACAAGAAACTCTTAAAAGATTGGTTCATGAGAAAATTACTGATCAAAGACTCAAAATAAAGGTCAGGCATAGCATGGTCTGCGATCAGTTCAGACAGTTTGAATGTTTGTATAAAGAGTTTACTCAGTCTACACACAGCAGTGATACACGCAGGAGCTTGACCATAAACCACGACATGGAGGCCCATGCATCAGAGTTTATGGCAGCTGCATATGAAGATGATGCCGATCTGTTTCAGTCTTGTGAGCTCAGTGTCGACCATTGGTGCTCCCTGATTGCTTTGAGTGGAATTGCAGAAGTCATTGTTAAATCAGATCAGGAACTCAAGGAAGAACCTGAACTTAGGGTAAGTAGTCTGTATTAATTCTTACATCTTACGTCCTTTCCGTGCTGCTACATGTTACATAGTGTCCACAAGGTAGTTCGCCAAGATTTCCTGTCTTCAGTGAGTTTTTCAATCTCATCAGTGGATGTTATGCCCACTGAACTGGCCTCTCCAATGTCCTCTTTAGAGTTTCATGTGGAATTAATTTGAGTATTAATTAGAATATATTAATTAGAGTATATTAGAGTAGTGATTATGAAGTAACCTTTCTTTCTGTCACAAGTGCTCAGAAATGAATTGCACATCAGTTCTTATATCTACACAGCACTCATCATCAGATTTTATATATAGTGAGTCCCAGTAACTTTGCTTATGATATTCTTGTTTCAGGTCTAAACTTGCACAGATTGTACCTACACAGGTTGTTGTATTGGTATTTGATATGTAGTCCTCTACATCTTTCTCATCATAAATGATCTTTCAACCTTTGCCTAACTGTGATGTTTTAAGTTCTTCAAAGCAAAGTCTCAATTTGAAGTCTGAACTCAAGTCTCAAGTCACCTACAGGTCCCAGGTGGAGCAAGGTCACTTGCCTTAAGCCCTCAAATCAAGTCTTAGTCAAGTCTCAAAAGTAGCACAAGTCCTAGTTTTTTGACTCAAGTTTAGAATTCTTTAATTATAACTTTTCTTGTGTCTGTGATGTCTAGAATTCTTATCTGTGTGTAGCATTTAGTAAAAGCTGTACTACCTGAAAAATTCATACTCCCCTTTTTATAACATTATCTTCAGTAACTGTTTGTTTATGGGATATAAATTTTATGGATGTGAAGCATGGAGAGGAGCAGACAGAACCATAAAAATAAGATTTTTAAGGGCATGCATCTTTCCCATCGCAACATATGCCTGTGAGACCTGGACACTTAACAAACCAGCTGAGAAACACGTAAATGCTATAGAAGAGTTCTTCAAATATCATGGACACAAAAAAGAACAAATATATCTGTTTTACAAGAACTTAATATTGAAGAAGGCTGGCTAGTAAAGAGGATTAAAGAGAGAAAACTTAAATATTTTGGACACATTAAATGTCATGATAATCTAGAGAAGACTGTCTTGGAAGGGTACATAATGGGAAAAAAAAGAGAGGAAGACCAAGGTGAAGATGGCTGTAAGACATCGTTGATGACCTGCAAATGGATGCATCAGCAGCTGGCCATCTTGCTCACAACCGAGAGGCCTACAGGAGTGCTGTTTGGGATGCAAAGTTCCACAGGGGACATGTAAATGAATGAATGAATGAATGAAGCATGGTCCATGAATAAGAGAGTGCAGCAAAAAATGGAGGCCATGGAAATGTAGGATGTTGAAGGTACCATGGACAGCTAAGGAAATCAATAAAGAAGTCTTAAAAGAGGCTGGAGTTAAAAAGCAAATTACAGCAAAGATCAGAGGCAGACAAGCAAGATTTGTAGGACATTTGTAGGACATAGGAGAATGTATGAGAAGAGCTGGAAATAAAAAAAATATTGTTAAAAAAAATAAGAGAGAGACAATGTACTTTCATAGAAGAGGGGGCATTGAAAATATTATAAAAACAAGAAAAATAGAGGAAGATCAAGAGGAAGACCAAGAGAAATGATACTGGACAGTCTGACGGGATGGTGTGAGAGGAGATCACCAACTGAGCTGATGGCCTGCATGAAGGATCGTGTACTATGGAGAAGCATAATAGCCAATGCCAGTCGGCATGGCACCTGATGATGATGAGTAGAAAAATTGTTCTTTGTTTTATATCCAGAGATCTTTAGTAAATTTGAAAAAACATGTGGAATATATTTAGCTCATTACCATCATTTTTATATCACAGACAGAAAACCATTAAATCCTGACCACTAAAAATAAACTGAAGCTACATTAAAATTAATATTTATATTTCAAAGAAGTGTTAATTAATATTTATATTTCAAAGAAGTGTTCTCATCTAGTATATACTTGTAACTATGGTCGTCCCTGACCTAACTGTCTGGAGTTGTATTTCTCGGGGTCTGTGCTTTATGTTTCTGTATTGCCTGTTAGGCAGTTTGGATTCCTGAGCATGTTATACCTCACTTCTAGACTTCTGATGCTTCTTGACCTCTTATATTCACTAATTGTTTCTGTTAATTGTATTCATTGTTTTTGTTAATTATATTCACTACTTGTTTCTATTAATTAAATTCATTAATTGTTTTTGTTACTTATATTCAATACTTGTTTCTGTTCATTACAATCACTAATTGGTTCTTTTTATTTGAACAGATGCTTAAAACTGAACTTTCTGATCTGATTTTGGTTGTTAAATTTAACATAACTGACAGACTGGCATTCATTTTCTTTTTTTCAGATAGCACAAGAAATGAATGAGAATGAGGAGTTATGGGAACATTTGTCTGTAGAAATGTACAATGATGATGAAGATGATTTAGCCCTGGAAGAACTTATTCAAATGTTTGATAATGTGTAATCATGTTATTGTTAATTTAAATCTTACTTTAAGCCATGTGCGTGCTCAAGTGGTGAAGTGGTTAGTGCACTGGTTTCTCACAGTGAAGACTGGTGGTTTGAATTCAAGTGGAAGCACTCATCTGTAGAGATGGATGTCTGGCTTCTTCTGAAGTTGGGGAAGGAAAGGCTGCCAGGCTTGATACTGACCACATCACCCTGTAGTGTGCTGACTATGGGCACTAACACTATATCCCCTAGGAACTATCATGGCACAGTTTTACCTGTTTCATATGCCTTGTAGATCTCTCTCTTTGAAATGAGGTTTCTCATGTGTGCTTTATTCATTCCCTTAGGATTGATTCTCTGCCTGTTTACCTCATTCATATTTCTTTTTAACTGCTTATATCTTTTTTTTTTTTTCTTGTAGTTCCCCCAGTAATAACTTTGTCATAATGTTCAGAAGTTTATTCATTTTTCTGGTGTGCTGGAGAAAACCACTTTCAACACTTAATAATGGATCTTCTTACAGAAAAAAAAAAAGATGTTCTAATCTACAGACATATTTTCTATATTCTAATCTACAGGCACATTTTCTACATTCTAATCTTAACATATTTTCTATATTATAATCAACAGAAGAACTTTCCACACTCTTATCTGTCAAAGAGAAATCATTACAGATCACTCTGTTTTTTAACAGTTTACATTTTTTTGGGATCATATATGTATATGCCAATGTGGGTTTTTGTAATTTTTTTTATGTACAGAATTGTGTTTTTAAATGTTTTCACAAAGTCATCTCATTAAATTATATCCATAACATTAATTATGCTCTTGTCAGTAATTTTCATTATCTGACCAGTTTTTTTTTTTTCCTCATGCATTTTTCTAATATTGCCTGGGAGAACCTGGAAAAAATCTTTTAACAAATCTTTTTCTTGCAAGTATAATCATTTATAAATGTTTCTGTGGGTTTTATAATGATTCTGTTAATTTTTATTTTTCTGGGCCTACTTATAATCTTTTCATGTTCAGTTTTATTTATATTTTTAGTAGCGTCATTATAGTAACCAAACTGTGCACGGTCTTAGACTGTTGAATGTTGAATTATCTGCTTGTCAGTGTGGTCTAGAAGATTTAGAACTT
Source organism: Achatina immaculata (assembly GCA_009760885.1). Taxonomy (NCBI): domain Eukaryota; kingdom Metazoa; phylum Mollusca; class Gastropoda; order Stylommatophora; family Achatinidae; genus Lissachatina; species Lissachatina immaculata. Next base: position 2,173,539 of record CM019698.1, read on the forward strand.
GGAAGGAAGACATCACATTTTCTTTGGAAGCATGTTTCCTCTCTGAAGTTGACTTCTGGAGCATGTTTTCTTTCTTTCTGAAGTAGACATATAAAGGTTCCCCATTCCTGTTTAACAAAGTGCAACAGCATGACAGCCTGTAACCAGAACTAAGTATAGATGTAATGCTGGGTCTTCATCTGTTTTGATTCTTTGAATGTAGTATCATCATTGATTTTATACCAAAAATTCTGCTTTTCCTGCAAACAGAACCTTTTTTTCTCTTTTCTTCTGGGTATATATATATATATATATGTGTGTGTGAAATGAATATATATATACATAGCTTTAGAGTTTACCAGACTTAAAAGTTTGAATAACTTTGAAAGTGTTACTCTTTCTATTATATTTTGGAGTAAATTTGTGTGTTGATGCCATTAAAAAATGTTTGCTGATTGTTTAAGTTATAACAGGACTATAATGAATCTTTTCATCTCAGAAAACAGTTATGAAACGGGTAGATATTAACTGTTTGTGGATCTTGCTGCATATTATTGTACTGAGCATCTTCTGACATAACTGAGATCACAAACATTTGACTGGTGTAGCTGACTGTAGTATTCTCTGATTCTCCTGGATAAATGGTATATAGAGAAAGTACTTTGACTGTCTTAACCATTTTGCCCAACTCATTTCCAAATAACGATCAGCTGAAAGGAAGGACAGAGTCCATATATATAGAAATATAAAAGAATTATAGAAGAATTATGGGTGATTCCTGAAGATGGATACAACTGGATTTTTCTGTCAAGATATACTCTCTAAGCCTGTACTCTCCTCACTTTCCTAATAGTTTTACTTTCTTAGCAGTCATTTTACTCATACAGAATACCTGCTGAAATAATTCTGTTTCAGGAATTTGGCTTTAAATAATGTAGGAAAATTCTGTCATGTGTTTTATATGCATATATTATTGAATGTATGGATATGAGGTTATATATACATGTTGTTCATTTCATATTTAGTATTGTTGTTTACATGTTTCTAATACAATTTGGTAATACAAAATAGCAATGACCATATTGTGGCAATCAAAAACCAGTACCTGACATGCTGGTGTCAGGGTTGGTGAACTTATTACTGACAGAGACCCTTTCTCACCTCTCTGTTGATATCCCCAGTAACAAGTTAAGCAGTTACAGATTGCCACAGTGTCCACTTTGGTGCAGTCTGCTAAAGAAATATTGCACAACTCCTGCTTTTTAGCTCCACTCAAAGGCAGCCATAACCAGCTCCCAAGATGACATGATGTTAGCATATGGGTAGACAGACGAAATGTCAGACTAACCTGGTGGCCTGTTTCTTATGTCAACAAACCTGATGGCCTGTTTCTTATGTCAACAAACCTGATGGCCTGTTTCTTATGTCAAACAAACCTGATGGCCTGTTTCTTATGTCAAACAAACCTGATGGCCTGTTCCTTACTCTGAAGATAACCTTATTTTTGTTCTCCCAAGCCACCTAAATGACACCTGGATTTAACAGTCCTAGGTAGCACTGTCAGTTGTCATACTTGTACATTAGTAGCTGACCCTGGTCTGACTAAACATGACATTTTGTTTTCAACAAAACCTAATGGGTTATGCAGCCTTTATTTCAAGAACTTCTCAAATCTCTCTTTCTCTGAACCTTAAGTGCCCAGGGCACATGGGGCTTCCGCAGTGGAACTTCTCAAATACTGCAACAGAAAGCTACTGGGTGAGACACTGAGATTTTAAATTTTGCCATTTGACATATGTCTTCACAAATATGTTCACAGTGTAATATGAAGTTAACAGAGGCATAAAATAAATAAATGCCTATATAAAATCTTGAATCCACAACAATATTACCATATGTGGATTATTAATCTGATGAATGAAAAATGTTTGGATTACTCATTCACTTTTTTTGTTTGTTTCTAAAGTACTGTAGATAAAGGGTAGATTTTGGAATACAGAAAATTACTGAACTGTACGTCATTTCATTCCTGTCTAAAAGAGGACAAAAAAACGTTAGTTTTTTGCCAGTTTTGTCATGTAATGTATTATATATATGGAATTTTGCATTCTTTGATGACTGTGTTAACTGACTATATTTCACACATCAGACAAGACACATACATGGAAATGACATATTAAGGAAAGGCTGAGCTGAGAATTGATGTAAGCATGAGGTTCAAGGTGCAATAAACTATGGTAATAATAAAAGTTATTTTGTGGTTGTTTTTTTATTTTTACATTTTTAGTGTTGGAACTATAATTCTGTGGATGTCAAAAATATTTGTTGTTCTTTATTCAGGACAGAAAAAAATAAGATTTTTCTTTAAGTCTTTCTCTTTAAATTCACAAAAAGTATAACTGAAGCTGGTTTGTACTTGTTGTCCCTGTTTGCGCTATATTATTTGCCTGGAAAACTCCATATGATGGTAGGGACAAACAAAATCTGGAACCAAAGAGCAGCAATGGGAGTGAGCATTGACGTAAACAGGTAAGCTTTTTGGAGTAGGGCAGATTTCATGAGCAGAAAAATGAAGAATTTTCAATAAACTTTGAATCTACGGAATCCCAGAATGAAACAGAGTTGATGAATACTGAAAAAGTAAAACTTTGAGCTAACAGATAGAAGCAAAATGTGGAATCATTTTTAATAAAAATAATCTTGCTCGGTGTCTGGTTATAACTGTTGATGCGTAGAGTAGTTCAAGAAAACAAAATGCTCTGACCATAGATCTAATAATATACTGAAGACCATACTAGAAAGAATTATAGAAGGAAAAAGAGCTAGAGGTAGACAGAGATGTAGATGGTAAGATAACATGCAACTGTATAGGATACAGCCTGGCTGAGCTGCACCATCAAGGCGAGAAAACGATATTCATTACTACCAACATTCGTACTAAAGACGGCACAAGATGATAATGACGATAGTTAGTAGCATATCTGCTGAAAAGCTGGAAAAGAATTGTTTATCTTTTATTTTAATAACTAGAGTGAAGAGGGTCATTTATCCAGTCTGTTACCTCCAACCAGTTGATAAGAAAAAGGTATGACTAACACCTGCTTGTGATGAAAGAAACCAGTCAATCTACCATAAGAGGGTTTTTAAAAAACCCAAAGTTCATGCGTCGAATATTTCATGACCCGTTGTATGCCAATGAACATATTTCAGCCATTTTCAAATCATTCTTATCTTATATCCTTCCCGTGCCGTTAAAGGTCACATAGGGCTCAATGTAGTTCGCCAATTTTTCCTGTCTTCGGGAGTCTTTCAACCTCATCAAGGGATTTTATGCCTGTTAATCTGGCCTCTCTTAGCAATGTCCTCTTCAGAGTTTCACGCAGTCTGCCTCTTTTTCTTTGGCCTGTTGTGTTCCACTTGATAACTTGTTTTGGGATTCTCTGATCATTTCTTCTCATCAAGTGACCAACATATGTCCATCTCCTTTTCCTGATCACCCATGAGACTTGTTCAGTCATCTGTCCAATCTCTGCATTGTTCTTGAATTCATTCCACATGATGCCAAGTATTTTCCTTAGGCATTTGTTTTCAAAAGAGTCTAATTTCTTATCTACTTCTTTAGTTGTTTTCCAACTTTCGCATGCATAAATGAGGGTGGATATTACATTTGAATTGAATAGTCTTAATTTGGTTTTTGTGCTTATAACTTTTGAATTCCATATGTTCTCAAGATTCTTGAAGATCAATGCTGCTTTTGCAATTCTGATTCTAACTTCCTTTCTGGTGTCACCATCTTGGTCTATGTAGCTGCCAAGGTATGCAAATTGATTGACTTCATCAATATCTGTACCTTCTATGTGTATTTTTCCATTTTGATTAAGGGGAATTTTCATTATTTTTGTTTTGTCCTTGTTAATTTCAAGTCCTATTTTGCTAGCCAGTGAAGACAGGCTATCTGTTTTTTCTTGCATGGAATTCACATTGTTACTGATAAGAGTTATGTCATCAGTAAAATCAAGATCTTCTTGTTGGGTCCCATGTACCCAGTCAATACCTGTGCAACATTTTTTCATTATGAAGTCTATTGTAATCCCAAAAAGTAAAGGAGACAGTATACATCCTTGTTTCATACCTGTTTCAATCTGGAACCATTCACTCATCCCTTCTTCTGTCTTGACTGCACAAACATATCCATTGTATAAGTCCTTAATGATGTTGACAGTTTTAGATGGTATTCCATATAGACTTAAAATTCTCCATAATGAATCTCTGTGTATGCTATCAAATGCCTTTTTAAAGTCTATGAAGTTCAGTATTAATGGTTTCTGCTTTTCAATATGTTCTTCAAGAATTATTCTTACAGTAAAGATCTAGTCGAGACAGCTTCTCCCTTTTCGAAATCCTGCTTGTTCTTTCTCACTGCAGTATCCACTATATCTTTAAGTCTATTCAAAATGACCTTGCAAAATACTTTTTGACACAACTGATATTAAGGTTACTCCTCTCCAATTGTTACAGTCACTAAGGTTACCTTTTTTTTTGGTATTTTAACAATGATTCCTTTTTTCCATTTAGAAGGGACCTTTTCTTCTTTCCAAATCTTGTTAAACATTCTATGTAGTTGTCTCATGTTCAGTACTACTGTCCACAACACAAAAAGGAATGGAAAAACTAATTATGTCAGTCTGTAAGAATAGCGAAGAGCAAAACCTCTGTCTCAATGCAAAGAGAACTAAATTGATGACAACTGACAAAAATAAGATTTTTAAGGGAATGCATCTTTCCCATTGCAACATATGTGTGTGAGACCTGGACACTTAACAAAACACCTGAGAAACTCATAAATGCCTTTGAATGTAAATGCTACAGAAGAGTTCTTCAAATATCATGGACACAAAAAAGAACAAATATATCCATACTACAAGAACTTAATACTGAAGAAGGCTGGCTAATAAAAAGGATTAAACAGAGAAAACTTAAATATTCTGGACACATTAAATGTCATGATAATCTAGAGAAGACCGTCTTGGAAGGGTGCCTAATGGGAAAAAGAAAGAGAGGAAGACCAAGGCGAAAATGGATGCAAGACATCGTTGATGATCTTTAAATGGATGCATCAGCAGCAGGCCATCTTGCTCACAACCGAGAGGTCTACATGAGAGCTGTTTGGGAGGCAAAGTTCCGCAAGGGACATGCAAATGAATGAATGTCTCATGTTGTCACTATTGATAGCTTTTAGCATTTCGGGTGTTATTTCATCTTCACCTTTTTTTGCTAGCCATTAAATTCACTGCTGTTTCAATTTCATGCAATTTAATTTCATCTAGGTTGACATTTAGTTGTGGGGCTGGTAAGTCGGTTTCAATGTTTAACAATTCTTTTGGGTGTGGTCGAGTCTTTCTTGGAAGTGTTCAGCCCATCTTTGATTTTGGTCTTTACATAATGTTAACAGGGTTCCAGTTTTGCTAAGGATTGGTATTTCTTTAAATGTAATAGTAGCTGTTAGAGGACATGTGACAGATCAAGCGGAATTCAGCTGATTTCTGCATGCCGGCAAGAGCGTAAAAAAATAGTCCGCCATCTTGCACGTCACACCGGAAGTCTTTTCTCCTAGATTCATTCATTCCTTTGCATGTCCCTTGCGGAACTTTGCCTACCAAACAGCACTCCTGTAGGCCTCTCGGTTGTGAGCAAGATGGCCTGCTGCTGCTGCATCAATTTCCAGATCATCAACGATGTCTTGCAGCCATCTTCGTTTCGGTCTTCCTCTTTTTCTTTTTCCCATTATGTATCCTTCCAATACGGTCTTCTCTAAATTATCATGACGTTTAATGTGGCCAAAATATTTAAGTTTTCTCTCTTTAATCCTCTTTACTAGCCAGCCTTCTTCAATATTAAGCTCTTGTAGTATAGATATATTTGTTCTTTTTTGTGTCCACGATATTTGGAGAACTCTTCTATAGCATTTACATTCAAAGGCATTTATGTGCTTCTCAGCTGTTTTGTTAAGTGTCCAGGTCTCACATGCATATGTTGCGATGGGAAAGATGCATGCCCTTAAAAATCTTATTTTTGTGGTTCTGTCTGCTCCTCTCCACAGATTCTTTATTTGTTTTACTTTCTGAAGAGCAATAGATGTCCTCCTTTTAATTTCCCTCATTGTATCTCCATTATTAGTTAGTAGTGATCCAAGATATTCAAAACTCTCCACTTCTTCCAGTTTTTCCTCACTGATACATATTTCAGTTGCCTTGTTTGTTTTGTCAGTTGTCATCACTTTAGTTTTCTTTGCATTAAGATAGAGGTTCTGCTCTTTGCTGTTCTTGCGGACTGACATAATTAGTTTTTCCATTCCTTCTTGTGTTGTGGACAGCAATACTGTGTCATCAGCATATCTAATCTCTGGTATTTCATAACCTCCAACTGTTATGGCATCGTAATATTCTTTGTCTACATCTTCTCTAACATTCCTCATTATATTTTCAGTATACAAGTTAAATAACTTAGGTGACAATATGCACCCCTGACGGACCCCTTGTTTTATGTCAAACCAAGTTGTTGTTTCACCATTTATTCTTACTGCTGCTTGTTGGTCTAAATACAGCAGTGATGTTAATTGTATCAAATGTGTTGGAAATCCCATTTTTTCCATTATTTCCCAAAGTTTCTGGTGTTGTACACAATCAAATGCCTTTGAGTAGTCTATAAAGGATAAATATAGATTCACATTAAACTCCCTGCATTTCTCTATTATTAATCTTAGATTGAATATAGGATCTCTTGATCCTCTTCCTTGCCTGAAGCCAGCTTGGACCATATTGACTTCTTCTTCTATTTTCTTTCGAAGTCTACCCATTATGATTTTTAACAGAATTTTACTGGTATGACTAATCAGGGCAACAGTTCTGTAGTTGGTGCATAATTTCAGGTTACCCTTTTTTGGCAGTGGTATGAATACAGTTCTTTTCCATTCTTTTGGCCAAATACCTGAATGCCATATCTTTTTACATAGTGCATGATAGATTGTTGCACACTCCTTTCCTCCTGCTTTAATAAATTCAGCGGTTATCTCATCACATCCTGGTGATTTACCATTTTTCAGACTCTTTATTGCCCATAAAACTTCTTCCACTGTCGGCTCGGGTTCTTTCTCCTCCAATAATAATTCACACTGTTGATTTCTGCTTCCACAGTCGGTTGTTTCATACATTCTTTTGCAATATTCCTTCCATCTTTCCAGAATTTCCTCTGTCTCTGTCAGGGTATTCCCCATCTCATCACAAATTACATTTAGCTTAGGTGTGACATTTCTCGTCAATGTCTTCATTTCTTTAAACATTTCACTATCTCTTCCACACCTCTGATGTTCTTCTATTCTTTCACAACAATCTTGTATGTATTGTTTTTTGTCTTTTCTTATGTTTCTTCGTACTTCTTTTGTTAAAGTTTTATATTTATCTTTGTTGTTGTTTGTCACTCTCCATTGCGTCTTCATTTCTCTACATTGTTTTATCAGTTCTAGTGTACCTGCTGTGATCCATCTATTCTTTTGTAGATATGCTCGTCAAAAACGCCGTTAAAATAGATCAGCAATTCTCAAAGGTTATCATCTTGGTAATCTTTCATACACAAAATCATGTGCCCTCAAATAAAATGTTGAACATTCAGTCTGTATTTAATATTAACGAGTGAAATGCTATTTTAAATGTAGTTTTCTGTCGAGTGACTGCGTGACGGCCACTTCACAGAGAGAGAGAGAGAGAGAGAGAGAGAGAGAGAGATGCATGGCGGTCCCTAACAATAAGTGTCTGTTGATCAGGCTATTGCTAATCGCGAGTATTGGGCCATCACAGAATTTAGATATACTGACCTTACGTTTGGGAGCTGTGTCATACGAAATTGTGAGAACCAGTGCTGTTAAACCAAGCAGCTATACCGGCATACGTAAGGTAGACAGACAGTTTCACTTTCGTTATTGATGAGGAGAGAAAGTTTCGCTTTCGTTTTTGACGAGTATTTCTAGGAGAAAAGTTATATTAAGCAACCCTTCCAGTGAATATTTGTTGTGTCCGAGACGTGGCTATGGACATGAGTTACCGGTCACGGAAATCTTGGTTAGGTTATGGTTGTTGATGCAGCAAAGGTGACTGTTGTGTTTGTACATGAACAAAGGTAAGCGTGCAGTCAGTTACGATATACATGAGATACTGACACTTTTCTTCTGGCATAAATAACTTCCACTGTTATAAAAGAAACTTAGTAGAACAAACCACAGGCCAGGTGAAAATGTACTTCATTGAAATTGTTTTCATAAGTCTTAATTTTTTAGTTTAAGAACGGCTAAATTCTTTACTCTGACGTGTAACGGTTGGTAAATCTGCACAGGTGAGCATTCTTTGTAACATGTGAGGCAGTAAGTATCCAGGATAGTATTTGATGTCCATGTAATTCAGGTTACAGAATAGAATTTGCCGAGTCTGTGGTTCCATAGATGTCGATTTGTGATACGTAAAATGATATAGGATTCTATCACACCAGAAATTTTAGGAATATACGTGCTAGAATACTGATATAAATGTAAAGAAGCAGCACTAACTTTGTATGCATTGAAATTTATGTATAGTTTATTTTGCCGTTTCTGTGACAATATCAAGTAATTAGTTACAATTAATACCACATTAGTATTATCTTATATCCTTCCCGTGCCGTTAAACGTCACATAGGGCTTGCAAAGTAGTTCGTCAATTTTTCCTGTCTTCGGCGAGTCTTTCAACCTCATCAAGGGATTTTACGGCTATTAATTTGGCCTAAATGACCTCTTTAGAGTTTCACACGGTCTGCCTCTTTTTCTTTGGCCTGTTGTGTTCCATTTTATAGCTTGTCTTAGGATTATCTGACTGTTTCTTCTCATCACGTGACCAACATATGTCCATCTCCTTTTTTTGATCACTCATGAGACTGGTTGTTGTTCAGTCATCTGTTTTATCTCTGCATTATTCTTGAATTCGTTCCACTTGATGCAGAGTATTTTCCTTAGGCATTTGTTTAAAAAAAAAGTCTAATTTCTTGTCTATTTCTTTAGTTGTTTTCCAGCTTTCGCATGCATAAATGAGGGTGGATATTACATTTGAATTGAATAGTCTTAACATGGTTTTTGTGCTTATAACTTTTGAATTCCATATGTTCTCAAGATTCTTGAAGATTGATGCTGCTTTTGCAATTCTGATTCTAACTTCCTTTCTGGTGTCACCATCTTGGTCTATGTAGCTGCCAAGGTATGCAAATTGATTGACTTCTTCAATATCTGTCCCTTCTATGTGAAATTTTCCATTTTGATTAAAGGGAAGTTTCGTTATTTTTGTTTTACATTCGTTTCATTATTTTTGTTTTACATTAGTATTACATTAATAAAAATCTCTCATTATTTTTTATTTGGATCTTATTTTAAATATGTAAGCATCTTTCCTAGATAATTATTTGGATAGATGCTTAAAACTAGATAATTCCTGATATATTTTGAGCGCTGTTAGAATGTTAAAAGTATTCTTTTATTTTATTTTTCCAGGAGAAAGTTGACAACACTAAATATGCAGTTTTCCTACGTGTGTTAGATCTACACGGCAACTTTCAGTTTCATTATTGATCCACATTTCTGAGAAAAGAGTTACCACAGCAACCGATTACATGGCAGTGGTTATATTCAAGTAATGTTGTTGTTGTTGTGTAAGGGGAACGAACTCTGCCGAGTGACTGGGAGAGTAGTGTGATGGGAAGTGTGACGTCAGAGAGAGAGAGAGAGAGAGAGAGAGATGTATAGTGGCCGCTAACAATGTGTGTCCGTTGCACAAGCTGCTGCTAATCGTGAGTATTGGGCTAAAAAACTCATAGGCCTGCATCATATGCATTAAATAAAGTGACAGTTGAAGTAAGCAAGTGACAGGACAGTGTGTTCGGTAACTGGTGAGAGAATACATTGACCTGACACTGATATGTAGAAGCTAGTTTTTCTGTCATAACTAATTGTGTGTGCTTTGTTGAGAACCTGCCTACAGTTATAGCTTTAGTTTATAATTTTATCATTATCATCATTATGCTAGTGTTAGATTTAAGAATATAAAGTAATGTATCAACAGATCTGCTATGTTTTACGAACAGAATAAAAACACAATGAAACAGGACATTTGTCTTATGACGTGGCTGTGAAAGGGAATTACCGTTTTCGAAAGATGGCCTTGCGTAATAGTTATTAATATCTCAAAGCCTTTCATAGTAATTATTAATATCTCAAAGCCTTTCATAGTAATTATTAATATCTCAAAGCCTTTCATAGTAATTATTAATATCTCAAAGCCTTTCATAATAGTTATTAATATCTCAAAGCCTTTCATAGTAATTATTAATATCTCAGAGCCTTTCATAGTAGTTATTAATATCTCAAAGCCTTTCGTAATAGTTATTAATATGTCAAAAATTTTTTGAACTACCAGTTAGATAAATACTAGCTAACTACTAAACTAGCTGTTCTTTAAATGAAATAGAAAAGCTGCTCTTTTGGGAAAAAAAGAGGTAAAAGCTGGATCACAAAAGAAGATAGAAGGAACTTTGGAAACCCAAACAATGTACATGTAGTTGTGAGTTTCTACCACACATATCTTCTTACCAAAAGCTCCTCTCATTTGTCTGTTTATAAACAGCTGATGTCTGATTTCTAAAAACTTAATTCCTGTCTTCTTTTGTAGCCTTGCTACAGACTCTGGTGTCAGACACATTCACAAGAATTAGTGAGGCCACCATCTTCATTTTTTTCTTTCTAAGGGAGTGGGGAGTGTAGTGTGTGAGAGCGGGTTTCAGTTTAATCCATTCTTTTAGAGAGATCAGCTGGAGTTTATGTTCTTTTCTGGTGACACATTTTCCTTTTCCTCCAGTCAACATGAATGATGAAGCCAGGACACAGCAGTCAGCATCGATAGAAGAATCAGAGAGAAGACGTACTGTATGCGTAGACCTTGCTCAGTTTGAAGAGGAATTCTTGCAGTGCCAAATTTGTGTATATAAGTACGATCAGTGTGGGAGGAGACCTAAGATATTGTCATGTGGTCATGTTTTCTGCTTGTCATGTTTGCAACAGATCCTTGATGAAAACGCGTATAACAATACATTGAAATGTCCAACATGTCGATCTGAAACTAAAATTAGAACTGAAGATCTTAGTAAGCTAACTTCTGCCTTATATGTGAATCAAATGATAGATTTTATGGCCAACATCGAAGTACAAAATCATTGCTCAGAACATCGCAGTCAAGAATTGAACTTTTACTGCGCAAAATGCTCGATACCGATCTGTCGGGACTGTACTGTTCTATGTCATAAAGAAGAAAGGGGCCATATCATCATAGACTTATCTAAAATTTTAGATGCACGTATCAGCCAGTCTGAGGAAGTTGAAAGAGAAAGCAAAGAAATTTTGGAAAGGATGAAGTTTAAGTCATGTTACCTTGAGAATGCTTCAAGAAGTCTGAACTCACATGAGAAAATATTGATAAAGAAAGTTGATGATAAATTTGATGAGTGCATCACTGCACTGAAACAAAGACAAGCAAAACTGAAGGCTGAAATATCTGAGACAGTTAGTGCTCTGAGAAATGGAATTGAAAGCCACAATAGCCACGTCAAAGAACAAATCAGTAAGTTTGAAAAAGTTTGTGATGATTTCTGTAAGACCAGAGCCAGCAGAGATGTACATAAACTTTTGACCATGAATCAAGAAATGATGGGCCAGAAGAAAAAGTTTAGAATGGAGACGGATGAAGATTACATGGAGCTTTTCAAAACTTGCGAGGTCAGCATTGAAAACGAGAAGCTAAAATCTTATTTTAATAAAATGGGAGTCATCACAGTCAAAACTGACCCTGAGATTATGTATGAAAGACATCCTATAGCAAACCAACATTTTAATTCTTGGAGAAGAAAGTAGAAAGGAGAGAAGACAAATATATTTCGTAATGTTTTCGGCATAATTAGATAATCCTGGTCATTTACAATATACGTATTGGTCATATTCAGTCATCTCAACAACAGAATAACTGCAACATGGAACGAGATAAGCCACACACAACAGCAAAGGGAGTTTACTCAGCAAAAGATTATGGTCAGCCTACATGACAAGAAGTAACTCTGTGACAATCTGCATCACCTCAGCAACAACACATTGTTGCCCAAGCTTTCTACCCCTCAATCATTAATCAGCCTACCAACTGATCAGTCTGACCTCGGCTACACCCATACAGAATACATTACTTCTCAGGTCATGTTAGAGAAGTCACCTATTAAGATCTGTCTTGGTCTGTGTTTAATATTTGGGCATTCATTTTATAAATATTTTCTTGTAGAGTGACTTCTTGTGTTAGTGAAGCCGTGATAACCTGCTAAACAGGAACATCAGGAAGTCAGGAACATTACAGACTGCATTGCTTGATGGTCTCACTGATCATCTCATTTTACTTGCTTTTACCATTTTTGTACATGTTTCTCTCTGAGAGAAATGCTTATTTGATCCTCATGTTTTAGGTATTTCTTATTTGTTATGTAAGTACAGTGATCGTGTTAACTGGCATTTCCTGCAAAATTACCTGGAGGTCACTGGTTACCATAACCAGTTTATATTAACAAAAACTTAGTTTAAAAAAAAAAAAAAGCATCCAGCCAAACTCTTTAGAAGATAATCTGGCCAGAAGGGTGATGATGCTGAATTTGTATGGAAGAGAATCTGCTAGTTTTGACTTTGGTTTAGTTTGTGAGCATTTTGTAAAGATTAAATATTGAAATTCACACAAACATTTTACTTTCCCGCTTTGTTTGTAAAGTCTGTTTGATTTTATGTTATAAAAAAAATGTATTGAGAAAACCGGTATTTCAAAAAGTACTTCATGCAAGGTTAAAAATGACTATAATTGTACCAGTTTCGAAATACCCTAGCATGATCACTGTGCCTGTATATATGTGTGTATATATATATATATATATATATATATATATATATATCATACTTTTGGTGTTTTTCATGTGTGATATTTAACATTTTTTGTACAGATTTGTCTCGGAAAGAAACGTTTATTTGAGTGTCTTGTTTTTTTTTTGTTTTTCTCTTATGACATTTATATTCCTTTTAGTTTTATTATTGCTTTTTAAAATTTACACTTGACCGTTGATGTTTTTACTTTGTGTTAGCAATGGACAAGTGGCCATATTTTTGCATATGGTGACTCAATTAGCACTATAGAAGTTTCTTTTTTTTATATTTAATGTTTTTCTTTCTATGAATGTCTTCATTAAATAAATGAGTTAAAACTCTGGTTTTATCTACTCTTCTTATGTAATTGTAAGAGAAAGCTGTTTCATTTTAAAAAAATCATGAATCATGATTTACATTACAGCAGAAATTGATTATCTGACTGTTTTTTTTAAATGAAATATCAGGCTATTCAGTATGGCCATACACAAGCTAACAATTTTTATAGTGTTGCTCCAACAGTCACAATAGTCAAGTTATTACTGTAGTTTTTCATGCTCACAGCCTCACTGTTGTAACTTTGCCTTAAGCTGGACAACCACTTTGTTGAATAAGTGGTACATTCCACTAGTCAAGCTGTGTCCTATTTAGTCAAAATCATATATACATGTATACACACACACACATTGAAAAAGAATGTTAGACGTATGTGAAATCTTAGAGATAAATGGCAGTGTCCAGCAGGTATGCGTCTCAGTTCTCAACTATTTGAAGTTCCTTCATTGGTTTTTTTTTTGGTCTAATTATTTATGCCGGTACACAAAAATACATAATTTCAGACTTAGGCCATTACCCTATCCTACTTCTCCATGCTGGCCTTTGTAACAGGCACTTAAAAACAAAACTCAGAGAGAGAGAGAGAGTTTCTGTCATCAGAATGACATGCGGCTTCTTTGATCAAAATGACATTATTTAGTGGAACCACATGGTTTGAACTGGAAATTCAGCTAGACTTAATATTTCTTTTCTCCACAATCATATTCCCCCTGTTCTTAGTTCTACTTCTTCCTCATCTGCAACACACATATCAAAACCTCACTGCAGAAAACTTTGCTGGTGCATAAGTTACATTTTATCGATAAATTGGGAGGAATATTACATCCAGCTGTTCCAACAGCCCCCTTGGCACTGTACTACCCTGCTGCGTGGCCAAGATCTAGCTCCCCCTTCATGACCGCCAACCCAGGTTCTCCCCTCCTAGGTGCACTGTATGCCAGATATGCATTATTCTACATACATCCATCACATGACTTCACATATAACATAATTTCCAAGACAGCAAATTAAATATACCACAATTTATTATTCTCACTACACATATCATAGTCACAACAATTGACATGACATACACAGGACATACAACGTAAGTCATCATAATGGTAACAAGGTATGATATCAATATAATGGATTAACTCTCATGTAAGTGTTAACTAAGACTGATGGACCAGTGGTCCTGGCCTCTCCTGGCCCCACAAGTAATCCACACTATGAATCTAATTGTGGCAGTGCACTTATAACCAACACAGTCACAGCTGCCACAGGACACCTCAGCATCTCCACGAATCATATTGTGCTAATGCACTGCTGTGACACACCTACTCTTGTTCTTGTGCACTTGTTCATGCAGCTGCTGCTACCATGTTGCATGTCTCCTCACAACACATAGGAGTATATATAACATCCATACAAATGAGAGCATGTTATTGAAACAGACATATGCCTATCAAATATAACGATAATCACCATGGATCATACAGAATCATCAATCAATACGTGAATTACACTGTGATGAAGTCTTTCCTACACTGTGATGAAGTCTTTCTTTTACTGTGATGAAGTCTTTCTTACACTGTGATGAAGTCTTTCTTACACTTTCTTACACTGTGATGAAGTCTTTCTTACACTATGATGAGATACTTCACAGAATGGGGTTGGAGAATGTATGTGCTTGCTGAATGTGTAATAAACATTTAACATCTTTTTTTAAAAAAAATATTATGAGTTACTTTAATAATCTGAAATTTGAAAATAAAAGTAATTTCAGTTTACAAACTTTTTATGTTAGTTACAGATTATCGTTTAACTTGCCTCTTTGCCTTTTTTTTTTTTTTAGCAACGCAAAAAATCAACTTTACTAAAACTTAAAATTTATAATACATGTCTGCATTTTGAGGTCGCCCAGTTGAAGATATCATGTACTACGAGAATGATATATTTTACACATCTGCTTGAACATTTGCTAGATAATGCTGATAAAAGTGTTTTGTTTTGTTTTCTAAGAAGTATAACTTCAGTGAGTTTCAGTGTGGTAACCAGAGATGCAGAATAACTGTTTTTGTTTTTCGAGACATGAGATAAAATGTATGTGTAAATGTTTGTAAGTATGTGTGTTTTGATGCAGGCATGTGTATGTGTGTGAATGGGAGTGAAGACACTGTCTGTTTTGGTGATCAGCGACCCACAGCTGACCAAGACACTTTCCCGCCTTTCTATTGGTAGCCACAGCTGGCCAAGACACTTTCCCACCTTTCCATTGGCACCCACAGCTGGCCAAGACACTTTTCCACCTTCCTGTTGGCACCCACATCTGGCCAAGACACTTTCCCACCTTTCCGTTGGTAGCCCACAGTTGGCCAAGACACTTTCCCACCTTCACGTTGGCACCCATAGCTGGCCAAGACACTTTCCCACCTTTCTGTTGGTACCCACAGCTGGCCAAGACACTTTACCACCTTTCTGTTGGTACCCACAGCTGGCCAAGACACTTTGCCAGCTTTCTGTTGGTACCCACAGCTGGCCAAGACACTTTCCCACCTTTCTGTTGGTACCCACAGCTGGCCAAGACACTTTGCCACCTTTCTGTTGGCACCCACAGCTGGCCAAGACACTTTCCCACCTTTCTGTTGGCACCCACAGCTGGCCAAGACACTTTCCCACCTTTCTGTTGGCACCCACAGCTGGCCAAGACACTTTGCCACCTTTCTGTTGGCACCCACAGCTGGCCAAGACACTTTCCCACCTTTCTGTTGGTACCCACAGCTGGCCAAGACACTTTCCCACCTTTCTGTTGGCACCCACAGCTGGCCAAGACACTTTCCCACCTTTCTGTTGGCACCCACAGCTGGCCAAGACACTTTCCCACCTTTCTGTTGGTACCCACAGCTGGCCAAGACACTTTCCCACCTTTCTGTTGGCACCCACAGCTGGCCAAGACACTTTGCCACCTTTCTGTTGGCACCCACAGCTGGCCAAGACACTTTCCCACCTTTCTGTTGGTACCCACAGCTGACCAAGACACTTTCCCACCTTTCCGTTGGTAGCCCCAGTAACAGGCCTAGCCTGGTTAATGGGCCAGAAATCGCCATAGTCCCCATGGTAGCAGAGTCTGCTAAAGAAGTATTGCACACCCCCTTCTTTTTAAATGCACTCTGAGACTGAAAAAAAAATAACTGTCATAACCCACTTGTTACAAAGATACTGAATGTGCAATAAAACACTGGATGTGTGTGGGGGGGGGGGGGAGGAACGGAGAGCCAGGGCTGTACCACCAAGGCCAGAGGCTGTTGAGGGGGCCCTGGGCTTCTGTATCTCTGTTTAGTTTCTGATTACAGAGTTATAAACCTTTTGTTGTTGACATTTTTTTTTAAGTGGGAGAGGGTGAAACATTAGATACCATTGTTAAACCTTTGCTTTAGTCAGAGAGATCCATATTCTTAAGTTTTGCTGGTCAATATTTAATTATCTGAAGGTAAAATTTACTAGACTTTTTCATCATAGATGTTTGAAAGTGAGAGCTGTTGTGCTGGTGAGCAGTTTAGGCTGAATTCTTGACTGTGAGTAAAATTTGCTTCACCGCTCATCAGTTACAAAAACTTCTTCACTTCTAGCCAGTGATGCTGTGTCGAAGTGGGTTGCCTGTTTGCCCAGCATCCGCCAAACTGTGATGGATTAACCACAACCCAGGTCCTTAGGCAAAACTAACGCTTCCTCTTACCCACCAGCCATACCATCCATCTTCACATATACTTGTATGGTCTGGTTCCTCTTTAGTTCTGATCTCTGCTATTACTGTATGTCTTTGTATTATACAGACCAAACGTAGCTGATACGTCACCATCTTTTGGATAACATAACGTGTTAGGTAGCAATATTAGTTATGAATGATTGTAGCATGAAATAATTATTTTTTTACAGTTTCTTTTCCTTGAAACCGCCCGCTTCCTTTCCCCCCTCTCTTCCCCTTTCTTCTCTCACCAGACCTTCAGCTTTAGCATGTTCAATAGAATAAATAATCCAACCCTGCCCCCCCCCCCCCCCCCCAGTGATATTTTTCTCAGTTTTCATATGAATCTCATTGGTGTCTCAGAAATAATTGTTTCGAACAGAGCTGTTGTTCGTTATTTCTTCTTGATTCATTTTTTCCCCTTTGCTTTTGTCTTTCAGACAAAATGTCTGCTGTACCATCAACAAAACGAACAGCAAAAAAGAAGACAGCTCCTGCAGGTGCTACAGAAGCAGATGAAGTAGATCAGTACATCATTGTAAACAGAGCATCATTTGAAGAGCTTTTCTTACAGTGTCAGGTTTGCTTCCAAAGGTTTGACAAATCTGAGAGAAAACCAAAGACTTTACAATGTGGCCATGTATTTTGCTCGCCATGTCTGCTTCAGCTGCTTGGTCAGTCATTGCCATTTTTAAAACTGACTTGTCCGTCTTGTCGCAGTAAAACTGTCCTCACTGAAAAGAAAATTGATGGACTGCCCAATGACTTTCGTGTTGCTCAGATGTTGGATTTTATGGATAAAGCTGCAACAGAATCACAGAACTTATGTTCTAAGCACCGAGGTCAATTGCTGAACTTTTACTGCAAAAAATGTTCGGTTCCAGTTTGTCGTGACTGTACTGTTGTGGATCACAAAGAATCAAACAGTCATGAGATTATTGATGTACACGAAGTGCTTGATGAACATCGTGCTCAGTTCGAAGTTACAGGAAAAGTTAGTAAGAAAATTTTGATGAAAATGAAACACAGATCAAAATATCTTGTCAATGCTAAGGAGCGTCTGAAAAGAATTAAGGAAAGTGAGATAAAGAAAATTGATGAGAAATTTTCTGAATACGTCAAGGAACTACACGATCGAAAGGAAGCATTGAAAAGAGAGATTGATGAAAAGATTGAAGGCCAGATAGATCAAATAAACATTGCTGATGGCTTTGTCTGTGAACAAATCGAACAGTTTCAGAATTTGTATGATGAATTCATGCAGTCTTCACAAGGCAATGATGTCCGCAAGCTACTAACTCTAAACCTGGACATGAAGAATAACGAAGCAGAATATAGACCAACTGCAGATGAAGATGACACCAAACTTTTTCAGCCTTGTGAGTTCAGCATTGAACATCAGAACGTTCTGACTTATTTGAGTGACCTTGGAAGCATCATTCTCGAAGAAGAACCAATGATTCCAGGTTGGCTTTATTCTCAGGACCAGCTTGGAGACGTCACAGTCTCCTCATTCGACAATGGTGAGCTTCAGAGCTCTCAGTGCCTGGGCAGCACGGGGCATCTGGCACTTCCAGGGACATAGAAAAACGAAGAAAAAAAAATTATACAAGCTTTCTAAAGAACATTTATTTGTCTGTTGACCTCTCCTCTCTGATGGCTTTATTCAAAAGTTTTGAAGTTTTATATTCTGTTTCTTTATTTCCTGCAAGTATAATTATTTACTCTGATGTACATGTAGTAATACACAAATGTTCAGTAGCATGGAAGAGTGCTTTTGGCTGTAGTTAAGACAAGAATGAAAAGCATAGATCCTGAGCCTTTAGATGGCTTTTGATATATAATATATATATAGCTTTCACGGTACCGTTAAACGTCACATAGGGCTTGCAAAGTAATTCGCCAATTTTTCCTGTCTTCAGCGAGTCTTTCAACATCATCAAGGGATTTTATGCCTGTTAATTTGGCCTCTCTTAACAATGTCCTCTTCAGAGTTTCACGGTCTGCCTCTTTTTCTCTGGCCTGTTGTGTTCCACTTGATAGCTTGTTTTGGGATTCTCTGATCATTTCTTCTCATCAAGAGACCAACATATCTCCATCTCCTTTTCCTGATCACCCATGAGACTGGTTGTTGTTCAGTCATATGTCTTATCTCTGCATTGTTCTTGAATTCATTCCACTTGATGCAGAGTATTTTCCTTAGGCATTTGTTTTCAAAAGTCTAATTTCTTATATATTTCTTTAGTTGTTTTCCAGCTTTCGCATGCATAAATGAGGGTGGATATTACATTTAAATTGAATAGTCTTAACTTGGTTTTTGTTGCTTATAACTTTTGAATTCCATATGTTCTCAAGATTCTTGAAGATTGATGCTGCTTTTGCAATTCTGATTCTAACTTCCTTTCTGGTGTCACCATCCTGGTCTATGTAGCTGCCAAGGTATGCAAATTGATTGACTTCTTCAATATCTGTCCCTTCTATGTGTATTTTTGTGAGTATATCTATATAGTCTATTTATATATGAACATCATATCAAGGCCCTTTCTCCATATAATTTGCGTATATGAAGTAGGATATGTACACAACAAAACCTGCTTACTTCAAAAACACTTTCTGAGATGACAAACATCATGTATATATTTATACAAGTATGTATGGACAAATTCATGTATACTGTATATGTGCAAGTATTTACATTTTTATCTACATACGACTTATGCTTGTCTGTGTATGTAAAGCCACCGAGAGGAATTTTGTAGGGTAGTGTAAAACTATTCTTGGCCATTCCCACACACTTTCACACATTCCAACACATTCCAACACATCTCTACATACCTCCACACACATACCCCATACATCCCAAACACCTTTATATATCCCACACTTCCCCAAACCCTCACCCATTCCCATAGAGCCCCACAACCTCCACACACCTGCATACATTTTAACAATTATATGTTCTGATTATATATTAAAGATGGATGCTTGAAGGACTTTCACTATCTTTTATATGACGAGTAGTCGTTGTGGCCGTGACATCATTGGGAATCCCGTGTCACTTTAAAAATATTAATACAAATTACTACTTCTTTTTGTTCATTTCACAAGTTCAGAATGTGATACTATGTGATTCACCACAAGACTGAAATCTTAATATACATCAGTCATTTGCATGTCCCTTGTGGAACTTTCTCTCCCTAAGAGCTCTCCTGTAAGCCTCTCAGTAGTGAGCAAGATGGCCTGCTGCTGATGCATCCATTTGCAGATTATCAACGATGTCTTGCAACAATCTTCGCCTTGGTCTTCCTCTCTCTTTTTCTTACTACATATCCTTCCAAGACGGTCTTCTCTAGATTATCATGATGTTTAATGTATCCAAATATTTAAGTTTTCTTTGTTTAATCCTCTTTACTAGCCAGCCTTCTGCATTATTAAGTTTCTGTAGTATATATAATGTGTGTGTGTGTGTTTTGTGTCCATGATATTTGAAGAACTCTTCTGTAGCATTTACATTCAAAGGCATTTATGTGTTTCTCAGCTGTTTTTTTAAGTGGCCAGGTCTCACAGGCATATGTTGTGATGGGAAAAATGCATGCCCTTAAAAATCTTATTTTTGTAGTTCTGTCTATTCCTCTCCACAGCTTCCTTAGTTGTTTTACCCTTTGAAGAGCTATAGATAACCTCCTTTTAATTTCCCTCATTGTATCTCCATTACTAGTTAGCAGTGATCCAAGATATTCAAAACTATCCACTTCTTTCAATTTTTCCTCATTGATACATATTTCAGCTGCCTTATTTGTTTTGTCAGTTGTCATCAATTTAGTTTTCTTCGCATTAAGATAGAGGTTTTTGTTCTTCGCTGTTCTTACGGACTGACATAATTAGTTTTCCTATTCCTTTTTGTGTTGTGGACAGTAATACTGTGTCATCAGCATATCTAATCTCTGGTATTTCATAACCTCCAATTGTTATGGCATCGTAATATTCTTTGTCTTCATCTTCTCTAACATTTCTCATGATATCTTCAGTATACAAGTTAAATAGGTAAGGTAACAATATGCAATCCTGATGAACCTCTTGTTTTATGTCAAACCAAGTTGTTGTTTCACCATTTATTCTTACTGCTGCTTGTTGGTCTAGATACAGCAGTGATATTAAGTGTATCAAATATGTTGGAAATCCCATTTTTTCCATTATTTTCCGAAGTTTCTGTTGTTGTACACAATCAAATGCCTTTGAATAGTCAATGAAAGATAAATGTAGATTCCAATTAAATTCTCTGCATTTCTCTAAGACGCTGGCGATGTTTGGGACGTGCTCTGAATGACTGACAACTCACTACCAAAAATAGTACTAAGATGGACACCACAGGGGAACAGAAGTAAGGATAGACTAAAAGAGATATGGAGAAGAACAACAGAAAGGATGATGAGCAATAGGGGGCTCAACTGTGTAAGAGCAGAAAAAAAGGCAGGCATTTGTGGAAAACCCTTGCAAAAGCCCCATATGTCCTGGACACTTAAAGTTCAGAGAGAGAGAGATTTCTCTATTATTAATATAATATTGAACATATGATCTCTTGATCCTCTTCCTTGCCTAAAACCACCTTGACTTCTTCTATTTTCTTACAAAGTCTACCCATTATGATTTTTAACAGAATTTTACTGGCATGACTAATCAGGGCAACAGTTCTGTAGTTTGTGCATAATTTCAGGTTACCCTTATTTGGCAGTGGTATGAATACAGTTCTTTTCCATTCTTTTGGCCAAATACCTGAATGTCATATCTTTTTACATAGTGCATGATAGATTGTTGCACATTCCTTTCCTCTTGCTTTAATAAGTTCAGGTGTTATCTCATCACATCCTGGTGATTTACCATTTTTCAGATTCTTTATTGCCCATAAAACGTCTTCTATTGTCGGTTCGGGTTCTTTCTCCTCCAAAAATAATTCACACTGTTGATTTCTGCTTTCACAGTCGGTTGTTTCATACATTCCTCTCCAATATTCCTTCCATCTTTCTAGAATTTCCTCTGTCTCTGTCAAGGTATTCCCCATCTTGTCATAAATTACATTTAGCTTAGGTGTGACATTTCTCATCAATGTCTTCATTTCTTTAAACATTTCGCTGTCTCTTCCAGACTTCTGATGTCCTACTATTCTTTCACAACAATCTTATATATATTGTTTTTTGTCTTTTCTTATGTTTATTTGTACTTCTTTTGTTAAAGATTTATACTCCTCTTTGTTGTTGCTTGTCACTTTCCATTACGTCTTCATTTCTTTACCTTGTTTTATCAGTTCTAGTGTGCCTGCTATAATCCATCCATTCTTTTGTGTTGTCTTTAGGTTTTGTTATTAAGAGATCTCTGGCCTTCGTAGCCAATTCATCTGGTGTCATCTTCTCCTGTACAGCCATCGGTTCTTCACTTCCATACCATATTGTTGTATTTTTGTAAGATCAAAGCGAAGTGGTCTTGATCCCCTAACTGTCTTTATCTTCATGTCTGCTATTAATAACTCATGGTCCGTGTCACAATCAGCACATGGTCAAGTTTTTGCTGAGGTTGTATTTGATCTCATTCTTCTTTGCATTAAAATGTAATCTATTTGATTCTTGGTTTTCCCATCAGGTGATGTCCGTGTGTAAGGTCTTCTTGGATGTTGTTTAAAAAGTGCGTTAGCGATCATTAGCTCATTTTCCATGCAAAACGGCATTAGATTGTCACCTGCCTCATTTCTATGTCCTATGCTAAATTTTCATACAAAATGTACTTCGTCTTCTTTTCTTTCTGTACCAATCTTTGCATTAAAATCCTCCATTATTAATACATCATTTTTCCGTACATGGTCTATCGTCGTTTGCAGTGTGTTATAAAGTCTTCTACTTCCTCTTCTTCTTCTTAACACACACACAGTCACTATACAATTCAAATGGCTCGTTCTTGAATCAAATTATTGTTCACCTTTAATACTCATCAAACGAAATCCACAAGTATCAAATTGAGAGATTTCCGAAAGGTTATTTTTCCAAAAATATAAAATCTTCAGCATTTCTAACGCAGTACTAATAATCACTTTTAAAGTTGAAATACTATCATATATCTCTCCTAAACCGCTGCTGCTTCTAACTTCTTCTATTTTCTGTCTTAATCTACATCTGTCCCAGCCTTCCTTTCTTCTTCCTGTTTCTTTTTTGTTTCTAAACTGCATGTCTGTCTCATATACTGTAAGTCAGTTGTCCAATAGGACACACCTCTAGATCGTTCTATTGGTCATCAGGTTGCCTAAATACTGACTGGGTCTTGATTGGAATTAAGGATGAGTCGGTTCTCTCCCCTTGATCATTTTATTGGTCCGCTGGACTATTCATGTGTACAGAGTGCGTCCTGTGATAACCAAGTATGCCTCACTTGTCACTAAGTCTGTTGCGTCAGATCCGTCTATTCAGTTTTTCTCACGTGGGTAAACTCTTAATATCCAATATCAGGTGTTTACGATACCTGTCGGGGATTAGTCCATATCTATTTACACGGTGTCAGTCCGTCTGTTTCAATTTGTACTATTATAATCTGGGTGTATCTCCTTAATCTGCCTTTCCCTCAGTGTCATTATGTCTAATATTTCTGAGTATCACTTGAATTCTGTCGTAATAACACTAACACGGTGAGAATGTTCCTCTCCCACCGGTTCTCAAATTGTTTATTTCGTTTCTTATGTACGTTCTCATTCATTCATTCGTTTGTATATCCCATGCGGAACTTTGGCTCCCAAACAGCACTCCTGTAGACCTCTCGGTTGTGAGAAAGATGGCCTGCTGCTGATGCATCCATTTCAGATCATCAACGATGTCTTGCAGGCATCTTCGCCTTGGTCTTACTCTCTTTCTTTTTCCCATTATATACCCTTCCAAGACGGTTTTCTCTAGATTATCATGACGTTTAATGTGTCCAAAATATTTAAGTTTTCTCTCTTTAATCCTCTTTACTACCCCAACCTTCTTCAACATTAAGTTCTTGTAGTATGGATATATTTGTTCTTTTTTGTGTGCATAATATTCGAATAATTCTTCTGTAGCATTACATTAAAATGCATTTAAGTGTTTCTCAGTTGTTTTGTTAAGTGTCCAGGTCTCACAGGTATATGTTGTGATGGGAAAGATACATGCCCTTAAAAATCTTATTTTTGTAGTTCTGTCTGTTCCTCTCCACATATTCTTTAGTTGTTTTACTTTCTGAAGAGCGATAGATGTCCTTCTTTTAATTTCCCTCATTGTATCTCTATTACTAGTTAGTAGTGATCCAAGATATTCAAACTACATTTTGCTTATCGACAGTAATTGTAACTATAATAAAGTAATAATAAAATAGGAATAATAATAGATATCAATAGTAATAGTAACATTAATAATAATAATAATTATAATACTATTCTAATGTACAAGACTTTGACTGTGTCAACAGAGATGCACTGTGGAAAATCCTAAGATGGCATAGCCTCCCCCATAAGATAGTGAATGTAATCAAAGCTCTGTATGAGGGTTTTCAGTGCAAAGTGATTTTTGGAGAACATATCTCCAGCAGCTTTAGGATACAAACAGGAGTGAAGCAGGGATGTGTACCATCACCAACATTATATTGGCAGTAGACTGGTTAATAAAGGAGACAACATCATACAAACGTAGAGGATTACAATGGACCCTTGACACAGTGCTGGAGGACCTTGACTTTGCGGACGACATTTGTCTACTATCAAGCAGCCACAAAGATATTCAAGATAAAATAAATAAGCGAACTCAGAATTCAAACAACATAGGACTAAAGATCAACGTAGGAAAGACAAAGTTAATGAAACAAAATGTGAACAACAGAAATGTACTCAGAGTAGATAGCAAGTTAGTGGAGGAGGTCAACGAATTTGTATATCTTGGCAGTAGAGTAGTAGAAAATGGAGACAGCATAGTCATCAACAGCAGACTTACTAGAGCAAACCAGGCATTTGCAGTACTGCAGACTATATGGAAATAAAAAAAAACTAAGTATGAATATGAAAATCAGGATATTTAAAGAGTAAAGTTCGAAATGTACTACTCTATGGAAGTGAATGCTGAAAAATCACCAAAACCATAGAAAACAAGCTAAATTCTTTCCAGACTAAATGTTTACGAAGAATTAGAAAAACAATTTGGCCAAACACCATAAAAAATAACATCTTGTTGGCAGAGATGCAGATAAAGTCACTGACAGCAATTATTGAGGAAAGACGCTGGCGATGGTTGGGATATGTGCTCCGAATGACTGACAACTCACTACCAAAAAATAGCACTAAGATGGACACCACAGGGGAACAGAAGTAAGGATAGACCAAAAGAGACATAGAGAAGAACAACAGAAAGGATGTTGGGCTCACTTGGGCAAGAGCAGAAAAAAGGCAAAGGACAGGCATTTGTGTAAAACCCTTGCGGAAGCCCCATGTGCCCAGGGCACATGAGAGAGAGAGAGAGAGAGAGAGGGAGAGAGAGAGAATATACGAGACTAGTAATACTACAATAATGACTTACAAGGCACTATGTTACAACATCCCACATACCTCCACACACTTCCATACATCCCCAGACTCCACAACACATCCCGACACTCCCCTCCAACATCACCACACTATACACACATCCTACACACCTCTACACCACCCCGCCCCCACACAACCACACAAATTATTGTTCAGCAATTCTGTTTTCATCCACGCAGACCTCCCATGAAACTCTCCAGGCCCTCATTTTTAAACGGGGCAGGGGAAGGGGCGCGGAGCGTTACCGATCTCAGAGCCAGCGGCTAGAGCCCCTACCTTCTAAACTGGGCGTATATGAACATATAAATGTACTTTAGTGTACGTATACACTCAAGCATGTTCTGTATGTTGGTTATTGTTTTCTTCAAAGAGAAATGTAAAGCTTTAAATCTCAGTCTACCGTATATCTTTATCCATTATCTCAGGTCTAAGGCAAGAGAAATTTTGTACAGTCATATATCGTTTTTTTAGGTGCATCTGAGTAGTGAAATAGTCAGTGCACTTTGGAAAGTACAGGCGAGCAGACATGATGCTGGCCATATCAACGTGTAGTGTGCCGACAAAGGAAAGCAGATATGGGCACTGACACCGTATCTCCTAGACGTCTCAGAGGCATAACAAGGCTATATTTACCTTTTACTGTAAGCATATTTCACAAATCTGAAAAAATACAGTGTAAGAGAAATGCAAGCACGAGGTGAACTGAACATTTTTCTAAATTAGGGTTCCCTAAAGTGTTCGACATTGACTGCAAGGGTTTATGGGGCCATACGTGGGTGGATAAATGGCTGAGGGGTTGATAGTGGGGGTAGAAAAGTGGTCAGTAAATGTCCAAGGGAGGGGGTGTGTTTTGCCTTGTGTCTCCGTCCTCCTATCCAACCTCTTGCCTCTCTAATGTAGCAGGATGTCCTAGCCTACCTCTTGCCTTTCTAATGTAGCAGGATGTCCTATCCTACGTCTTGCATCTCTAATGTAGCAGGATGTCCTAGCCTACCTCTTGCCTCTCTAATGTAGCAGGATGTCCTATCCTACGTCTTGCCTCTCTAATGTACCAGGGTGTTCTTTTACCCTACTTCTCGTCACTTTGATGTACTAGGGTGTCTTTCTACCCTACCTCTTACCTCTCTAATGTACTAGGGTGTTCTTCTATCCTACCTTTTTTCTCTCTGATGTACCAGGAGTGTTTTTACAGAATGAGGGGCAAAAGAGAATATGCAAAAGGTCATATGTGGCTTTTTCTGTTGTGTCATTTTGAGTGGAGATTTGTTGTTGTTGTTATTATTATTATGATTATTAGCTAGAGTGCTGTCTATTAAATACTTTCATATAATAAATTCTGACTGGCTGATACTGATGAAAATTCACGAGAAGTTCGATGAGCTGAAGAGTTTGTCGACCCCTGTAACAGACTTAGATCAACTAACAGTTTATCTAAAGATCGTCACGAGTAGATTTATTGATAAAGATTGGGCCGAATCCAGTTCTCTGTGACCATGTATGCTGGTTTGTTTGAACTGATTTCTCTTTTGTGATTCGAGAGTTAAATTTCAGTTAAATGTCGCTAATCAAAAGTTCATGTTTTCAACTTTTGCTCTGTTGTCTTTTTATATGTTGTCCTCGTCCTCTGTATGAATTTACTACTATCTTAATTAACAGCATGGATTGTTTGCTATGGAATGAAAATTGAGTGACCAAGGGTAAAGTGTCATACAAGCATGTCTACCCAATTCTTCACCATATAAAAATAAAAATTCTTTCGCTCGTTCGTTCGCTTTGATGGTGCAGAATGTTAGTTTTACTTTGGATGAATGTAATTTCTTTAGATCATCTTACCAAAGTTTAAGCAATTCAAGAACTTTTAAAAATCTGATGATATCAATTATATGTAGATCAAGGTTTCTGTGTTGTTCATGTTGGAACATTTCTTGCGGCAAATATTTGTTTCACTATTCATAAAATAAAGAAACCTCTTCATATTTATTAGAAATAACGCGCTGATGTTATTGTTGTATGTATTGATATTTCTCCATCTGATGTTAGTTGGTGTTTTATGTATTGATATTTTTCCATCTGATGTTCATTGCTATTTTATATATTCATGTTTTTCCATCTGATGTTAGTTGTTGTTGTATGTATTGATATTTCTCCATCGGATGTTAGTTGTTGTTGTTTTACATATTGATATTTCACCATCTGATGTTCCTTATTGTTAATGTATGAAGTGATTTTTCTCCATCTGTTGTTCATTGTTACCGTTTTTGTGTATTGTTATTTCTCAATCTGATGTTAGTCGTTGTTGTATTAAGTACTGATATTTCTCAAGCTGATGTTCGTTGTTGTTTTTTCCTGTGCTGATATTTCTCTATCTGATGTTAGTTGTTGTTTTTTTGTATTGATATTTCTCCATCAATGTTGCGAATCCCCTGGACAGCAAAAATAACTAATGAAGAATGTATGAGAAGAGCTGGAGAGACAAAAAACCTTGTCAGAAAGATAAGAGAGAGACAATGTACTTTCATAGGACATGCAATGAGAAGAGGGGGCATTGAAAATATTATAACAACAGGAAAAATAGAAGGAAGAAGATCAAGAGGAAGACCAAGAGAAATGATACTGGACAGTCTGACGGGATAGTGTGAGAGGAGATCACCAACTGAGCTGATGGCCTGCATGAAGGATCGTGTACTCTGGAGAAGCATAATAGCCAACGCCAGTCGGCACGGCACCTGATGATGATGATGATGATTTCTCCATCTGATGTTCGTTGTTGTTGTTTTTTGTATTGATATTTCTCCATCTGATGTTCGTTGTTGTTTTATATATTGATTTTTCTCCATCTGATGTTCGTTGTTGTTTTTTGTTTTGATATTTCTCCATCTGATGTTCGTTGTTGTTTTTTGTTTTGATATTTCTCCATCTGATGTTCGTTGTTGTTGTTGTATGTACTGATATTTGTTTATTATTTTAAAAACACCGAAACAACACGAATCTAAGAAACATTTTGATCTCATCTGTCTCACTGATCTACTCTGTATGTGATCTCATCTGTGTATGTGATCTCGTCTCTGTATCCGATTCTTCTTGTCTGATCTCTTCTCCCAGTTTTATATTTTCAGTCTTTTCATGAATTCCCGAGGTTTTTTTTTCTACTTTTGCTTTCCGAGCTCGTGACTTTTCGGCGTCCGCTCTCCTTACTGTAAGAGTTCTCCAGGTTTCTCAATACTTTTCTCATGCTATACAATTTTTCAGTACAGTAATCATTCACTATAAGTACGCATTTACGTAAAAGGTCTTTTGATTTAAACGTGAATATTTACTCAACATTCTCGAAGTATTCTCATCTACACAATAAAACTTTAAACGTTATTACTTCCCTTTGAACAAGTAACATACTACTTTTTTATAACTACGAGACTTTGGTACGGAAAAGTAAGAGAACACAATTTTGTAGGATTAGACCTCGAAAAAAATCGTAGACAAAGCACTTTAGTGAGACGTGAGAGAAAGAAAAATCACAAGAGAATTATCTGGGATTCGAACACGGACTCCAGTAGGACGAGCAGTAGTCTAGCTACGAGAGAACAGCCAACTAGCTAAGTCGACAGTACACTATTAAAGATATTAGAAAATCATCATTCATTCATTCATTTGCATGTCCCTTGCGGAACTTTGCCTCCCAAACAGCACTCCTGTAGGCCTCTCGGTTGTGAGCAAGATGGCCTGCTGCTGCTGCGTCCATTTGCAGATCGTCAACGATTTCTTGCATCCATCTTCGTTTTGGTCGTCCTCTTTTTCTTTTTCCCATTATGCATCCTTCCAATACGGTCTTCTCTAAATTATCATGACGTTTAATATGTCCAAAATATTTAGGTTTTCTCTGTTTAATACTCTTTACTAGCCAGCCTTCTTCAATATTAAGCTCTTGTAGTATAGATATATTTGTTCTTTTTTGTGTCCACGATATTTGAAGAACTCTTCTGTAGCATTTACATTCAAAAGCATTTATGTGTTTCTCAGCTGTTGTTAAGTGTCCAGGTCTCACAGGCATATATTGCGATGGGAAAGATCTCTCTCTCTCTCTGAACCTTAAGTGCCCAGGGCACATGGGGCTTCCGCAAGGGTTTTACACAAATGCCTGTCCTTCGCCTTTTTTTCTGCTCTTGCCCAGGTGAGCCCTCTATTGCTCAACATCCTTTCTGTTGTTCTTCTCCATGTCTCTTTTGGTCTACCTTTACTTCTGTTCCCCTGTGGTGTCCATCTTAGTGCTACTTTTGGTAGTGAGTTGTCAGTCATTTGGAGCACATGTCCCAACCATCGCCAGCGTCTTTCCTCAATAATTGTTGTCAGTGGTTTCATCTGCATTTCTGCTAATAAGATGTTATTTCTTATGGTGTTTGGCCAAAATATTTGTCTAATTCTTCGTAAACATTTAGTCTGGAAAGAATTCAACTTGTTTTCTATGGTTTTGGTGATTTTCCAGCATTCACTTCCATAGAGTAGTACACTTAGAACATTACTCTTAAATATCCTGATTTTCATATTTATGCTTAGTTTTTTTATTTCCATATAGTCTGCAGCATTGCAAAAGCCTGGTTTGCTCTAGTAAGTCTGCTGTTGATGTCCGCTGTGCTGTCTCCATTTTCTACTACTCTGCTGCCAAGGTATACAAATTCGTTGACCTCCTCCACTAACTTGTTATCTACTCTGAGTACATTTCTGTTGTTCACATTTTGTTTCATTAACTTTGTCTTTCCTATGTTGATCTTTAGTCCTATGTTGTTTGCATTCTGAGTTAGCTTGTTTATTTTATCTTGCATATCTTTGTGACTGCTTGATAACAGACAAATGTCGTCCGCAAAGTCAAGGTCCTCCAGCACTGTGTCAAGGGTCCATTGTAATCCTCTGCGTTTGTCTGATGTTGCCTCCTTCATTAACCAGTCTACTGCCAAGATAAATAATGTTGGTGATAGTACACATCCCTGTTTCACTCCTGTTTGTACCCTAAAGCTGCTGGAGGTATGTTCTCCACAGATAACTTTGCACTGAAAACCCTCGTATAGGGCTTTGATTACATTAACTATTTTATGGGGGAGGCCATGCCATCTTAGGATGTTTAGTTCCGTTTTTGTTTCAGGTATGTCTATTGTTTGTGCTGTTTGTGTTCTGTTTAGTAGGGTGTTAAAGTGTTCCTTCCATCTTTCAATTTTTTCTCTTTCTCCACTGACCAGTTGTCCATTTTGTGTTCTTACTGCACTTTCACATCTTGTGTTGAAGTTACCTATCATCTGCTTTGTTATTTTATATATGGTTTTCATGTCATTTGTATATGCTGCTTTCTCTGCTGTTTCTACTAAGTTGTCATAATATTGACGTTTAGCTTGACGGCATGATTCCTTCACTTCTTTGTCTTTTTGTGCATAATTACTTAAAACTCGTTCTTTAAGCCGTTGTGATTTGGTGTTCAATAATTTTTTCTTGATTTCTTTTCTTTGCTCTATCTTTTCCCATGTGGTCTCGCTTATCCATTCCTCTTTTCTCCTTTTCCGATATCCCAGCATTTCTTTTGCTGTTTCCTGTAGTGTTTTATTGAACTCTAATATGGACATTTCTGCTTCATCTTGTAGGACACTGAAGCGGTTCTTAAGTGCTATTGAGAATTCATTTCTTGTTTGTTGTTCTATCAGTTTTCTTGTATCAAAATGTATCTTTCTGTGTTCTCTGATTTTGGCTTTCCTTAATTTTAGTTTTATTTTTGCTACCAGAAGGTTGTGATCACTTCCTACATCTGCTCCTTTCCTTGATCGCACATCTTGTAGTGACCGTTTCCACTTGTTATTTATTAGTATGTGATCGATTTGGTTTTCTGTGGTTTTATCTGGTGACCTCCAAGTCACCTTATGGATGTTTTTGTGTTGGAAAATTGTTCCTCCAATGGTCATCATGTTTTCTTCACAGAAACTGCACAGTCTTTCTCCATTTTCGTTTATTTCTCCGATTCCTTCTCTTCCCATGATTCTTCTTCTATCTTCATTTCCTTCACCTACTTGTGCATTGAAGTCGCCCAAGATGAGTAGCATATCATGCTTGGGTATTGTTTCTACTGTTGCTTGGAGGCTGTTGTAAAAATCTTCTTTTAATTCCTCTTCAGCTGCTTCTGTTGGTGCATAACAAACTATAATAGACAGCTTCGTGAATCTTGAGTTGAACCGTGCATATAATAATCTCTCATTTATTGGGGTCCATTTCAGCAATGCTCTTGATGCTTCTTTTGTTATAATCAATGCTACTCCTCCTTCATGAAGATCTTCTTTACCTGACCATATTATTGTATCTTCTGTGTGCTGTGTTGTTAATTTCCTTCTGCCTTGTCCTGTCCATCTTGCTTCTTGTATTCCTAGTATGTCTAGTTTGTATCTGTGCATTTCCTTGATGGTTTGTGCTAGTTTTCCAGTCTGGTTTAGTGTTCTTACATTCCAGCTGCCTATTTGCATCTTGTGTTTAGGTTCCAGGAGGTCTGCAGTCGGGCTGGGGACTTCCAGTGGCTGGCTTTCATCCACAACCTTCATGGGCTCAGTTTCCTGATACGCATTTCTTCTTCCACCTGCATTTATTTTTTCCCTTGCTTCCGTTTCTGTAGCAGTCTGATAGTTTTTTACCAGATAGGGTTGCTGGCCCTATGCTGAACCCTCCTTAGTCGCCTTTTACGATCATGCGTGGTAGGGTACAGTGGTCCTACTGTTTATGGGATAGATGCATGCCCTTAAAATCTTATTTTTGTAGTTCTGTTTGTTCCTCTCCACAGATTCTTTAGTTGTTTTACACTCTGAAGAGCAATAGATGTCCTCCTTTTAATTTCCCTAATTGTATCTCCATTAATAGTTAGTAGTGATCCAAGATATTGAAAACTCTCCTTTTCCTCCAATTTTTCCTCATTGATATATATTTCAGCTGCCTTGCTTGTTTTGTTAGTTGTCATCAATTTAGTTTTCTTTGCATTAAGATAGAGGTTCTGCTCTTCACTATTCTTACGGAGTGACATTATTAGTTTTTCCATTCCTTTTTGTGTTGTGGACAGTACTACTGTGTCATCAGCATATCTAATCTCTGGTATTTCATAACCTCCAATTGTTATCTCTTTTTGTTGCTCACTTTAATCATCTTCTTCACAAGTTTCTGCAGACTGCTGACACTTTCCGTTATTGGAACGGTGTTGTCAACATATGTCTGGCTGTTAATATTACTGCCTCTTATTTTTATTACTTTCATGCTCTCATGGATGTTTTCACTGTGTGGTGAGAATAGATCAGGTGACAGTACACGCCCTTGTCTACGTCCGGTTCTATACCTTGATGCTCACCTGCCGTTTACTTTTATTGCTGCTCTTTAATTCCAGTTCATATTTTTAATAATTCTCACATCTCTGCCATCTATAGTAAGTTTTTCTAGCACTTGTATCATATCTTCATGTCTAACTCTGTCAAAAGCTTTGGTATAATCAATAAGGTTGAAGTATAAATCTTTGTTTATTTCTAGAGATCGTTTATTGTTGTTATTAATATTAAAAGATATATTAGTTCTGTTGTTTTTTCCTTTTACAAAATCACATTTTCTTCTGCTATTTCATTTTAAAAAATCTTATTCTATATTCTGAGGTTAATGATTCTTAACAGTATTTTTGTAATATAGCTATTTAAACACACTGTGAGATGTTGATCACGTTATGTTGTTTTAGGTTTTTTTATTTAATAAAAAGTCTAAATCCCTCTCTGAACCTTAAGTGCCAAGGGCACATGGGGCTTTCGCAAGGGTTTTACACAAATGCCTGTCCTTCGCCTTTTTTCTGCTCTTGCCCAGGTGAGCCCTCTATTGCTCAAAATCCTTTCTGTTGTTCTTCTCCATGTTTCTTTTGGTCTACCCTTACTTCTGTTCCCCTGTGGTGTCCATCTTAGTGCTATTTTTTGGTAGTGAGTTGTCAGTCATTCGGAGCACATGTCCCAACCATCGCCAGTGTCTTTCCTCAGTAATTGTTGTCAGTGGCTTCATCTGTATTTATGCCAATAAGATGTTATTTCTTATGGTGTTTGGCCAAAATATTTTTCTAATTCTAAAAAGTCTAAATAAAAAAAAACACTTTTGAAATGACATTGTAGAAGACTATCGCCATTTTGGCCTATTGTTATCAAACGTATGGTCTTGGGCAGGTCTGGAGCCATCAGACAGGTATAGAATCACATGGCAGATGTGGAGCCACTAGACAGGTATAGAATCACATGGTAGGTGTAGAGGCACCAGATAGGTATAGAATTACATGGCAGATGTAGAGGCACCAGACAGGTATAGAATTACATGGCAGGTATGGAGCCACTAGACAGGTATAGAATTACATGGCAGATGTAGAGGCACCAGACAGGTATAGAATTACATGGCAGGTGTGGAGCCACTAGACAGGTATAGAATTACATGGCAGATGTAGAGGCACTAGACAGGTATAGAATCACATGGCAGGTGTGGAGCCACTAGACAGATATAGAATCACATGGCAGGTGTGGAGCCATTAGACAGGTATAGAATCACATGGCAGGTGTGGGGCCACTAGACAGGTATAGAATCACATGGCAGGTGTGGAACCACCAGACTGATATAGAATCACATAGCAGATGTGGAGCCACTAGACAGGTATAGAATTACAAGGCAAGTGTAGAGGCACCAGACAGGTATAGAATTACATGGCAGGTGTGGAACCACTAGACAGAGTTGTCTGGTGGCTCTACACCTGCCATGTGATTCTGTCATTCAAAGATTTACTGCTGCTATTATATGAATATTTGATTCACATTGAATCATCATTATATGCTAGTTATACACTTTTGTTTGCGTAAGAACCTATATTTTTGTTACATTACTACAATACTCTGTTATACTTCTACTAGAAAATCGCGTGTAATCAACCAAAACAATGTTCTTTGTCAGTTTTTGCTCAAAACATGTTTCACATTATTTTCTTTTCGCTTATTTGCTTTTGTTTAAAGTTGTCTTTCTTGTCTCGCAATAGTGTGTATGTGTGTTTGTGTGTGTGTATGAGAGAGAAAGAGAGAGAGAGAGAGAGAGAGAGTAGTAGATATCGTTTTCCTTTAATAAAACATTGTGTGTGTGCATAAAAACAATTTTTTCTTTCAGTTTTCTTAAACAAGTTATCTTTTTCAATACGAAATGTGAGACTGCTCGACACACGCCTCTGGCCATTTCAGCTAACGCTTCATTCATTCATTCATTCATTCAGTCATTTGCATGTCCCTTGAGGAACTTTGCCTCCATAACAGCACTACTGTAGGCCTCTCGGTTGTGAGCAAGATGGCGTGCTTCTGGTGCATCCATTTGCAGATCATCAACGGTGTCTTATAGCCAACTTCGCCTTGGTCTTCCTCTTTTTCTTTTTCCCATTATTTACCCTTCCAAGACGGTCTTCTCTAGATTATCATGATGTTTAATGTGTCCAAAATATTTTTCTCTCTTTAATACTACTCTTTACTAGCCAGCTTTCTTCAGTATTAAGTTCTTGTAGTATGGATATATTTGTTCTTTTTTGTGTCCATGATATTTGAAGAACTCTTCTGTAGCATTTACATTCAAAGGTATTTAAGTGTTTCTTAGCTGTTTTGTTAAGTGTCCAGGTCTCACAAGTATATGTTGCAATGGGAAAAATGCATGCCCTTAAAAATCTTATTTTTGTAGTTCTGTCTGTTCCTCTCCACAGATTCTTTAGTTGTTTTACTTTCTGAAGAGCAATAGATGTCCTCCTTTTAATTTCCCTCATTGTACCTCCATTATTAGATAGCAATGATCCAAGATATTCAAAACTCTCCACTTCTTACAGTTTGTCCTCATTGATACATATTTCAGCTGCCTTATTTGTTTTGTCAGTTGTCATCAATTTAGTTTTCTTTGCATTAAGATAGAGGTTCTGCTCTTAGCTGTTCTTACGGACCGACATAATTAGTTTTTCCATTCCTTTTTGTGTTGTGGACAGTAATACTGTGTCATCAGCATATCTAATCTCTGGTATTTCATAACCTCCAATTGTTATGGCATCGTAATATTCTTTGTCTACATCTTCTCTAACATTCCTCTTATATTTTCAGTATACAAGTTAAATAAGTAATACGACAATATGCTCCCCTGACGGACCCCTTGTTTTATGTCAAACCAACTTGTTGTTTCACCATTTATTCTTACTGCTGCTTGTTGATCTAGATACAACAGTGGTGTTAATTGTATCAAATGTGTTGGAAATCCCATTTTTTCCATTATTTCCCAAAGTTTCTGATGTTGTACACAATCAAATGCCTTTGATTAGTCTATAAAGACTAAATATAGATTCATATTAAACTCTCTGCGTTTCTCTATTATTAATCTTATATTGAACATGTGATCTGTTGACCCTCTTCCTTGCCTAAAACCACCTTGGACCATATTGACTTCTTCTTATATTTTCTTACAAAGTCTACCCATTATGATTTTTAACAGAATTTTACTGGCATGACTAATCAGGGCAACAGTTCTGTAGTTTGTACATAATTTCAGGTTACCCTTTTTTTGGCAGTGGTAAGAATATAGTTCTTTTCCATTCTTTTGGCCAAATACCTGAATGCCATATCTTTTTGCACAGTGCATGATAGATTGTTGCACATTCCTTTCCTCCTGCTTTAATAAATTCAGCTGTTATCTCATCACATCCTGGTGATTTACCATTTTTCAGATTCTTTATTGCCTAAAAAAACTTCTTCTATTGTAGGTTCGGATTCTTTCTCCTCCAATAATAATTCACACTGTTGATTTTTACTTTCACAGTCAGTTGTTTCATACATTCCTGTGCAATATTCCTTCCATCTTTCTAGAATTTCCTCTGTCTCTGTCAAGGTATTCCCCATCTTGTCACAAATTACATTTAGCTTAGGTGTGACATTTCTAGTCAATGTCTTCATTTCTTTAAACATTTCACTATCTCTTCCACACTTCTGATGTCCTTCTATTCTTTCACAACAATCTTATATATATTGTTTTTTTTATCTTTTCTTATGTTTCTTCATACTTGTTTTGTTAAAGATTTATATTTCTCTTTGTTGTTGTTTGTCACTTTCCATTGCGTCTTCATTTCTGTACGTTGTTTTTTCAGTTCTAGTGTGCCTGCTGTAATCCATCCATTCTTTTGTGTTTTCTTTACTGGAACCATGTCTTTAGCTGTTGTTATTAAGATATCTCTGGCCTGCGTAGCCAAATCATCTGGTGTCATCTCCTCCTGTACAGCAATCAGGATTTCGAAACGGTTCTTCACTTCTATACTATATTGTTCTGGTAATTTTGTAAGATCAAAGCGGATTGGTCTTGATCCCGTAACTGTCTTTTTTATCTTTATCTTCATGTCTGCTGTTAATAACTCATGGTCCGTGTCACAGCCAGCACCTGGTCAAGTTTTTGCTTATGTTATACTTGACCTCCACCTTCTTTGCAGTAAAATGTAATGTATTTGATTCTTGGTTTTCCCCTCAGGTGATGTACACGTATAAAGTCTTCTTGGATGTTGTTTAAAAATTGTGTTAGCGATCATTAGCTCATTTTCCATGCAAAACGCCATTAGATTGTCACCTGCCTCATTTCTATGTCGTATGCTGAATTTCCCTACATTATGTCCTTCGTCTTCTTTTCTTTCTGTACCAATCTTTGCATTAAAATCCCCCATTATTAATACAATATAATTTTTCCGTACCTGGTCTATCGTCGTTTGCAGTGTGTTATTAAAGTCTTCTACTTCTTCCTCTTCTGCTGCTGATGTAGGTGCATATATCTGGATGATTGTTACATTTCTGGAAGTGCCCTTAAGTCTGATTGTGAGGATTCTATCACTTACTTGATTGTAACCTAGTAATGCTTTTGATGTTGATTTGTCCAAGTAAAAAGCCACTCCATTCTTTCCTCCTAATTCTCCACCAGATTATATAAAGATATTATCATTCTCTCTCTTGAAGTGTCCTGATCCTTTCCATCGATGTTCACAGATTCCTAAATTGTGTATCCCCGTTCTTTTCATCCCATTACTTATTATTTGATACTTCCCCTCATGCATACTTCTTCCATTCCATGTTCCTACTGTTATTTTTCTTTTTAGTTTGATGCAAGAGTTTTCCTTAGTAACACCGTCAGAGACTAGTAAACACGCTTCTGTGTGTTCTCTACCTGGTGTGCATTTATCATAAAAATAAGTAAAAAAAATGTAATTTGCTCAAAAACACATACGCAAAATAACTCTACCTCTACGACACATGCAATCATTCCTGCCACACAGCTCTTACCAAAATGACAAAAAACTGGTTAGTAAACATAAATGACGACAGATTGTGTGGTGCCATCTTTATCGACTTTAAAAAGGCATTTGATGTGATTGACTACGATACTCTTGTAAGAAAAATAAAGACTTATAAATTGTACACTGACCTAATAAAATTAATTGCATCGTTTCTTTCAGACAGACAACAGGTAGTATTCTTCAACAATTCTCTGTCAAATTCTGCTACAGTTGACACTTGTGTTCTGCAAGGTTCTATTCTAGGCCAGTTGCTCTTTTCTATCTATACCAATGATCTTCCACTTAAACACTCTTCTTGTGACTTTTTTTTGCCGATGATTGCACAGTCTACACCAGTGACTACGATTGTATTAATCTAGAATCAACTCTTCAGGTCGAGTTATACAATGGCATGATTATAAATACCGATAAAACAAAATCAATGTTCATAACAAGACAGAAACTACAAAATGCAAAAAAAACAACACTTCGGCTCTGTACAGAAACATCACAGACAGAAAACGTTAGTGAGCACAAAACACTAGGTCTTATTATTGATTAGCATCTGACCTGAAACTCTCATGTGCAAGGTCTAACAAAACTCATCGCACAAAAAGTATACCAGTTTGCCAAAATTAAGCACTTCATCGATCAAGACACAAGGAACACATACTACATATCACATATACAAATACATTTAGACTATTGCCCAACAATCTGGGATGGTTGCTCAGTGTAAAATACAAAGAGGCTTTGCTCACTCCAAAAGCGAGCAGTAAAGCTTATTAGTGACAAAGATCAAGTACAAACAACTAACCAGTACAAACGTATCAAAACTGCCTCGTAAGAACAAGTTCCTCTTCAACAAAGCCAAGCTAGTAAATCAAATCTTTTCACGGCATGCCCCGCCTTATCTATGGAACCTGTTTAAATTTAGCCCAAAGTGCAGCCAACGCTTGAACAACATATGTCTTCCAAAACCTTAACAAGAAAAGCTTTAGTTATTCTGCTGCTCATCTTTGGAATACTCTCCCATCCTGTATAAAAAAATATAAATTATACTCCTTCCTACAACTACAAGCTTTCCCAATATCTATTTGATGTCGACTACATGCCTCCATGAATCATAAAACTTAAATGTTAGACTGCTTTTACAGACACAGAAAACAGTTAATTGTTTATCCTGAATAGTACCGGCATTTTTGTTTAGTAGATAGTCATTTTTACATGTATATAGTTACTTCCGTACTGAGTGATTGGATAAGAGCGAAACTTAAATGTCATATATTATTTTATGTCTCTCAGCTTCAATGTTAATTATGTTTGTTACATGAACAGCATATTTGTAGAATGTGTGGAATAGAGTGAAAGATGTATGATAAAGGCAGAATGTCGGATGGACCTTTATATCTCTCTCGGCACACCTCTATCTCTTTCTCTCCCTACACCTCTATCTTTCTCCCTCCACACCTCTATCAGCACACCTCTATCTCTCTATGCACACCTCTATCTCTCTCCCTCTCGCTCCACACCTCTATCTCTCTCTCTCTCTCTCTGCACACCTCTATCTCTTTCGCTGCACACCTCTATCTCTCTCTGCACACCTCTATCTCTCTCACTCCACAACTCTATCTCTCTCGCTCCACACCTCTATCTCTCTCGCTACACACCTCTATCTCTCTCAGCACACCTCTGTCTCTCTCGCTCCACACCTCTATCTCTCTATCAGCACACCTGTATCTCTCTCGCTGCATACCTCTATCTTTCTCGCTTCACACCTCTATCTTTCTCGCTTCACACCTCTATCTCTCTCGCTCCACACCTCTATCTCTCTCGCTTATATCTTATATATATCTTATATCCTTCCCGTGCCGTTAGACGTCACATAGGGCTCGCAAAGTAGTTCGCCAATTTTTCCTGTCTTCGGCGAGTCTTTCAACCTCATCAAAGGATTTTATGCCTGTTAACTTGGCCTCTCTTAATAATGTTCTCTTCAGAGTTTCACGCGGTCTGCCCCTTTTTCTTCGGCCTGTTGTGTTCCACTTGATAGCTTGTTTTGGGATTCTCTGCTCATTTCTTCTCATCAAGTGGCCAACATATGTCCATCTCCTTTTCCTGATCACCCGTGAGACTGGTTGTTGTTCAGTCATCTGTCTTATCTCTGCATTGTTCTCTCTCGCTACACACCTCTATCTCTCTCGTTCCACACCTCTATCTCTCTCGCTACACACCTGTATCTCTCTATCAGCACACCTGTATCTCTCTCGCTACACACCTGTATCTCTCTCGCTCCACACCTCTATCTCTCTCGCAGCACACCTGTATCTCTCTCGCTCCACACCTCTATCTCTCTATCAGCACACCTGTATCTCTCTCGCTCCACACCTGTATCTCTCTATCAGCACACCTGTATCTCTCTCGCTCCACACCTCTATCTCTCTCGCTCCACACCTCTATCTCTCTCGCTCCACACCTCTATCTCTCTCGCTCCACACCTCTATCTCTCTCGCTCCACACCTCTATCTCTCTCGCTGCACATCTCTATCTCTCTCGCTCCACACCTCTATCTCTCTCGCTCCACACCTCTATCTCTCTATCAGTACATCTCAATCTCTCTCGCTCCACACCTCTATCTCTCTCGCTCCACACCTCTATCTCTCTCGCTCCACACCTCTATCTCTCTCGCTCCACACCTTTATCTCTCTCGCTCCACACCTCTATCTCTCTCGCTCCACATCTCTATCTCTCTCGCTCCACACCTCTATCTCTCTCGCTCCACATCTCAATCTCTCTCGCTCCACACCTGTATCTCTCTATCAGCACACCTGTATCTCTCTCGCTCCACACCTCTATCTCTCTCGCTCCAAACCTCTATCTCTCTCGCTCCAAACCTCTATCTCTCTCGCTCCACACCTCTATCTCTCTCGCCCCACACCTCTATCTCTCTCGCTCCACACCTCTATCTCTCTCGCTCCAAACCTCTATCTCTCTCGCTCCACACCTCTATCTCTCTCGCTCCAAACCTCTATCTCTCTCGCTCCACACCTCTATCTCTCTCGCTCCACACCTCTATCTCTCTCGCTCCACACCTCTATCTCTCTCGCTCCACACCTCTATCTCTCTCGCTCCAAACCTCTATCTCTCTCGCTCCACACCTCTATCTCTCTCGCTCCACACCTCTATCTCTCTCGCTCCACACCTCTATCTCTCTCGCTGCATATCGCGGTGCCGGGTACACCGTCTAAAAATAATCTCAGCAAAAATATGAAGGGTTGCCAAGTTTTTAAAATTCTTACTTTTATTTCTTCTCACATAATACAGGCTGTATGATTTATAACGTTGTTATTTCTTACTTATATCACAACTCTTTTCTGTAGTTACAATGTCTGATGGCACCAGAACAAGTCGTCCTGTCTCAGAGGCCTGCTCTGCATCCTTCGTGGAAGAACAAGATAGAACGAGAGATATAGTTGTTAATGCTGATCAATTTCAAGAACAATTCCTACAGTGCCAAATTTGTGTACAGAAGTATAACAAGACAGATAGAAAAGCAAAAACATTGCCTTGTGGTCACACATTTTGTTTGTCATGTTTGATGAAAATCTTTGAGGAAGGACAGTGCATGAATGTAAGAAATCTCCTGAAATGCCCGACATGTCGAAAGGAAATCTTTATCAGTAAAGAAAGAATCAGCAGTTTAACTCCAGCTTTTCATATTGACCAAATGCTGGATTTGGTGGCCAGCGCTGAAACAAGAAATATTTGCTCTAAACATGGCGGCCAGGAACTGAACTTTTACTGCACAAAATGCTCCTCTCCAGTGTGCCGAGACTGTACAGTTGTTGACCATAAGGAAACAAACGGCCACAAAGTAACAGATCTGTCTCAAGTATTAGACAAGAAGCGTCACGAGTCTAACGAAATTAACTCGGTCTGCAAATCGACTTTACGAAAAATGAAATTAAGATTAAACCAATTGACAGATGCTGCAGAACATCAGAGCAAACTCGAAAAATGTTTAATGAAGAAAGTTGATGACAGAATTACTGAGTACATTACCATCTTGAAACAACGAGAAGAAGAACTAAAATCAGGGATAGCTAGAACAGTCACAGATCTGAAAACCAAAATTAACAAGAAAAATATTTGCATCACAGAAAAAATGGGACTATATCAAAGGTTTTATGATGATTTTTGTAAGTCTAGAAACAGTAATGATGTTTATAAGATTCTAACAATGA
Organism: Achatina immaculata; assembly: GCA_009760885.1. NCBI lineage: Eukaryota > Metazoa > Mollusca > Gastropoda > Stylommatophora > Achatinidae > Lissachatina > Lissachatina immaculata. The sequence goes on from CM019698.1 coordinate 2,215,740, forward strand.
ATCAAGACATGATTAAAAAAAACAGGAAGTTTTCGACGATAGCGAACGAAAATGGCGATGAGCTGTTCAAGGTTTGTGACGTCTACTTTGAAGACGAGGACCTCAGCTCTAGTTTGAGACGCATTGGAAAGATCACGACAGAAGAACGCCCACGTATTAAGGTATGACATATCTTGATTCAATAACATAACCATAAAAAGTATTTATATAACCTTTGTTAATTTTTTAAAGTTTTAATGAATAAAATAAATAGGGACAAATAATTACCGTTTTCTGTCATGCAGGATCAAACCTTAGTCACACCTCAGCTTAGAACTTGCCAGTTTTTATCCCCTGTGCACTCCTGCTTTTCTTTTAAATGGCCTGACTGACAGCTGTTAGTAAACATTTACAAGCTCTGTCAGGCAAACTTTCTCTGTTTTATCTGAATGTATGTTAATCACTTTGAAACACAGTTTACAATATGACTGATACTTCTCTCTCCTTCTTTTTCTCTCATCATCTATTTGTTTCTCTTTTCTGATGCCTACTTTTTCATAAATTGAATACACAGTTGCATTTGCTTCTCACATTAGCTCGTTTATTTATTAATGAAAATGCGTAGAAATTATGCAAAGTGTGAAACTGTTTGAAAGTACGGAAGCTTTTGCATGTTTAAAAAAAACATGTTGAACAATGGGCCATTTTAGCAAATAAATACGTTAGTCTTCCATCCGTTTTATGATTTATGTATCAAATGATTTGAGATTGCTCGACCGTATCCGTTTGTGAATCAAACACCCGTCACCACCGCTCTCGTTTTCCTTGTACATCAAAGTTTGCTTCCTCTTCTTCAAAGATCAGATTGGCGTACTTACTTTACCACAAACTGGTGTACCTACTTAAAACTTTATTAACACTTTACTGAAGAACCCACGAACTTCTCTTGTCGTCCGCTTCTATCACCAAGACCGCTCCGTGCTGCTGTGATCCTGTGATCCTCGAGATAGATCTCATCTGGGATGGAGACTTAGAGCATCAGGGGGCTGGGGCTATATTTAGGATGGAGACTCAGAGCATCAGGGGGCTGGGCCTATATTTAGGATGGAGACAGAGCATCAGGGGGCTGGGGCTATATTTAGGATGGAGACAGAGCATCAGGGGGCTGGGCCTATATTTAGGATGGAGACTCAGAGCATCAGGGGGCTGGGGCTATATTTAGGATGGAGACAGAGCATCAGGGGGCTGGGCTATATTTAGGATGGAGACTCAGGGCATCAGGGGGCTAGGGCCTATATTTAGGATAGAGACTCAGAGCATCAAGGGGCTATGGCCTATATTCCTGCTGGGTCCCTGAAGCGTGACACTGTGGTTTTTTTTGCACCAGAGAACTTAGAGCTGGATTTTCCTCAACGATACATCGACGTAGTTTGGATATGAAATCCGCCGGGTGAAAGGAGGTTGCCAAAATTAGTCTACACTGGTTCAGTGTCTCCGACTTCAGCGTTTGGTGATCGTGGCCGTTACCATTCTTGGTGGTGATCAGTGCGTAGGTTTTGTCGAGGAGGACGAATCCTCGCCACGAATGAGTTTCACTTCTGGGTAAGCCGGTTTAGGCATATTATCCCAGTCCGAGTGTACATATGAAGTGGCCATCCTCTATAGCAGAGGTGCCTTGACATGGACAGCCATCAAGTCTCACCCCTTGTAGCATGGCCTTGTAAGTAATGATTATAGTTGTTATTATTATTATTAATGAATATGATTATGAAAATATACTGTAAAGAAAATAGTAACATCGAATAGCGATAGAGAAAAGTAAGCAGAAAAGGGAAGAGAAAGGTATAACTTCCATGATATTAGAACAGTGGAAACAGTGAATAGAAAAAGACGAGACTCAGTGACGGTGAGATTTAGGTAATACAAAGGAAGGACGCCAGAAAGTAGGATGATCCAGTGATAACAACACGGTGACTGGACGTTGACACGAGTAAACAATAGAAAAGACGAGTAGAGAGGACAGACACAATGAAAAGAGAGGTCACAATAAAACCTCCGACATGAAAAAGCAAGATAATGACTTAGGTAAATAACAATTGTACAGACGAAACTGACGCAGACTGACATGCGTTAGGACGCGAGTGCACATGGTTTTTTTTAAAAAAAAGGAGTGACCAGTTCGGCCAGCTGACCAATTAAATATTTAGAGGCGTGGCCTATTGGACAATTGACTTACGAGAGATAAGTCATGGGGCAGTTTGAATGAACACTCATGGGAACCAGTGGACATCTGAAGGGTGGAGCCAAAATACTTATTGGTTAATCTATCAAGCTGGACTTGAAGATAAAAAGCCGAGCGGAGAGATAGGAGAAAAAGCAAGAAAGAAGAAGAAGTAGAAGGGAGAGGAGGCACAGGACGGAGCCTGAATACGGAAGAACAGACAATCAGGAACCAATAAGGAAGAAGAATTAGGAGAGAGAGAAGACAGAGGAGAGAGCCCGAAGACAGAAGAACAGACAATCAGGGACTGAGAAGTACAGAGGTACATGAATGACCAAGAAGTGCGGAAGTAGAAGAGAGAGGAGACAGAGGAGAGAGATCGTCTCTACACCGTCGGTCCGGCAAGTAGCGACTGAACAGAACGGCAAGAAGGATGGTCAATGCACGTGGACAGTCAAGAGTGAGGAAAGAAGGTCAGAGCAGAACAGCCGAGAAGCCATCAAATAAGAGATAAGAACAGAAGTCCAGAGAAGAGGCAATTAGACTTTGCTCGTTAGTACACTGCGATTAAGAGACGGCAGAGGAAGACCGTCAGAAGAAATCAGAAGACAGACAAGAGAAGAAAGAGCACGAGACGAAATAAATCAGAAGTAGTGTTAGACGAAAGATGGGTTTCAAGTGATTCCAGTGATTAAGAAACTTTTGAAACTTTGAATACAGTGATTTTAGACGAGAAACTAGTTGACCATGTGTTGCACAGCTGATATGATAAGGAGATAGGAAATGTTCTCGTATCAAGTGTAGAATATTGTGAATTTGAATGCTGCATGTAGAGTCTGATATTGTGAAACAAATGATTATGCGCCTCAGTGACGGAACTAACGAAGATTATGTCATATTGCATCTTATTTCAAGTGATGTTGTGAATTCTAAGTCGAATATATTAATTGTCAGAATTAAATAATGGAGGAACATTTCATCGGACTTCCTTTGATTAGTGAAGTGGTAATATTTATGAAACATCGATGTGTTATGATTAGAGAACCAAAGAACACTTCTACTATCAGTCGTTAAAAGAGAAAATACAATATTTTATTGGTGCTTTGATTTAGGGAAGTGGCAATGTTTATGATTAATCTAAACAACAGTGATCAGATTGTGTGTTAAGATATCCCCAGGAATATTCAGCAATATCATCGATAAAGGTGGCAGGATTACAAAGCATATTAATAAGAAGAATTACAAGACAGAAGAACACTACCTCAATTCGAAAATATTATACCCTGGGTTAAGCCGGTTTAGGCATATTGCCCCCGTTCGGGTGTATATAGGACGTGGCCTGCCTCTGGAGCAGAAGTGCCTTGATATGGGTAGCCCTCGCCTCGAGGCCATACCGAGTAAACTTTCACGTAAGCCTTTCCATCGCCTTTTCCACAGCGGCACCTTGCGGCAACCCTAATCACATCTTTCTTCATTGGCTGTGAGGGGTTTTACCTCACGCACGGCAGCCGAAAAATCTCGCCATCGCCTGTGAACCACGAACATTTTTTTTTTGTTGTAATTAAAAATCTGGAGCGTGACGTTTTACTGGTAAATGACAAAATATCTATTTTTAGTTTTTTTCCGGTATTTAGAAATACCAACTTCTGAATATAGGTTTTAAAAAACATATGCTTGTAGTTATAAAAAAAAGTTGTAAAAAACTGCTTTAACTGCTCACAGACAGTTCGATTTGAGAAGAAATGTATGTAGAAATGTATGTAGATATTTATATCTTATTTAACTCACTTTATCAGAATTGGGGGTCTCAAAATTATGTAATACCTTTCCCCACTCACAGCAATAAGTCGTGCAAAATGTGGAGACTTGTTTGCGGGTTTAATGTCTTTGGTATAAGAAGAAAACAAGAAATTAAGATAGATAAGAGAAGTGACGACTACAGTAAAACTGGCTCACGTAATGAAGGTAGATAAAGGTGTATGGCTCAGTTTTACAGAAAGACAGAAAGTGAGGAAAGTGTGTAGAAAAAAGAATGCAGGAAAGTAAGATTAACATACATAAATGAAGAACACACAACAATCCAATATTTCCTCAACAATGTTTTCAACGATTACATACAAAAACAGCAGAACAGATTACAAAAATCATTAAAAATGTAAGAAAAATCAAATACTGAGTTATTTTTAGTCTCCTCCTTGTAAGAAAGTCGAGCAACAAAATACCCCCAGACAAACGTAGGTGGGTACAAGTGAAAGAAGGCGATTGGCTGAGAAATAATATAAACAGCATGACGTTATGTCCCACTTTGTCCCAGCTTGCTCTCATTGGATACCTATGACGTAAATAAAAGCCTCCTCAATGGCGCAGATTATAAAAATGAGAAGACAGTATGGGGAAGGGTGGATGAAAGTAAGGTTCAGAAAGACTAGAGAGCACTAAGATGACAAGACTAAGACTAAGACCTGCTTTGATACTTGGACAAGGGAGCTATCAAGAGGAAGTAAAGGAAGGACTGGAAATTAACGTTAAATAGCCTGGGGTAGAGAAGTAGCCAGGTGGAAATGTAAAGTAGGTTAAAGAAAGCTAATTTATTGTTAATTCCAGGTGGGTGGAGACAGCCAGGCTGGAAAAAAGGCGCTGTTTTTATAGAGCTTTTCGAGAAGGACCACCCGAAGAACAGGCGGGGACTGTAGTTACAGATAATTTTCTTGATGCATCTAAGACAATACGTTGTTGAGGCGAGGCATGTTTCCTTCCCAAAGTCCAAGTTATGAGTCAAGGATGGTTTTACCTGCACATTTCTTATTGTCATTTACACGTTTTATGTGCAGGCGGTGTGATATGAAGATTATTTGTTATTCTGTTACAGGAGACTGAATATCGATTCTCAGCAACACTTGAAATATGTACTCAAGATGGCATGGACACCAGTCGACAAGAACTTCTACCAAGAAGTATGCTTAACTTTAAAGCGTTCTTTTTTTATGATTATTTAAGAGGGATACTATTCATCTAAGTTATTAGGCCGAATATTCCTAAATTTGATAGTTTTAAAGCAACTCATATCTATTTTTATGATTACAGCAGTGACTCTTTGTATGAATTAGAAGAAAAACAGATTCAGATTATAAGAAACATTTGTAAGGAGACCAACGACAGGTAAACTAAAATATGTGTTAAATAAACATATTCCTGTTTCAAGACCAGTTTTCTTAGGGCGATAATTAGAACTTATGGAGTTAAATGAAGAAAACTTGGTAACTGAAGATAGTCTTCAGAAGGTAATCATCACTTTTTTAATATGTGAAAGCCCTAGTGATCACTTATCATAAATGAATGCCCTAATAATCACTTATAATATATGAAAGCACTAATGATCACTTATAATATATGAAAGCCCTAATGATCACTTATAATATATGAAAGTCCTAATAATTACTTATAATATCTTCTTATATCTTATATCCTTCCCATGCCGTTAAACGTCACATAGGGCTCACAAAGTAGTTCGCCAATTTTTCCTGTCTTCGGCGAGTCTTTCAACCTCATCAAAGGATTTTATGCCTGTCAATTTGGCCTCTCTTAACAATGTCCTCTTCAGAGTTTATAATATAATACTTATAATATATGAAAGCCTTAATAATTACTTATAATATATGAAAATCCTAATGATCACTTATAATATGTGAAAGCTCTAACAGTTAGATCATGACGGTAGTTCATTTATACAGTTTATGGACCTAATCACTTTATTAACATTATGTCGTTGTGTTTAAAATAATATTTATTAAGTGTGAATCAACAAATGTGTATAACTCATTTATTTTTCATTTACTTAAACACTTAGATTTGTGCTTGCGTTAATGGCCAAATTCTATTCTCAGCAGAAAATTTTTCCGTTTTCCAAAATGGACATTGATTCTGGAACACGAAAAACCAAAGTTACCAACAAAAGACATGGAACAGCATGGCTGTCTCTACAACTCTCAAAGCTCCCTAGTTATGGAGAAGGATATATTATAAATATCTGTAGCTGTAACACTTATCCTGATAAAATAAATAAAAATTCCCACATCAATAAAAAACATACACAATTTCATGTCTGTCAATAAAGAGACAGAGTGTGTTGATAATGATGTTTCTTTGTTGTTTGGTTCTCTCTGTTTTATGTAGGAACATTTTCTTTGTTGTTTGGTTCATTCTATGTTTTTTGTATGAATATTTTCTTTGTTGTTTTGTTCTCTTTATGTTTTATGTAGGAAAACTTTCTTTGCTGTTTGGTTCTCTCTATTTTTTATGTATAAACATTTCCTTGTTGTCTAGTTCTCTCTACGTTTTATGTAGGCACATTTCCTTTGTTGTCTGGTTTCTTCTATGTTTTATGTAGGAACATTTTCTTTATTGTCTGGTTTTCTGTATGTTTTATGTGGGAACATTTTCTTTATTGTCTGGTTTTCTGTATGTTTTATGTGGGAACATTTTCTTTATTGTCTGGTTTTCTGTATGTTTTATGTGGGAACATTTTCTTTATTGTCTGGTTTTCTGTATGTCTTATGTAGGAACATTTTCTTTATTGTCTGGTTTTCTGTATGTTTTATGTAGGAACATTTTCTTTATTGTCTGGTTTTCTGTATGTTTTATGTAGGAACATTTTCTTTATTGTCTGGTTTTCTGTATGTTTTATGTGGGAACATTTTCTTTATTGTCTGGTTTTCTGTATGTTTTATGTGGGAACATTTTCTTTATTGTCTGGTTTTCTGTATGTCTTATGTAGGAACATTTTCTTTATTGTCTGGTTTTCTGTATGTTTTATGTAGGAACATTTTCTTTATTGTCTGGTTTTCTGTATGTTTTATGTAGGAACATTTTCTTTATTGTCTGGTTTTCTGTATGTTTTATGTGGGAACATTTTCTTTATTGTCTGGTTTTCTGTATGTTTTATGTGGGAACATTTTCTTTATTGTCTGGTTCCGTGTATGTTTTATGTAGGATCATTTTCTTTAATGTCTGGTTTTCTGTATGTTTTATGTGGGAACATTTTCTTTATTGTCTGATTCTCTCTATGTTTTATGTGGGAACATTTTCTTTATTGTCTGGTTCCGTGTATGTTTTGTGTAGGATCATTTTCTTTAATGTCTGGTTTTCTGTATGTTTTATGTGGGAACATTTTCTTTATTGTCTGACTCTCTATGTTTTATGTGGGAATTTTTCTTCGTTGTTTGGTTTTCTCTATGTTTTATATAGAAACATTTTCTCTTTGTTGTCTGGTTCTCTCTATGTTTTATGTAGGAACATTTTCCAACAAAATTTTGTTTTCTCTCTACTTAATATAATCCTTGTTTAAGTGTTAGTTTCTCTATTTTTTTCTTTGTTGTTTTTTCTTTTTTTTTTATTAAAGCCCTTCTTTACTGTATATTATCATTATTATCACTGATTATTTTATGCACATTGAAACTATAGAATGATTTTAGAGTTCACCCAGTTTTTTCATTAAAGTGATTATTTAATCTGTTCTAATTTCTCTTTTTTTTGTAGTAACATGATTCAGCCTTATGCTTTAGTCAAATGTTTCAGTATACTTGATTGTACAAACTGTTGACAACTGAGTTATTGCACATTGAATGTTTTCTTTTTGTTGTTTTTTTTTTTACAATGGACACATATTACACGTTTTGTTACTCAACAAAGCCTGGCTAATGCAGTGATCCCTGTGTAAGAATGATATTGGTAGCATTGAAAATGAAACATACATTTTAGTTGTAGAACTTCCAAAAGGACCCTGTCTTTACAGTCATAAAAATGACTATACATGCAGATGTACAACTTTTGTAAATTTAAAATGAAAAAAATTAATACAATTTTTTAACTGAAACAATTTACAGATTATTTTATCTCAAGATGAACTAAAATTATTCTTATTTTAAACAACTGCACAGGAACTTTAGAACAGAATTGGCCATACTTTATTTTCTCTCGTATATTCCAAGACCACATAATTAAGTCAAAACAACAAGCAAAAAGTGTTTTTAAATACATATACTTTTTTACTGGAAAAACGACACATAGCCTGTTATAAGCCTGTAATTTAAGATTTTAATATAAAACACACACACACATACAATATCCACAGAGAAATATTTATTGTGCTTTCATTTTTTTTTCAAATGACATAACTGTGTATTGACAGAGAATGAATTAAATTATTATATCTGATGTTCTGTCAGATATGAGTATGTCATTTATTCTGAAAATATTTTGATGGAGCACAGTATTTTTTTTTTTTTTTTTATTTGTTAAAATTATCACTTTGAAATTTGTCTTTGTCTTATGGCTTCACTTACCAATTTTTTTCCAGTTAAAGAGCTGATATGGGTAGTTTCAATTCACATTTTAAAAATCACAATGTCTTTTTGCAACTACTTTGTATTTACATTAACCAGTTTTTTAAATCGAAAAATAGCATATCTTTTTAAAATGCTTTTAATGGCTTTTCCTTTCATATCGAATGCCTTTTTCTGTTGTGAATGACTTTATGATTATTTTGTGTTGTGTGTGTGTGTGTGTGTGTTGATGTTTAAAATACTTTCCCGCTGTATTGTATGTTTAAAATACTTTCCTGCTGTATTGTATGTTTAAAATACTTTCCTGCTGTATTGTATGTTTAAAATACTTTCCTGCTGTATTGTATGTTTAAAATACTTTCCTGCTGTATTGTATGTTTAAAATACTTTCCTTCTGCATTGAAACTTTCTACACATTCGTAACATTTGAATTTAACAAAATAGAAATCAATAAATTATTTAACTGAAACAATTTGAGGATTATTTTATCCCGAGATGAACTAAAATTATTTATGTTTTAAACAACTGCACATGAACTTTAGAACAGAATTGGCCATACTTTATTTTATCTCATATATTCCATTATTTTGTGTGTGTGAGTGTGTGTGTGTGTGTTGATGTTTAAAATACTTTCCTGCTGTATTGTAACCTTCTACACATTCGTAACATTTCAGTTTAACCTAATTTTTATTTTTCTGTTCACCAACTGTGGAGTTGAACCGAAATCTCTTGTTCTCTGCTCATTTTTCGTCTTGACGCACTAAAAACTAGTGTATAACTCCAGTTTTAACTATCTCTAATGTGAAACTGTCTGTAAATCTAGGTCGTCGAGAATGTATTGCTGTATGTAAGGTGCCTTATAATATGCCTGACACTGCAGGCAGCTAATGAGAGTTTTAAAGAGTTATTTCCCTCTAACATATGTGTATCAGGCACAGGTGGCTTAAGTACAGGACACCAATGGCGGATCTTTAACAACCTCCGAGATAGAAAACAAAGGACTGTCGATTGATGTACTTTTAACAATAATTTCAAAAATATACTCGCTACATCTTAAAATAAAAGTTCAGTGCAAGAAAAACTTCGATGTTCATAAGAAAGCACTGATCTTGAATAATTTGTTCTTTATTTTAGGTAGCAATAATTTGAAGTATATTTAGAATAGTTGTTTTCTTAGAACTGGAAGTTCGATCTTTCAAACATCGTAACATTCCTGTATAAAAAAAATTAGTTTGATAATTAACCCATCATCATCATCATAATCACAGTAACACGCTAGAACTTTCAATTTCAGTGTGGATGTTTAAACATTTGAAAGTCAAATTTCACCGTGACAAAATGTGAAAACTGTAATACTGTCTGTAAATCAAAGTCAAGGAGAATGTGATACTGTCTATAAATCAAAGTCATGGAGAATGTGATACTTTCTGTAAATCAAGGTCGTGGAAGATCTAATACTCTCTGTAAATCAAGGTCGTGGAAGATCTAATACCCTCTGCAAATCAAGGTCATGGAAGATGTGATACACTGTATGTGAATCAAGGTCGTGGAAGATGTGATACACTGTCTGTAAATCAAGGTAGTGGAGAATGTGATACTGTATGTAAATCAAGGTCATGGAGACTGTGATACTCCCTAAATCAAGGTCGTAGACAATGTGATACTGTCTGTAAATCAAGGTCGTGGACAATGTGATAAAGTATGTAAATCAAGGTCGTGGGGAAAATAATACTGTTTGTAAATTAAGGTTGTAGAGATGTGATACTGTTTGTAAATCGAGGTCACGGAGAATGTGATACTGTCTGTAAATCATGGTCGTGGATAATGTGATACTGTCTGTATATCAAGGTCGTATAGAATGTGATGGTGCTTGCAAATCAAGATCGTGGAGAATGTAATACTACCTGTAAATGAAGATCATGGAGAACGTGATTCTATCTGTTAATCAAGGTCGTGGGGTATGTAATACTGTATGTAAATCAAGGTCGTGGAGGATGTGATACTATCTCTAAATCAAGTTTATTGTTAAGAATTAAAGCAGAAGCACATTTTTTATCCACTACGACCACGTAACTTAGTCAGACCAGGTTAGCCTATTGGTGTGTAGCATTATGAGATACTATGTGTACTTGTTAAATGCACTAATATTGTTGTGGTGTAGGGGGAATACTGATATGATTGATATTTTCAGGTGAAACCTTCTATGAATAACCTTCAAGAACCCTACACAGTTAAGTTACACCGAGAACACAAACATCCATGTAAAACAAAATGTTAAACATTACTAGAAACTCACAAATTTTATGGTGGATAAAAGAATTGCATTTCTTTACAGTAAAAAAACCTTTTCGGTACCTGGACTGAGCTTCAGCTAGTAACAAAACTCATAATGTCCATATTCAAGCGGTTGTTTTGTAATGTTTGTCAGGGTATCAAACTGGGACAACAAAGACAGAAATCAACAACATGACCAACTACAACCTCTGTAGACTAAAGACTATATGCAACAACAAATACAGAAACCAACAACATGACAAACTACAACTTCTATAGACTAAAGACTATATGCAACAACAAAGACAGAAACCAACAACATGAAAATCTACAACCGCTATAGACTAAAGACCATATACAACAAAAAAGGTAATATTAAAATACAATGTCATAAAAAACTTTATTAAAGTGTGTATATGAACAAAGTACTCACTCACATAGCTCTAGAAACAAGATAAGGAAATTTGATTACTAAATAATGAGTTCATTTTTATTGCTAGTTCTAGTTTCCGTGGTGTTCTCACGTTACATTTAACGCTGATATGTTCATTTTGTAACACTGTAGCACATCTCAATTAAAATATTTAGTGGTTTATCTTGAGACAAAGAAGGACGACCATAGTTGCCATCCTTATTACTTTGTTGTGGTTCCACAATTAAAATTCTGACTAAGAAACAAAATCGGCCGATATATATATATATATAATATATATATATATATATATATATATATATATATATATATATATATATATATTATATATATATATATATATAATATTTATCCTTTATAGACTACTCACAGGCAGTTGATTGTGTACAACACCAGAAAATGTGGGAAATAATGGAAGAAAAATAGTAGTTCCAACACATTTCATAAATTAAGATCACTGACCAACAAGCTGTAGTAAGAATAAATGGTGAAACAACTTGGTTTGACATAAAACAAGGGGTCCGTCAGGGGTTCATATTGTCACCTTACTTATTTAACTTGTATACTGAAAATATAATGAGGAATGTTAGAGAAGATGAAGACAAAGAATATGACGATGCCATAACAATTGGAGGTTATGAAATACCAGAGATTAGATATGCGATGACACAGTATGTCCACAACACAAAAAGGAATGGAAAAACTAATTATGTCAGTCCGTGAGAACAGCGAAGAGCAAAACCTTTATCTTAATGCAAATAAAACTAAATTGATGGCAACTGACAAAACAAATAAGGCAGCTGATATATGTATCAGTGAGGAACAAATCGAGGAAGAGGAGATTTTTTAATATCTTTGATCATTACTAACTAATAATGGAGATACAATGAGGGAAATTAAAAGGAGGACATCTATCGCTCTTCAGAATGTAAAACAACTAAAGAATCTGTGGAGAGGAACAGACAGAACTAGAAAAATAAGATTTTTAAGGGATGCATTTTTCCCATCGCAACATATGACTGTGAGACCTGGACAATTAACAAAAGAGCTGAGAAACACATAAATGCCTTTGAATGTAAATGCTACAGAAGAGTTCTTCAAATATCATGAACACAATAAGAACAAATATATCCATACTATAAGAACTTAATATGGAATACGGCTGGCTAGTAAAGAAGATTAAAGAGAGAAAAGTTAAATATTTGTGGCACATTAAACATCATGATAATTTAGAGAAGAGCGTATTGAAAGAGTATATAATGTGAAAAAAATAAAGAGAGGAAGACCAAGGCGTAGATGGCTGCAAGACATCGTTGATGATCTGCAAATGGATGCATCAACGCAGGCCATCTTGCTCACAACCGAGAGACCTATAGGAGTGCTGTTAAGTAGGCAAAGTTCCGCAAGGGACATGCAGAGGAAAGAATGAATGAATGAATGAATATATATTGTTTGTGTTTACATTCTGGTGTTGGTTAGAAACAACCGACAGTAGTGATTAAAATCTAGCTACATATCGATTTTATTTCGAATTGTTATAATCTGCCATAGAATAATGTGAGAAAAAAAAGTAAACTTGACGGGCGTAAACTCTGCAATCGTTATTAAACTATACATTCGTCTAAATATATTTGTTATAGAAGGGTAACTTCAAACATTTAAGGACAGCGAAAATAATGTCCACCTTGAAATATGCCGAAAATAAACACGCGATTGATGTTGATTAAACCGTAGAGAAAATTTGCATCTCCAATAATATTCTAATGATTTTTAAAGGCACAAATACTTTTTTCATGACTTCATTTTTATTATTAATCTCTGATGCTTTTTTCTTTATAGCCAAGATATATATTTTGTGGTTGTGGCCGCTACCCTTCCTTGTGGTGACCAGGACGGAGCTTTTGTCAAGGAGGACGAATCTTCGCCACTAGTGAGTTTCACTATTGGGTTAAGCCGGTTTAGGCGTATTATCCCAGTATGGGTGTATATAGGACGTGCCTTGCCTAGAAAGTGGAGTTACCGTGATATGCTTAGCCATCAAGTTTCACCCCTGGGTTAAGCCGGTTTAAGCATATTGCCCCAGTATGGGTGTGTATAGGAAGTGGCCGGCCTCTAGAGCAGGGGTGCCGTGATAAGAGTACCCTCACCGCGAGTCTACTGGCCATATCGATTAAACTTCACTTAATCCTTTCCATCACCTTTTCCGCAGCGGCGCCGTGTAACAACCCTAATCGCATTTTTCTCCAGTGGCGAAAACTAAACTGGGATTTAAAAATGAGTCATTAAAACCCATATTCCTTGCCTGACAACAGCTGTGGATCACCTTCCCCGTTCTGCCCTTGAAACAGCTGCGGATCACCTTCCCCGTTCTACCCTTGAAACAGCTGTGGATCACCTTCCCCGTTCTGCCCTGACAACAGCTGTGGATCACCTTCCCCGTTCTGCCCTGACAACAGCTGCGGATCACCTTCCCCGTTCTGCCCTTGAAACAGCTGTGGATCACCTTCCCCGTTCTGCCCTGACAACAGCTGCGGATCACCTTCCCCGTTCTGCCCTGACAACAGCTGTGGATCACCTTCCCCGTTCTGCCCTTGAAACAGCTGCGGATCACCTTCCCCGTTCTGCCCTGACAACAGCTGTGGATCACCTTCCCCGTTATGCCCTGACAACAGCTGTGGATCACCTTCCCCGTTCTGCCCTGACAACAGCTGTGGATCACCTTCCCCGTTCTGCCCTTGAAACAGCTGTGGATCACCTTCCCCGTTCTGCCCTTGAAACAGCTGCGGATCACCTTCCCCGTTCTGCCCTGACAACAGCTGCGGATCACCTTCCCCGTTCTGCCCTGACAACAGCTGTGGATCACCTTCCCCGTTCTGCCCTGACAACAGCTGCGGATCACCTTCCCCGTTCTGCCCTGACAACAGCTGCGGATCACCTTCCCCGTTCTGCCCTGACAACAGCTGTGGATCTCCTATAAAAAATAAATGAGTAAGCAAAACCTAGATGATACTATGACAGGGGAAAAGAAGTAAGGGTAGACCAAAAGAGACACTGAGAAGAACAACAGAGAGAATGTTTGATAATAGAGGACTCACCTGGGCAAGAGCTGAAAAAAGGCAAAGGACAGGCATTTGTGGAAAACCCTTGCAGAAGCACCATGTGCCCTAGGCCCTTAAGGTTCAGAGAGAGAGAGAGAGAGAGAGAGAGAGAGAGAGAGAGAGAGAGAGATGATAATAATAATTTTTTTAAAAATCAAGCCCAATCACTTTGTGATCCGTGGACTCTAAAATAATTTTATGGGCGTCCATGTACCCTGCTATGCTAGACCAGTCTCCACCAGGAACTTATAAAACATGGCTCTTGTTAGACCAATCTTGGTCAGGAATTTATAAAGCATGGCTCGTGCTAGAAAGATGGCCAGACTATCCTCTAGAGTACCTAAAGTTCAAGGGACATACAGAAACAAGCACACTGTCCTCAAATGAAAGGCCTCAGTGGCGTGGGACATGTCTTTACTGAGGATTTGAATTTGATGATTTTTAAGTTATTCACATTCCTGATGTGATTTCCAGAATTTATTTTTCCTATGTCTTCTCGGTTCAGCATTTATCAAGATCTTTATCTTCTGAAGAAATATCAACAAAACCTGGAACCGAAGAGGAACAGTAATTGTGAGCACTGATGTAAACAGGTAAGCCTGGGATTAGGGCAGATTTCATGAGCAGAAAAATGAAGTTTTCAATAAACTTTGAATCTACGGAATCACAGAACGAAACAGAGTTGACGTTTACTGAAAAAGTAAAACTTTGAGCTAACAGACAGAAGCAAAATGTGGAATAATTTTGCTAGGTGTCTGGTTATAACTGTTGATGCGTAAAGTAGTTCAAGAAAACAAAATGCTCTGACCACAGATCTAATAATATACTGTTGACCATACTAGAAAGAATTATAGAAGGAAAAAAGAGCGAGAGGTAGACAGAGATGTAGATGGTAAGATAACATGAGAGTGTATAGAATACAGCCTGGCTGAGTTGCATCATCAAGGCGAGAAAATGATATTCATTACCACCAACATTTGTACCGAAGACGGCACATGATGATAATGACGATAGTTAGTAGCATATCTGCTGAAAAGCTGGAAAAGAATTGTTTAACTTTTGATTTAGTAACTAGAGTGAAGAGGGTCATTTATCCAGTCTGTTACCTCCAACAAGTTGATAAGAAAAAGGTGCGACTAACACCTGCTTGTGATAAAAGAAACCAGCCAATTTACCTATGAAAGAGGGGTTTTAAAAAACCTCAAAGTTCGTGGGTCCAATATTTCACGACCCGTTGCAGGCCAATGAACATATTTCAGCCATTTTCAAATCCTTAGTTATGTTAAATGCCGTTTTCCAAAATAAAAAAATCTTAAAATCTGCGGCAAAAATAGATCAGCAATTCTCAAAGACTATCATCTTGGTAGTATTTCATACACAAAGTCATGCACCCACAAATAAAGTGTTGAACATTCAGTATAGATTTAATGTTAAGGAGTGAAATGTTATTTTTAATGTACGTTAAAACAGTATTTAGAAATTTAAAAATGACACAGCAGTGACACTAATCTTACTTGTGAGAGCTGTGTCATACCAAACTGTGAGAACCAGTGCTGTACATAATCGGATATAAAAATATAAAAAGCAGTTATACCGGCATTCCTTAGGCAGACACAGAAAGTTCTACTTTCGTTATTGATGAGTATTTCTAGGAAAAAGTTCTTTTAAGCAACCCTTCCTGTGAATATTTGTTGTGTTCGAGACGTGGCTATGGACATGAGTTACTGGTCACGGAAATCTTGGTTAGGTTATGGTTATTGATGCGGCAAAGGTGACTGTTGTGTTTGTACATGAACAAAGGTAAGCGTGCAGTCATTTACGAAATACACGAGATACCAACACTTTTCTTCTGGTATTAATAACGTCCACTGTTATAAAAGAAACTTAGTAGAACAAACCACGGGCCAGGTGAAAATGTACTTCATTGAAATTGTTTTCATAAGTCTTAATTTTTTAGTATAAGTACGGCTGAATTCTTTACTCTGGCGTATAACGGTTGGTAAATCTGCACAGGTGAGCATTCTTCGTAATATGTGAGGCAGTCAGTATCCAGGATAGTATTTGATTCTATGTCCATGCAAAGGTAGATAGAAGTGTGTGGTACAGTTTTACAAGGCAGCAGAGGCGGTAAGTAAGTGAGAAAAAACGAATAGAAAGTATGAGAGTAAGATGATGTATACATGAGAAACATACATCCAATATTTTGGAGCGAGCCTTTCTTTGAGGATTACATATACAAGCAAGACAAAACATATAGCTAATAGAAAAACGTATCTTAGTGGCATCCTCCGAAAGTAGGAAACACAAGAATGCGTGTCCTATAGATGAGGCATAGAGACCACGGGGGAGGGGGCACAAAGGATAAGCAGATGAAGCCAATCGGAAAGAAGAGGCCGAGAAAGGGAGAGAAACAAGTGACGGGGTGGGGGGGGGGGAGGAGGTTAGTGCGATCCGCTCTTGTTCTGCTGATGTGCGATCTCGGAGGGTCCTAGAAAAGCGCTTTATTTTCCAGATTGGCTGTCTCCACCCAGCTTGAATTAACAATGTCTTCAGCTTCCTTTAACTTCTTTAGTTCTCCATTTTTTTCTGCGATTTATACTTTACTTTCTTGTTTCTTTCTCCTAGCTTCCCACCGCCACCTTCTCTTCTTTTTGGCGTTTTATAGGTGTTTACTGCCCCTCCTGGTCTTGTCCTACTCATCAGATTTACATTTTCTCCCTTCTACCCTGCCCCACCGCGTTTTGCGTCTCCAGCAGCCTACAGGTGTTTATGACCCCTTCTGTTCTTCATTCATTAACTCTCCGCTTCCCCACCCCCCACCCGACACCTGCTTCTCTAGCGGCTTACAGGTATCTCTTGCCCTTCCCCCTCTCCCCAAACTGTTTCTCTCCCTTTCTCCGCATCTTCTTTTCTATTGGCTTCACCTGCCATCCTTTGTGGCCCCCTGTGGTCTCTGTGCACATCATATACATCATAAGCCAGGATCGCAGATTTGTTAGTTGTATCTCTTCCTGGACAATAACTTCCTAATGTATTAGGTAGTAGCCCACTGGACTCTAGAAAATCTGAAAGTCGCCAGCATCAGTAGAATGTAGAGTATTGCATTGTCCTTTCCTATTTTTGGCAGAGGAATCAAGTAACTATGCCGCCACTCTTCAGGTGTGATATCAGTGTTCAAGCTCTGTTTGTAGTCTTCTGTCATCTGCTTTACAACGTTGTCATCAACTTCTTTGAGATGTCCATACCGGATGGCATCAGGAACAATTGCGCCATGTTTGGCAGTCTTAATTATCGTTCTTACCTCCTCTAGCTCTACTGGGCTTCCCTGAATGTCTGTTTGCACAAAACTCGGAATTATGTTTCTCGTCCTTAGACGCTTTTCAATGTTACCCTCATCGTATTGTCTGGTGTATCGCTGGAAAAAGACTCCCTAGTGTAGACTTGGTCGCTGTTGGCGAGATTACAGCTGCCGTGCGTGGAGCATTGCTCCTCCCGGCCAATGAAGAAATTTGCAAATGAGGTTGCCGCGTAGCATCACTGCGGAAAAAGTGGTAGAAAGGATAAAGCGAAGCAAACAGTCAAATCATGGCTCCTCTGATCTGGAGGTCGGCCACGTCCTGAGTGCAGTCATATCGGGTGAAATGCATGAACCGGCTTGTCCCAGAGGTTAAGACACTGCTGGCGAGACTCTTCAAATGCCGCGCGTGGAGTGAAGCTCCTCCCGGTCAAGGAAGAAATGTGGAAAAGAAATAAAGCTGGCTGTGCAGCGCCGATGGAAAAAGGTGGTGGAAAGTGAAGTTTAACCGGTATGCCCAGTAGTATCGCTACGAGAGCTATACCACGGCACCTCTGCTCTAGAGGCCGGCCACGTCCGAAATACACCTACACTGGTGAAATATGCCTAAACCGGCACACACCAGGGGTGGAACTTGATGGCTAGACATGTCATGCCACCTCCGCTCTAGAGGTCGGTAACGCCTGATATACACCCATACTGGTGAATTTTGCCTAAACCGGCTCATACCAGGGGTGAATCTTGAAGGCTATGCATGTCACAGTACCTCTGCTCTAGAGGTCGGTCTCGTCCCAAACACGCCCATACTGGGATAATGCCTAAACCGGCTCAACCCAGGGGTAGAAGTCACTAGTGGCGAGTATTCGTCCTCCTGGACAAAAGCTCCATCCTGGTCACAACTAGGAAGGGTAGCGGCCACGACCGCAAAATGCTGAAGTCGGAGACACTGGACCAGGGAAGTCTAGATAGGCAACCACCTCTCACCCGACGGGGATGTTTGCGTATCCTAATCACGCTGAGGTTTTCCAGTGAGAAAGTCCAACTCTGGCCTGAGTGGGCTACCGCCTCTCACCCAGCGGGGATGCACTGATATCCTAAACACGTCGAGGTTTTCCGGTGAGAAAGTCCAACCCTAGACTAAACTGGTGCAATGAAAACCATGGTGTCACGCAATCCCGCTTCCGAGACCCACCAAGAATACAGGCTAAAGCCCAGTGATACTCTGAACCCCTTGTGGTCCTCTCGTGGATCTCGTGTGGTCTTTTCGGGGACCACACAGGGGACCACGGGACCTAACGAGGACCACAGGCGTGAATTCAGTAGGACCACAGTGCGGTTTTTAGTGGTAGAAGCGAACGCAGAAGAAGAAGAAGAAGAAGTAGACTTGGTGTTATTTGTGTAAATATAATACACCTACATACATAGAGTGAAACCTCAATCCTGTGCTGACGTACAACTGTGAGTGAGCGGTTCTTCCCCCCTCCCGTTCCAACTTTTCCCCAGGTTCGTTTTATATATCTTCTTACTATGTAGTTGTCTGGCCACTTGCGGGTTTACCAATATGAGTAACATTTTATTAACAACATACAACACGTATAGTGTTCAACATGAACATACAACAAAGAGTACTCCGACAATGGTTGAAAAACAAGTATCAGCACACGCTGTTTAGTAACGAGACTAACGACAACGATGGGCGACAACCACATGCCACATAATGCCATGTCAGTCTCCAAACTAATAGTCAGAGGCTAAATTATAGGTTTGCATCAATGTCTCTTATATGACTTCCTTCTTCTCCCATCCCCCTGATACATCAGCTGTTTCTGGGTGTACCCAGTTCTCCTGTTGCCCCACATCTTCTACTCCATTTTCTACCCTATGGCTTTGGTTACTGGTGCACGTGTCACCGGGTAGCCTATTACATATCTCCTCCAATAACTGGTCTGTTGCCAGAGCAACTTTCTCTTGTTAACGACCAGTTTAAAACTAACAATTACAGTGTCACAAGAAGTATACTTGACACCTTCCAGGAAAAAATAAAATCTAGCATCATCATCATCGGATCATATAACATGCTGCTTCCCCATGAGTACGATTCTGGGGAGCACATTTCTTTGTTACTCAGATCTCTAACCATCAACCTTAACTTGCAACTACCTGTATTCATACGAATATTATAACACATATATGCACTCTTGTACCACAATTTACTTCTGCAACACAGACGCACTTACGATAACTACATCACAGAGGTGGCTTGGCATCTGGTAATTGTTACACAAGGTTTCATCGTTATAACATTTAGGTACCCTACACACCTAAATACAGCAACGGCACACATGTTTAAATTCGCGCCTTACCTCACGAAAACATAGGACGAGACTGACTATTTGTGATCTCCCCCTTCCCCTTTTTGTTCGCATACTAGCATCAGTCTATCTAAAACGAGGCGCTGACCCGGTTCCCTTTGGCCGGCCGTGCCAAGAAAAAAAAACAGCTCCTATCTCCTCCTATCTCTTTCACTTTCTTCTGGTCAGATATTAGTACATTACCTTCCGGACAGAGAGAGAGCGAGAGACATGGCGGTCACTAGCACCATTTACACAGCTGCTGCTAATCGTGAGTATTTGGCTAAAAACACTCATAGGCCTGCATCATATGCATTAAATAAAGTGACAGTTGAAGTAAGCACGTGACAGTGTGTTCGGTACCTGGTGAGAGAATACATTGACCTGACACTGATATGTAGAAGCTAGTTTTTCTATAACTACATGTGTATGCTTTGTTGAGAAACTGCCTACACTTATAGCTTTAGTTTATAATTTTATCATTATCATCATTAGGCTAGTATTACATTTAAGAATATAAAGTGATGTATCAACAGATCTGCCTATGTTTTACTAACAACAACCAAAAAAAAATGAAACAGGACATTTGTTATGACGTGGCTGTGACAAGAAATTTCCGTTTTTGAAAGATGGCCTTGCGTAATTGTTATTAATATCTCAAAGCCTTTCATAATAGTTATTATCTCAAAACCTTTTGTAATAGTCATTAATATCTCAAAGCCTTTCGCAATAATTATTACAATATGTCAAAATTTGTTGAAACTTCTAGTTAGATAAATGCTAGCTAGCTACTAAAGCAGTTGTCCTTTAAATTAAAACCAAAAGCTGTTAGTCTGGAAAAAAAAGAATGAGGTAAAATGCTGGATCACAAAAGAAGATAGAAGGAGCTTTGGAAACTCAAACAATGTACATGTAGTTGTGGGTTTCTACCACATACATCTTCTTAATCAAAGCTCCTCTCATTCGTCTGTTTGTAAACAGATTTTTGATTACTTCAAACACAACAACACGTCACCCTCCTACAGACTGCATAACTTTAGTTAAACCAACACATGCAATAAATGGTATGATCTGAAAGCAGAAGAGTTCTGCCGAATCCAAGCAGAGAATGATATATTTTACAAATCTGTCTGAGCTTTGGCTAGATAACGCTGATAACAGTGCTCTGTTTTGTTTTTCTGAGAAGTGTAACTTCAGCGACCTTCAGTGCGCATTAAACAGAGATTAGAATAATTATCTCTGTTTTACCAACATGGGATATAATGTATGTATGTGAGTATGCGTGTTTTTGATATAGGCACGTATGTATAAATGTGTATGAATGGGGCGAAGACTTGTCCGTTTTTGTGATCAGCGATCCATGACTGACATGCTGGCGTCAGGTTTGACGAATCATAGCTGACCAAGACCCTGTCTCATTTCTCCGTTATTGCTCACAGTAACAGGCCTAGCCTGGCTGACGGGGTAGGAATCACCGGAGTCCGTATGGTGGTGGAGTCTGCCAAAGAAGCATAGTCCCTGCTTTTTTAGCTGCACTCTGGACTGAAACAACAGCTGCCATAATCCGACGCTATGGAGTGCCTCAACATCTTCACAGCATCGGCTGCAAAGAACACCAGCCCCCAGTTCCAGGGAGACTTAAGAAGAAAGAAAAAGAAATGTGTAAACGTGTAAACTAGGAACAAAGTAGGAGCAGCTTTATTTCTTAACAACTACAAAGTTCTGACGTTTCAGTGTGAACCTTAATCATATAAAAACATACAGGACGAAGAGAGAGAGAGAGAGAGAGAGAGAGAGAGAGAGAGAGAGAGATAAAGCATAGATTTACATGAATGCTATTTAGAAAATAAATAATGAATACTTAGCTGTAACTGTAAGAAGATGTGGCTTGTCCGACGGTGTGTGTTAGAAATGAACATGGTAGTCGTTAAGTAATAAAGCTGCTCCTACTTTTTTCCTACTTTGTACATTCTGGTATCACAGCTTTACTGCAGTGCTTCGCGTATAGTTGTATACTTATACACTAATTATTGTGTATAAATGTGTATACATGTGTATATACGTAATACATGATTATGTATATAATTAAAACTAAGTAATAATTGTTTCGGTTTTAGTTGAAATTTGTTTTACCGTTGTATGCAGGAAACTCTCTTCTGTAGAGAGCGGAACAACAACACAACTCCTTCAGATCGTCAGAGGATGTACCCTCCCCCCCCCCCTCAGAAAAATGTTTCGGCCCTATTAAACTCCTGGCACTCTAAGGGGGGTGGACCCCTCTGGGTCATGACTCAGTCATTGTTTCAGTTTTAGTTTAACTGTGTTTACCGTTGTCTTGTGCCTATAACAGATGCTACTTTTATTTTCAAATATTTGTTTCAAAATTAATTTATACACAATTAAAACAGTTCCAAGACACAACACAAGAAGTGAATATAAAGGTTAGTTACAAAGATACTGAATGTCACATGAAACACTATAGAACGGGGGTGGTGGGGTGGAATGAGGGGAGGGAGGAAGGCTGGAGCCAGGGATGTTCTCCTGAGGCCGGAGGTTGTTGAGAGGGCTGCGCCTCTGCTCCCCCCACCCCAAATTTCGTTTCTGATTACGGAGTTACTTTCCTTTTTTAGATAAAGATACCAACCACGGCGTACGATCTGACTATCAAAGGCCCAAATTATAGCACATTAAGAGAAATGGCGACTGCGACAAAATGGTTATATCTGGTAATGAAGATAGACAGAGGCATATGGTTCGGTTTTACAAAAAGACAAGAGTGAGAAAAATGGGCGGAAAGAAGAATGGTAGAAAGTAACATGAATAAATATAAACGAAATACACAATCCAGTATTTCGGCAAACACCTTTTTCAAGGATCACATACAAAAACAGCATAACAGATGAGAAAACAGTTTTTAAAAATTAAAGACGTCGCTAACTTGCATCCTCCTTGTAAGAGGGACGGGAACGAAACGCATATTTTGTGCCCATCACTCTTACAGCCCTCTAATAATTGTTTCTGCTCTATCTTTTTATAAAACCGACCCATACACATCCATCTACCTTCATCATAGCAGGCAATATTTCAGACGACCGGTGGAATAAGGGTTACTAGCATTCTACTTCTCATACTAGTACACCCCCCCCCCCCCAGCTATGTGTAAAAAGCAGAACAGCGCCACTGGAAACACTAATCACTGATATCAGGAAATAGATATTTAACTGACGTCATGTCGGCTGAGATTTTCTTGACAAAAGCAGAGCTCGTATCTGCTGAATCCATTTTTATGTAAAAAACGAAAGCAAGTGTTCTACTCTTATTTCTTGCTGATGACATTTTTCTGTGAAATATGTGGGTACCAGTGTTAAATCTTTGTTTTGATCAGAACTACAATCTTTGGTTTAGTTGATCAGTATTTAAATATTTGAAGGCATAAACTGATAGAATTGTTCATGACGAATGTCTGAAGATAAGAGCTGTAATGCTGGTGAGAAGTTTAAGCTGAATTATTTACTGTGACCAAAATCTCTTCTTAAGGGAGGCTGGAGTTAAAGGGCAAATTACAAGCGAGATTTGTGGGGCATTTTCAGAGAAAAGGAAAATTGGAACATATTGTGACAAAATTGAGGGAAGAAGAGACAGAGGAAGACAGAGAGAGAGATTACTGGATGGGCTGTCAGTGTGACTAAGAAGAAAGTCACCGGCGGATCTCATAATCAAGTCTAAAGACGGAATTGTAGAGAGAAATGATCGCCTACGCCGTGCGGCACGGCACTTGATTGATTGACAAAAATGTGCTTCACCGCTCGTCAGTTACAAAAACTTCTTCACTTCTAGCCAGTGACGCTGCGTCAAAGTGGGTTGCCTGTTTGCACAGAGTCCGCCAAACTGTGATGGTTTAACCGCTATCCAGGTCTCTAGGCAAAACTAGTGTCATTCCCCCCCCCCCCTTCCTACTCAGATCTTCAGCTTAAGCTTGTTCGGCCGAATGAATGATCCATCGTACCCCCCCCCCCCCACACCCCCTCCCCCGCCCCTGATATTTATCTGAGTTTTAGCTTGAATCTCATGGTTGTCTGAGAAACAATTGTAGAGTTTCGGAGCAGAGCTCTTGTCCGTTATTTCTTCTTGATTCGTTTTTGTGTGTGTGTATCTTTCAGCCAAAATGTCTGCTGTAGCATCAACAAAACGAACAGCAACAAAGAAGACGGTTCCTGCTTGTGCTACAGAAGCAGATGAAGTAGATCAATACATCATTGTAAACAGAGCATCATTTGAAGAGCTTTTCTTACAGTGTCAGGTTTGCTTCCAAAGGTTTGACAAATCTGAGAGAAAACCAAAGACTTTACAATGTGGCCACGTATTTTGCTCGCCATGCCTGCTTCAGCTGCGTGGTCAGTCACTACCATATTTAAAACTGACTTGTCCATCTTGTCGCAGTAAAACTGTCCTCACTGAAAAGAAAATTGATGAACTGCCCAATGACTTTCGTGTTGCTCAGATGTTGGATTTTATGGATAAAGCTGTAACAGAATCACAGAACTTATGTTCTAAGCACCGAGGTCAATTGCTGAACTTTTACTGCAAAAAATGTGTCGTCCAGTTTGTCGTGACTGTACTGTTGTGGATCACAATGAATCAAACAATCATGAGATTGTTGATGTACACGAAGTGCTTGATGAACATCGTGCTCAGTTCGAAGTTACAGGAAAAGTTGATAAGAAAATTTTGATGAAAATGAAACACAGATCAAAATATCTTGTCTATGCTAAGGAGCGTCTGAAAAGAATTAAGGAAAGTGAGATAAAGAAAATTGACGAGAAATTTTCCGAATACGTCAAGGAGCTACAAGATCGAAAGGAAGCACTGAAAAGAGAGATTGATGAAAAGATTGAAGGCCAAATAGATAAAATGAACATTACTGATAGCTTTGTCTGTGAACAAATTGAGCAGTTTCAGAGCTTGTATGATGAATTCATGCAGTCTTCACAAGGCAATGACGTCCGCAAGCTACTGACTCTAAACCTGGACATGAAGAATAACGAAGCAGAATATAGACCAACTGCAGATGAAGATGACACCAAACTTTGTCAGCCTTGTAAGTTCAGCATTGAACATCAGAACGTTCTGACATATTTGAGTGACCTTGGAAGAAGAATTAATGATTCCAGGTTGGCTTTATTCTCAGAACCAGCTTGAAGACTTTACCGTCTTCTCATTCGACAATGCTGAGCTTCAGAGCTCTCAGTGCCTGGGCAGCACGGGGCATCTGGCACTTCCAGGGACATAGAAAAACGAAGAAAAAAATGATCGAAGCTTTCTAAAGAACATTTATCTGTTTGTTGACTTATCATCTCTGATGGCTTTACTCAAAAGCTTTGAAGTCTTCTATTCTGTGTCTTTATTTCTCGCAAGTATAATTATTTACTCTGATGTACATGTAGTAATACACAAATGTTCAATAGCATGGAAGAATGCATTTGATTGTAGTTAACACAAGAAAGAAAAGCATGTGATCTCCATCGCTTAGGTGGCTTTTGATATGCACAGTAAAAACTGTGATCATCAACGGGTAGTAGTAGTTATCTTACAGCAAGTGTAACAGAAGTGATGTGAGGTAATATTTAGTCTGCCTCTCTGGCTTACATCTTGCCCAATCATCATCAGTTGTCCTCTCCCCATGTTGGAGGAGGTTGTGGTCTGTCGAGATGGGGATATGATTACCTACCACCTGATGCGCAATTTAAAAAAAAACCGAGTCCCGCCCCTGCGGTTTCGTGTGTTTCGGTGCTAAATGCTGGTAGCAAGGACGACGCCTACGATTATTTCAAGTCCAGAATGGAAGGAATGATATTTCAGCACGTGGGCATTTCAGTGATGAGTAAACTTGTTGTTGTAGACCAAGGCTGTTGCTCACATCTCGCAGTGACTACGCAACTTTTGTTCTAGAAATGGAAATTTTTTAGTATAGTAGGTTATGGCCTCGTTTTGAAATGGAAGGTTTTATAGTCCAGCTAGATGTAAGATTCTTTAGTCTTATGTCGAACTCTAAATAGAATGGGCTGCGGTCCAGAGCTGATAATGAAGAGGTTTTGGATGAAAGAGTGTTTTTGTTCGTGGACAATGTTTAACTTGTAGAGAAGCACATATGTTTGTAGAAACCTATGTAGTGGTGAGAGTGTTGTCTTGTGCAAATGTAACATAGTGCCTTGTAAGTTATGATTGTAGTATTATTATATGCCTACATTTAAAGGATATTATTATTATTATTATTTTATTACAGTTACGATTATTATCGATAAGTAGAAAGTAGGTAAGGAACGAAGTAAATAACCTGAGAACCGGTGGGAGAGGAACACTTGCTTATCACAGGACCCAATTTGAAGACATGAATAGTCCAGTGGAACAATAAGATGACCAAGAGGAGGGGACCGACTCATCTCGAATTCCAGTCAGGACCCAGTCAGTATGTAGTCAACCAGCTGACCAATGGAAAGATCTAGAGGTGTCTCCTATTGGACAACTAACTTATGGTATATGAGACAGGCAGTTTTGAAGAACAACAAAGAGACAGAGAGGATGACTGGGATGGATGGATGGGTGGGTGGGTGGGTATGTATGTATGTATGTATGTATGTATGTATGTATGTATGTATGTATGTATGTGTGTATGCATGTATGTATGTATGTATGTGTATGTGTGTATGCATGTATGCTGTATGCATGTATGTATGCATGTATGGATGCATGCATGTATATATGTATGTGTGAGAAATGTAGAACATTTTTTTAAACTATGTGTGAAACGCTTTGGGAGATCCCTCAACTTGATAATTGTAAATTTCGTTTGATGAGCGTTATATTAGTGAACTATAATTTGATTCAGGAACGAACCATCTGAATTCTATAGTGATTATGTGTGTTAAGATTTGAGTCTTGTGGTCAATCATATAGTATCACATGTAGTGACATTCTGAACGTGTGAAGTGAATAAAAAGAAGACGCAGCAATGTGTATTAATAATTTAAAAGTGACACAACGATTATTCGTCATATAAAAGATAGTGACAGTCGCTGAAGCATCTATCATAAATATATAATTAAGAAACTAACATTATTATACAAAGAGCTATGGTCACATTGACCCATTTACTCACGTGAGTATATGATTGCAGTTTTGTTTGTGTTGTATTTTTGGTATAGTTTAGTGCTACTGAATAATTTTTTGTTGTATATGTAATTTGCATCATAATGAGGCCAAAGCACGGTTGGTGGAGACAAACTAAAGAAGACATAAAATCTAGAGAACACGTGAAGCAGTAGAAATAGAATAATTCACACTGACAGAGATGTCGAGACTAATAGATCAGGGAAGCTAGTACATTTAGTACAGACGTACCATTAACAACAAATACTGAATTTTGACAAGAGCACCGAATTTGACTTACAGCAGTCTGAGTAGTTATGAATTCAGAACTATTTACAGTACAACCCAAATGTTTATTCATAAAAAAGAAGACATAAAATAGAGAGAATGTGTACGATAGAACATATAGAAGAATGTTGTAAATAAAGGGATACCGAGACTGATAAATAGGAATCTAGTACGTTTACTACAGAATACTATTATAAGAAATATATACTATATATACATTCTATAATCACTATAAAATCACTATATAATGACTATAAAAAAAGAGGTTGACCACGTGAAACTCTAAAGAGGACATTGCTAAGAGAAGCCAATTCAGTGGGCATAACGTCCCTTGGTGAGATTGAAAAACTCGTCGAAGATAGGACATCTTGGCGAACTACCATGTGACGCCTAAGAGCACTGGAAAGATGTAAGCTGTAAGTAAGATATATACATTTACATATGAGTGTGTGTGTGTGTGTGTGCAAGGGAGATATTAAAATAATAAAACCTTACCATATCCAGTATATTCAAGTATAGGTCAGTTAGTCAATGGATCGTCCTCATTGCGCATCGTACGATTAGTCCATACTTCCCCCCTTTCCATTTTCAATATTTCCACCAGTGTTTGGCGTATGGCAGAATAGCCATTAAGGAAAGGGTCATAACAAAGTAAAGAGCGAATACTTGCAGTACTTCCCCCTGAGTGTCTGAGTTACATGAATTTAGGAAAAAAAATCGTGATAAATGATTTAGATTTGGAAGATTCCAGTCTTCAGTAAAGTAGTTTACTAGAGAAACTTAATGCTCCACGGGATTCTGTATTGAAAATAGAGCAAGGTTAAAATGAATAGTGGAATCCCTGCCATTGTTTATAGTGTGAGAGAAAGTGAGAATCACGGGATAGTTGAAGCGCTAACAGAGATCATAAAACTGATTTTTGAGAGTATGAGATATAACCAGAGCATGAGTTAGAGCGAGTCAGAGTATGAGTTAGGTCAGAGTCAAGTAAGTAGTTATGTGATAGTCAGAGTATGAGTTAGGTCAGAGTAAAGTTAGTAGTCATGTGATAGTCAGAGTATGAGTTAGGTTAGAGTAAAGTTCGTAGTCATGTGATAGTCAGAGCATGAGTTAGGTCAGAGTCAAGTTAGTAGTCGTGTGATAGTCAGAGTATGAATTAGGTCAGAGTCAAGTTAGTAGTCGTGCGATAGTCAGAGTATGAGTTAGGTCAGAGTCAAGTTAGTAGTCATGTGATAGTCAGAGTATGAGTTAGGTCAGAGTCAAGTTAGTAGTCGTGTGATAGTCAGAGTATGAGTTAGGTTAGAGTCAAGTTAGTAATCGTGTGATAGTCAGTGTATGAGTTAGGTTAGAGTCAGGTTAGTAGTCAAGTGATAGTCAGAATACGAGTTAGGTCAGAGTGAAGTTAGTAGTCATGTGATAGTCAGAATACGAGTTAGGTCAGAGTGAAGTTAGTAGTCATGTGATAGTCAGAGTATGAGTTAGGTTAGAGTTAAGTTAGTAGTCATGTGATAGTCAGAGTATGAGTTAGGTTAGAGTTAAGTTAGTAGTCATGTGATAGTCGGAGTATGAGTTAGGTTAGAGTCAGGTTAGTAGTCATGTGATAGTCAGAATACGAGTTAGGTCAGAGTGAAGTTAGTAGTCATGTGATAGTCAGAGTATGAGTTAGGTTAGAGTTAAGTTAATAGTCATGTGATAGTCAGAGTATGAGTTAGGTCAGAGTTAAGTTAGTAGTCACGTGATAGTCGGAGTATGAGGTAAGGTCAGAGTCAAGTTAGTAGTCATATGACAGTCAGAGTATGAATTAGGTCAGAGTCAGGTTAATAGTCATGTGATAGTCAGAGTTGAGTTGCTCCAGCTTTTTTGGAGTTGCTTTGAGATGTAGTCAGATTAAGGAAATAGTTGCAGTTAGTCATTTTTTGTGGGGGTGGAGGAGGAGGTTGTTATTATGGAGTTTGGGGAATTTTGTTCTTTTAAGGACAGACTTGCGTTTTTGTTAAGAATTTTAGATAGAATGATGAAATAGTTTCAGGAGTGACTTTGACTACTGAAGGAATTGTGATGTGATAATTGTGGAAGCGAAGTTGTATTCATTGTGAATTTGAATTGTAACTATGTGAGCTGGTACTCTTCCTTATTGTCATATTTGGCTCTGTTCCCACATGGCCAGCTAGTTCTCACCGGGAAGTTTTTCTTGTCATTGTATTCTATATTACCTCCCTTGTGGCAGCGATGTTTATTCATCCTCACAATTTCACCCTTTTCTATCCATTAATAAATTTGTGTTGTCTGATGTAAAACTACACTTCTGATTTTGTTGGAAACCTCACTGTTGACAAATTTGTTTATGTCGGAAGACTTCCAAATTTAGTCAAGTTGTGTCTCGATATTTTTCTGTGGGGTGGTGTGACTGGGAGTTCTTGTTGAATTTTCTTAGAAAATTAGGCTGTCTATTTACATTCTGATATCCATACATTCAGATCTAATAGCACCAACAAGAAGTAATTTCTATAATGAAAATTGTACCCCACAAGAAGATGAAACAACATTATCAGTAGTAATGTTCACTAGTTCACTGCCTGTTCAGGCATTCAGCCGTATACTTCTTTAGGCGGCTGACGAGATAGCAGTTCTGTGTTGACTACCTGGTCTTCTTTGTTTCCCGATGCAGCGCTCTTGGCTTCCCACTCCACATTTGACATTATGTTCCAGCAGTTCATGATTGTAGATTCAGAACTCTTACTTGAATCGACTTCTCTGAATCAGTTCAAGATATCAAGCCGGTCCATTGCTTGTCCGCCCTCCACAGTAGTCTTTCCAGCAAGTCTGTCCGCTCGTTCATTACCTCCTACCGCCGCATGACCTGGCACAAAAATAAAACAGATTTTTGTCAACCGTGATCTTCTTAGGGTGGTGGATGGAATGGGAGAGCAGCCGAAAGATAATGTTGGTTATGGTCACCATTCTATGATGGTAGGCAGATGATCTCAATGTAGGGACAATGGCTACGATCACTGACTATTACAGTCACCGCCCGGAAGGAAAGCAATGGTAAACTATCTTCTGGAAATATACCAAGAAACCCATACACAAACAGCAACATGGAGGATGCATCAGCCGCAGGCCATCTTGCTCACAACTGAGAGGCCTGCAGGAGTGCTGTTAGGGAGGCAAAGTTCCGGAAGGGTCATGCAAATGAATGAATGATCTTCTTAGTGACCCCAGCCATTGCTTTCGTATCCAGCCCGACTTAATCTTTCATTCAGTTACTGAGAATACATGCCAGGGTGAAGATCCGTGTCTCCAGCCATGCCAATGCCTTGGTTACTGCCCTGACCTACATAGACTAATTAAAGTACCACTGGCTTCCATCACTGTTCCCCCCCCCCCCCCCGACCTCCGCCATGAAAGCCCGAGGGCTCTGCCCGTGCCTGACAAATAATGACCACTCAGAAGATATCGGCAATCAAGACCTGAACCTCTGCCTCCACAGTCAATGGGTTTTGCTGTCTGCATTCCCTATCCAGTGCTGAGCATGCTGAGAAGGAAGTACACCATTCCGCTGGCATCAAAACCCATTCCTCAGTTGTTCCCCATTTCTTTTACAATGGACACATATTACAACTTTCGCTATTCAACAAAGCCTCACTACTGCAGTGATCTCTGTGCAAGGGTAATACTAGCATCACTTAAAATTAAAAATGCATTTTATTTGTAGATAGTGTCTTTGCATCCATAAAGATGATAGACACTTTGATGTTTAACTATTGTTAACTTAAAATACAAAAAATGAGTAAATTATTTCAGTGAAACAATTTACCAATTTTATCACTAGGGGAACTAAAATTATTCATATTTTAAATAACTGCTCCATAACTATAGAATAGAATTGGACTAATTTTAACTGTTGTATTCCACGAACACACAGTCAAGTCAAAACAGTTTTAAATACATCAACTTTTTACTGAAGAAATAACGCATTAAGTTTGTATTGTAATTGAAGTTTTAATACCAGAAAAAAAAGCAGAATAACCACAAAGAAAGTTATTTTTGCTTTCATTTTTATTTTATTGAAAGTCATATAACCGGCCTTTGGCAGTAGAAGGGATAAATTGTTATATGTGATGTTCTTCCTCATATGAATATGTCATATGTTCTGAAAATATTGCTTTTGCCTCAGTTCCGTATTGCTATTTGTTATAATTATCACTTTGAAATTAGTCTTAGTTTTATTGCTTCCAATGACTAATTTTTTTCAGTCATCGTGTTTTTCTTCATTAAAAAAACTCTTGCAATGTCTTAACGCTGGAAGATTTACGCACACTTGTCGCACTAAAGTGTCGAAATGCATAATTTCAAGTCACATTTTTAACATCATCATTTCTTTTAGCAAATTATACTATTTTATGCGTATACAGTATTTCAGTTTTCCTCTTTATTAGCCAATCTTCTTCAATAGTAAGTTCTTGTAGTATGGATATATTTGTTCTTTTTTGTGTCCATGATATTTGAAGAACTCTTCTGTAGCATTTACATTCAAAGGCATTTATGTGTTTCTCGGCTGTTTTGTTAAGTGTCCAGGTCTCACAGGCATATTTTACGATGGGAAAGGTGCATGCCCTTAAAAATCTTATTTTTGTAGTTCTGTCTGTTCCTCTCCACTGCTTCTTTAGTTGTTTTGCTTTTTGAAGAGCGAAGGATGTCCTTTTAATTCCCCTCATTGTATCTCCATTATTAGTTAGTAATAATCCAAGATTAAACAGAGAAAACATAACTATTTTGGACACACTAAACGTCATGAGAATTTAGAGAAGACCGTCTTCGGAAAAAGAAAGAGAGGCGAAGATGGCTGCGAGACATCGTTGATAATCTGCAAATGAACGCATCAGCAGAGGGGATCTTGCTTACAACTGAAAGGTCTACTGGAGAGCTGTTAGGGAGGCAAAGTTCCGTAGTTTTATGAAACCTTATGTTACTTTCTTTTCTCGCCACTGACATTATTTCTACTAACTTGTGCTTACATTAACCAGGAGTTTTTTCTGTTCTTTTTTATTTATTTATGTATTTTTTTTGGGATAAACAATGGCGTCCTGTTTTTCCCAACATTATTAATAGGTTTTCTCATTATATTAAATGCTTTTTTTCTATTGTGAAAGATTTTGTGTTTATTTGTTGTGATTTTTTTGTGTGACGTTTTTGTCTTGGTGAAATTTAATTTGTGCTGTATTGCAACTTTTGGTTCTTGTTTCTACAAGCTGGATGTCCCTGCCTACAACATCAGCACAAATCGTTTCAGTTTAAAACATGATATGTAACCGTCTAAGTTTTGGATTATCTAGAAAACCAGGTAAATGTCACATGTATTTGGTAGAGTATACATAAAACATTATTTCATGGACAAGAAAAGTTACCAAAAGCCGGCATATCAAATTTTATCTACTGGTCAGATATACTGAAAATAGATATGGTTGTTGTTGTTGTTGTTGTTATTGTTGCTGTCTTTGATTAACTACAAGCATAATATTTTACAACACATGTATACCCATCGGCTTGTCAGTTAATCTGCATACCTGTCTGTCTATCACCAACCCTGTCTAACTATAATCCATCCTGTATTATCCAACTTTTATCCAGCTTGTCTAACTATCTGTCCGATCTAACTACCTACAGAAAATATTTCATTTAGAGCACAGTAACACAATTTTAAAAAAAAACATATAATAAGAAATAACATTTAATAAGAAATATCATCTAATAAGAAATAACATTTCTCCTTAGAATCGGTGAAGTACAATAATTTAAATGGTATTTTCTCTTGTGCTACCTTTCTTTCGCTGAAAACAATTAGAAAACAGAAACAAATGTT
This sequence comes from Achatina immaculata, assembly GCA_009760885.1. Taxonomy (NCBI): domain Eukaryota; kingdom Metazoa; phylum Mollusca; class Gastropoda; order Stylommatophora; family Achatinidae; genus Lissachatina; species Lissachatina immaculata. The sequence goes on from CM019698.1 coordinate 2,249,029, forward strand.
CATTCGTATCATGAAAGAAGAACCAAGCTAGTGTAAAAGTTAAAGTACAAGGAACAATACTGAGACAAGTGCAGACATTTAAATGTGTTACATTACTGGGCACCAAGAGTAAAATTACAAGACAAAAGCACTTCTGAAATCAAGAATAGAATATGTGAAGACATAACAGTTTTCAGGCAAATAAGAAAACATCTTGTGCTATACAGAAGAAGTCTTAAATCGGCTGGAGTTAAAAAAGGCAAATTACAGAAAAGATCAGAGGCAGACAAGCGAGATTTCTAGGACATTCCCTGAGAAGAGGAAAATTGGAATACACTGTGGCAACTGGAAAAATTGAGGGAAGAAGAGACGGAGGAAGACAGAGAGAGAGAGAGAGAGAGAGAGAGAGAGAGAGAGAGAAGTTATTGGATGAGCTGTCAGTGTGGCTAGGAAGAAAGTCACCGGCGGATCTCATAACCAAGTGTAAAGACAGGGAACTGTAGAGAGAAATGATCGCCTACGCCACGCGGCACGGCACTTGAGTGATTGATTGTGTTATAAATTTTTGTCACTTAGATATGACCCTAATTAAATCCATAAGAAAACAACAGCCATCATTCAGTTGATATTTAATGAGAAGAGGAAGGTTTGAAAGCATCACAACAGGAAAAATAAAAGGGAACAAAAGCAGAGGAAGACCAAGAGAAAAAAAATAATGGACAGTCTAAAATGGTGGCACGATAAAAATATAAAAAAATAAGCTGATGGAAAATATCAAGGACCAAGATCTAGAGAGAAATATGATCGCTAACCTCTACTGTCACTGCACTAGATGATGATGATGATGATGATGATGATGAATGAATTATTTATTTGAATTAGTTATTAATGAATTAATTAGTTACATAGCAGACGGATAGGTAGAAAACTTCGTATATTTCATAAAGATCACTACTACACGCGTGCAAAGGGTGGAAAACAGACTTATCCTTATCCAAGGAGAAAAGAAGAAACTTTTTTTTTCTTTGGGGGGGGGGGGGGGTTGAAGTGGTGAGGGGGTACTTTCTTCTGACCAATGGCTGACGCAACGGTCTTTATTTTATTCACTTGCTAACATCTCAGACATTGTCCTGTTCATAAAGGACATATCCCTCTTTGCATTATACTGACAAATCTATACACAGTACACTCAAATGTGCTTTACAATTTAGGCAGATATTTCAGTTTTCTAGAACCTACTCTTTTTTTTTCTTCCTCATAAGCAAGCCGCCTCCACAGACTGTAGCATAGGTAGCCAGTTTCAGTTCATTACTGTGTTCATACACGTTTGTTAATTCCTTCATATATAAGTACCAGGCCCCTTACTTTTATTTTTAAAATTTAGGATGTAAAACTATATTAAAAATAATTATCATTAATAGAAGGTCTGGCTGAATGTTGACTACAAGAAATGGGTTCCTATAAGTTTATTTTTATATATTAAATAACGTGCATTAACCAGCGGCTTAGATTAGCCGTTCTTCTTGTGAACGAACGAACGAGTACAGTACCATACAACGCACAGTGCACATGTTCTTGGGTGAAGTAAAAGGTGCCCCACGGTATGGTTGAATATCAGAAAAAGTGATCAGTTTGATTTCAGTGAAAGTGACATAAAACAAAGAAAAAAAAACCGAGCCCCCACAGAGAAAATTTAGATTTGAATACGGCATATATCCACCTTGGGCTGTGATCACTGCTTGCCAGTGCCTTCTCGTCGAGCCAGTGACACGTTTGATCTTTTGTCGGCTCTTGTTATTTGTTCTTCTTGGTACGCTTTGGTGGTGGCTTTCAGGTAAATTTTGTCTTCTTCGCAGACCGCGTTCCAGTTCGTCCCGTACGTGCTCGGTGGCAGTTATGTCCAGGGAAACATTTGGCCATGGTAAGTCATCAGTCTTCAACATTCTTCTTATAAACCACATTTCCATGGCCTCCATTTCTCTCTCTCTCTCTCTGAACCTTAAGTGCCCAGGGTACATGGGGCTTCCGCAAGGGTTTTCCACAAATGCCTGTCCTTCGCCTTTTTTTCTGCTCTTGCCCAGGTGAGCCCTCTATTGCTCAACATCCTTTCTGTTGTTCTTCTCCATGTCTCTTTTGGTTTACCCTTACTTCTGCTCCCCTGTATTCTCTATGTACTCTCTTATTCATGGACCATGCTTCACATCTATAAACAAAATTGGCTCGATGTAACATTTAAGTGCTCAGAATCTTGTTTCCATTGATATGGACCTGTTGCACAAGATGTTTCTCATTTTCTGGAATGTTATTTGGCCTGAGCACGTCTGCTTTTTATTTCATTGTGAAATTTCCCATCAGTTATAATCGTTTCTAAGTACTTGAATCTATCAACTTTTTCAGATTTGTGCCATCGATGGTAATGCTACATTTTGGTGGTATTCTTTTCTTTGAGATGACCATCACTTCAGTCTTCTTTTTGTTCAGGCTGAGACCTTTATTTTTACTTTCACGAACCATGATGTCCAGAGGAGCCCGTAGCTCCTCTTCACTTTTAGCAATCAGGACTGTGTCGTCTGTATATCTTAAATTGTTGAGGTTGTACCCGCCAACTGATATTCCTGGCATGTTCTCTATATTTTTCATTATGTTTTCACTGAAGGTACCATGCACAGCCACAAAAACCAATGAAGAAGTCCTAAGAGAGGCTGGAGATAAAAAAAAATTATAGCAAAGATCAGAGGCAGACAAGCGAGATTTGTAGGACATTTCCTGAGAAGAGGAAAACTGGAACACACTGTGGCAACTGGAAAAAAATTGAAGACAGAAGAGACAGAGGAAGACACAGAGAGATAGAGAGACAGAGACAGAGAGAGAGAAGTTACTGGATTGGCTGTCAGTGTGACTAGGAAGAAAGTCATCGGCCGGTCTTTTGATCAACACAAAAGACATGGAATTTTAGAGGGAAATGATCACCTACGACACACGCCATGGCACTTAGAAGACATCAATCTGCTGTTGTTGAAGGTGTTGGAATTTGTCTTTCAGCCATTACGCTTTCAGGTGACTGTGATTAGAGCTACACACTTGCCCTCCTTTTATCTGTGCTTAGTTCCCCTAGATGTGTCATTACAAGTGGTTTTTCTTGAGCTATGATTATCTCCCCATGAATATTGTGATAAAGTTTAACTGCATAGATAAGTGAATAATACTCACACACAAGTATGCTCTATACAGTTTTGCACGGTTACTTTTTTCGTGAGTATGTCTACGTAGTCTATTTATATATGAACATCATATCAATGCCCTTTCTCCGTATTATTTGCGTAGATGAAGTAGGATATGTACACAACACAAACCTGCCTACTTCAAAAGCACTTTCTGAGACGACAGACATCATTGTATGTAGTATTTATGCAAGTATGTATGGACAAATTCATGTATACTATATAAGTGCAAGTATTTACGTTTTATGTATACATTCGATGTATGCATGTCTGTGTACGTAAGGCCTTCGAGGGGAGTTTTATAGGGTAGTTTAAAACTATTCTTTGGCCATCCCCACACACTTTCACACATCCCCACATACCTCCACACACACCCCACGCATCCTAAACACCTTTATACATCCCAAACTTCCCCATACATCCCACACTTCCACACATCACCACCCATTCCCATACAACTCCACAACCTGCACACATCCCCACACATCTCCACACACCCGCATACATTTTAACAATTATATGTTCTGATTATATATTAAAGATGGATGCTTGAACAACTGTCACTTTTATATGACGAATAGTCGTTGTGGCCGATACAACATTTGATATCCCATGTCACTTAAAAATTATTAATACACTTTACTACTCCTTCTTTTTGTTCACTTCACAAGTTAAGAATGTGATACTATATGATTCACCACAAGACTGAAATCTTAACACACATAGTCACTATAAAATTCAAATGGTTCGTTCCAATAATATAAAATCATTTCTCACGCAGTACTAGTGACCACTTTCTAACTTGAAATACTATCTTATGTCTCATCTAAACTGCCGCTGCTTCTAACTTCTTCTATTCTCTGCCCTAATCTACCTCTATTCCAGCCTTCCTCTCTTCTTCTGTTTCTTATTTGTTTCTAAACTACATGTCTGTCTCATATACCGTAAGTCAGTTGTCCAACAGGACACACCTCTAGATCTTTCTATTGGTCATCTGGTTGGCTATATACTGATTGGGTCTTGAATGGAATTCGGGATGAGTCGGTCCCCCCCCTCCCCCTGGTTATATTATTAGTCCACTGGACTAGACATGTGCCCAGAGTGCGTACTATGATAACCAAGTATGTCTCGCTTGTCAGTAAGTCTGTTGTGTATTCAGTTTTCTCACGTTGGTAAACTCTTAAAGTCCAGTATCAGGTGTTTGCGATACCTGTTGGGGATTGGTCTGTATCTGTTTACCTGGTGCCCGTCCGTCTGTCTCAATTTGTACTATTATAATCTGAGTGTATCGTCTTAATCTGCCTTTTCCTCAGCGTCGTCATGTCTAGTGTTTCTTAGTATCTCCTTAATCTGTCTTTCCTTTAGCAACATCATGTCTAGTGTTTCTTAGTATCTCCTTAATCTGCCTTTCCTTTAGCAACATCATGCCTAGTGTTTCTTAGTATCTCCTTAATCTGCCTTTCCTTTAGCAACATCATGTCTAGTGTTTCTTAGTATCTCCTTAATCTGCCTTTCCCTTAGCAACATCATGTCTAGTGTTTCTTAGTATCTCCTTAATCTGCCTTTCCCTTAGCAACATCATGTCTAGTGTTTCTTAGTATCTCCTTAATCTGCCTTTCCCTTAGCAACATCATGTCTAGTGTTTCTGAGTATCTCCTTAATCTGCCTTTCCTTTAGCAACATCATGTCTAGTGTTTCTGAGTATCTCTTTAATCTGCCTTTCCTTTAGAAATATCATGTCTAGTGTTTCTGAGTATCTCTTTAATCTGCCCTTTCCTTTAGCAACATCATGTCTAGTATTTCTGAGTATCTCCTTAATCTGCCTTTGCCGTAGCGTAATTATGCCTATTATTTTTGAGTATCTCTTTAATCTACCTTCCCTTAGCGTAATTATGCCTAGTATTTTTGAGTATCTCCTTAATCTGCCTTCCCTTAGCGTAATTAAGCCTAGTATTTTTTAGAATCTCCTTAATCTACCTTTCCCTTAGCGTAATTATGCCTAGTATTTTTTAGAATCTCCTTAATCTATCTTTCCATTAGCGTAATTATGCCTAGTATTTCTTAGTATCTCCTAATTCTGTCGTTATAACACTAACACAAGGAAAGTGTTCCTCTCCCGCCAGTTCTCAGATTGATTACTTCAATTCATTATTCTTAGTTCTACTTATCGATAATAATGGTAAGTGTAGTAAAATAATAATAACAATGCGCCAATAATTATAATAAATAAGAATAATAGTAGTAACATTAATAATAATAATACTGTTCTAATATACAAGGCTATAGTAATACTACAATTATTACTTATAAGCCACTATGTTACAACATCCCACATACCTCCACACATCTTCACACAACTCCACACATCCCAACACCCCCAAAATCCCCCCACACTACCCACACATCCCACACACCTCCACACAACCCTGACACATACCCACACAACCCCGCCCCCACACACCCACACAACCTATTGCTCAGAGAGTCTGTTTTCATCCACCACAGACTTCCCTTGAAACTCTCCAGGCTCTCGTTTTCAAACGGGGCGGAGGAATGGGCGGAGCTTAACTGATATCAGAGTGACTCAGCGGGTGGAACCCCTATCTTATAAATTGGATCTGTATTAACATATAAATGTTGTTTTTTTTTTTTGGGGGGGGGGGGGTACGCATGCACTCTATTATGTTCTATGTGTTGGTTATTGTTTTCTTCAAAGAGAAATGTAAAGCATTAAATCTCAGTCTACCGTATATCTTTATCCATTATCTCGGGTCTAAGACAAGAGAAATTTTATACAGTTATATATCGTTTATTTTTTAGGTGCATCTGAGTAGTGAAATAGTCCGTGCACTTTGGCAAGTACAGGCGACCAGACATGATGCTGGCCATATCAACGTGTAGTGAGCCGACAAGTCAAAGCAGATATGGGCACTGACACCATATCTCCTAGACTTATCAGGGGCATAACAAGGCTATATTTACCTTCTACTGTAAACATATTTCACAAATTTATTTATACAGTGTAAGAGAAATGCAAGCACGAGATGAAAGTAAGAAATCATTGAGTCTGAAGTTCTGTTTTCTGCACTTCCTTAAGCAATCAGAGCAATGAGACGGGAAATTCTCATCGACAGTTCCAGGAATTGAACATTTTTCTAAACCAGGGTTCGCTAAAGGGGTAGATTTTTACCCCCAACGGTTTATGGGGCCATATGTGGGTCGATAAATGGTTGAGAGTTTGATAGTGGGGGTAGAAAAATGGTCAATAGATAACAGGAGCAAAAGAATGTTAGTAAATGACAGGGGCAAAAGAAGGTCAGTAAATGTTTGGGGGAGGGGGTGTGTTTTGCCTTGTGTCTCTGTCCTCCTATCCTACCTCTTGCCTCTCTAATGTACTAGGATGTCCTTCTACCCTACCTCTTGTCTCTCCGATGTACCAGGATGTCTTTCTATTCTAGCTAATGTCTCTTTGATGTACCAGGGTGTCCTTCTATCCTACCTTTTGTCTCTTTGATATACCAGGGTGTCCTTCTGCTCTATATCTTGTCTCTTTGATATACTAGGGTGTCCTTCTACCCTACCTCTTGTCTGTTTGATATACCAGGGTGTCCTTCTGCTCTATCTCTTGTCTCTTTGATGTACCAGGGTGTCGTTCTATCCTACTTCTTGTCTCTGTGATGTACCAGGATGTCATTCTACCCTACCTCTTGTCTCTGTGATGTACCAAGGCACGTTCTTTCCTACTTCTTGCCTCTCTGATGTACCAGGGTGTCATTCTACCCTACCTCTTGTCTCTCTGATGTACCAGGTTGTCCGTCTACTTTACCTCTTGTCTCTCTGATGTACCAGGGTGTTGTTCTATCCTACCTCTTGTCTCTCTGATGTACCAGGGTGTCGTTCTATCCTACTTCTTGTCTCTCTGATGTACCAGGGTGTCATTCTACCCTACCTCTTGTCTCTCTGATGTGCCAGGGTGTCATTCTACCCTACCTCTTGCCTCTCTGATGTACCAGGGTGTCATTCTACCCTACCTCGTGTCTCTCTGATGTACCAGGGTGTCCTTCTATCCCACCTTTTGTCTCTCTGATGTACCAGGATGCCATTCTACCCTACCTCTTGTCTCTCTGATGTACCAGGGTTGTTTTTAACCGTTGAAGGCCAAAATGGAATGTGCAAAAGGTCATATGTGGCTTTTTCTGTTGTGTCATTTTGAGTGCAGATTTGTTGTTATTATTATTATTATTATTGTTATTATTATTAGTTAGAATGCTGTTTATTAGATATTTTTATATGATAAATTCTGACTGGCTAATACTGATGAAAGTTCATGAGGAGGTCGATGAGCTGAAGAGTTTGGCGACCCTTATGCTAGAGGTTATATCAACTGACAGTTTACAAAAAAATGGTCACGAGGAGCATTATCGTTTTCCTGAAAAAGATTAACCTCACTTGAGCTGAACCAGTTCTTTGTGACCAGGCTTGTTGGTTTGTCTGAGTTGTTTTATCGCTTGTGATTCGAGCATGATTAGTCATGCCAGTAAAACTCTGTGAAAAATCATAATGGGTAGACTTCGTAAAAACAGATCTTGGAAAAGAAATGGTGAAAGCAACATACAAAGAACTAGAAAAGAAAGTAAAAAGTTCAGCTAGAAGGGATAAAAGAGAATACATAGACAATATGGCGAAAGAGGCAGAAAAAGCAGCAAAAACAGGAGAGAGCGAAACTTTATATAACATACAAAAGAGGCTAACAGATACTATAATATGGCGAAAGAGGCAGAAAAAGCAGCAAAAACAGGAGAGAGCGAAACTTTATATAACATACAAAAGAGGCTAACAGATACTATAATATGGCGAAAGAGGCAGAAAAAGCAGCAAAAACAGGAGAGAGCGAAACTTTATATAACATACAAAAGAGGCTAACAGATACTAGTACATCTAAAGAAAGACCAATCCTTAGCAAAACTGGAACCCTATTAACATCAAGTAAAGACCAAAAGCAAAGATGGGCTGAACACTTCCAAGAAATAATTAATCGACCACACCCAAAAGAATTGTTAAACCTTGAACCAACTTACCAGCCCCACAACTAAATGTCAACCTAGATGAAATTACATTGCATGAATCTGAAACAGCAGTGAATTTAATGGCTAACAAAAAAGCTGCAGGTGAAGATGAAATAACACCCAAAATGCTAAAAGCTATCAATAGTGACAACATGAGACAACTACAGAGAATGTTTAACAAGATTTGGAAAGTAGGAAAGGTCCCTTCTAAATGGAGAAAAAGGAATCATTGTTAAAATACCAAAAAAAGGCAACTTTGATGACTGTAACAATTGGATAAGGAGTATCCTTAATATCAGTTGTGTCAAAAGTATTTTACAAGATCATTTTAAATAGACTTAAAGATATTGTGGATACTGCAATGAGAGAAGAACAAGCAGGATTTCGTAAAAGGAAGAAGCTTTCTCTACCAGATCTTTACTCCAAGAATAATACTTGAAGAACATATTGAAGAGCAGAAACCATTAATACTGAAGTTCACAGAATTTAAAAAGGCATTTGATAGCATACACAGAGATTCATTATGGAGAATTTTAAGTCTATATGGAATACTATCTAAAATTGTCAACATCATTAAGGACTTCTACAATGGATATGTTTGTGCAGTCAAGACAGAAGAAGGGATGAGTGAATGGTTCCAGATTGAAACAGGTGTGAAAAAAGGATGTATACTGTCTCCTTTACCTTTTGGAATTACACTAGTCTTCATAATGAAAAGAGTGCTGCACAGGTAACACAGGTATTGACAGCTAGAAGATCTTGATTTTGCTGATGACATAACTCATATCAGTAACAATGTGATTTCCATGCAAGAAAAACAGATAGCCTGTCTTCACTGTCTAGCAAAATAGGACTTGAAATTTACAAGGACAAAACAAAAATAATGAAAATTCCCCTCAATCAAAATGGAAAAATACACATCGAAGGGACAGATATTGAAGAAGTCAATCAATTTGCATACCTTGGCAGCTACATAGATCAGGATGGTGGCACCAGAAAGGAAGTTAGAATTAAAATTGCAAAAGCAGCATCGATCTTCAAGAACCTAGAGAACATATGGAATTCAAAAGTTATAAGCACAAAAACCAAGTTAAGACTATTCAATTCAAATGTAATATCCACTCTCATTTATGCACGCAACAGCTGGAAAACAACTAAAGAAATAGAAAAAATTAGACTCTTTTGAAAACAAATGCCTAAGGAAAATACTCGGTATAAAGTGGAACGAATTCAAGAATAACTCAGAGATAAGACAGATAACTGAACAACAACCATTCTCATGGGTGATCAGGAAAAGAAGATGGACATATGTCGGTCACGTGATGAGAAGAAACAGTCAGAGAACCCCAAAACAAGCCATCAAGTGGAGCACAAAAGGCTGAACAAAAAAGAGGTCGACCACGTGAAACTCTAAAGAGGACATTGTTAAGAGAGGTCAGTTTAGTGGGCATAACATCCCTTGATGAGGTTGAAAGACTCCCCAAAGACAGGAAAAATTGGCGAACTACTTTGCGAGCCCTATGTGACGTTTAACGGCACGGGAAGGATATAAGATATAAGAAGACTTCGTAAGAAAACAGAAGAAGTCAATATTGTCCAGGCTGGTTTCAGGCAAGGAAGAGGGTCAAGAGATCATATATTCAATATAATATTAATAATAGAGAAATGCAGAGAGTTTAATGTGAATCTATATTTATTCTTCATAGACTACTCAAAGGCATTTGATTGTGTACAACATCAGAAACTTTGGGATATGATGGAAAAAAATAGGATTTCCAACACGTTTGATACAATTAACATCATTGCTGTATCTATACCAATAAGCAGCAGTAAGAATAAATGACGAAACAACAACTTGGTTTGACATAAAACAAGGAGTCCGTCAGGGGTGCATGTTGTCGCCTTGGTTATTTAACTTGTATATTGAACATATAATGAGGAATGCTAGAGAAGATGTAGACAAAGAATATTACGGCGCCATAACAATTGGAGGTTATGAAATACCAGAGATTAGATATGCTGATGACACAGTATTACTGTCCACAACACAAAAAGGAAATAAAAAGCTAATTATGTCAGTCAGTAAGAACAGTGAAGAACAAAACCTCTATCTTAATGCGAAGAAAACTAAACTGATGACAACTGACAAAACAAAGAAGGCAGCTGAAATATGTGTCAATGAGGAAAAACTGGAAGAAGTGGAGAGTTTTGAATGTCTTGGATCACAAATAACTAATAATGGAGATACAATGAAGAAAATTAAAAGGAGGACATCTATCGCTCTTCAGAAAGTAAAACAACTAAAGAATCTGTGGAGAGGAACAGACAGAACCACAAAAATAAGATTTTTAAGGGCATGCATCTTTCCCATCGCAACATATGCCTTTGAGACCTGGACACTTAACAAAACAGCTGAGAAACACATAAATGCCTTTGAATGTAAATGTTACAGAAGTGTTCTTCAAATATTATGGAAAAAAATAAAAAGATATACATACTACAAGAACTTAATATTGAAGAAGGCTAGCTAGTAAAGAAGATTAAAGAGAGGAAACTTAAATATTTTGGACACATTAAACGTCATGATAATCTAGAGAAAACCGTCTTGGAAGGGTGCATAATAGGAAAAAGAAAGAGAGGAAGACCAAGGCGAAGATGGCTGCAAGACATCGTTGATGATCTGCAAATAGATGCATCAGCAGCAGGCCATATTGCTCACAACCGAGAGGCCTACAGAAGTGCTGTTAGGGAGACAAAGTTCAGCAAGGGACATGCAAATGAATGAATGCATGAATGATTCGAGCATTAAATTCTAGTTAAATGTCGCTAATCAGAAGTTCATGTTTTCAAGTTTGGCCCTTTTGTCGTTTTACATGTTTCCTCGTCCTATTTATGTATTTATTACTATCTTAATTAACAACGTGGAATGTTTGCTATAGAATGAATGTTGAATGATCAAGGGTAAAACTTCACACAAGCATGTCTACCCAATTCTTCACCATGTAAAACAGAAAATCATTCGCTCGTTCGCTTTGATGGTGCAGAATGCTAGTTTTACTTTGGATGAATGTAATTTCTTTAGATCATCTTACCAAAGTTTAAGCAATTCAAGATCTTTTTATGTGATGATATTCATTCATGTAGCTCAATTTTTCTTTGTTCTTCATGTTGGAACATTTCTTGCGGCAAATTCATTATAGATAACTCGCTGATGTTCGTTGTTGTTGTTATGTGTATTGATATTTCCTTATCTGATGTTAGTTGTTGTTGTTGTATGTATTGATATTTCTCTATCTGATGTTAGTTGTTGTTGTTATGTGTATTGATATTTCCTTATCTGATGTTAGATGTTGTTGTTGTATGTATTGATATTTCTCTATCTGATGTTAGTTGTTGTTGTTGTATGTATTGATATTTCTCTATCTGATGTTAGTTGTTGTTGTTGTATGAAGTGATATTTCTCTATCTGATGTTCGTTGTTGTTGTATGTATTGATATTTCTCCAGCTGATGTTCGTTGTTGTTGTTGTATGTATTGATATTTCTCTATCTGATGTTAGTTGTTGTTGTTGTATGAAGTGATATTTCTCCAGCTGATTTTCGTTGTTGTCATAAATATTGATAGTTGATGTTCTATGTTGTTAATGTTGTTATATGTATTGATATTTCTCCAGCTGATGTTCTTCGTTGTTGTTGTTGTATGTATTGATATTTCTCCAGCTAGTTTTCCCGGGAATTGCAAACAAGATGTTCTTTGCTGTGAAGATGTTGAGGTACTGCATATGGTAAGACATTGCATATGTTGAGACATTGCATATGTTGAGGCACTGCATATGTTGAGACACTGCATATGTTGAGGCACTGCATATGTTGAGACACTGCATATGTTGAAGCACTGCATATGTTGAGACACTGCATATGTTGAGGCACTGCTTATGTTGAGACACTGCATATGTTGAGGCACTGCTTATGTTGAGACACATGTTGAGACACTGCATTTGTTGGGACACTGCTTATGTTGAGACACTGCATGTGTTGAGACACTGCATATGTTGAGACACTGCATATGTTGAGACACTGCTTATGTTGAGACACTTCATATGTTGAGACACTGTATATGTTGAGACACTACACATGTTGAGGCACTTCATATGTTGAGGCACTGTATATGTTGAGACACTTCATATGTTGAGACACTTCATATGTTGAGGCATTTCATATGTTGAGACACTTCATATGTTGAGGCACTGTATATGTTGAGACACTTCATATGTTGATGCATTTCATATGTTGAGGCACTTCATATGTTGAGACACTTCATATGTTGAAACACTTTATATGCTGAAACACTTCGTATGTTGAGACACTTCATATGTTGATGCACTTCATATGTTGAAGCACTGTATATATTGAGACACTTCATATGTTGAGGCACTTCATATGTTGAGACACTTCATGTGTTGAGGCAGTGTATATGTTGAGACACTTCATATGTTGAGGCACTGTATATGTTGAGACACTTCATATAGTGAGACATTTCATATGTTGACAGGGAGAATGCTGGGGCGACTATATTTTCAGTTACTGACTGGAGGAAAAAAAATAGAGGAAGGGGGGTCGGGTGTGCAATACATTTTTAGCAGACTCCAACATCATGGGAGCATATCGATCCCCAAGAAGAGGATCTTGGTAGATTATGGTTCATCAACTCTGACACTGGCATGTCAGTTCTGAGTCACTGACCATCAGACCGGACATCAACTTCGCTCTGGATTTTGTCGTAGATTTTCTGTGGATCTCTTTGTGTTCTCAGCCGAGTTCCAGGAGGTTAGAGAAAACACCTTTTTCCTGCTGCACCGTCATGGTTGATAATAAGCCAAAACCTTACTTTCATTTCAAACAGTGGCCGCTGACAACAGGCTGTTTTACAACAGCGAGACCACCAAAAAGGGGATGGTTGCAGTAACCATCAAAAATAAAATCACAGTTTTGCTGGTAGAGTTTAGAGCTACGAGGGGTGATTGATAAGTTCTCGGCATAAGGTACAACGGACTATATGTTGACAAATTTTTTGTGTTATTTCTCAACATAGTCCCCTTGCAAATGTATGCACTTAGTCCAGCGTTCCTGAAGCATAAGGATCCCTTCTTTGTAAAAGTCAGCATCTTGTGCCTGTAGAAAGTGGTCTACAGCATGAATGACGTCATCATCTGAAGCAAATTTGCGACCACTGAGCTCCTTTTTGAGTTTGGTAAACAGGTAATAGTCCGAGGCGGCCAAATTTTGGGGAATAAGGAGGATGTTCAAGAAGCTGGAAGCCGCATTCATGAATGGCAGCCATTGTCACCGCCGACTTGTGAACTGGAGCATTGTCTTGTTGAAAGATGACTCCTCTCGTCAATTTCCCTCGACGTTTTTCCTTCAGTTTTACCCGCAGTTGCTTCACAAGATTAGCATAATAAAACCCGATGGCCGTTCTGCCCGTTTGAAGATAGTCTACCAATAGCACAACTTCTGAATCCCAAAAGATGGAAGTCATCATTTTGCCTGTAGACAGAACTACCCTTACTTTATTTGGAGGTGGGGATCCATGATGTTTCCACTGCTTTGACTGTTCTTTGATTTGTGATTGAAAATAATGAACCCAAGTCTCACCCATAGTCGCAAATTGCTGAAGAAACGTTTCAGGATCTGCAGAAAAATGGCCAAGATTGTGTCTTGACATGTTGAGACGCTGTCGTTTGTGATCAGCTCCAAGAAGTTTCGGGACCCATCGAGCAGAGACCTTTGTCATTTGATGATCATTGTGAATAATGGCATGAACACGTTCCTTGGAGATGCCCAACTCAGTAGCAATGTACTGCTCAGTTAGTCGTCTTTCAATCATTATCATGTATGGATTCTGCTGGTAGTTTCATCGGTGGTTACCGTTCTTGGTCTCCCTGGACGGGGATCATCTTCCAGACTCTCCCTTCCATGTTTGAATTGAGCTGCCCATTTCTTCACTGTGCTGTAAGAAGAGGCACTCTCCCCTAGAGTCTCAAAATACTACCTCTTAAGAACAGGTTCCTCTTCAACAAAGCCAAGTTAGTACATCAGATTCTTTCACGGCATGCCCCGCCTTATCTATGGAACCTGTTTAAATTTAGCCCAAAGTGCAGCCAACGCTTGAACAACATATGTCTTCCAAAACCTAGACTTGATCTTTACAAGAAAAGCTTTAGTTATTCTGCTGCTCATCTTTGGAATACCCTCCCATCCTATATAAAAAATATAAATTATACTCCTTCCTACAACTACAAGCTTTCCCAGTATCTATTTGATGTCGACTACATGCCTCCATGAATTATAAAACTTAAAAGTTATCTTAAGCTGCTCTTACAGACACCGAATACAATTAATTGTTTTCTGTATAGTCCCGAAAATTTTGTTTAGTAGATAGTCATTTATAATGTATGTAGTTACTTCTATACTGAGTGAATGTTTAAGAATGAAACGTAAATGTTATATTTTATTTTATGTCTCTCAGCTTCAATGTTAGTTATGTTTGTTATATGAACAGCATATTTGTAGAATGTCTGGAATAGAGTGAAAGATGTATGATAAAGGGCAGAATGTCAGACGGGCCTGCGTGCCCAATTCTTAACCCTTTTGAAATAAAGATCAATCAATCAATCAATCAATCTCTACCATATCCTCATGGATTTCCTTCGATGATAAGTCCTTGATGCGGAGGTAGCTCGATGAGAACTTTTATCCATTTTCTCAATTTCTGCCACCGCTTACTACTCCAGTAGCCTGTTAAAAAAATGGTTGCAGTTAATTTCTTGAAACTTGGTGTTTAATCTTACATTAACCTGATCTACAAGAGCATCGCATATCAACTGTGTGTTTCAAATATTTGTACCATATGTCGAGACCTTATCAATCAGCCCTCGCAATTTCATGTGTAGAGTCCATTAACCAGAGAAATACAGAACACTCTCCACTCTTATAAACAATGTCGCTGTGATTATAAATGGGTGGAGAATAACGTAATAGCTCATGTAACCTTTGAAACACGATAAACAAATTTGATTATCAAACCTTCAGTACTCCTATTTGCTACTAGCTTAATTTTCAACTTTTATCTCAGGTTATTTTAACTTGATACGCAGGTACTGTAACACTGTGACTTATCACGATGAAAATGTGAAGTGGTTTATCAGGAAGTAAAACAAGGGAAAAAAAAGAAGAAAATGAAAGCTGATATGAGTCAGAAAACTTTTTAAAAAGTGTGCTATGGTTCTACAACCAGAATTCTGACAAGGAAACAAAGTGGGTGGATGTCAGTGCTCGCTGTTAGTTAGTTCGTGCTGATCTGCAATCAAGGGAAAGATCGGCCGAAGAAAGACTACCTGACGGAGAACTGCAAAGACACAAGAGTAGCATGTAACACAGCTGGGCCACACTACAAGGACTGGCAGCAGACGGTGAGAAGCGGAGAGAATTTGTTGCTGCTCTGCCAGACACCACAAGGCGTACTTAACTGTGACTGCTTAATAGATCACCAACCAGGAACACGCAGGCATAGGTTAGCAGTCAAGGTCAGTGACTCATTTAAAAGGTTGGATTTCTAATTATTCTTTTAATAATTAAGCTAACTGTTGCAGTTTCTGTCTAATTATAACACTACTTGTTGCACTTCGTCACAGAATAATGTGAGAATAAACATAAACTGAATTTTCACCCTGCAACCGTTAATGAGCTAAAACTGTGTTTGTTATGATATATTTGTTAAAGAAGGATAACTTACAATATAAACTAGGCTGAATACCCCCCCCCACACACACACATACACATACACACACAAATACTTGAAATATGTGGAAGTAATTATGTGACTGCGGGATAAAAAACTTCAGAGACAGTTTCCATCTTAAATAATATTGTATTGATTTTCAAAGACACACATTTTTTTAAAATGACTTGAGTTTTATTAGATATATGTGATACATTTCTATGGCCAAGAGGAAATCTTGCAAGAACGTTAATATTATTCATGATGTAATGAAAAATTGTTCTAAACTGTCAGACATGCATCTGTAAGGTTCACACTGGCAGGAAGAAGTGGCAGAGATATCTACCCGGGGTGTTTTAAAAGTCGGTGCAGATTGAAGGAAAAAATAGTGAAAAAAGATTAGCGCAAATAACCGGTAACAACAAAAAGTAACTGTTATAAAATGTTATTATATAACACAAGAAATTTAAATCTTTTTTTCTATTACAAACATTCAATGTATTACCCAAAATGTTCTTAAACGTCCTCTGCCATTCCGTTCTGTTAGGCATCAGTATAGCCTCGCTCGAAAGATGTCAGTAGTAAAGTTTTACTTTGCATATTGATAGTTAGAAATAGAGTGAAGGAAAAGTCTAGTCTAAAAATAAATTAAAATAAAAATATCCAGAGATGGAGTTATAACACTGTTATGTTGCTAAATGTTCATGTTTTTATGTTGTTAAATGTTGCCCCACTATGAACGCGGTCACGCAATAAACATAGTGCACATACTGAGAACTTCATTGGTCCGGAATGAGGAATACACGGTGATACGAAGACTGAGCAGTCTTACACAACTAGTTGGAACTCTTTTGGTCCGTTATGAAAATAAAAATTTTACATGGAAAACGTCTTACACAATTTCAAATACGATGATGTCCGTTTGGCTGGAACGATAAATACATGTTTATTTATTTACACAGTTGTTTCCCTTGTAACATGGACGTAGAATTTCCAACATGAAGATCATAAACAACGAGGATCTCAACCTTACTAGGCATATAAACCTGGATTAAATGAGCATAAGTAAATAGTTTGTCTCTTTCTCTCTCATGAGCCATTAACAAGCTCAGTCTTATTAGGCATATAAACCTGGATTAAATGAGCATAAGTAAATAGTTTGTCTCTTTCTCTCTCATGAGCCATTAACAAGCTCAGTCTTACTAGGCGTATAAACCTGGATTACACGAACTTTAGTGAACAGTTTGTCTTTTTCACTCTCATGAACAATTAACAAGATCAATCTTACTAGGCATATAAACCTGGATTACACAAACTTTAGTGAACAGTTTGTCTCTTTCACTCTCATGAGCCACCAAGGAACTCAGTCTTAATAGGCAGATTAGTCTAGTCTACCTGGACCTCGTTAATTAGTCGGTCTCTTTCTCTTTCATGAACTTTCAACGAAATGTAAGCCCAGATCTTTCAGTTTCCGACTCACAGTATCAATACCTATTCACTAGCTCTCACAAGAACCTGTCTCAAACTAGCTGGTAGTTTCATCACATCAAAATGGCTGTCCGATTCTATTTCACAAAGTGCACTTCTGCTACATGTCCTACTATATATATATATATATATATATATCTGTAGCTGTTTGTCCGTTTCTATCTGCACATCTCTCTTGGACTCGATCTACTTATCTAGGCCTCTGTCTGAATGTCAGAGTATCTTAGTGTCGGAGTATCTTTGTCGTCGAGTATCTGGTTATCTTCTTCTCTGAGCACTTTGGAGTCGACATTTTTGTTCTGAAGTGTCGTTTTGTGTGCCTCTCTGGAGACCACCAGCAGAGCTGATGGCCTGCATGAAGGATCGTGTACTCTGGAGAAGCATAATAGCCAACGCCAGTCGGCACGGCACCTGATGATGATGATGATGTACCTCTCTGGGTATCTTTTCTCTTCTGCACCTCATCTCCTCCATTGCCTCCCTTGTTACCTACGTCTGCGCCATTGCCTCCCCTGTAACCTACGTCTGCGCCATTGCCTCCCCTGTCACCTACACCCGCGCCATTGCCTCCCCTGTCACCTACGTCTGCGCCATTGCCTCCTCTGTCACTTACGTCTGCGCTATTGCCTCCCCTGTCACTTACGTCTGCGCCATTGCCTCCTCTGTCACTTACGTCTGCGCCATTGCCTCCCCTGTCACTTACGTCTGCGCCATTGCCTCCCCTGTCACCTCTGTCTGTGGGTGTGCATCTTCTTCTCTGGCTTCCTCTGGCCCTCTTTTTGTTCTGAAGCCCAGTTTGATGGAATGGCCAATCGGTATATCTGCTCCGCCCCTAGATGTCCGCTGTTTTCTATATGTGAGCCGTGTGATTCTTGAGTCAGGTTAGTGTTGTAAAATGTCCAGCCCTTTGCCTGTGGCACTTTCTACCTGCCTGTACCTGTCTGATTGCTAGTTCGTTTTTTTATTCATGGTGTCAAGTTCGCAAACTATCCGTCACCAACAAGACTTTTAGTGTTTCATAAATCTGTCTAGCGTCACTGTCCAGTTTATCACCTCTGGCAAGTTGTTCGAGAGAGCGTTTGGGATCTGTCGGCAATTGAATGTCTGCCATTGTATTCTTAGAGTTTTGTACATGGACTGTTTGTCTTCACCTGCTATTTCACTTGCCGGATGGTCATGTCGGGCTATTTTACTTGTGAGCGTCTTTCTTTAGCATGTCTCTTTCTCGGCGTTTTTGCGTCTGCCTTTTCTGTTCGTCTGTTTCTCCTGTTTACCCGTGCCAGCGTCCAGTCGTAATAGTCTATTACTAGTGTCGTAGGAATTAGTTTTCTACTGAACTTCTTTGTTCTTATTTTATGTTAACTATTATAACTAAAATATATTCATAATTATATTCTTATTTCTAAGTTACAGGGGACTATGTTATAGAGTCCCACACCATTATATCATTTGGATTAAAAGCTGTCATCGTTTGGTTCTTGTACGCCTATGGGATATAGACATCCCTTATATGAATCCCTGATTTAAAATATTCCACGGAAGCACGCGATTTTCTGCAGTCATGTCACACATGCAGATGATACAGTGCTGCACTAGAGTATATGTATCATCGCAGATAATTGATGAAAACACTGGGTTTGTTTTATATTACCCGCTTGATCTGTGACTTTTCTGCGCTTCCCTGATTTAAATAAGTGGGAGATTTATGAATTGTTTCAGAACCAGCGAAAGAACGTAATTGATTCAATATACCAAAATGTATAAACTTTTTAGTATAGAAAGTAAACTTGGCCGAACATAATGTAGACTGCATAACGACTGAAAGACGTGGCAAACTTGACTGCTTTTACAACTATGTTAAAATTAGTACTACTGAAAATAATACCGCTATTTTAGCTGTTTACACATATTCCTATTGCTGGTTCTACTACTACTACTACTTCTGCTACATTTAATCTGCTATACCAAAGACTATAACGCTACTGTTAGCACTTCAAGTACCACCATTATTTCTACTACATTAAAAACTATAATTTCTTCTACAGCAATCATGTCCACTAGACAGAATACAGGGAGATCGGCGTCTGACACTAGAAATATTGTTACTGGTGCTTCAGGATCTAATTCTGGGACAGAGACATGTCTATCTCTTCTTGTAGATCCGGCGTGTTTTGAAGAGCAGTTCTTGCAGTGCCCTATTTGTGCTGAATTATTTAACACTTCAGAGAGGAAAGCGAAAACACTGCATTGCGGTCATGTATTTTGTTTAGCATGTTTGACCCAGATTTTCGCTCGCTCAGAGCCTAGAGTATCAGCAAGGAAAAATATCAGATGCCCAACTTGCCGTAAGGAAATGACCCTCTGTCAACAGGACATTTGTAATCTTCCCAATGACTTTCGTGTTATCCAAATGCTGGATTTTGTGACTCTCTCAGCGACCAAACCAGGAAATTTATGCAAGAAACATGAAGGTCAGTTGTTGAACCTTTTCTGCAGAAAATGTACGGTCCCAGTCTGCAAAAACTGTAAAGTGACTGACCACAAGGAGACACAGAAACACAATGTAACTGACCTGTCTTCAGTATTTGATGAAGAATGCCAGAAGTTTGATCGCATTAAACGGTCATGTGAAGAAATGAGTGAATGTTTGAAGGCTAGATCACAGCTCTTTTCTGATGCTTTAGGAAATCTGGACATTCTTGAGCATCGCTTGAAGGAAGAAGTTGATGACAAATTTAATGAGTGCTTCACTGCTTTGAGAAAAAGACAATTAGAAATGACCGAGCAGATACATATGACTATCGCCCACCAGAAAAAAAAAATTAACTATACAACTGATCACATTAGCTCTAACTCATCAGAAATTGTTATGTATGAAAAAGATTTCTCTGAAATTAGAAGTAGCAGGGATATCTTCAAGATTTTATCTCTGAACATTAAAATCATAAACAATGCTTCCGTATTAAAGATTTTAATAGATGAAAATATCATGAAGTTGTTACAGCCTTTAGAGTTTTCATTTGATTTCAAAGACTTGATGTTTCAGATAAGTAAATTGGGAGAAATCAAGACCTAATAACAACAGATAAAATGTTAATTAGAAAACGTGATATGGATAACTGTAGTAAACATTTAAGACCTCCAGTACGTCTGTGCAGAGAGCTGTTACTGTGTGTAGTTTTTTTTTTTTTACATTCTCGCTGGCATTTTGTTAACTATCGTTCCGAAGAAATGGGGATTTTAGCAGTTTCTAAAAATAGTCTGAAAGTTCAGTTTTAGCTTGGTTGGACTGGAATGATGTGTATTATAAATTATGATGAAATATTCTCTCACTTACCCCTCAGGTTAATCCACTGTACTGGGTCCAGTATATCTAAAATGAATACAATTTTAGACAAACACAAATATATACTAATTTTAAAACAGTTTTAAAACAAAGAATGTTGTGATGAAATCGTTTTCTGTAATTCAGTTTTAAAAAACATTGTATGTATTCACTGTATATTTATTGTATAATAAATAGTGAGGTTCATATATAAATATTACTTATACTTCCATACATATATAACAGTATATTGTAGAATTTACTGTTGCGATGGATGGATTCTCAATCCAGGGAAATAATCCAGGGTATTTTAATATTTTGACCATTTGATTTAAAGCCCTTGGTATTTTTGTCGTAAAAGAGTTCAGTTGAAAGGTCAGGCTTGAAATGCTAAAATCCATGAGATTTTTATGAACTTATCCTTTACATGTTAGGAACAGAAAAGTTATTTTCGGAATGTCCAGTGAGGTTTTGTCTGAAGGTTGTAAACAGATAGAATCACGGGCTGAGTGATTCTCGGGATAGAAACTTCGGGAAGATTTAGGGGAATAGTTAGCACATATTTAAGGGGTGAGAGGACGAGATTTGGGAAGGATAGATAGGATGAATCATGATTATGAGATTAGAATGAGTTTGTATTAAGTCTCTGTTGTGAATGTGTTAGGATCGTTGTTCGGCATGATTCGTTGAGAATGTGATTTTTCTAGCCTATAGTGCACTGTGTTAGTGATTTTTGTCATGTAGCTGACTTGTGTATAGAATGCTCCTTTTGAAGACATTATGAGATTATTTCTCATTTATGATTTCAGTAAAGAGTCAGATAGTTGTTAGTGTCCTAATGTCAAGCATTTCTTTCCCTGTCATAACTTTGCTGAACTAAAGAATGTGTAATTAGTTCCTTTTTTGGGATCTTTGTATAGACATTTGGTCTACATTTTTTCTATGATCCTTTTTGGTGCAGTAAGTGTGTACTCTTATGTTGTATTACGTTTTTTTGTGTGTGTGCTTGTTGTTTTTATGTAGTGTGAGAGTTGGGTTTTCTCCCTTTCCATTTGACAAACTAGTTCTTGACCAAAAGTGGATTAGCCAGAAACTTTGTATAACGTTATCAGTTGCCTCTCACCATCACCTCTCATCACTCATTTTTCCATTAATAAAGTGTGAGTTATTGTTATTCACACTGGACCTGTTCTTCACACTCTTCACTGTGCGTTGTCTTTGTTAGTATTTCTATATGAGAAGTTTCATGATAGTAATACAAATCTTTATAAATATTGCCGTGTCTGTAACTAGCAGTCACAGAATAATAGATGCACGATACATGTATAAGTAGTGCACGTCTATCCATATACTTGTACTTCCATACATATACTGTAAAACGTCTGGTTTCTTGTACTTCCATACTACATTGTAAATCTTCTGGTTATTACTTGTACTTCAGTATTACATTGTAAAACTTCTGTTTATTACTTGTATTTCCATACACATGCTATAAAACGTCTGGTTATTACTTGTACTTCCATACATATACTGTAAAACTTCTGGTTATTACTTGTACTTCCATACTTATACTGTAAAACTTCTAGTTATTACTTGTACTTCCATACATATACTGTAAAACTTCTGATTTTGATATTTAAATAAATACGTGAAAGCCAGCAAGATCAAACAGGCCCGACATTAAATTAATGCGGGACTGTAATTAATCAGACGAAGAATTACAAAGATCATGCACTGTCACCCTACAAGCAATGTCACCACTACAAGCAATGTTACCCTATTAGCAACATCACCACTACAAGCAATGTCACCACTACAAGCAATGTTATCACTGCAATCAATGTCACCCTACAAGCAGAATGAAAATTTGGAACATCTACAGAAAAAGAAAAAGTTACTGTGTCGTATTTAGACTAATGAAAGAACAAGTTACTTTGTCGTATTTAGACTAATAACAGAGAAAATAATAAGTTACCGTGTCGTATTTAGATTAATAATAGAGAAAAGAATAAGTTACCGTGTCGTATTTAGACTAATAACTGAGCAATGCACAGTCAAAAGTCACGTCTTTAACAACTTAAAAAACAAGAATTACTTCAGCCTTCTCCATGGTGAAACGGAAACGATAGCAGATCACATCCTACAAGACAAACTGTATAAGAGTTAAGAAAACATTCGTGGCCCTTGGCTTTTACAGTGATAGAAAAGTTATTTAAATACGAGGGGAAGTCACTAAGTAACTTGCAAATTGAAATATTTTATCAGTGGCAGTTATCAGGTAGTATTTAAATAGATCCTTATATATATATATCCATTATCCAACTTTATAATAGTTGTATGTAGGGGACGCTGGGAGTTACGTGCTCACGCGCAAAGCAATAACAAATTGGCTACCAAACTGTTAATGTGTGGCTACCCAACTGTTAATGTGTATCAAAGAAGAAGAGAGAAGTGTAGTGCGATTTTTGTGGACTAAAGGACATTCAGTTGGGGACATTCATAAGGAAATGATTACAGTTTATGCTGAAAAGTGTTTATCACGTAAAGCGGTCTATAACTGGGTAAAAGAATTTTCTCACAGACGCACAGAAATTGTTAACAAAAAAGCCCGACTTGGTCGTCCTGTTCATTTTGCAACAGAAGCGATTGTGCAACGTGTGGATGAGATTATCAGAGCTGTTAGACGAGTAACGATGGACAGTGTAGCAAATGCAGTCGGATGTTCACATGGCTTAGCCTATAGAATAATGCATGAGCAATTAAATTTTCGGAAAGTTTGCTCACGTTGGGTACCCAGAGATCTGAATGATGAGCACAAAATGAACCGATATGGTTTGTCATTGCAGTATCTCTGTCATTACGCATATGAAAGTGAAGACATGCTCCGAAGGATTATTACTGGAGACGAATCTTGGGTGCACCACTACCAACCCGAATCAAAACGTGCCTCAAAAAATTCAAGATTACGCCTTCTGCGGGGAAGGTTATGCTGACAATGTTCTGGGATTATCAAGGAGTGTTGTTAAGCAAGTTCCAGAAGTATGGTGACAGTGTGAATTATGTATTCTAATGTGAAGTTCTGTCGACGCTACGGGATGCAATTAGAAGAAAATGTCCTGGTCTGCTGACTAGAGGTGTGCTTCTCCTTCATGACAATGCCAGACCACAGACGGCTCGGTTAACCCAAGAGAAAATTAGCCAGTTGGGTTGGGAAGTTCTTGAACATCCACCCTATAGTCCTGACTTAGCTCCAAGTGATTTTCACCTGCTTGGTCCATTGAAAAACCACTTTGGCGGGAGAAGATTCTCGAGTGACGAAGAGGTGGAAACAGAAGTGAAAAAATGGTTCAGAATTCGAACTCCCGATTTTTATGCCATGGGTATTGCATCACTGATTACAAGATGGGACAAATGTATCAATGTTGGTGGCGATTACGTTGAGATATAGGGGAGTAATGTGGGTTCAAAAACTAAAAGTTTTCAAATTACTGTCGCATTTAGTTTGTTTTTTCTTTTTTTTTTTTTTGTAACAGGCATTTGCGAGTAACTTAGTGACTTCCCCTTGTATATCATATCTCTAGAATCAGTAGTGAAGTTTATATGGAAGTAGAAATGGACTTAAAAAGAAGAAGAAGAAGAAGAAGAAGAAATTGTGTGAATCAATAACAATATCTAAATGTCTGTCAAGTATTCTAGGCGCATGTACTCAGATGTTTCTACAAACCATGTTTGTCATGAAGCAAGCACCGACTATATATCAAGCAACCATTTTATCACACACAGTCTCCTGGAAGAAGTTTTCAAGTTAATGTGTTCAGATCTAAAATGTTAATTTAGGTTAGAGATAGAACTAGTTTTTTTAATGAAAAAGACTTTTAATGTGAACTGGGCAGACAGAAATATCACTGACAATAAAAGAATCATGTAGAGATATTTCCTGGCTCATATTTGCTATTTGTTATAAATCTTGTCACTTAGTTTAAGTAATTTTTGATTTGCAATCAAATGACTTACTTTTGTAAAATCTATAATGAGATATAGTCACACTTGTCTCAAAACGTATATATAAAGAGTAGAAATTAATGATGACCTTGAAATGATCTCCAAATAAAGGAGATAGAAAACATGTCTGTATTTTTATTGCTTTTACACATGCGGCATATAATTTGTGGTTTCAGATCTGAGAGGAGCAGAATATAATTACTACACAGATAGTGTGGTAAGAGGAACAGAATATAATTACTACACAGATAATACGAGAGGAACAGAATATAATTACTATACAGATAGTGTGGTGAGAGGAACAGAATATAATTACTACACAGATAGTGTGATGAGAGAAACAGAATATAATTACTACACAGATAGTGTGGTGAGAGGAACAGAATATAATTACTACACAGATAGTGTGATGAGAGGAATAGAATATAATTACTACACAGATAGTGTGGTGAGAGGAACAGAATATAATTACTACACAGATAGTGTGATGAGAGGAACAGAATATAATTACTACACAGATAATATGAGAGGAACAGAATATAATTACTACACAGATAGTGTGATGAGAGGAAAAGAATATAATTACTACACAGATAGTCTGATGAGAGGAACAGAATATAATTACTACACAGATAGTGTGATGAGAGAAACAGAATATAATTACTACACAGATAGTGTGATGAGAAAAACAGAATATAATTACTACACAGATAATATGAGAGGAGCAGAATATAATTACTGCACAGATAGTGTGATGAGAGAAACAGAATATAATTACTACACAGATAGTGTGATGAGAGAAACAGAATATAATTACTACACAGATAGTGTGATGAGAGAAACAGAATATAATTACTACACAGATTGATAGTATGAGAGGAACAAAATTATAATTACTACACAGATAGTGTGATGGAGTAATACCCGACTGTCATCGACTCTATTATGAGTGTCAGTACAAGAGATTTCCTGGACGGATTCAACCATCAAGAACCAGACATCGAACATCAAACATCAGACATCATTTGAGACGAATCAGAAATGAAGATGAAGTGAGAAATCTTTCAAGAATGCAGCTCATCAGCCTGCACAAAAACTTTCAAGAATCACAAAAGGAACAGCAATCTATAATGTTTTAAGCTGTCTGAAGAATTATATCTTTTCATGTAACAATGTTACTCCACTTATATATAAGCACAAATATAATCTCTCTCTCTCTCTCTCTCTCTCTCTCTGAACCTTAAGTGCCAAGGGCACATGGGGCTTCCGCAAGGGTTTTCCACAAATGCCTGTCCTTTGCCTTTTTTCTGCTCTTGCCCAGGTGAGCCCTCTATTGCTCAACATCCTTTCTGTTGTTCTTCTCCATGTCTCTTTTGGTCTACCTTTACTTCTGTTCCCCTGTGGTGTCCATCTTAGTGCTGTTTTTGGTAGTGAGTTATCAGTCATTCGGAGCACATGTCCCAACCATCGCCAGCGTCTTTCCTCAATAACTGCTGTCAGTGGCTTCATCTGCATCTCTGCCAACAAGATGTTATTTCTTATGGTGGCCAAAATATTTTTCTAATTCTTCGTAAACATTTAGTCTGGAAATAATTCAACTTGTTTTCTATGGTTTTGGTGATTTTCCAGCATTCACTTCCATAGCGTAGTACACTTAAGACATTACTCTTAAATATCCTGATTTTCATATTCATGCTTAGTTTTTCAGATTTCCATATAGTCTGCAGCACTGCAAAAGCCTGGTTTGCTCTAGTAAGTCTGCTGTTGATCTCCTCTGTGCTGTCTCCATTTTCTACTACTTTACTGCCAAGGTATATAAATTCATTGACTTCCTGCACTAACTTGCTATCTACTCTGAGTAAATTTCTATTGTTCACATTTTGCTTCATTAACTTTGTCTTTCCTACGTTGATCTTTAGTCCTATGTTATTTGCATTCTAAGTTAGCTTGTTTATCTTGCATTTCTTTGTGGCTGCTTGATAGTAGACAAATGTCGTCCGCAAAGTCAAGGTCCTCCAGCACTGTGTCAAGAGTCCATTGTAATCCTCTGCCTTTGTCTGATGTTGCCTCCTTCATTAACCAGTCTACTGCCAAGATAAATAATGTTGATGATAGTACACATCCCTGCTTCACTCCTGTTTGTACCCTAAAGCTGCTGGAAGTATGTTCTCCACAGATCACTTTGCACTGAAAACCCTCGTATAGGGCTTTGATTACATTCACTATCTTATGGGGGAGGCCATGCCATCTTAGGATTTTCCACAGTGCATCTCTGTTGACACTGTCAAAGGCTTTCTCAAAATCTATAAACAATGCACATGTTGTGCTATGCCACTCATTTGCCTGTTCTAATATTTGTCTAAGTACAAATATGTGGTCTATGCATGATCTTCCTTTCCTAAATCATGCCTGCTCTTTTCGAAGTTTTCCCTCAAGTGCTGGTACAATTCTGTTGATGATTATTCTGCAAAATACTTTACTGGTGAGTGACAGTAGGGTAATACCTCTCCAGTTCCCGCAATCTCTGAGGTCACCCTTCTTTGGTAGTTTTACAAATATAATATAAGACCACAAATGTCATCTAACTTGAGCTATAAACAGCAGTTCTTTCTTGTCTGAGACATCCATTGTTTAGTTCCAGAAACTTACATAAACTTCCGAAAGGAAAGCATTTCTTTTAAAACGGAGAAGGTAAATCTAGCACGATATATATATATATATATATATATATATATATATATATATATATATAATGAAATATATTTAGCTTAACAAAACTAACCATTTCTTGCTCGGAAACTAACCAGCAAAAAGTCAGGTTGATCGCGCGTGAGATATTCACAGAAAGTGTAGTAGGATTGTTTGTACAGAAGTTGAACATTACTTTATGTGGACTTGTTAATTGTTACATGGCATTAGGTGCACGGGGGATTTTTTTTTTCTAACATGACTTACGATCAAGTGGTTAGCTTGTTCTGTCGTTTCTAGGCAGTTGCGACTGAACACTCAGTCACGTGATTAGACTTTCACATATTCACTTCATACTTCTCTTTCTCTAAAAATTACATATATATATACATATATATAGCATCCAAAAAAAGAAACGAATAACTACTGAAGACCCAATTTTAGCCATAAATTTAATATTATATAGCTTTTTAAACTGAATGAATAAAATTTTCAAATTGCACGTAATAATACCTAAGGGTTTAAGCACTAACTTGACAGTTTCTTGCATCTGTGTGACGAGAAATTGTTAGTCCCAGGGGTTCTCAAGTTAGTATGGTGTATGGCCTCCGCTTGCATCGATGACCGAATGGCATCTCCTGGGCATAGATGCGATCAGATGTCTGATGTGCGCCTGTGGGATGGCTGCCCTCTCTTCCTGAAGTGCCTGCCACAGATCACGATGATTGGCTGGAGAAACGTTTCGGCGACAAACTCGTCTTTGCAGCTCATCTCATAGGTGCTCAGTTGGATTCATGTCTGGAAAAAGGTATGGCCAAGGAATGGTGAAAATATTGTTAGCAACCAGGAACTGTGTGTCGAACCGTGCAGAATGGGGTCTGGCTTTGACCTGTTGGAACACAGACCTTTGCGCAGCCAAAAATGGAAGGACATGGGGTCGAAGAATTTCAATGGCGTATCGTTGCACATTCAAGCCTCCTTCAATCTGCACCAATGGACTCCTTCCGTTGAAAGTGATCATTCCCCATACTATTACACCTCCACCACCGTGCGGCGGAGCTTCATCAACGCAATTTTGGGCAAAACGTTCATTTGGCCTACGGTAGACCCTTCTCCGTATATCATGGCGGTGCAGCAAGAAGGAAGATTCATCACTAAACCAGACACGTCTCCATTGATTGTCAGTTGTCCAGGGCCGATGCTGGTTGGCCTAAACAAGTCAACTTTGGCGATGGCGTCTCGTTAAGACAGGACCTCGGTGAGGTCGTCGCACTACCAGCCCAGCTTCATGCAGTCTATTCCGGACAGTTTGATCAGACACACGACGTCCTGCAAGCAATGACTGGGCACTTGAGGAAGCTGTTGTAAACCTGTTTCTGAGGTGATGAAGCAGAATAAAGCGATCATCAGCTGCTGTTGTCACCCTGGGTCGTCCACTGCGGTGCCGGTCTTCAGCTGATCTAGTGGCTTGGGAACGGTGCCAAAGTCGACTGATGGTTCTCTGCTGCACGTTTAAATGCCTGGCAACCTGACTTTCACTTTCGCCTGCTTTCAGGTGACCAATAGCAATGTTTCGTAAATTTTGCGATAGACGCGCCACAATTGTCTGCTTGAAAATTAACTGAATTTGTTTATGTAACCTAATCCTTTTATAGGATTTCATTTGCTTGGGAAGTGAGTTATGCTGACCACAAAAATCACGACTTTTCCATAAAATGGTATGGTAAAAACAAATGCGTGATTAACAAGGGCAGCTACTACGTTCTGACTATACACGAGAATAGCCAAATTCACGCTAAATCATGGACCTGATATCTTTGTGACAATTTTTTTTTCTTTGAGATACCCAGGAAAAATATTTTTGTCATAACATATACAAAAATGAAGCCTATATAAGTTATGCGTTTTTTTCTTTACTCTATATATATATATATATATATATATATATATATATATATATTGTTTTGTTTTATTTTGTTTTTAGTGCTATTTCACTTTTTTATTTATTTCATTTTTGTATCCACTATTACTGATACTGCTACAACTGCAACTAGTACTAATAATATTACTGTTATTAATATTGCTGTTACTGCTACAAGGTACAGGTATATGTACAACAACTAATACTACTAATATTGCTATTATTATTAAAACTATTGCTTTAACTATTGATGTAATGGTAATTTATATAATATTGCCACTTTTCGTTCAAGTCCATAGAGACGGTTTTGAAGCAGGCAGATTTCAGCTTGTGAAGGTTTTGAAGCAGGCAGATATCAGCTGACGGGCCGGCTAGCGTAGTGGTTAGAGCACTCGTCTAGCAACCAAATGGTCGAGGGTTCGAATCCCCAGCTGAGCGGGATCTTTTTTCCGACCAATACGGCCCCGAGGTCGACCCAGCCTCGTAAAATGGGTACCAGAGAAAATCTGGGAAGTAAAGGCAGCGAGGAAAGGAACTGGTCACCCTACCTCATACGCTGATGACCCAGCATAATGAGGTCTCTAACGCTTCACCCCCTACGGCATTTGCTATGGGACTATCTTTACTTTTACTTTTAGATATCAGCTGTTGAGGGTTTTGAAGCAGGCAGATATCAGCTGTTGAGGGTTTTGAAGCAGGCAGATATCAGCTGTTGAGGGTTTTGAAGCAGGCAGATATCAGCTGTTGCTTTGCCTAACATATTTTGTAGAGCAGTTCCTGTCATGGCCGATTCTAAAAATGTTGAATTAGCGGAGAAGATACCTAGAGCAACAAGCAATATTTGTCTTGCTAGTTTCAGTTTTCTTGCGCTTGCTAGTTTCAGTTTTCTTGCGCTTGCTAGTTTCAGTTTTCTTGCGCTTGCTAGTTTCAGTTTTTTTGCGCTTGCTAGTTTCAGTTTTCTTGCGCTTGCTAGTTTCAGTTTTCTTGCGCTTGCTAGTTTCAGTTTTCTTGCGCTTGCAGTTTTAGTTTTCTTGCGCTCGCAGTTTTAATTTCAAGTTTTGTCCTCATTTCTTTCCTCAAACGATGCTTCCCTCTTGGGCTGTGTCGCTCATCGCACGACTCGGACTTTCACGACCTTTTCCGAGACCTCAAGGCTGACAGAAGAATCTGGCACTGATGACCTACAAATATCTTTACATCTCATATTAGTTCTACCATGTAGCTTCCTCTTCCTTACTTCTGTAAAGATCGCCATACAAAAGCTTCTTGGGAATATAGCTTCCATACAGAACCTCAGAGTTTGTTACTTTATCTTCATACTTGATGTTTATTATTATGCCAAGGCAGAGAAGATGAAAATTTCTCGTGCCTTGCATATGATGTCGAAGTTTTAGTACCATATAAGAGAATGGTAACCAATCAGATCTGATAAGTCTGTGTTTTCAATGCTAACCAACTACTACAAAGTGTGTCTGGTAAGTAATGAGACTGATTCCATACAATTAGATTTGTTTAGGATATACTTATATATATTTAAAATTCATCGAAATAAATCCTTGAGCATTTAATACACTGTTGCCAGCGGTTCTGTCACGCGTTGTAGCTCGTCTGGAAGTCTTGAACAGAGATCTCCTTCAAAGCACTCGTCATGGCAGCTTTCATGTCATTAACAGTCCCAAAATGGTGGCCTTTCAAGCTTGATTTGAGCCCTGGAAACACAAGTCAGCCGGGGCCAGGTCCGGGCTGTGGGGAGGTTGGCACTGCGTTGCCACGGTTTGTTTCGCCAGAAACTCTCTCACTAGCAGCGACGCACATCTTGGTGTATTGTCGTAGTGAAGAACCAAGGTGTTGGTGATCTGCGGGCGGACGAGCGACTCTGTTCTTCAGCCGTTTAAACATTTTCACGTAAAATGCTGCGTTGATCATTTGTCTGGGTGGTACGAACTCCTTGTGCATAACACTTTTAGGGTAAAAAAAGACAATGAGCATTGATTTCATCTTCGATTTCCACATTTAATGGGCGCCCTGTGAGCTGTTCATCTTCGACGCTTTCTCTTCCATCGTTAAACATCTTGTGCCACTGAAACACTTGTGCTTTCGATAAAGGATCCTTCCAGTAGGCTTTCTGTATCATAGCAAGCGTATCAGTAGCGGAATTTTCAAGTTGAACACAAATCTTTCTCGCTGCTCGACACTCCTCTGCATTTTGACCGTTACGCGACGCTTAAATAGCTGTCTACTTCACAAGCGATCCGCACTCTGTAAAAGCTCAGAGTCAGATGACGAGATATCGACCCTTTACCTAACATCCCCACCACTAACCTTCAGGCCCGGAGAATCCGCCCCCCCCCCCCCGGCACTGCTGATTGGGTGAATAAAATAAGTCTCATTACTTATCGGACACACCTTGTATTTCTACTATTATTACAACATAAGTGTCGCATTTGTTTCTGTTACATTCATCCTTGTGGTTTCTCCCTCAGTCATCATGTCTGCTGGAAAGAACACAGGAGGAGATGTCTCAGAGGACAGAAATGTTGCCACGGACGCATCAGAATCAGATTCTGAGAAAGAAGAGCGTCCAGCTGTTCTGGTAAACTGGGAGTGTTTTGAAGAGCAATTCTTGCATTGTCAGGTCTGTTATGAGTTATATAATTCTCCAGAAAGACAACCCAAAACATTACAATGTGGACATGTCTTTTGTTCATCATGTTTGACCCAGGTTTTCACTCAGACAGAGCCTAGAATGTCAGAGAGGAGAAATATCAAATGCCCAACTTGCCGTTGTGAAATGAATCTCACCCAGCAGGACGTTTGTAATCTTCCCAGAGATTTACGTGTTGTCCAGGTTATGAATTTTGTTGTTCTCACAACGACTAAATCTGAAATGTTATGCACAAAACATCGAGGTCAAGTATTGAACTTTTTCTGCAGAAAATGTACATTCTCAATCTGTGGAGATTGTACAGTGACTGACCACAAGGAGACACAGAACCACACCATCGCAGACTTGTCCACTGTACTAGATGAAGAATGCCGGAAATTTGATCACCTTAAACGAGAATGTGAAGAAGTGAGTGAAAAGCTGAAAATCAGATCACAATTACTTTGTGATACTTTACGAAATCTGAGCATTCTTGAGAATAGCTTGAAGAATGAAGTTGAGGAAAAATTTAATGAGTGCTTTACGGCTATGAAGAAAAGACAATCGGAAATTACTGAAATCATACATAAGACTATCACACAACAAAAAAATAAAGTTAATTCTATAATTAATAGTATAGATTATAGAACATCAGTAATTCACATTTATAACAGTGACTGTGCTGCAGCCAGACACAGCAGAAATATCCTCCAGATTTTATCTCTGAACAAGAAAATGAGGCAGCAGGCACTGGAGTTAAAGAGTCTGATAGATGAAGAGGTCAAGATGTTCTTAAAATCTTTTAATTTTTCTTTTGAATCAAAGAACTTGTTGATATTTTTGCGTAGGTTAGAAAAAAAATCAAGGTTCAATAACTGACAGAACGTGATACATGAAACATGATATGGAGAATAACAATAACATTAAAGAATAATTCTATGCTCTGTTAAATTTTCCTTTGACGAAATAAACAATTTAGTTATTCTAAATATAGTTTTGGGGACTGCAGAAAGATATGTCTGCATATCAAACGTACGACTGCCGTATTTAACTTTAGTTAAGGGCATTACATCTGTAACAACGTATTCTGACATTTTCAAAAGCTGAATTTAAAGTGTACTGGAAATATTTTTTGTTGATTATTACTTCTCTCTCAAACTGATCTACGTTCCCCCAGCAAGACACATCGCTCTGTGCAAGAAAATGATATTTTTTAAATCATCGAAATAACATCCTTGAGCATCAATACACCGTTGCCAGCGGTTCTGCCACGCGTCGTGGCTCGCCTGGAAGTCTTGAACAGGAATCTCCTTCAAAGCACTCGTCACGGCAGCTTGCACTTACCGTGGTACCGGGTTTAGTCCCAGCAGTGGGATTTTTTTCTGGGATTGTATTGTGGTTTTTACATATACTGAACCATAAGCTCTTCACAGCACAGACACGTGACCATCTTTAAGCCAAATATCTTTTAGTTTTGCTTGGGGGCTTCGTGTATACAGAATAGCTTCTTAAGTAAGGTGCCACTTGGAACTGGTAAATACTGTTAGAATCATTGTACAAAACCCTTCAGTTCTACTGCCTGAGACAGTTAAATTCTGATTGTCTTTATTTTTAGGATTAAAAAAAAATAAAACGATTCATTTTTCATATTAAAGGTATAATATTAAGGCGTAAATATTTAATTTTTTTTCCTGTCTTATAAATCTTATCCTCTAGACATGTTTTCTCTTTTAATGTACACGCTAACTTATTTATGTTTGTGCTGAAGGCTAGTTTTGGAGTCTGAGCGGCGAAATGGTTAGTGCACTAGTCTCTCGTTGTCAAGGTCGAGGGTTCGAAATCGGCCGGAAGTGCATCAGTTACCCAGCTGCAGAAATGGTTACCCGATTTCTCCTGGAGGTGGGGTAGAAAAGGCGGCCAGGTGTGGCGCTGACAATATCAGCCTCTAGTGTGTCGACAGGTCAAGGAAAATATGTGCCTCTAAGGTACGAGTGGGTTACCTCTACCTGTAAAGCTGGTTGCATTGCTTCGGTTTTCTGCATACGGAAAGTAGAACATAAACGTTTATGGTTTCATTTTGTACATAAACCTGACAGATTATCAAAGTAAACAACTCTAAGGATCTTGTCTGTACATAAACCTGACAGATTATCAAAGTAAACAACTCTAAGGATCTTGTCTGTACATAAACCTGACAGATTATCACAGTAAACAACTCTAAGGATCTTGTCTGTACGTACACCTGGTAGAATATCAAAGTTAACAACTGTAAGGTTCTGTCTGCATATAAACCTGATAGATTATCAAAGTAAACAATTCTGAAGATCTTGTCTGTACATAAATCTGATTGAATGTCAAAGTTAACAATTCCAAAAGTTCTAACTGAAAACAAACCTGATAGAATATCAACATTTACAATTCTAAGGGTTCTGTCCGTACATTAACGTGAAAGAGTATCAAAATGAGACATTCTAAAGATCTTGTCTGTACATAAACCTGATAGAAAATCAAAATTAGCAATTCTAAGGATCCTCTAAATAAACCTGGTAGAATACCAACGTTAATAATTCTAAGGATCCTTCCTGTACATAAACCTAACAGAATACCAAAGTTAACATTCTAAGGGTCCTGTCTGCTGTGGCTAAGAGATGGAAGTGCAATGCGTTCAAATGACATTGTTACAGGTGTGTAACTGTATATGCTTTTTTACATTCGGTTGATCTGCAGATCCATTTAAAAAAAGTATTTATTATGGATCTCTTGAAAATAATCTGTTTAAATGTAAAATTTGAGAGTACAAATTTTAATCGTTGAATTATATTTGTCACATACGTTGCTTCGTTCAGCTCGGGCTAATCTTATCGGTATGGAGATGTTGTATGTGAACGTTCAACTATTTCTTTTTTCATAATGCACTGAAACTATTTGCCTCCAAGATGAAGACTATGACGAACGATTTAACTTCAGCCAAATCATTTTCAGTCACTTAAAAAAAAGAAGAAAAAAAAACGCCACTTAAACTGGACCTGAGGCTGAATTTACAAAACATTAACAAAAACTGGACCTTGGACTGAATCCACAGGACATGTAACAAAAACTGGACCTTGGACTGAATCCACAGGACATGTAACAAAAACTGGACCTTGGACTGAATCCACAGGACATGTAACAAAAACTGGACATTGGGCTGAATCTACAGGACATGTAACAAAAACTGGACCTTGGACTGAATCCACAGGACATGTAACAAAAACTAGACCTGAGACTGAACCTAGAGAACATGTAATAAAAACTAGACCTGAGACTGAACCTACAGAACATGTAACAAAAGCTAAACCTGAGACTGAACCTACAGAACATGTAATAAAAACTAGACCTGGTACTGAACTCTGATTATGTTTTGTTTCGTTTCGTGTCGGCGGCACTAAAGCGAAACGAAACAAAGTTCCGGCTAAGGTTTTGAGTTGTTAGTTAGCGACTGAGATTCTTCAGTCACTCGAGAACATGGCGCAGGTGATGTAGAGAGCACGTATTTGTTTTTTTCTGCATGGAAGTGTTCGTCTTGTGTTTTCAGTAGTTCTGCATTATGGTAAGAAAGATTGTTTAGCAATGGTCTTCGCCTATGCCTCCTTATATATATATATATATATATATATATATATATATATATATATTGGTTATACGTTGTCATAGCTGTAAGTTGATACAAAGAATATGTAAGAAGAAGATGGGTTAGATGGGACATTATGTTACAGGTCTGAAGCTGGGTTAGGAACGTTTAAGTAACTTGGTTTGTCTATGGTGATGTCATCGTATATGTTGCTGGCCAGTCATGTGTAATATGTGTTAGTCCTGGAGTACTCGGACATTTTCAATGTAATATGTATTAGTCCTGGAGTACTCGGACATTTTCAATGTAATATGTGTTAGTCCTGGAGTACTCGGACATTTTCAATGTAATAAGTGTTAGTCCTGGAGTACTCGGACATTTTCAATGTAATATGTGTTAGTCTTGGAGTACTCGGACATTTTCAATGTAATATGTGTTAGTCCTGGAGTACTCGGACATTTTCAATGTAATAAGTGTTAGTCCTGGAGTACTCGGAAATTTTCAATTTCACTGATCATTATTAATTGTTAAGTTCACGTGAAGTTTTTGATGTACTTAAATTCACATATATTTCCATGCTATTTGTTATTTTATGTTCGATATCATGTGTTTCATTTAGAATCGCGTGTTTATATTTCATGATTATCATTATGTTTCATTAAGATCAATTTTCATCAAAAGAAGTGTGCCCTTGACGTGTTTGTTTATGAATTATTGAATTCATGTCCGTGCTGGCATCTAAGCTACGGAATTTCTGTGTCACGACATCGTTTCTTTCCGGGTGTCACGATCCCTCGTGTCTACTGAACAGTTACTAATCACTAAGCTTACAAAACACCTTTTTGGAGGTGCTAGTAGCGCAGTTAGTTAGTACGCTGTTCTCTCGTGGCTAGACGGCTGCTCATCCTACCAGAGTTTGTGTTCGAATCCCAGGTAGCTGTCTTGTGATTTTTCTCCTTTTTCACGTCTCACTAAAGTGCTTTGTGTACGATTTTTTCAAGTACATAAAATTATGTACATTGTTACTAACGGTATTTAGTTACTTCAGATCATTCTAACTGAGCTCCAGAAAAAGCAGCAGGTGCTCTGATATACTCTTCGGTTTATCTTTCAGTGTTGAGAGACAAATGACACCAGTTCTATGCTGAATTGCAATTCTCTTTGTATGCGCAATATTACATTTACGATGGACATTACTACAATTTACTTGAAACATTTTCTTGCTAAGAATAGATGTACCATCATGTTTGTTGAAATCGTCTGTCGCGAGGATATATATATTTTTTTTTTGGTCAAAATACAGTTCTACAAGTAGCCAGTCCAACGATGCGGTCTTCTCTTGCTTGTTCTGAGACAAAGATTACAATGGTTTTACAAACAGCTCATACTCAGTTTCTTACTGACGCAGTTTATTCCCTCTTGTTTGCCTTGCTTCAAACATGTAAGAAAATAACCAGTATTTCGCACAGAATGCTGGCGATGTCCTTTCATGTTATGTGCTCTTTTTTCAGTTTATTCGATCCTTGTTAATACGTTTTTTAATACACACTGATAGTTTCTAACACTTTTATTGTTTTCTTTAAACATTCATGTATTTGTAAGTAACATCTGTATCCTTTTCTTTATTCTTTGTTACTTCCTTCCATGTTTCCTTTCACTGGGATTTTGTGCTTGTTTATGTGATACAAAGTGTAGCTCTAACAATATCAAAGTGGAAAAGTGTAACACGTTTCATTCTCTTCTTTCTTCCTTTCATACTGACAGTACTATCATTTGTATATTAATATCATGTAATTATGTGCGGTTATATTAGTTTTTTATAACTTTGTCAGTCCACTGAGATATTTTTGTCTTAGCCTTCCTCTCTTTCTTTTTCCCTTGAATTTTCCAGTCATTTTCAAGTTGTCCAACTTGAGTCTTCTCATGTCATGTCCTAGGAATTTTGACTGTCTTTTTCTTATATTTTTAACTAATTATCGTTGTTCTGAAACTTCTCTGAGAACCTCTTCGTTTGTTTTTTCTGTCTGTCCCGGGTATCTGTTGCATATTTCTCCAGCATCACATCTTTGATGCTTTCAATTTCTTTGTCACCTTTTTGTTAACTGTCCAAGTTAGTTTCACAGCTATACAGCAATATTCCTTTTATATACCACTGTAATACTCTGTTCCTGTCTTTTCAGAACAGAACATATTCTTATTTGTTAGTACCGTCATCATGTCATAAAAAGCTGATTTTCTTTCATTTAACCACTTGTCATTTTAGTATATGAAGGAATAGGGACAGACTGTTAAGCCTAAGCTTGTTTTCAACACCAGAAGCAATAAAAAAAAAAGAATAAGTAAGGTCAGTGAGCGGTCAGCTCAGAGGTGCGCAACTCTGACTAAAATCGGTACAGACTGAACCAATATAAATAGGAGATGTGAGATAATTTTAATCGGTCGGGATTTTGTACGTTGAGCACGTAGGAAGGTGCTAACGGATCAGAAGAGATTATATTCTCATTTAAGCACGAATGAGTATGGTATTCGTTTATATATATATATATATATATATATATATATATATATATATATGAAGATTGTCAATCATTCCACAGCACAATACGTGGAATACATATGGTTGCCAAAACAGAGTCACTGTTATATGGTTTTCAAGAACTACCAGATTTTAATATAAGAAACAGACGCTGATGATTTTGGATGAATTATGGAATGGATCAAACAAACAAAAAGAAAACAAGAGTTACAGTGTAACAAGAGTTCCGACTAGAATCAGTCTCGACACTTGAGCAAAAAAACCCCCAGATATTTAATCACATACAAAACCTTGCTCAAAAAGTAACCACCACAACCCACAACAACGAAATATATCCTACAAAGGAAAATGACACAAAAAACACACACACTAATCCACGGCCTATGCTGACTATTGTGAAAAAAAACCTCTCTGTGTCCTACAAGGAGGGAAAACTTGACTAGTTTCTTGACATGTGAGCACTGTGAACATGTCCCTAGTCAAAATATTGTCCAGCTCGGACATGGTTGAACAACTCTTACATGATTCTAAGAAACAATCTGATCTCATCTATCTGACTGATCCATTCTGTATCTGATCACATCTCTGTATCTCATTGTCTGATCTCATCTCTGTATCTCATTGTCTGATCTCATCTCTGTATCTCATTGTCTGATCTCATCTCTGTATCTCCTTGTCTGATCTCATCTCTGTATCTCATTGTCTGATCACATCTCTGTATCTCCTTGTCTGATCTCATCTCTGTATCTCATTGTCTGATCACATCTCTGTATCTCCTTGTCTGATCTCATCTCTGTATCTCCTTGTCTGATCTCTTCTCCCAGTTTTATATTTCCAACTTTCCATGAATTATCGAGGCTTTTTTTTTCTTTTTGGTGCTTCTTGCTCTAAGTTTCTCTAAGTTTCTCAATACTTTTCTCACGCTATATAATTTTAAAGTACATTTCACATTCACCCTAAGTGCGCAGTTATGAAAAAAAGGTCTCCTGATTTAAATGTGAATGTTTACGGAAGATTCTCGAAGCATTCTTATCTACACAATAAACAAGTATAAACTTTATTACTTCCCTATGCACTAGTAGCAAAACGTAAACAGGATTAAACTGAGAAAACTTAAATATTTTGGACACATTAAACGTCATGAGAATGTAGAGAAGACAGGCTTGGAAGGGTACATAATAGGGAAAAGAAAGAGAGGAAGACCAAAACAAAGATGGCTGCAAGACATCGTTGGTAATCTGCAAATGAATGCATCAGCAGCAGGCCATCTTGAGAGGCCTACAGGAGAGCTGCTAGGGAGGCAAAGTTCCGCAAGGGACATGCAAATGACTGACTGACTGACTTCACCAGTAACATACACGGCTGGGATCACGCCATATGTTCTGTACTTGTATTTTAAGAACCAGTCATAGATGGTGGACTGCGGTTGATTTTTTTGTCGTTCATATCATAAAGTTGATGATCTTTTGATGAAGAATCGTTATTCGTGTTTTATTTCTTTATCGTAACGTTTTGAAGTGTAGGAATGAAAGAGAAATAGAGCAGACTTTATGTGGTTTAATCACCCGTGTAAGAAGATTGAACATCTATCATCCCTAGCCCCCACAAATTATAACGATATATATGTATGTATGTATGTATGTATGTATGTATGTATGTGTAGCATAGCCTTGTAAGTAATGATTGTAGTTATTACTATTATTATTATTATTATTAGCGATATGATCGTGAATATAGTTAAGAAGGTATAGGGGACATAGGACTAGTAGTTAAACGACTGAACAGAGAACGGACTAAGTCCCGAAGCAGATATCATGAAAGAGATGGTGGGCTTATTCAACTAAAAATAACAATTGGATAGACGGAATGAAAGTGACTAACGCTTATAGGTTGTTGCTAATTCTAGGACGCTATTTGGGCGACAAAGAATGACCCAATGACCCAATGACCAATACAACAATTGGAGGCGTGGCTTTTGGACATAACTTACGAATATAACGCAGAGAAGAGGGCTGCATAGGGGAGATTCAGGGATTCAGATTCAGATAGAGGAGGAAGATTCAGCAAGAGAGATGTAGAGATAGAGACAGATAGAGATTTTAGTGGTAGAAATAGCGAGAGTAGGAAGACAGTAGAACACCAGGAGAACCCGTAAGGAGAACACAAGCAGTCTAGGAGGAGAACAGAAAAGATCGAGAAGTAGTGTTAGACTGAAGATGTGTTTGCTGTATGTAGAATATGAGAAAGTTTGAATTTGTGAACCAAGTATTATGAGCCACATCGATGAATATAACGAAAAGTATACATCTTATTTCAAGAGAGGTTTACAATGATACTTCTTGATCATATTTATCATAATAAACGATTTCAGTGAACTGTTTATGAGGCTTCATCTATTGTAATGCTGTGAAACCTCAACGTGTGAAGTGTGTAATAAAGAATGTCTTCTAAAGTGCTAGGATAGAAAAGAGAACACTAATGTATTCAGAGTCACCAAGCAATATAGGATTCACCAGATACAACAAGAAAGAATCTTACATTGATAAACACAGACACAAAGAAATATAGGATTCACAATATACATAATAAAGACACTTCTTTGTTATGTATGTATGTATGTATGTATGTATGTATGTATGTATGTATGTATGTATGTATGTATGCACTAGTACTCTATCTTCAATAGATTCTCTTCACCGTGGTTGCTCACTACTAAATGGCCATGAGACTTACAAACATATATCATGTACAGCTGCCAATAAAACACTTTGAATAATTTTTACATTAAACATAAAAATCATAAACAATGAAAAATCAACGGCCATTTCGATCGACATAAATGAAGCATTAAATATGAAAGCAAAACGTGTGAATCATCAGTGAAAGCATATGAAATATGATGCATGTTAATAAAACGTCAATTAAACCTTCTTCTTCTTCTTCTTCTTCTTCTCCATACGCATTGTCTGTCTATATCTGAAGTCTTGTCTCTTGGATAAATTTCACTGTTTTTTGTAATCCATGTATGGAACCGTAGAGCTTATCTTCTTTAGTGGTTTCACTGGGCCAGTAATTATTTCTCAGTGTTTCGTAGCTGGTGCAGTTCTGGAGGATATGTTCCACAGTTTGGGGTACATGTACAAAGAGTAGTAGTACCAACCTTAATCTTTGTATACATATGACTTCGGAATCAGCTATGTACTGTTCGGAGACGGAAAATGGTGACTTGTTCCTTTATGTTTAGCATGTGACAGTCATCATGTGGTGGTGTTTGTGGCTTCCTGTAGGTTTTATCATGCTTTTCTTCTGATTATAGGTGATCAGTATGTCCGGTTGCTCCATTTCAGTGCCCTCTTTGTCTATTAGGACCAGGTAATTAATGAATACAAGGAATAGTGTAGGTGAAAGGACTCCTTCTTGTGATACGCCATGTCACAGCAGTACTTTCTGGCTTTTGTGACCATCCATTACTACTCTTGCTCTTCTACTGTGTAAATAGGACTTTATCCAGTTGTATAGTCTCTCATTCACATCGCAGTTTCTTAGTTTTCACAGCAGACCTTTTTTGCATACTTTATCAAAGGCTTTCCTTCGGTCTATCCATGCTGCTAGTACAAGGTTTTGTTTCTTGGAATGCGTTCACAATCTCTTGAGAGAGAGAGGTCACTTAATCTTCTGTACTGTAGTACTGCCCAAATCCTGCTTTTTGTGGAATGAGAAGGTTTACACTTTATAGGTACAATTTTAGCCTCAGGTCAATGATGCGTTCCATCGTTTTGCATAGGCAGATAGTGAGATTGATTGGCCTGTAGGTAGAGGCTGTATCGCTGTTTTTTCCTGACTTTAGCAGTGGTACCATGTTTGCTTCCTTCCAGATTTGAGGTAACTTACCTGTGCTGCAGCACATATTGAAAATATTCAACAGCTTTCCATTGCTGCAATTCCCAGGTTCTTGATCATTTCATTGGACACTCCATCAAGTCCTGGCGAGTTACTTGGTATCAATTTACTGACTGCTAGGTCTAACTCGCTGCGTGTGCTTGATGCATCCATGACCTCCACTTTTCTTCCTTGTTTCTCTTCTTTCTTGTGGGTCAGTGCGCACTGTACGCTCTTTCTCTGGATGGGTATCAATGTTGCAGTCCTGTGCAAACATGAGAGCAAAGTGATCTGCTACCTGCTTACCTGTAAGAGTTTTCCCATCTTCTATTAGTGTAATCTTTGTACTTCTTTCAGTACTCTGATCATTTAACTGTTTGATTAGTTTCCACAGTTTTCTTCCATCCTTTTCAAAGTTTAAGAACTGTTTTTTCTCTCCAACTTTCCCGTGTGGCTTGCAGCTTGGCTCTCTGAAATTTGGCCTTAGCATGTTGGTAATTATTGTGGTGTTCTTGTCACAGTCTATTTTCTGCTTGCTTTCGAGCTGCTTCCACGTCATCATGGAGTTTTCCCAGCTCACTAGACCAGTATGGTTTATAGTCCCTACGAGCTCCTCTGGGAATGATTTCACGGGCGGCCTGAAGGATACACGCATTGAATTCCTTCTCTATGCTGTTAATATCCTTACCTTTTATGGACAGCTGTCCCACCAGGATACCTGTACGATGTCTGTACATTGTCCAGTTTGCTTTTTTTATAGTTCCATTTGGCAAGAAGGCTACTGGTGTTAATGAGTTCATTTACAATCCACATGAAAATATCAGTGAAAGATGGATGCATCAAAGAAAAACACTTACTTATACATATAAACATATCACTCGCCTCAGTAGAAAACTTAAATCGTTACACGATAACATCCTACATTGTCTTCAACTCACGAATTCATCAGATACATAGAAACTTACATTATGACATTATATATAATTCACACCAAAACTGACAATTACAAACTTAAAACTTACAAGACATGAGGTAGACACGGGTAGAGCAGGGCTGGAACGATGTTACAACACTATGACATACCGAAGAAGGAACAACCCACAACCACAATCCGCCACGAACGATAATGGCCGTTCTTATCTCGTACCTCAGCCTTGCCCCGAACCAAACTGACCAAGACTTCGCTACACATTTAACACACTAGCTCAGTGAAGCATTTAGTATGAACTTCCCGGGCGGCAGCGCCTGTAGCACAGAACAAACACTAACTCAGTCCCACAGGATAGCTTATATTGCTGAAACTGGTCTCAGATTAGGTGACCGCGTGCAGAAATATTTATATGATATTACCCAGCATGCTTCGAGATCAGTCCCGAATCATTTGAACGGCCCCAACAACAGAGACAAATATGATTTAATGGTAAAACAATATCACCCGCCTAGCGCTTGAGACCCGATACATTCAGGAATGCTGGAACCACATGCTTTGAACTTGCAATTCAGCTACACCTAACATTCCCCTCTTCCACAGTCATAATCCCTCTGCAGCAAGTTCCACTCATTTCTCACTTGTAACACATAGTTCAGAACCTCCTCACAGCATCAGATTACAGCACCTCCACCCAAACTAATATTCCGCCCTCTCCCGGCTAGATTACCATTGTATCACTCTCTCCCTTTCCACGGCTCCTCATCTGCGACCTACCTATCACACTTCACAAGTCTCCATTTAATAATTCTCTACACTCTAACATGCGCACTTCTGAACACAATATCTTACAAGGCACAGCTTCTTACAAGTCGCAGCTAAGTATTCCATTCATTTTATTTTATTCTAATTTTTTCCATTTCTGTGTTGTACATAGCATTCATGTGAGTTTATATTTTATCTCCTCTCTGTGTTTCCTCGTCATGTAGGTATTTGTATGATTAAGGCTCACGGCGTAACGTCACAACTGTGTACTCGTTAAATAATCAACCTGTTCCTACTTTCTTCCT
Source organism: Achatina immaculata (assembly GCA_009760885.1). NCBI lineage: Eukaryota > Metazoa > Mollusca > Gastropoda > Stylommatophora > Achatinidae > Lissachatina > Lissachatina immaculata. The sequence goes on from CM019698.1 coordinate 2,293,165, forward strand.
GGTACATAATGCCACAGGTGAGAAGAGGGAACCACAGTTTCCATTATTACGGCCAATGTTTCACTTGCTGTGCTCGGGTTCTGTACACTTACAACTAGAACACATTACACGTACACGCCCCTCTAGCCCACACACTTACATCTAGAACACACTACACGTACACGCCCCTCTAGCCCACACACTTACAATACATGTGGTTTTTTACATTTATTTCAGAAGTTCTATATTTATACGCTATTAAACTGCAACAAACAAGGCATCCGGATGTTTTTTCAGACAAAGAAGGGACCTAACGACACAGTTCCATTCTTGCTCGTGATTTGGCTGTTAAAGGAAATCACCGTTGCATGAAAGTTTAAGTTTCATAATGGTTATAATAAGCATTAGGGACTGAGAAGCTGCCATTTTATACAACACTAAGCCAAGGGCTGTAACTAGCAGCGGCAGAACTGAGATTATAAAACTATTCTCCAGTCTAAAGAGCTTTTAATCACTTTCACCCGAAGTTAGCTTGCGAGTCTAAACTACAGGTAGGCAGAAGTACTTTCTGGCTTTTGTGACCATCAATTACTACTCTTGCTCTTCTATTGTGTAAATAGGACTTTATCCAGTTGTATAGTCTCTCATTCACATCGCAGTTTCTTATTTCATATTTACTTAAGTGTTATTGATCTCTAGGGTTATGAAAATTCAAATATGTTATTATGACTTGTGATATGTGTTATGCAAATGAATGAATATTCTTTGTAGTATAAAAATAAATCACTGTAACACACTGAAGTTAGTATTTACACTATATTGTTGTAGCCACATTATCAGAATTATAGAAGTGAGTTAGCCAAGTTTATTGTTTTACACATATTGCTTGTAATACGTAAACTAATGTAAGAACAAAATATGAGCTCATTATGAGCCATACAGGTAGGCGTTGGGGATTATGTTTCGTCATTTTGCTGATTCTTTGACGCGTTAATTCAGTTCGGGTGAAGCATAACATAATGGGAAGTACGTGATGGCTTTTCTTTCAGCTTCGTCGTTTGGCCTTTTTTTTCGTGTAGACTTCGTCCAAAAAAGAAGTTACATTCAAAATATGGGAGCTTTTTAAAATAAAGTTTTACAAACGTGTAAGTGACTATCCGTCAGCGTGCCCATGCATGGCTGTGTATGTTAGAGGGTGTATTTTAAAAATATCTACCAAGTTGCTGAACAATTGCGTGCTGTGTCTGAGAGAGATAGTGTTAAGGCACAAGTCATGATCTGTTTAAGAACATGGACAAGTTGGGGAAGGAACCATTATCTAAAGCAGTGGTTCCCAATTTTCCAGACAGTGGCACACTTGGTAAGGCAAATTTCTACCCCTGCACCGCACCTGTACTTTCGTCTAGTTAACCTATAATTTGAGCATTTTCAAAGTTTACACACTGCACTGACGACAGCCCTCAGTTGGTTCAAGTCACAAGACCACGACCAAGCATATATCACTGAGCTATCTGATGAAACATACAACAATATATTGTGTAATAGTATACGGGATTTTTTAACATAGAAAGTTAGGTCAGTCATTTTGAAATTTAAAAGTTGGGTATATGCAGGGTTAGGACCAGCAGATTTCTTATCTAATCGTTTAGTCCCTTTTAATCTTGTGTTATAATATTGTCTTTTTGAGGTAGTGTTCTTCTGTCCTGTAATTCTTCTTATTAATATGTTTTGTAATCCTGCCACCTTTATCGATGATATTGGTGAATATTTCTGAGGGTATATTCGGGAAATGAAAAAGCAGACCGGATGTCATGGAGGATGGGCAGGCAATGGATCGAGCACACATCATCAATGCTATAAGAGAAGCTGGCCGAACAAACAACTGTCAATCAGCGTCGCTGTCAAGTCTGAAGGAGTTGGGGGTCAAACTTGGGGTGGTGAAACCAAACAACTAATTGATTAACTAACTAAATGACTGACTAACTAACTGATTGACTGACTAACTAACTGATTGACTGACTAACTGACTAACTTTTTAACCAACTAACTATCTAACTAAACATTGTGTGTGTGCCTTAAAACAATCTGAGAGCAATTTTAAATTTTCTTAAACAAGTTATCTTTTTCAATACGAAATGTGAGACTGCCTCGACACACGTCTCTGGCCATTTCGCTCGACACACGTCTCTGGCCATTTCGCTCGACACACGTCTGTAACAGAATAACATTCTGTACAAATTGTTTTGTGTGTAACCCTGTGGTTGTGGTCCACAACTCATCACTGTATGCCAAGCATGGAGAAAATATCTCGTGTTTCGAGAGAATTCTGAGTCACGTGGTTTAGGTTAGGCGGGAGGTGAATGAGTTGAGAGAGGAGTTTTTTTTGGTCAGAATGTTGTAGCGAGAGGTTGTGTGTTTGATTCTAGGAAGGGATAGAGATTCTGTAGTTAAACTGTTGTAGTTGATGGATTATTTTTCTTAGGACAAAGTGTTGTAGTAGTCATGTAGATTTGTGTGTCGATTTGTCCACGTTTTTTTTGGACAAAGGATGAATGTCTGACCTAGTCCTATGGCGATGTTAGTCGCCTGGACTTATGTTTTTCTGGATGATCATTTGAAATTGTATCCATCAAGTTTTCACTCTACATCGTTACAACACTCATCGCACAAATGGGATCTCATCATTAAACATATACAGTGTGTCTGCTGAATCCTGTGATTTCTTGGATTCATGTTATGTATCGTCAGTGGTGTTGAGTTAGTGATTTACATGTAACTGGTCATGTCCACAACATGGATGAGTAGTGGAGTAAATGTTACCTGGGTTGTCCTGTTACAGAGTGAATATCATTGTAACATATGTTGGGTGTCTCTGAGCCTAATGCTCATTGTCAGAATGTAATAGTCACGGTGCATAACACTATATGTACAGACAAGTTTATTGCTCAGTAATATAAACAAGTCACATCATACAGCAAGAAATGACTCCCTGTTTAGAAGAGATTCTACTTTAGTAGTACCGTGTCACTAATTGTGTAGTGACCGAGACTCTGTGTAAGTAGTGCAGTAACACTGCTTTAGTGGTGCCGAATCAGGCCACTCGTCACGCCCAGTGTGTTTGTTTACACGTTGACCAGTTCATGCACGTATTTTGTAGCCCACAGTTGTGTGTTGCTAGTATGTTTCGTCAGTGGTTTTCAAGTTTTGGTTAGGGAGTTGCATTTTTGTCTAGTGTTAGAGATAGTTATAGTAGAAGTTGTTCAAGGCGGCGATGATGTCCAGCCTGCCCGAAAGTTTGCGCTACATCTAGTTCCTGGAGCCTACGCAGTGCAGCTACTGACGTTTACCTGTGCCTGCAAGCAAGTCCAGTGAGCCTGAACCTGAACTAGAATCCGGTGAGGAACCAGAGCGGTTTGTTCCAAGCGACATTGTAACCAGCTCTACCCAGACAGCCTTGTTACTTCTCAACCAGCTCCACCCAGACAGGGGAGGTAACATGTTGTCAAATTAACTGTTTTCTGCATTTTCAGCAGTTACTTTGGGTCTTCAAGAGGAACATTCTGAACATCGCTACTTGATGAACTTTGGCTAGTTTTTGTTTAAACGAGATTATTCAGCAGATAAACAGGAGTGGACATTGATAAATGGACAGTGGTTGGATGTGCTCTTTATTTGTGGTGTAGGATCAAGGACATTTTAGATTCAGTTATATTTGGAATAGACATTTTAGGACATTCTTCTCTAGTGTCATTTCTTGGACTTCATTGAACATTTAATTTAGTGGTGATATTTGGGACAGTGCATAGAATTATTGTTGCTTTCCATTTAAGATAGGACTTAGTTGTAGTTAGTTTAGTTAGTTCGTGGTATTATATTTAATTGAATTTCTTTTCTATGTTTAATAGTTGGATGGCATTAGTGCATGATAATGAATAATTGATATGCCATTGCTTTGAATAATTGTTGACATTACCTTAGATGGTTGTATTGTATTGACTCAAGTGTTATATACTGACAATAAGTAGGGTGCACTACAGATAGACGCACGATGGCTTCAGCTCCATCCACGTCAGACTTGCTGGGGTTATTGCAAGATACCCTGTCCCAAGTCAGCAATGACTTGAGGTTTTCCCACGTCATGTCAGCTGTAGCAAAGTTCGACGGTGACCCAGCAAAACTGAAACCATGGCTGGATGAGACTGATAAGCTCATGGACATCCGGAATGCTGATGTGCCCAGTAAGAAGAATTTGGTGTATTTACACACCACAGGATCGCTGGCAGAGTTCGTCAAACAGCGTCTCCAGATTCAAGAAACATGGGAGGAGTTCGTATCTGTTTTATTGGCACGATATGAGGTGCTGCAGACTCCTCAAGAGGCCTGGCATACGCTAGCCTCTACTAGACAGTCTCCTGGAGAGTCCATTCAAGCGCTGGCTGATCGCATCAGTGAGGCAGCCAGAGTTGCTTACTCTGAGGCGGAATTGGTAACTCCGCTGGCGCAGAGGCAAATGGTGCAGTCGTTTGTAGATGCACTACTTTCTAGAGCATTAAAATCAAAATTATTAAGAGATAAACCTGTTCTATTTTCACAGGCGGTGGACTTAGCCTTACAGGAAACTGCTCTCATGAAGTCGGTGAATCTTAGTTGTAGTTCCCGACAGGGTTTTATTTCAGGTTCTCGACCGACCAGTGGAATGACGATACATAGAGAGACTCCTAGTATGGGTTCGCAGAGAGTACAGCTAGTCTCTCAACAGGAAAAAATTGAAAAGGAAAAACCTATAATAATGCCCTTACTATCATTGTTACACGAATACTGCTATACGTCTCTGGCCATTTCGCTCGGCACACGTCTCTCGCGGTACACTTCTATCTCTCTCTCTCTCTCTCGCGGTACACTTCTGTCTCTCTCTCTCTCTCTCTCTCTCGCGGTACACTTCTATCTCTCTCTCTCTCTCTCTCGCGGTACACTTCTGTCTCTCTCTCTCTCTCTCTCTCTCTCGCGGTACACTTCTATCTCTCTCTCTCTCGCGGTACACTTCTATCTCTCTCTCTCTCTCGCGGTACACTTCTATCTCTCTCTCTCTCTCGCGCGGTACACTTCTATCTCTCTCTCTCTCGCGCGGTACACTTCTATCTCTCTCTCTCTCGCACGGTACACTTCTATCTCTCTCTCTCTCTCTCGCGGTACACTTCTATCTCTCTCTCTCTCGCGCGGTACACTTCTATCTCTCTCTCTCTCTCTCTCGCGGTACACTTCTATCTCTCTCTATCGCGGTACACTTCTATCTCTCTCTCTCGCGGTACACTTCTATCTCTCTCTCGCGGTACACTTCTATCTCTCTCTCTCTCGCGCGGTACACTTCTATCTCTCTCTCTCTCACGGTACACTTCTATCTCTCTCTCTCGCGGTACACTTCTATCTCTCTCTCTCGCGGTACACTTCTATCTCTCTCTCTCTCGCGGTACACTTCTATCTCTCTCTCGCGGTACACTTCTATCTCTCTCTCGCGGTACACTTCTATCTCTCTCTCTCTCGCGGTACACTTCTATCTCTCTCTCGCGGTACACTTCTATCTCTCTCTCTCGCGGTACACTTCTATCTCTCTCTCTCTCGCGGTACACTTCTATCTCTCTCTCGCGGTACACTTCTATCTCTCTCTCTCTCTCGCGGTACACTTCTATCTCTCTCTCTCTCGGTACACTTCTATCTCTCTCCTCTCTCGCGGTACACTTCTATCTCTCTCTCTCTCGCGGTACACTTCTATCTCTCTCTCTCTCGCGGTACACTTCTATCTCGCTCTCTCTCTCTCGCGGTACACTTCTATGTCGCTCTCTCGCGGTACACTTCTATCTCGCTCTCTCTCTCTCGCGGTACACTTCTATCTCGCTCTCTCTCTCGCGGTACACTTCTCTGTCGCTCTCTCGCGGTACACTTCTATCTCTCTCTCTCTCGCGGTACACTGCTATCTCTCTCTCTCTCGCGGTACACTTCTATCTCTCTCTCTCTCTCTCGCTACACTTCTATATCTCTCTCTCGCGGTACACTTCTATCTCTCTCTCTCTCGCAGTACACTTCTATCTCTCTCTCTCGCGGTACACTTCTATCTCTCTCTCTTGCGGTACACTTCTATCTCGCTCTCTCTCGCGGTACACTTCTATCTCTCTCTCTCTCTCGCGGTACACTTCTATCTCGCTCTCTCTCTCGCGGTACACTTCTATCTCGCTCTCTCTCGCGGTACACTTCTATCTCTCTCTCTCTCGCGGTACACTTATATCTCGCTCTCTCTCGCGGTACACTTCTATGTCTCTCTCTCTCGTGGTACACTTCTATCTCTCTGTCTCTCTCTCTCGCGGTACACTTCTATCTCTCTCTGTCTCGCGGTACACTTCTATCTCTCTCTCTCGCGGTACACTTCTATCTCTCTCTCTCTCGCGGTACACTTCTATCTCTCTCTCTCTCTCGCGGTACACTTCTATCTCGCTCTCTCTCTCGCGGTACACTTCTATCTCGCTCTCTCTCGCGGTACACTTCTATCTCTCTCTCTCGCGGTACACTTATATCTCGCTCTCTCTCGCGGTACACTTCTATGTCTCTCTCTCTCGTGGTACACTTCTATCTCTCTGTCTCTCTCTCTCGCGGTACACTTCTATCTCTCTCTGTCTCGCGGTACACTTCTATCTCTCTCTCTCGCGGTACACTTCTATCTCTCTCTCTCTCGCGGTACACTTCTATATCTCTCTCTCGCGGTACACTTCTATCTCGCTCTCTCTCGCGGTACACTTCTATCTCGCTCTCTCGCGGTACACTTCTATCTCTCTCTCTCTCGCGGTACACTTCTATCTCTCTCTCTCTCGCGGTACACTTCTATCTCTCTCTCTCGCGGTACACTTCTATCTCTCTCTCTCTCGCGGTACACTTCTATCTCGCTCTCTCTCGCGGTACACTTCTATCTCGCTCTCTCTCGCGGTACACTTCTATCTCGCTCTCTCTCGCGGTACACTTCTATCTCGCTCTCTCGCGGTACACTATCTCTCTCTCTCTCGCGGTACACTTCTATCTCTCTCTCTCTCGCGGTACACTTCTATCTCTCTCTCTCTCGCGGTACACTTCTATCTCGCTCTCTCGCGGTACACTTCTATCTCTCTCTCTCTCTCGCGGTACACTTCTATCTCTCTCTCTCTCGCGGTACACTTCTATCTCTCTCTCTCTCGCGGTACACTTCTATCTCTCTCTCTCTCGCGGTACACTTCTATCTCTCTCTCTCTCGCGGTACACTTCTATCTCTCTCTCTCTCGCGGTACACTTCTATCTCGCTCTCTCGAGGTACACTTCTATCTCTCTCTCTCTCGCGGTACACTTCTATCTCGCTCTCTCGAGGTACACTTCTATCTCTCTCTCTCTCGCGGTACACTTCTATCTCGCTCTCTCGAGGTACACTTCTATCTCGCTCTCTCGCGGTACACTTCTATCTCTCTCTCTCGAGGTACACTTCTATCTCGCTCTCTCGAGGTACACTTCTATCTCGCTCTCTCGAGGTACACTTCTATCTTTTTTTTTTATTAATTCTTAGTTTCATTTCTTTTCCAGAAATACAGACTGCATAAGTTATAACGTTGTTGTTTCTTAATTATATCACAACTCTTTTCTGTAGTCACAATGTCTGATGGCACCAGAACAAGTCGTCCTGTCTCCGAGGCCTGCTCTGCATCCTTCGTGGAAGAACAAGAGAGAACGAGAGATATAGCTGTAAATGCTGGTCAGTTTGAAGAACAATTCCTACAGTGCCAAATTTGTGTACAGACGTATAACAGGACAGATAGAAAAGCAAAGACATTGTCCTGTGGTCACATATTTTGTTTGTCATGTTTGTGTTTGATGAAAATCTTTGATGGAGGACCGTACAGTATATATCGGCTGAAATGCCCGACGTGTCGAAAGGTAATCGTTATCGGAGAAGAAGAAATCAGCAATTTAACTCCAGCTTTTCATATTGACCAAATGCTGGATTTGGTGGTCAGTGCTGAAACAAGAAATATTTGCTCTAAACATCGCGGCCAGGAACTGAACTTTTACTGCACAAAATGCTCCTCTCCAGTGTGCCGAGACTGTACAGGTGTTGACCATAAGGAAACAAACGGCCACAAAATAACAGATCTGTCTCAAGTATTAGACGAGAAGCGTCACGAGTCTAGCGAACTTAAACTGGTCTGCGAAAAAACTTTAGAAGAACTGAAATTAAAATTAAAGCGCTTGACAAATGCTGCAGCATATCAGGACAAAGGCAAAGAATATTTAATGAAGAAAGTTGATTGGACAATTACTGAGTACTTTAACATAATGAAAAAACGAGAAGAAGAACTGAAATATTGGATAGCTGAAACAGTCACATATCTGAAAACCAAAATTAAAAAGCAAAATGATCACATCAAAGAACAAGTGGAACATTATCAAGAGCTTTATGATGATTTTTGTCAATCTAGAAACAGTAAAGATGTCCATAAACTTCTGACTATGAATGAAGAGATGAGAGAACAAGAAGAAAAGTTTAGGATCTTAGCGAACGAAAATGACAATGAGCTGTTCAAGATTTGTGACATCTGCTTTGAAGACGAGGACCTCAGCTCTAGATTGAGACACATTGGAAAGATCATGATAAAAGAATGTCCAGACATTCAGGTATGAAATATTTTGATACAGTAACTAAACCATAATAAGTATGTATATATTTAGGCGTATTAACTTCTTAAGTTTTCATGAATAAAATAAATAGGGACAAATAATTATCGTTTTTTAATATGCAGGATCAAATCTTAGTCACATCTCAGCTTAGAACTTGCTAGTTTTTATCCCCTGTGCACTCCTACTTTTATTTTGAGTGACCTGGCTGATCGCTATTATTAAACATTTACAAGCTCTGTCAGGCAAACCTTCTATATTTTATCTCAATGTACTTTAATCGAGAATAGTGAAATGTTTAAAGAAATGAAGACATTGACTAGAAATGTCACACCTAAGCTAACTGTAATTTGTGACAAGATGGACAGAGACAGAGGAAATTCTAGAAAGATGGAAGGAATATTGCAGAGGAATGTATGAAACAACCGACTGTGGAAACAGAAATCAACAGTGTGAATTATTATTGGAGGAGAAAGAACCTGAACCAACAATAGAAGAAGTTTTATGGGCAATAAAGAATCTGAAAAGTGGTAAATCACCAGGATGTGATAACAGCCGAATTTATTAAAGCAGGAGGAAAAGAAAGTGAATAATCTATAATGCATATGTAAAAAGATATGGCATTCAGGTATTTGGCCAAAAGAATGGAAAAGAACTGTATTCATATCACTGCCAAAAAAGGGTAACCTGAAATTATACACAAACTACAGAACTGTTGCCCTGATTAGTCATGCCAGTAAAATTCTGTTAAAAATCATAATGGGTAGACTTCGTAAGAAAATATAAGAAGAAGTCAATATAGTCCAAGCTGGTTTCAGGCAAGGAAGAGGATCAAGAGATCATATATTAAATATAAGATTAATAATAGAGAAATGCAGAGAGTTTAATGTGAATCTATATTTAGCTTTCATAGACTACTCGAAGGCATTTTATTGTGTACAACACCAGAAACTTTGGGAAATAATGGAAAAAAGAGGATTTCCAACACATTTGATACAATTAACGTCACTGCTGTATCTATACCAACAAGCAACAGTAAGAATAAATAGTGAAACAACTTGATCTGACATAAAACAAGGGGTCCGTCAGGGGTGCATATTGTTACCTTACTTATTTAACTTGTATACTGAAAATATAATGAGGAATGTTAGGGAAGATGCAGACAAAAATATTATGATGCCATAACAATTGGAGGGTGTCTGAGTGGCGAAGTGGTTAGTGCACTGTTCTCTCATGGCGAAGGTCGTGGGTTCGAATCCGGCCGGCGGCACCCCAGTCACCCAGCTGTAAAAAATGGGTACCCGACTTCCTCTGGAGTTGGGGAAGGAAAGGCGGCCAGGCGTGATACTGACCATATCATCCTCTAGTGTGCTGACAGGTCAAGGAAAATATGGGCACTAACACCATATCCCTATGTGCCTCTACGGCATGACAGGGTTACCTTTACTTTTTTTATAACAATTGGAGGTTATGAAATATAAGAGATTAGATATGCTGATGACACAGTATTACTATCCACAACACAAAAAGGAATGGAAAAACTAATTATGTCAGTCCGTAAGAACAGCGAAGAGCAAAACCTCTATCTTAATGCGAAGAAAACTAAACTGATGACAACTGACAAAACAGACAAGGCAAATGATATATGTATCAATGAGGAAAAACTGGCAGAAGTGAAGAGTTTTGAATATCTTGGATCACTGCTAACTAATAATGGAGATACAATGAGGGAAATTAAAAGGAGGACATCTATCGCTCTTTAGAAAGTAAAACAACTAAAGAATCTGTGGAGCGGAACAGACAGAACTACACAAATCAGATTTTTAAGGGAATGCATTTTTCCCATTGCAACATATTCGTGTGAGACCTGGACACTTAACAAAACAGCTGAGAAACACATAAATGCTTTTGAATGTAAATGCTACAAAAGAGTTCTTCAAATATCATGGACACAAAAAAAAGAACAAATATATCCATACTAGAAGAACTTAATATTGAAGAATACTGGCTAGTAAAGAGTATTAAACAGAGAAAACTTAAATATTTTGGACACATTAAACTTCATGATAATCTAGAGAAGACAGTCTTGGAAGGGTACATAATGGGAAAAAGAAAGAGAGGAAGACCAAGGCGAAGATGGCTGTAAGATATCGTTGATGGTCTGCAAATGGATGCATCAGGAGCAGGGAATTTTGCTTACAACCGAGAGGCCTACAGGAGTGCTGTTAGGGAGGCAAAGTTCCACAAGGGACATGCAAGTGAATGAATGAATGTACTTTAATCACTCTGAAACACACTTTGCCGTGCGGTTGATACTTCTCTCTCCTTCTTTCTCTCTCTTTATCTATTTCTGTTTCTCTTTTTCTAATGTCTACTTTGGCAAAGATTGAATACACACTTGATTTTTCTTCTCACATTAGCGTGTTCACTGATTAATGAAAAATGCAGGGAAAAAACACAGTGTGAAATTATGTGAATATACAGATGTTTCTGCTTTTGTTTTAGTCAATAAATGTGTTGAAGAATGGGCTGTTTTAGGAAATAAATATTTTAGTCTTCCATCCGTTTCATGATTTCTGTATTAAATGATTTGAGATTGTTCTACTGTATCCTTCTGTCATACACCACAGGGGAACAGAAGTAAGGGTAGACCAAAAGAGACATCTAGAAGAACAGCAGAAAGGATGTTGAGCAATAGAGGGCTCACCTGGGCAAGAGCAGAAAAAAAGGCGAAGAACAGGCATTTGTGGAAAACCCTTGCGGAAGCCCCATGTGCCCTGGGCACTTAAAGTTCAGAGAGAGAGAGAGAGAGAGAGAGAGAGAGAGATTCTTCTGTCATAACATTTTTTTTAATAAAACACCGGTCACCACAAATCTCGTTTTCCTTATACAACAAAGTTTGCTTCCTCTTCTTCAAAGATCAGAATGGTTTTCCTACTTTGCTACAAACTGGTGTACCTATTTTACTGCAAATTTTTGTACCTACTTTGCTACAAATTGTGTACCTACTTTACTACATAGTGATGTACCTACTTACTACAAACTGGTGTTCCTACTTTAGGACTGGTTTACATTAACTCTTAACATTGTACCAAAGAACGTTCATGGCCCACGAACATTTTTTTGTAATCAAAAATATGGAGCGTGACGTTTTACTGGAATATGATCAAAAATGCCTATTTTTAGCTTTTAAAGTATTTACAAATATGATCTTCCGAATATAGGTAAAAAAGAACATAAGCTTGTAATCGTAAAAAAGTAATTAAGAGTCGTTTAAACTGGTCATAGGAAGCTCGAATTGAAAAAAAAACTTATGTCTTATTTAACTCTCTCTCTCTCTCTCTTTGAACCTTAAGTGCCCAAGAAACATGGGGCATCATCAAGGGTTTTCCACAAACCCCCGTCCTTTGCCTTCCTTTCCACTCCTGTCCAAGTGAACCCTCTATTGCTCAACGTCCTCTCTGTTGTTCTTCTCCATGTCTCATTTGGTCTACCCTTACTTCTGTTCCCCTGTGGTGTCCATCTTAGTGCTATTTTTGGTAGTGAGTTGTCAGTCATTCGGAGAACATGTCCCAACCATCGCCAGCGTCTTTCCTCAATAATTGCTGTGTGTGGCTTCATCTTTCTGCCAACAAGATGTTGGTTCTTATAGTGTTTGGCCAAAAATATTTTTTTTTAATTCTTCGTAAACAGTTAGTCTGGAAAGATTAAACTTGTTTGTGTGGTTATCATGCATTCACTTCCATAGAGTAGAGCACTTAGAACATTACTTTTAAATATCCCGATTTTCGTCTTCACGCTTAGTTGTTTTTAGATTTCCATATAGTCTGCAGCACTGCAAAAGCCTGGTTTGCTCTAGTAAGTCTGCTGTTGATGTCCTCTGTCCTGTCTCCATTTTCTGCTACTTTACTGCCAAGGTATACAAATTCGTTGACCTCCTCCACTAACTTGCTATCTACTCTCAGTACATTTATGTTGTTCACATTTTGCTTCATTAACTTTGTCCTTCCTACATTGATCTTTAATCCTATATTGTTAGCATTCTAAGTTAGCTTGTGTATTTTATCTTCCATTTCCTTGTGTCCGCTTGACAGCAGACAAATATCGTCAGCAAAGTCAAGGTCCTCCAGCGCTGTGACCAGGGTCATTTGTACTCTGCGTTTATCTGATGTTGTCTCATTCACTACCCAGTCTACTTATTTACCTCACTTTATCAAAACTGAGTGTCTCAAAATTATGTAATACCTTTCCCCACTCACAACAGTAAGTCGTGCAAAATGTGGAGACTTCTCTGCGGGTTTAATGTCTTTGGTATAAGAACAAAACAAGAAATTAAGAGAGATAAGAGAAGTGACGACTACAGTAAAACTGGCTCTGGTAATGAGGTAGATAAAGGTGTATGGCTCAGTTTTACAGAAAGACAGAAAGTGAGGAAAGTGGGTAGAAACAAGACTGGAAGAAAGTAAGATTAACAAACATAAATGAAGAACACACAACAATCCAGTATTTCCGCAAAAACGTTTTCAACGATTACATACAAAAACAGCAGAACGAATTTAAAAAGAACATGAAATATATAAGAAAAATCAAATACTGAGTTATTTTTAGTCTCCTCCTTGTAAGAAAGTCGAGCAACAAAATGCGCCCAGACAAACGTAGGTAGGTACAAGTGAAAGAAGGCGATTGGCTGAGAAATAATATAAACAACATGACGTTATGTCCCACTTTGTCCCAGCTTGCTATCATTGGATACCTATCCCACTTTGTCCCAGCTTGCTATCATTGGATACCTATCCCACTTTGTCTCAGCTTGCTATCAGTGGATACCTATTCCACTTTGTCTCAGCTTGCTATCATTGGATACCTATCCCACTTTGTCCCAGCTTGCTATCATTGGATACCTATCCCACTTTGTCTCAGCTTGCTATCATTGGATACCTATCCCACTTTGTCCCAGCTTGCTATCATTGGATACCTATCCCACTTTGTCTCAGCTTGCTATCATTGGATACCTATCCCACTTTGTCCCAGCTTGCTATCATTGGATACCTATCCCACTTTGTCCCAGCTTGCTATCATTGGATACCTATGACGTAAATAAAAGCCGCCTCAGTGGCACAGATGATAAAAATGAGAAGAAAATATGGGGAAGGGTGGATCAAAGAAAGTTTCAGAAAGACTAGAGAGCACTAAGATGACAAGACTACCTGCTTTGATACTTGGACAAGGGAGCTATCAATGGAAGTAAAGGACGGACTGGAAATTAACGTTAAATAACCTGGGGTAGAGAAGTATGTAGCTGGAAATGTAAAGTAGTTTTTAAAGAAAGCTGATTTTATTGTTAATTCCAAGTGGGTTGAGACAGCCAGCCTGGAAAATATGGCGGAAGTTATAGAGCTTTCAGAGAACTTACATTGGAAGACTGTAGTTACAGAAATGTTCTTGATACATCTAAGACAATACGTTGTTGAAGCGAGGCATGTTTCCTTCCCAAAGTCCAAGTTATGAGTCAAGGATGGTTTGACCTGCACATCTCTTAACGTCATTTACACGTTTTATGTGCAGGCGCTGTGATATGAAGTTTATAGGGAGACTGGCTTAAGTTTAGAAGATCGCTTCTCACAAATATTTGATCGATATATCCAAGATGGCACAGATATCGGTCAACAAGAACTTCTACCAAGACGTATGCTTGACTTTAAAGCCCTTTTTTATGATTATATAAGAAGTCAAATGTTACTATTAGACTGAACATTTCCTAAAACTGATAACTCATAATATCTATTTTTAGGATGACAGCAGTGATTCTTGGTCTACGACAGAAGAAACAGATTCAGATTAAGAGAAACATTTGTAAGCAGACCAAGGACAGGTAAATTAAAATCTGTGTTAAATAATCATATTCCTGTTTCAAGATCAGTTTTCTTAATAAGACCCTACGGACTTGAATGAAGAAAACTAGATAACTGAAGATAAACATCAGAAGTCAATGATCACTTATCACACATGAAAGGCTTAACAGTTTGATCCTGACAGTAATTCATTAATAACCTTTATGAAAATTAATTCGTTGTGTCTAAAATAATTTTAATAAGTGTGAATAAAAAAATATTCATTTATTTTTCATTTACTTAAACACTTATATTTGTACTTACACTAACTACTGAATTCTATTCTCAGCAGAAAATTACTGAACCAGTTTCTGAAATGAACAACGGTTCTGGAACACGAAAAACGAATAAAAGACATGGAACAGCATGGCTGTCTCTACTGCTCTCAAAGATCCCTAGTGACGGAGAAGGATATATTTTCAATATCTGTACATGTCACAATCAACCTGGTAAAATAAATAGAAACTGCCACATCAACACAGAACATACTTAATTTCATGTCTGTCATTAAAGAGAAGGACTGTATCATAGATAAATGATAAAGTTTCTTTGTTGCTTGGATCTTTCTATGTTTTCTTCCCAGATATTTTGTTTTCTCTTTGCTTAATATAACGCGTTTTTAATTGTGATTTTCTTTACTTTTGTTGTTGTTGTTTATAAAGCCATTCTTTACTGTATATTATCATTATCACTGATTATTTTCTGTACATGCATACCGTACGATAATTTTTAGAGTTTACCCAGTTTTTTTAATCGTTAATGTGATTCATTAATTTATTATAATTTCTTTTTCCTGCAGTAACAAGATTCAACTTTACGCTTAACACACATGTTTCAACATACAATACTTGATTGTACAAAGTGCTGGAGACTGAGTTATTCCTCAATGATTTTTTTTAATAAGAGACACATGTTAGACATTTTGTTATTCAACAAAACCTCGCTAAACCAGTGACCTCTGTGTAAGGATGATATTGGCATCACTGACAATAAAACACATTTTAATTGTAGAACTTCAAAAAGCACAGTGTCTTTACAATCATAAAGATAAATATACATGTTGATGTACAACTTTTGTAAATTTATAATACAAAAAATGAATAAATTATTTAACTGAAACATTTTACAGATTATTTTATCTCGAGATGAACTAAAGTTATTTATATTTTAAACAACTGCATAGGAACTTTAGAACAGAACTGGCTATGCTGCATTTTATCTCTTATATAACTATGACATCATAATTAACACAAAACAACAAGGGGTGTACGACCTTGACCGGAGCGACATCGTCCACGTTAATGAATGAATAATTTTATTTCTAAAGTGAAAAGAATTGGGCAAGCAGGCCCGTCTTACACTCTGCCCTGCATCTTTCATTCTTCCCACACGCTCAATTTAATACAAGTATACAAATTACATTAGGGGAAAAATATCACAAGAGTGTAAAATTAAACTATTACATTCACATTAAAAGAGAAGAAGTAATTAACATATTAAATTACCACTCACACACACATACATGCGCACGCACAGACATATACATAAACAAAAATACATTGTCAGTATAGATCTTATAACATATGTTTTTTAACAAACATTTAAATAATTTCTAACAATATCTAACACTTTGTTTTTCGAAATATATCATTTTAGTATTTGATGGTTGGCGAGTCATGGGTGAGAGAGTGCTGGTTGTTCTATGGAGGCATATAATTACAAGCAAGTGAAAAATGAAACAGGTTTGATTATGAAGTACTGGATGAAGTATTACTGTTGGGTTTTAAATGGTAGGGGAGGGTGTTCCAGAGCTTTACTGCAGAGTATGCAAGGTTTTTCTTGTACAGATCAATCCTGGGTTTAGAAAGAAAAACATTTTTAAACGCTGGTTATGTTTAGTGTTATACGTAAACAATGACCACAAGTAAGGCGGAGCATTGTGCGACAGAATTCTGTGAACAAACTTAACTTTGTTAAAAATGATTCTATATTTCAGGGGTAGAATTTTGAGTTGTTTGTGCTGATATGCAGTTTGTACTGGGTGTTTGTCACAAATCAGATTTAATGTTCATTTGTGAAGTGAGTGGAGCCCTTTTTTTTAGACTGATCATCCATCCCAGATTGTGGAACAGTAATATAAGTGTGTTTGTATGTGTGATATGTAGATATCTTTCTTGTGTCTTTGCCGATAAAGTGTTTAATTTTGGATAGTTGGTAAACTTTCTGTGCAATCAAGTTTGTTAGGTTATGTACATGAGAATTCCAAGTTAAATGCTGATCAATGATGAGTCCTAGGGTTTTATGTTCATGAACATTTTCTATTGCCTTAGTCCCAGCACAAAGCTGTAATGAAGTTTTTGTTGCATTCTGCAGTTTCTGTCCAGCAGTGATGAGCATGGAATTTGTTTTATTGGTGTTTATCAACATACCATTTTTATTACTCCAATTACTCAAACTCTTTATATCATTTTGGAGTGTTGTCTGTAGGTTATTGAAGTCACAGTCGCTATTGTAAACAGTACATTCATCAGCAAAAAAGATCACACGAAGAGTGCTTTAAAGATAATGGTAAGTCGTTAATATAGATAGCAAAGAGAAGAGAACCAATAATGGAGCCTTGAGGAATACCAATATCAACCACAGAAGAGTCAGATATTTTGTTTCTAAAGCGAACTACTTGTTTTCTACCTGAGAGAAAAGATGTAATACATTTTGTTAGGTCAGGGTGTAATCTGTAAAAGCTTTTTTGCAAGAATTTCATGATCAATCATATCAAAGGCTTTCTTTAACTAACAAAGACAGCACCATATAATTTGTCATCAATTATATTAGACAACCAGCTTTCTATCATTTTAGTTAATACTGTGTGGCAGGAGTGATTTGGTCTAAAACTTGACTGACTGTCTTTTAGTAGATTGTTTTCCTGCATGTGTAGAAGTGTTAACTTTTGTATATGTTTTTCAAGAGGTTTAGATAATGATGACAGAATGGATATGGGTCTATAGTTTGAGAGGTCACTAGTCTGTCCAGATTTAAAAAGAGGAAACACTTTGGCGAATTTAAAAGCGTCAGGGAAATAATGTTTGTCAATGCACAAATTGTATAAGTATGTTAGTGTGTCTATGATAACTGGTGCAGCGTAGCGTAGTATCTTGTTACTAATGTCATCACATCCTGCTGAGTTAGTGTTTTTAAAAGACCACATGTAGTTATAAACCTCATCGACTGTGATTTGAAATTTAATTGGTATGTCCAGTAGTATCGCTGCGAGAGCTACACATACCACGGCGCCTCTGCTCTAGAGGCCGTCTACGTCCGAAATACACCCATACTGGTGAAATATGCTTAAACTGGCACACACCACGGGTGGAACTTGATGGCCAGGCATGTCACACCACCTCCGCTCTAGAGGTTGGTCACGCCCGATATACACCCATATTGGTGAAATATGCCTAAACCGGCTCATACCAGGGGTGAAACTTAAAGGCTACGCATGTCGGGGTACCTCTGCTCTAGAGGTCGGTCACGTGCCATACTGGGATAATATGCCTAAACCGGCTCAACCCAGGGGTGGAAGTCACTAGTGGCGAGGATTCGTCCTCCTGGACAAAAGCTCCATCCTGGTCACAACTAGGAAAGGTAACGGCCACGACCACAAAATGCTGAAGTCGGAGACACTGAACCAGGGCAGTCTAGATAGGCAACCACTTCTCACCCAGAGGGAATGTATGCGTATCCTAATCACGCTGAGGTTTTCCAGTGAGAAAGTCCAACACTAGACTGGTTGGGCAACCACCTCTCACCCGGCGGTGATACACGGGTATCTCAAAACACGTCGAGGTTTTACGGTGAGAAAGTCCATCTCTGGCCTGGGTGGGCTACCACTTCTCACCCAGCGGGGATATACTGATATTCTAAACACGTCGAGGTCTTCCAGTGAGAAAGTCCAACTCTAGACTAAACTGGTGCAACGAAAACCACGGTGTCACGCAATCCCGCTTCTGAGACCCACCAAGAATACAGACTCAAGCCGTGAGATGCTCTGAACCTCCTTATGGTCCTCTCGGGGATCTCGTATAGTCCTTTCGGGGACCACACGGAGGACCACGGGACCTAACGAGGACCACAGGCGTAAATTCAGTAGGATCTCAGGACGGTCTTGGTAGAAGGGAACGAAGAAGAAAAAGAAAAAGAAGAAGAAGAAGAAGAAGAAGAAGAAGAAGAAAACAATGGATTGTAGATAAAATAACTTAAAAAATATATTTGCTATATCTTATTCGTAAAATAAAAGTTCAGTACCAAAAAAAAAACTGTCAACTTTTATAAGAAAGCTGTGGTCTTGAACAATTCGGTTTTGTTTTTTTAGATAATGATAATTTGTTCTTTATTTTAGATAGAAATAATTTATTTTTTATTTTAAATAGCAAAAAATTTTCTTTATTTTAGATAGCAATAATTTGTTCTTTATTTTAGATAGCAATAATTTGAAGGTTAATTAGAATAGTAATTTTCTTAGAACTGATAGTTCGATCATTCGAACAGCCTAACATTTCTGTAGTACAAAAAATATTTAGTTTAATAATTAATCCCATCATCATCATCATAATCATCATCATCATCATCATCACCACCATCATCATCATCATCATCATCATCATCATCATCATCATCATCATCATCATCACCATCATCATCATCATCATCACCATCATCATCATCACCATCATCATCATCATCATCATCATCATCACATTAATGACAATAGGACGCTAGAATTTTCAGTTTCAATGCGGATGTTCAAACATTTGAAAGCCAAATTTGACTGCAACAAAAGGTCGTGGAGAATGTAATAATCATCATCATCATCGTCATCATCATCATCATCATCTGCCCTGCCTACTGACGTTAGCTATTATGCTTCTCCAGAGTACGTGATCTTCATACACGCCATTAGCTCAGTTGGTGATCTCCTCTCACACCATCCCGTCAGACTGTCCAGTATCATTTCTCTTGGTCTTTCTCTGGATCTTCTTCCTTCTATATTTCCTGTTGTTATAATATTTTCAATTCCCCCTCTTCTCATTGCATGTCCTATGAAAGTACATTGTCTCTCTCTCTTATTTTTTTGACAAGATATTTTGTCTCTCCAGCTCTTCTCATAAATTCTTCTTTAGTTATTTTTGCTGTCCAGGGGATTCGCAACATTCTTATAATAAACCACATTTCTGCTGCTTCCAATGATTTTTGTGCAGACCTGCCTATTATCCATGATTCACTTTCATATAATAAGATAGGTTCAATATAGCATTTTAGGACTCGTCTTCTAACATTCGTTGATAAGGATGTGTTGCATAATATGTTTCTCATTCTCTGAAATGCAGTCTTTGCTTAGCCTATTCTTTTCCTAATTTCTGTTCTGCATTTCCCATATCTCTGTCTTTTTGATGTTCAAAGTAAGACCTTTTTGTTCTGGAGAATGTAATACTATCTGTAAATCAAAGTCGTGGAAGATGTGATACCGTTTCTAAATCAAGGTCGTGGAAAATATTATACTGTCTGTAAACCAAGGTCGTGGAGGATGTGATACTGTCTGTAAATCAAGGTCGTGGAAAATGTGATATTGTCTGTAAATCAAGGTCATGGAAAATGTGACACTGTCTGTAAATCAAGGTCGTGGAGGATGTGATACTATTTATAAATCAGATTTTTTGTTAAGAATGAAAGCGGAAGCACAATTTTTATTCCTTGTGACCAGTGAACGTAATCTGGTCAGGTTAACCTACTGTTGTTTGACAAAATGAGATACTATGTATGCCTGTTAAATGTACTGCTTTTGTTGGGGTGTCGGGGGAATACTGTTATAGCAGGTATTTTCAGGTAAAACGTGCTATGAATACATTTGAAGAGCCCTACACAGTTAAGTTACACCGAGAACACAAACATCCATGTAAAACAAAATGTTTAAAAAAGAAATTAAAATGTCATCTCATGTGACTTCGGTCAGTTTCTAGTTTTCATATGCTGGATAAAAGAATTGCATTTCTTTAGAGTAAAAAAAAAATCTTTTCGGTACCTGGACTGAGCTGCAGCTAATAACAGAACTCATAATGTCCATTTTCAATCGGTTGTTTTGTAATTTATGTCAGGGTATCAAACGGATCCTCATTTAAATAAAAGTCCAACGTCCATGCCACTGACAGTAAAAAGAGTTTTAAAACAAAACCAAACCTGACAAAGATATGAAAACACATGAAGGTAGCAAAGATAGAGCATGGAAAATTGTGCTATTGTGAACGATCAAGTTTGGATCAAGGGGTGTACGTGTTTGACGTGAGCGTCATAGTCCACGTGATCTGGTAGTTGGTGGGGGGGGGGGGTGGGGGTTGATATATATATATATATATATATATATAGCTATGGAAAACGACTGACCAGAGAGATAGAGAGGCAATGCCTGCATTATGTCTGTGTCGTTTTGCTTATGGATGTGCTGTTAATTTCGGTGTAATATGGTTATCGTTAGTTATATTTTACCCGTTCCGACCTCATGTGTTGTTAGTTGTGCAGTCAGATGCCATGTAATGTTTGTGCCATTCTAGGTAAGAAGATAATTTGTGCTTGATGTCATGATTCTCCGCTTATTAATTGGTAACATGTATGTTTTTGTATTATGCTTTTATGTAGATGATCATGTGATTATCAGCACAGATGGTGCTGAAGTAGGTAATGGCAGCAGTGGCTGCAAGAGGAAATGCTATGGCACATATAATAATAATAATAATAATAATAATAATAATAATAAGTGTAGTATAGTTGTGGTGGATGGCACAGGCAGGGCCCAGTGAGCTGAGGGCCCCAGGTACATAGAGTACAATGTAAACATTGCAGACCGGATAAGCTACATCATGGAACTGATATTATATTTGCCATATTTTGCATTTTCATTGTTTTGTTCTTCACACTAATTTGCCTTTTATTGATGAATAATATTTTAATGTCATGTTGACTGTCGGTGCCAGTTGCTTTGGTTATGGGTTCAGTGTGAGATTAAAATTTGTTGTATTATTGAAATTCGACTTCGTGATTTGTATATTCCTGTCAATGTATCGTTGTATTTATTTTATGCTTTAGGATTTTGGGGACAATTAATACAAAATATACCAAGGAGGAAGGGGCTGACCTGGGTTGGCGGTCATGATGGGATGAGGGTGAGGTAGTTAGGCTATCTAGTACGATAGTACACTCTTGGTAAAGTATTCCCTCCATTAGTTATAAAATATAACTTGCACCAACAAGATTTACACTATATTGATGACAGTTATCAAGGTTGGCAGATCCGTCATGGTGAGACACTGTTCGGTCCTTCCGTCGATGCTTCTAGTAACAGACCCATTCTAGCTAATTTGGCTACTACAAGGTAGAAAACCGATTCGAACGATATTAGAGAAAGATCATTACGACTGGTTGCTGACAATTGTAAACATAAGAATAGAAATGACAGACACAATGACGCCGAGAATGAGACATGCTGAGGAAAGACGTCAATAAGTATAGTGGGCCGACATTATCATCTTGTTTGTGAAATAAGAGGTGACAGCAAACAGTCAGGCAACTGAGAAAACTGGGCAGGGACGTTAGAAGTGTTTAAGAAAAGCAAAAGTCTGGTAGGCGGCGTACCAGACTAGTAATCGGTCAACAGATACAGGTAGAGTGCCATAGGCAATAAAACTGAGGGATTGACATTCGACATCACTAAACTGACAGGTTATGACAGGTAAGAAACAATCTGTACGCGGATCGAAATCAGTGCACCAATTAGAGGCGTTGCAGGAATACCATTGGGAGTTCACCAAACTGGATTTAGAGATAAAAGAAGGAGACCAAGAGAGAAGGAAGATTCTGATTCAGATACACTAAAACAATAATACATCAGTCAGACAGGAATAATTGATGAATAAGTATACACAACTAAGTACACCCAACTAAGTATACACAACTAAGTATACCTTAAGTATACACAACTAAGTATGCATGAATTATACACAACTAAGTATACACGAAGTATGCCCGAAGTCACTGCTGTATTTTCGTTAATTACTAAAACTGTTCCTACTTTTTTCTAGTTTGTACTTAGTCAAACAGATACAGACAGATTTAGTAGGATATTTAGAGAGATAGATTAAGTTGAAGTGCACCCTGAAAATAGGCAGATAGATATAGAATCAGACAGGCATGCTAGACTGACATGCAGATACTTCGGAGAGGTAGCGGGGAAATAAATATCAATAATGGGTGTAGTGAATAGAAAGAACTCGACTTATATTTCGCGAAAGGTTCACGAGAGAAAGAGAGAGAGAGAGAGAGAGAGAGAGATTAGATAGATAGACAGACAGACAGACAGATAGATAGATAGATAGATAGATAGATAGATAGTTAGATAGATAGATAGATAGATAGATAGATAGATAGATAGATAGATAGATAGATAGATAGATAGATAGATAGATAGATAGATAGATAGATAGATAGATAGAGAGACGTCTACTAATGCTCGAGTAGTCGATTGAATGTACATTTTAAAGTGTGTGTAGGAACAAAGTATTGGCTCACATAGATCTAGAAACAAGATAAGGAAGTTTGATTACTAAATACTGAGTTCACGTTTATAGCTAGTCCCAGTTTCCGAGTTGTTCTCAGGTTATTTTTAACACTGACACAAACATTTTGTAACGCTGCCACGTATCTCTAAGAATATACTCGTATTTAGTGACTTATCATGGGACAAAGAAGAAGGACGATCAAAGTTGTCATGAGTCAGAAAACTGAAAAAGGGTCTGATGTAGTGAAAAAAAAGTATTTTTATTTCTTTGTTCCGGTTCTACAATAAAAACTCTGACAGGGAAATAAGTTGGCCGATATACAAGGTCCGACAATTATAACAGTATAGGATTAGGAAATAGGGTTATATATATATATATATAATTGGAGGATACAATATTAACAACCTTCGGTATGCTGACGACACAGTACTGATAGCTGAGAATCAACAAGACCTGCAAAATCTCTTGGATAAAGTCGCCAAAGAAAGTGAACAGAAAGACCTTACTTTGAACACAAAAAAGACAGAGACTATGGTTATATCTAATAAACAGAATCCACCAAAATGCAGTATAATATTAAACGGAACTATTCTAAAGCGGGTGCAGAAATTAAAATACCTTGGAGAAGTAATAACTTCGTATGAGAAATCCAAAACAGAAATTAGGAACAGAATAGGCCAAGCAAAGGCTGCATTTAAGAGAATGAGAAACATATTATACAACACATCCTTATCAATGAATGTTATAAAACAAGTTCTAAAATGCTATATTGAACCTATCTTGTTCTATGGAAGTGAATCATGGACAATAGGCAAGTCTGCACAAAAATCATTGGAAGCAGCAGAAATGTGGTTTATTAGAAGAATGTTGCGAATCCCTTGGACAGCAAAAATAACTAATGAATAATGTAGGAGAAGAGCTGGAGAGACAAAAAAAAACTTTGTCAAAAAAAATAAGAGAGAGACAATGTACTTTCATAGGACATGCAATGAGAAGAGGGGGCATTGAAAATATTATAACAACAGGAAAAATAGAAGGAAGAAGATCCAGAGGAAGACCTAGAGAAATGATACTAGACAGTCTGACGGGATGGTATGAGAGGTGATCACCGACTTAGCTGATGGCCTGCTTGAAGGATCGTGTACTCTGAAGAAGCATAATAGCCAACGCCAGTCGACACAGCTCCTGATGATGATGATGTTATAATAAAGTAGTAGTCTCCCCTGCAGAGAGGAAAGTTTGGATTTGTAGGCGTGAAGCGGGAAAATCCGTTGTAAAGTCGCACGTATTTGTACTTGTAATGAACGTATTGGTAGAAGTAGACGATATTAGAGGCAGACGACTTGTAGGAAAGTAACGATTAGAAAGGGCAAAAGGAGACTCCTTAAAAAAATGTAGATTTAGAGAAGTTTTCATTGATAGTTAGTAGTTAGC
The DNA here is from genome assembly GCA_009760885.1 of Achatina immaculata. Lineage (NCBI taxonomy): Eukaryota > Metazoa > Mollusca > Gastropoda > Stylommatophora > Achatinidae > Lissachatina > Lissachatina immaculata. The sequence goes on from CM019698.1 coordinate 2,317,751, forward strand.
TGGGCTCTCGTGATGAAAGTGAATAAAGTGTAGTCTGTCCTTATAGAAATACTTAGTGGTTGTCAAGATTTGTCCTTTTGAGAGCAGTTTCTCAGATTTATTAGTTTCGAGTGTAGGATACCTGTAACAAGCAATGTCCTCCAGCATCATGTTCGAGTAGAGGTCGTCCCATGGCTATGACAAGTCGCCCGAACACCATCTCATATTATTGTAAAACTTCATCAGTCCTTTCACAGGCAACATCCACAACAAATGGCTTTCATTAATAAACGTGATTTATCTTGTAGTATAAAGAGTTAGTATAGAGTTAGTTGGTCGCTGATTTATGTTGTAGCGCAACTGTGAGGTGACATGTGTAGTTGATTTCTCTAAACAATCCACAGTATTGTATGAACTCTATCTTAATTGTTCCTGTGTTATGTAATACTACACAGAGAGTATCAATGTAATGGAAATGTGGCTGTTAGTTCTTCACAGAGACACAAAGTGCTCAACAAACCAACAATTACAGTCATCAGCATAGAAGAATAAAACAATCAAGAACACATCATTAAAAGTACACTGATTCGCCTCTAGAAAGAACCAACACATAAAGAAACAAAATTCTACTTTACAATTAAGTAATGAGACTAATTACATAAAAAATAAAATAAACAACAGTTGAAGATATAACCTGTATTTTAATCAAAGTAAGCCCCTTGTGCATTGATACAACGAGTGGCACTATCTAACAAACACTGGAACGACCTCTGCAGTTCTTCTGTTGGTATGACGCTTAAACTCGATGTTAGGGCCTTTGGACGTCATCAGTATCGTCAAATAAACGTCTTTTCAATGCTAACTTTAGTTTTGGGAATAGAAAATAATCTCAGGGAGACACCTCTGGGGAATAGGGTGGATGGTTGAGAACACACACTTGTTTTTTTTTTTTTTGGGGGGGGGGGGCATAAATTCTTGTACAAGTACCGCCCGGTGAGCCGGTGCATTATCATGAAGAAGGAAAAAACTGCCATGTGTTGAATGCTCGGATCAGACTCTGAGAACCCTTTTCAACAGGCGTTTCAAAACACTCGAATGAACTTTGGCAGTGATAGTCTGTCTCTCTGGAATAAAGTGAAGAACTCCTTTGCTGTCGTAGAAACACACCAACATTGTCTTCACTTTCGACTACTGAAGACGAATTACTTTGCCTTTTGGTGATGTTATGACTTCCACTGAGTACTTTGACATTTAGTTGTGGGATCATAACGGAAAATCCATGTTTCATCCTCTGCAACAATCAAATTTAAGAAACGTTTATTTCCGCGACACGTTTTGATGATGTCTTTTGCCTACTGAACACGCCGATGTTTTTGGACATCAGACAACTAATGTGGTACAAACCGGCAATCAATTTTTTCTTGCCAAAATCTTCCACTAACATTTTACGAATGGTCTCTTGGTTAACACCAAATTCGTCTGCCATCATCCTCATAGTCAAACAACGATCTTCTTGTATCCGTTCTCTGACTTTTGCAATGAGTTCCTCATTACGAACAGGAACTGGGCGTCCATGTCTAGTTGCATTTGTAATCGTTTCCATATCACTTTTCAGTCGTGAATACCACCTGAATAGCTGTGCACGAGATAAACAGTTATCTCCATAAACGTGTCACATCAATTCAACTTTTTCCGAGTTTTAAACAGAATTTAATGTTAGCTTTTTGTTCCATGCTGATTACGTAACAATGCACCTCGGACCAGGTGAACAAAATGGCAGCTTGTTTGTCACCTGCTTATCGGGTGGCGATGAAAAGTAGCCAGATCAAAGACGAAGATTGCCTCTTTGGTTACCATGCTTTCTTTCCAAGATGGCATTTTTTGTCTTGGCCATAATAAAACCAGTCTCGTTATTTAATTGTCGGACCTTGTAATTTCTCTATACATATAGATTAATTTCTCTGTGAGTCTAGCTGTAACTTCTATGTGCATCTAGTTTTAGTTTCTATATGCATCTAGTTTTAGTTTCTCTGTGTATCTAATTTTAGTTTCTATATGCATTTAGTTTTAATTACTCTGTGATCTAGTTTCAGTTTCTATATGTATCTAGTTTTAGTTTCCATATGCGTCTAGTTTTAGTTTCTCTGTCCATCTAATTTTAACTGTGTGTTCTTGAAACATCATTTTGTGAGCAGTTATACACGTATTCTGATTCAGTTTTGCCCAGAATAACGTATGTGAGATCTCAGTATTTTGCATTTTACTTTTAAATTAATGTAGCTTTTACATTAATGTAGCTTTTAAATTAATGTAGTTTTTACATTTCACGACAAGAAAGAAACCTGTGATCCCTTTCTTTTTTAAATGTTCTTCAAGTGAAACTACTTCATAAAACATGTCCGTTCATCTTGAAATCAAAATTAATATCTTTCACTTGCGAAGAAACAAAAATGGATGGCTAAGTACTGAAGTGATTGGTCTTTGTGACCAATCTCTCATACATCCTGCTAGACCAGTGATTCTACTATACTCATCTTTTGTCTGTAGGTCCATTTTCTTACCTGAGAGCAGCAGTGGACCACCTTTCCTGCCCTGAGAACAGCTATAGATCCCTTTCTCCGTTCTGCTTTGGAAACAGCTGTGGATCTCCTTCTCCGTTCTGCCTTGGGAACAGCTGTGGATCTCTGATTTAAAATAAAGGAATAAACAGAATCCAGATGATGCTAGATTTTTTTTTTTAAATCGAGTCCAATCACTTTGTGGTCTGTGGGCTCAAAAATCCATCCATGGGCGTCCACGTACTCCATTATGCTAGACCAGTCTCGGTCGGGAACTTAAACAACATGACTCTTGCCAGAAAAAGTAGCCGTGTCTTGCCTTGTCTTGTCTCGTCTTGTCTTGCCTTGTCTTGTCTTGTTTTGTCTTGCCTTGTCTTGTCTTGTCTTGCCTTATCTTGTCTTGCCTTGTCTTGTCTTGCCTTGTCTTGTCTTGCCTTGTCTTGTCTTGTTTTGTCTAGTCCTGCCTTGTCTTGCCTTGTCTTGTCTTGTTTTGTCTAGTCTTGCCTTGTCTTGTCTTGTCTTCTAGCCTACCTTATATACGTTTCGATGTCGAGGGGACAGATGACAGTTTGCTTCATATAATAGGATATTTAATAGTTGTGTAATTTTCCCCTTCCCATCTCCTGCGTGGGCGGCCTCTTCCTCTGTTACCTGCAGATCTTAGTGTGAATGTTGTCTGTGATATACTGTCTGGTGGTAGCCATACATAAAATAGCCAAACCATTTGACTTAGTGTTTCTGGATATAATATAACACTGGTGTTACTCCAAACTTTGCCCTGGTGGTGTCGTTTCTGATGTTGGTCTCTTCTTGTAACATTAAGTATTCTCCTTAAACATCACATTTCTGTCGTGTTGATTTTTCTTTTGTTCTTGGCTGTTAGTGTCCATGTTTGATATTGATAGCATAGAGCTGGGAGGAAAACTGTGTTATGCAGTGCCTTTTTTGCTTCATTTGTGATGTGTTTGTTCTTCGGTAAAGTGTAATTTATCCCATGACCTGATTTGCTTTATTGCTTCTGTTCTCAGTCTCGGCGTCAATTTTTCCCTAGGATGATATGTTACCTAGGTATTTGAAATGTTCACTTGTTTCAAGGGCTGGTTGTCTAGGATGATATTATGCTACCTAGGTATTTGAAATGTTCACTTGTTTCAAGGGCTGGTTGTCTAGGATGATATTATGCTACCTATGTATTTGAAATGTTTCATTTGTTTCAAGGGCTGGTTGCCTAGGAAGATCTTTGTTTGCGTTTCTTCTCTCCCTATGGTCATGACTTATATTTTTTCAGCACTGACCTTCGTGTTGTGGCTTTTACATGCCCTTGTTAAATTATCAATGTCCTGCTGTAGGTCTTTTTCTGATGTGGCTATAAGTGCTTGATCATCAGCAAAAAGGAGTTAATTTATGGTCCACCTATTGGATATGTCTTCTGGAAGGTGTTGTAGGTTTATCTGCATTCTTTCTGGGGTTGAGCTATGGGGCAGCTTTGTGGTGGAGTTTTTACTATGTATGTTAGCTACTTTACAGATGGTGTCAATGTATGTTATGAATAGTAAGGGGGATAGTACACATCCCTGCCTCACTCCAGATTTCATGATGAATGGTTATGCATTTGTTGTAAGTGTACATTGACTGTTTTGTATATGTTTTTGCATAGGTTGATCAAATGTGTACTAATTCCATAACGATGTACGATTTCCAAAGTTTATATCTATCCATTCTATCAAATGCTTTTTCTTCATCAGCGTGAGCTATATGCAGTATCTGGTTGTGTTCAACAGATTTTTATGTGGCCAGACTGACCAAATCATCCTCTAGAGTACCTAAAGTTCAAGGAAAATATATAAACAAACGCCCTGTCCTCAAATTCAAATGAAATGCCTCAGTGGCACGGAACATCTCTTTATACTACACTGAAAATTTGAATTTTATGACTTTTATTTTATTCACATTGCTGGTGTGATTTCTAGGATTTACACTCCCTTCTCACTTGTAACACATAGTTCAGAACCTCCTCGCAGTATCAGATTACAACCCCTCTACCTTAACTATAATCATTTATTTCACCCTCTCGGTTAGATTACCATTGCATCACTCTCTACCATTTCCATGGTTCCCCTCCCCTCCCCCTCTTTATTTACCACCCACCTATCACACATCATAAGTCTCCATTTGAATATTGTCTACACTCCACCATGCGCACTTCTGAACACAGGCCTCTTACAAGTCACAGCTTCTTACAAGTCACAACTAAGTGCTCCGTTCATTTTATTTTATTCTAATTTTTTTTTCCATTTTTATGTTTTACATAGCATTCATGTGAGTTTATATTTGATCTTCTCTCTCTATTTATTCGTCCTGCGTGTTTTTCTAAAAAAAAGGTTCACACCGAAACTGCGTGGTCGTTAAATAATAAAGCTGTTCTACTGTTTCCTTGATTTATACATAACCCCACAGGTTGCAAGAGGGATAGAAAGAACTGAAGCACAGATAGAAGTTTCCATTGTTACGGCTCATGATTCTCTTGCTGTAGTTCGATTCTGTACACTTTCACTTAGAACATAAACACTACAAGTAAATGTCAATTTAGCCAACACACACACACACTTACAATTCATCTGGTTTTTTTAAAATCACTTATTTCAGAAGTTTTATATTTATCCAGTATTCAACTGCAACATTTATGATACAAAAAGGCTGCCAGGTTATGCAGACAAAGAAGGGACCTAAAAATACACGAGTTTCTATTTTGTTTGTGACGTGGCTGTTAAAGGAAATTACCGTTGCATGAAAGTTTAAGTTTCATAATGGTTATAATAAGCATTAGGGACTGAGAAGCTGCCATTTTATACAAAAGTAAGGCAAGGGCTGTAACTAGCAGCGGCAGAACTGAGATTATAAAACTATTCTCCAGTCTAAAGAGCTTTTAATCACTTTCACCCAAAGTTAGCTTGCGAGTCTAAACTACAGGTAGGCCATTTATTTCGTATTTACTTAAGTGTTATTGATCTCTAGTATTATGAAAGTTCAAATCTGTTATTATGACTTGTGATATGTGTGATGCAAATGAGTGAATATTCTTTGTAGTACATAAATAAATCACTGTAACACACTGAAGTTAATATTTACACTATATTGTTGTGTCAACATTATCAGAATTATAGAAGTGAGTTAGCCAAGTTTATTGTTTTACAAATATTGCTTGTAATACGTAAACTAATGTAAGAACAAAATTCACTCTTTATGAGCCATACAGGTGGGAGTTGGTGATCATGTTTCGCCACTTTGCGCATTCTTTGGCGTGTTAATTCAGTTCGGCTGAAGCATAACATAATGGGAAGTACGTGGTGGCTTTTCTTTCAGCTTCGTCGTTTGGCTTTTTTTTCCGTGTAGACTTCCTCTAAAGAAGAATTTAACTTCAAAGTAGGTGTATTTTTTTAAATAAAATTTTACGAACGTGTAAGTGACTATCCGTCAGCGCGCCCGCGGATGTGTGTGTGCGTGTGTGTTAGAGGGTGTATTTTTAAAGTATCTACCAAGTTGCTGAACAATTGCGTGCTGTGTCTCAGAGAGATAGTGTTAAGGCACAAGTTGTGATCTGTTTAAGAACATGGACAAGTTGGGGAAGGAACCATTATCACAAGACCATGCACAAGCGTATCACTGAGTTTCTTGATGAATAATACAACAATATATTACACCAAAATCTAACTAAAGTACAACAATATATTGTACCAAAATCTAACTAAAGTACAAGAATATATTGTACCAAAATCTAACTAAAGTACAACAATATATTGTACCAAAATCTAACTAAAGTATAACAATATATTGTACCAAAATCTAACTAAAGTACAACAATATATTGTACCAAAATCTAACTAAAGTAGAACAATATATTGTAGCAAAATCTAACTAAAGTACAACAATATATTGTAGCAAAGTCTAACTAAAGTACACATCACACTGACCAGGGGATGCCTACACTTAACTGGAGAAGTAACCTAATTAATTAAGAAAATCTCAAGTGCTGAATCTACACGGATGGATCAGGAGAAAGAGGTGCTAAAAAGGATGTGGTTTTGCAGCATCCTCCGAAGGAAAATTACTCATGACCATGACCGGAGCATACCGCAGCACCTGCTCAAGCATGCTGATGGAAAATTGAGGCTCTCACACAAACCCTGAAATGGCTTATGGCCCAGAAGGTAGAACGAACAACAATCATCACTGGGTCTCAAAGTCTGTTAAGAAAGATAGAACACTGTAACATTATAAGCTGGTGGTTGAACATAAAATCCAAAACGCAGATCCAAACATCACAAGGATAAACTGTCCGGGGCATTCTAGTGTTGATAGCAACGGAAAAGCTGATCAACTTGCAGTCAGGACTAACTAGGAAGCAGCAAATTGGACAAACAAGACGTACATCAATCTCTCAAGGAGCAAACTGGACAAACAAGACATACATCAATCTCTGAAGCAGCAAGTCGAAGAATCTACACAAAAACCTTCCTCAAAAATTACCTATCACACTCGGTCAATGGCTTACATGCAGCCAGAGTAAGTGGAAGCAAATTCAAGTTATGTTCTGGAATACAAGCAATTTTCAACCAACAGAGAATTGGCTTGATATCAGCCAAAACATAAAAGGACATCCTGAAGTAGAACGCTGAGTAGTTATGGGCATGTTCCAAGTGTAATGAAGTAGCCCTCCTGGGCCAGCAACAGAGTCAGGTCGTATCTATTATCGATGAAAATGCTAAAGAATATTTCAGCCTGACTCTCTAACAATGGCTCAAATTCCTACATACTCACACATCCATCGACCGACCTTCATTTTCTGCCAAGCAATGTAGGTGCCATGAGAAATGAAAGAGCGGACCGTATGCCATGGAGGATGGGCAGGCAATGGATCGAACAGACATTATCAGCGCTATAAGAGAAGCTGGCCGAAGAAACAACTGTCAATCAGTGTCGTTGTCAAGTCTGAAGGAGTTCGGGTTAAAACTTGGGGTACTGAAACCAAACAACTAATTGATTAACTAACTGACTAACTGACTAACTGACTTACTAACCAACTAACTAGCTAATTAAACATTGTGTGTGTGCGTGAAAACAATTTGAGAGCAATTTTAAGTTTTCTTAAACAAGTTATCTTTTTCAATACGCAATGTGAGACTGCCTCGGCACATTTCCTTTAAATTATTAAGGGTTGCCAAGTTTTTACATTTCTTAATTTTTTATCTTTTCCAGAAATACAGACTGTGTAAATTATAACGTTGTTTCTTAATTACATCACAACTCTTTTCTGTAGTCACAATGTCTGATAGCACCAGAACAAGTCGTCCTGTCTCAGAGGCCTGCTCTGCATCCTGCGTGGAGGATCAAGAGAGAACAAGAGTTATGGCTGTAAATGTTCATCAATTTCAAGAACAATTCCTACAGTGCCACATCTGTGTACAGACGTATAACAAGACAGATAGAAAAGCAAAGACATTGTCTTGTGGTCACATATTTTGTATGTCATGTTTGATGAAAATCTTTGATAAAGGACCGTACAGTATAAATCGGCTGAAATGCCCGATATGTCGAAAGGAAATCTTTATCAGAAAAAAAGAAATCTGCAATTTAACCCCAGCTTTTCATATTGAACAAATGCTGGATTTGGTGGCCAGCGCTGAAACAAGAAATATTTGCTCTAAACATCGCGGCCAGGAATTGAACTCTTACTGCACAAAATGCTCCTCTCCAGTGTGCCGAGACTGTACAGTTGTTGATCATAAGGAAACAGACGGCCACAAAATAACAGATATGTCTCGAGTATTAGACGAGAAGCGTCACGAGTCTAGCGAACTTAAACTGGTCTGCGAAATAACTTTAGAAAAACTGAAATTAAGATTAAAGCGCTTGACAAATGCTGCAGCATATCAGAACAAAGGCAGAGAATATTTAATGAAGAAAGTTGATTTCACAGTTACTGAGTACATTAACATCATGAAACAACGACACAAACAACTGAAATCAGGGATAGCTAAAACAGTCACAGATCTGAAAACCAGAATTAAAAAGCAAAATGATCACGTCAAAGAACACGTGAGACAATTTCAAGAGTTTTATGATGATTTTTGTCAGTCTAGTAACAGTAAAGATGTCCATAAACTTCTGACTATGAATGAAGAGATGAGAGAACAGGAAGAAAAGTTTAGGATCTTAGCGAACGAAAATGACGATGAGCTGTTCAAGATTTGTGACGTCTACTTTGAAGACGAGGACCTCAGCTCTAGTTTGAGAAGCATTGGAAAGATCATGATAGAAGAACGGCCAGACATTCAGGTATGAATTATTTTGATACAGCAACTAAACTATAATAAGTATTTATATATTTAGCCTTATTTCACTTTTTAAGTTTTCGTGAATAAAATAATTAGGGACAAATAATTATCATTTTCTATTATGCAGGATCAAATCTTAGTCACATCTCAGCTTATAACTTGCTAGTTTTTATCCCCTGTGCACTCCTACTTTTATTTTGAGTGACCTGGCTGACCGCTATTATTAAACATTTACAAGCTCTGTCAGGCAAACCTTCTATATTTTATCTCAATGTACTCTAATCGAGAATAGTGAAATGTTTAAAGAAATGAAGACATTGACGAGAAATGTCACACCTAAGCTAAATGTAATTTGTGACAAAATGGGGGAATACCTTGACAGAGATAGAGGAAATTCTAGAAAGATGGAAGGAATATTGCAGAGGAATGTATGAAACAAGTGACTATGAAAGCAGAAATCAACAGTGTGAATAATTATTGGAGGAGAAAGAACCAGAACCGACAATAGAAGAAATTTTGTGGGCAATAAAGAATCTGAAAAATGGTAAATCACCAGGATGTGATAACAACTGAGTTTATTAAAGCAGGAGGAAAGGAAAGTGCAATAATCTATCATGCACTACGTAAAAAGATATGACATTCAAGTATTTGGCCAAAAGAATGTAAAATAACTATATTCATACAAGGCCAAAAAGGGTAACCTGAAGTTATGTACAAACTACAGAACTGTTGCCCTGATTAGTCATGTCAGTAAAATTCTGTTAAAAATCATAATGGGTAGAGTTCGTAAGAAAATAGAAGAAGTCAATTTGGTCCAAGCTGGTTTCAGGCAAGGAAGAGGATCAAGAGATCATATATTAAATATAAGATTAATAATAGAGAAATGCAGAGAGTTTAATGTGAATCTATAATTTAGCCTTTATAGACTACTAAATGGCATGTGATTGTGTACAACACTAGAAACCTTGTAATTAATGGAAAAAATGAGATTTCCAACACATTTGATACAATTAACATCACTGCTGTATCTATACCAACAAGCAATAGTAAGAATAAATAGTGAAACAACTTGATCTGACATAAAACAAGGGGTCCGTCAGGGGTGCATATTGTCGCCTTACTTATTTAACGTGTATACTGAAAATATAATGAGGAATGTTAGAGAAGATGCAGACAAAGAATATTACGATGCCATAACAATTGAACAACAACCAGTCTCATGGGTGATCAGGAAATGGAGATGGACATATGTTGGTCACTTGATGAGAAGAAATGATCAGATAATCCCAAAACAATCTATCAAGTAGAACACAATAGGCCGAAGAAAAAGAGGCAGACCGCATGAAACTCTGAAGTGGACATTATTAAGGGAGGCCAAATTAACAGGCATAAAATCCTTTGATGAGGTTGAAAGACTCGCCGAAGACAGGAAAAATTGGCGAACTACTTTGCGAGCCCTATATGACGTTTAACGGCACGGGAAGGATATAAGATAATAAGATATAAGATAACAATTGGAGGTTATGAAATATAAGAGATTAGATATGCTGATGAAACAGTATTACTATCCACAACACAAAAAGGAATGGAAAAACTAATTATGTCAGTCCGTAAGAATAGTGAAGAGCAAAACCTCTATCTTAATGCGAAGAAAAGTAAATTGATGACAACTGACAAAACAAACAAGGCAGCTGATATATGTATCAATGAGGAAAAAGTGGAAGAAGTGGTGAATTTTGAATATCTTGGATCACTGCTAACTAATAATGGAGATACAATAAGGGAAATTAAAAGGAGGACATCTATCGCTCTTCAGAAAGTAAAACAACTAAAGAATCTGTGGAGAGGAACAGACAGAACTACAAAAATAAGACTTTTAAAGGCATGCATTTTCCCATTACAACATATTCGTGTGAGACCTGGACACTTAACAAAACAGCTGAGAAACACATAAATGCCTTTGAATGTAACTACTACAGAAGAGTTCTTCAAATATCATGGACACAAAAAGAACAAATATATTCATACTACAAGAACTTAATATTGAAGAAGACTGGCTAGTAAAGAGTATTAAACAGAGAAAACTTAAATATTTTGGACACATTAAACGTCATGATAATCTAGAGAAGACCGTCTTGGAAGGGTACATAATGGGAAAAAAAGAGAGGAAGACCAAGGCGAAGATGGCTGCAAGACATCGTTGATGATCTGCAAATGGATGCATCAGCAGCAGGCCATGTTGCTCACAACCGAGAGGCCTACAGGAGTGTTGTTAGGGAGGCAAAGTTCCACAAGGGACATGCATGTGAATGAATGAATGTACTTTAATCACTCTGAAACACACTCATCAGTGCCGTTGATACTTCTCTCTCCTTCTTTCTCTCTCTTCATCTATTTCTGTTTCTCTTTTTCTAATGTCTACATTGGCAAAGATTGAATACACACTTGATTTTTCTTCTCACATTAGCGTGTTCACCGATTAATGAAAATGCAGAGAAAAGATACAAAGTGTGAAATTGTTTGAACATACAAATGTTTTTGCTTTTGTTTTAGTCAAGAAATTTGTTGAAGAATGGGCCATTTTAGTAAATAAATATTTTAGTCTTCCATCCGTTTTATAGAAGAAAAAGGGGCAGACCGCGTGAAACTCTAAAGAGGACATTATTAAGAGAGGCCAAGTTAACAGGCATAAAATCCTTTGATGAGGTTGAAAGACTCGCCGAAGACAGGAAAAATTGGCGAACTACTTTGCGAGCCCTATGTGACGTCTAACGGCACGGGAAGGATATAAGATATAAGATATAAGATAAGATCCGTTTTATAATTTCTGTATGAAATAATTTGAGATTGTTCTACTGTATCCTTCTGTCATAACATTGTTTGAATCAAACACCGGTCACCACAACTCTCGTTTTCCTTATACATCAAAGTTTGTTTCCTCTTCTACAAAGATCAGATTGGTTTTCCTACGTTACTACAAACTGGTGTACCTATTTTACTACAAATTGGTGTACCTACTTTACTAGAAATTGGTGTACCTAATTTGCTGCAAATTGATGTACCTACATTACTACAAATTGATGTACCTACATTACTACAAATTGGTGTACCTACTTTACGACATATTGGTGTACCTATTTTACTGCAAATTGGTGTACCTACTTAACTACATATTGATGTACCTACTTTACTACAAACTGTTGTACCTACTTTAGGACCGGTTTACATTAACTCTTAACACTGTACTAAAGAACATTCGTGGTCCACGAACATTTTTTTTTTGTAAATAAAAATATGGAGCGTGACGTTTTACTGGAAAATGACGAAATGCCTATTTTTAGCTTTTAACCTAGTTACAAATACGATCTTCCGAATATAAGTAAAGAAAAACATGCTTGTAATTATAAAAAAAGTAATTAAGATTCGTTTAAACTGTTCATAGACAACACGAATTGAAAAAAAAATTGATGTCTTATTTAACTCTCTCTCTCTCTCCCTACAACTACAAGCTTTCCCAATATCTATTTGATGTCGACCACATGCCTCTATGAATTATAAAACTTAAAAGTTATCTTAAACTGCTCTTACAAAGACCGAATGCAATTAATTGTTTTCTGAATAGTCCCGAAAATTTTGTTTAGTATATAGTCATTTATAATGTATGTAGTTACTTCTGTACTGAGTGAATGTTTAAGAGCGAAACGTAAATGTTATATTTTATTTTATATCTCTCAGCTTCAATGTTAGTTATGTTTGTTGTATGAACAGCATATATTTGTAGAATGTCTGGAATAGAGTGAAAGATGTATGATAAAGGGCAGAATGTCAGACGGGCCTGCGTGCCCAATTCTTAACTCTTTTGAAATAAAGATCAATCAACCAATCAATCAATCAATCAATCAGAATGTATGAAACAGGAAAAAGTAGGAGCAGCTTTATTACTTAACGATTACAAAGTTGTGACGTTTCGGCGTGAGCCTTAATCATACAAAAACATACAGGACGAAGAAGTAGAGAGAGGAGATAATGTATATATTCACATGAATACTATTTAAAAAAAATTTTTTTTTAAAGAGTACTTAGCTGTAAATTGAAAGGTGTGGCTAGTCCGGCGGTGTGTGTCAGGAATGGATTTAGTAGAACGTGGAGAGTTTAAATAGAGATCAGTGACATGTGGTCGGTGGGTTGTAACTGGGGGTGGTGGATGGGGAACCGGGGAAGGGAGAGAGAGTGTGTGATGCAATATTGACCTAGCTAGGAGAAGTTGAAACAGATGATTGGCGAAGAGGGGTTGCAGAGTGATGCTGTGAGGAAGTTTGAAAAGTAAGAAGGAGTGGACTTTGTGGAGAGGTACTGTAGTGAGTGAAGAGAATGTTACGTGTAACTAAACAGCGAGTTTAACCCATGTGGTTCCAGCGTCCCATAATTTTGAATGCAGCGGTTCTCAAGTGCCAGGCGGCTTGTGTTATCTGCGTGACATTGTTTGATGGCTGTTACCATAAAGTCAGATTTGCCTCTGAGGTTGGGGCCATTGAAATGGTTTGGGACTGGTTTCGAAGCATGCTGGGTGATGTCGTACAGATGTTTTTGCATGCGGTCCCCTAATCTGAAGTCAGTCTCACCAATATATGTTATCCTGCATCTTTTGCAAACGATGACATATATCACATTACGGGACTCGCATGTGAATCCCTCATGAACGATGAGGATAGTTTTGGGAAAGGTGATTGTTTTCGTTTCCCAGACTACAGGGCAGGTAACGCAGCGGGGGCCGTTACATTTTCTGGTGCCAACATATGTAAGGCTCTGCTTCAGGTGGCTGTGGACGAGGATGTCCTTAAGGTTTGGCTCACGTTTGTATGCCAATAGGGGTGGATCAAAGAAAATGTCGCTAGTGTCGCAGTCGAGTTGGATTATCGGCAGATGACGATAAAGAATTTTCTTAACCATCTGACCGTGCGGCTGGAAAGGCAGTACTAACTTAACTCTGTCAGATGGAGTAACAGGCTTTTTCCTGAATACTTCTTTGCGGCTCATTAGTTGGATACGGTTGAAGGCTTCACGAAGGACCTTGTCTGGGTAGTGGCGATGACGGAAAAATTCTAATAACTTGTTGGACTGATCTATAAAGTCCAAATTATCCTGACAAATGCGGCGAAGACGGAGGAGTTGGGAGTATGGGATGGAGTTCTTACAGGCTTCAGGATGGGAAGTGTAAAGCAAATAGGTGTGGCTGTCGGTGGGCTTGTAAAATACAGAGGTGACAAGCCTGTTTGTGCTAATAGAGACTTTAATGTCTAAAAAGTTAACAGACTTGTCAGAAATTTCATAAGTGAATTTTATGTTGTTATTGATTGTATTGGCAAATTCAATAAATTTTTTAAGGTCTTCCTGTGCCATACTTGTGATTCCGATGCCATCATCGATGTACCTTTTATAGAATTCTGGAAGTCTGCCAGTGTAGGTTTCCCATAATTTGACTTCCAGAAAGCCCATAAATAGACAAGCATAGCTGGGACCCATTTTCGTTCAATCAATCAATCTCTCTCACTCTTTGAACCTTAAGTGCTCTAGAAACATGGGACATCGTCAAGGGTTTTCCACAAATGCCCGTCCTTTGCCTTCCTTTCCGCTCCTGTCCAAGTGAACCCTCTATTGCTCAACATCCTTTCTGTTCATCTCCATGTATCATTTGGTCTATCCTTACTTCTGTTCCCCTGCGGTGTCCATCTTAGTGCTATTTTTAGTAGTGAGTCATCAGTCATTCGGTGCACATGTCCCAACCATCGCCAGCGTCTTCCCTCAATAATTGCTGTCAGTGGCTTCATCTGCATCTCTGCCAACAAGATGTTATTTCTTATGGTGTTTGGCCAACATATTTTTCTAATTCTTCGTAAACAGTTAGTCTGGAAAGATTAAACTTGTTTTCTATAGTTTGTGTGATTATCATATGCATTCACTGCCATAGAGTAGAGCACTTAGAACATTACTCTTAAATATCCCGGTTTTCGTTTTCACGCTTAGTTTTTTTAGATTTCCATAAAGTCTGAAGCACTGCAAAAGCCTGCTTTGCTCTAGTAAGTCTGCTGTTGATGTCCTCTGTGCTGTCTCCATTTTCTACTACTCTACTGCCAAGGTATACAAATTCTCGGACCTCCTCCATTAAAATGCTATCTACTTTGAGTACATTTCTGTTGTTCACATTTTGCTTCATGAACTTTGTCTTTCCTACTTTGATCTTTAATCCTATATTGTTAGCATTCTAAGTTAGCCTGTGTATTTTATCTTCCATTTCTTTGTATCTGCTTGACAGCAGACAAATGTCGTCAGCAAAGTCAAGGTCCTCCAGCACTGTGTCGATAGTCATGTGTTCCTCTGCCTTTATCTGATGTTGTCTCCTTCATTACCCAGTCTACTTATTTACCTCACTTTATCAGAATTGGGTGTCTCAAAATTATGTAATACCTTTCCACACTCATAGTGTTAAGTCGGGCAAAATATGAAGACTTGTTTGCGGGTTTAATGTCTGTGGTATAAAAACAAAACAAGAAATTAAGAGAGATAAGAGAAGTGACGACTACAGTAAAACTGGCTCAGGTAATGAAGGTAGATAAAGGTGTATGGTGGGTAGAAACAAGAACGTAAGATTAACAAACATAAATGAAGAACACACAACAATCCAATATTTCTGCAAAAACGTTTTCAGCGATTACATACAAAAACAGCACAACGGATTAAAAAAAAGAAACATGAAAAATATACGAAAAATCAAGTACTGAGTTATTTCTAGTCTCCTCCTTGAGAGAAAGTCGAACAACAAAATGCGGCCAGACAAACGTAGGTAGGTACAAGTGAAAGAAGGCGATTTGCTGAGAAATAATATAAACAACATGACGTTATGTCCCACTTTGTCCCAGCTTGCTCTAATTGGATACCTATGGGGTAAATAAAAGCCGCCTCAATTGCGCAGATGATAAAAATGAGAAGACAGTATGGGGAAGAGTGGATAAAAGAAAGGTTCAGAAAGACTAGAGAGCACTAAGATAACAAGACAACCTGCTTTGAATACTTGGACAAGGGAGCTATCAAGAGGAAGTAAAGGAAGGACTGGAAATTAACGTAAGATAGCCTCGGGTAGAGAAGTATGTAGGTGGAAATGTAAAGCAGTTTTTAAAGAAAGCTAAATTTATTGTTAATTCCAGGTAGGTGGAGACAGCCACCCTGGAAAATATGGCGAAAGTTATAGAGCTTTCAGAGAACTTACATTGGAAGACTGTAGTTACAGAAATTTTCTTGATGCATCTAAGACGATACGTTGTTGAGGCGAGGCATGTTTCCTTCCCAAAGTCCATGTTATGAGTCAAGGATGGTTTGACCTGCACATCTCTTAACGTCATTTACACGTTTTATGTGCAGGCGGTGTGATATGAAGTTTATAGGGAGACTGGCTTAAGTTTAGAAGATCGCTTCTCACCAACATTTGAATGACATATCCAGGATGGCACGGACACCAGTCAACAAGAACTTCTACCAAGAAGTCTACTTGACTTTAATTCCCTTCTTTTTTTGTGATTATATAAGAAGTCAAATGTTACTATTCATCAAAGTTATTAGACTGAACATTTCCTAAAACTGATAGTTTTTAAAATAACTCATAATATCTATTTTTAGGATGACAGCAGTGATTCTTGGTCTACGTCAGACGAAACAGATTCAGATTAAGAGGAACATTTGTAAGGAGACCAGCGAAAGGTAAATTAAAATCTGTGTTAAATAAACATATTCCTGTTTCAAGACCAGTTTTCTTAACAAGACCCTACGGACTTAAATAAACAAAACTATATAACTAAAGATAAACATCAGAAGTCAATGATCACTTATCACACATGAAAGTCTTAACAGTTTGATCCTGGCAGTAATTCATTAATAAACTTTATGAAAATTAATTCGTTGTGTTTAAAATAATTTTAATAAGTACGAATAAAAAAACTATTCATTTATTTT
The DNA here is from genome assembly GCA_009760885.1 of Achatina immaculata. Taxonomy (NCBI): domain Eukaryota; kingdom Metazoa; phylum Mollusca; class Gastropoda; order Stylommatophora; family Achatinidae; genus Lissachatina; species Lissachatina immaculata. Next base: position 2,334,627 of record CM019698.1, read on the forward strand.
TCATTTACTTAAACACGTATATTAGTACTTACACTAACTACTGAATTCTATTCTCAGCAGAAAATTACTGAACCAGTTTCTGAAATGAACAACGGTTCTTTAACACGAAAAACCAAAGTTACGAATAAAAGACATGGAACAGGCTGTCTCTACTGCTCTCAGAACTCCCTAGTGACGGAGATGGACATATTTTAAATATCTGTAGATGTCACAATCAAACTGGTAAAATAAATAGAAACTGTAACATCAACACAAGACATATTTAATTTCATGTCTGTCATTAAAGAATAGGACAGTATTATAGATAAATGAAGAAGTTTCTTTGTTGCTTGGATTTTTCTGCTTTCTTCCCAGATATTTTGTTTTCTCTTTGCTTAATATAATGAGCGTTTAATTGTAATTTTCTTTACTTTTGTTGTTGTTGTTGTTAAAGCTATTCTTTACTGTATATTATCATTATCACTGATTATTTTCTGTACATGCATACCGGACGATGATTTTTAGAGTTTACCCATTTTTTTATCATTAATGTGATTCATTCATTTATTATAATTTCTCTTTTTCCTGCAGTAACAAGATTCAACCTTACGCTTTAAACACATGTTTCAACATACAATACTTCATTGTACAAAGTGTTGGAGACTGAGTTATTCCTCAAAGATTGGTGTTTTTTTTTTTATAAGAGACACATATTAGACATTTTGTTATTCAACAAAACCTCGCTAAACCAGTGACCTCTGTGTAAGGATGATATTGGCATCACTGTCAATGAAACACATTTTAGTTGTAGAATTTCAAAAAGCACCATGTCTTTACAATCATAAAGATAAATATACATGTTGATGTACAACTTTTGTAAATTTATAATGTAAAAAATTAATAAATTATTTAACTGAAACATTTTACCGAGTATTTTATCTCGAGATGAACTAGAGTTATTTATATTTTAAACAACTGCATAGGAACCTTAGAACAGAACTGTCCATGCTACTTTTATCTCTTATATAACTAAGACAACATAATCAACTCAAAACAACAAAACAATAAAACATCACAACAACAAAACAACAAAATAACAAAACAACAAGGGGTGTACGACCTTGACCGGAGCGACATCTTCCACGTTAATGAATGAATAATTTTATTTTTAAAGGGCAAAGAATTGGGCACGCAGACCCATCTTATATTCTTCCCTGCATCTTTCATTCTTCACACATACTCAGTTTAATACAAATATACAAATTACATTATGAAAAACATATCAAAAGAGTGTAAAATTAAACTATTACATTCAAAATAAAGGAGAAGAAGTAATTAACCTATTAAATTAGCACTCACACACATACACGCGCACGCACAGACATATATATGTATATATATATATATATAAACAAAAATGCATTGTACAGATCTTCTACCATATGTTTTTAACAAACATTAAAATAATTTCTAACAATATCTAACAAGTTGTTTTTCGAAATATATCATTTTGGTATTTGATGGCTGGCTAGTCATAGGTGAGAGAGTGCTGGTTATTCTATGGAGGCATATAATTACAAGCAAGTGAAAAATGAAACAGCGTTGAGTATGAAGTACTGGATGAAGTATTACTAATGGATTTTAAATGTTAGGGGAGGGTGTTCCATAGCTTTAGTCCCAGCACAAAGCTGTAGTGAAGTTTTTGTTGCATTCTGCAGTTTCTGTCTTGTAGTGATGAGAATAGATTTTGTTTTGTTGGTGTTTATCAACATACCATCTTTATTACTCCATTTAACCAAACTGTTTATATCATTTTGGAGTGTTGTCTGTAGTTTATTGATGTCATAGTCACTATCGTAAACAGTACAGTCATCAGCGAAAAGATCACATGAAGAGTGCTTTAAATGTAGTGGTAAGTCGTTAATATAGATAGCAAAGAGAAGAGAACCAAGAATGGAGCCCTGAGCTTGCCATGTAGGCAGGGGCGGGAACATGGAATCGTATAGTGGGCCAGTGGATGGAGTGGGCAATGGTAGAGAGGCAGAGGGTGATGTTTCTGAGGGTCCTTGGAGTTTTGTAGTTGGTGTAGAGTGTGTATTTCTGGAGCTACGAGATGTGGGTGGCTGTCTAAACTGTTTCTAGCTATTTGAGTGTGTTGTTATGTTTTGCTCAGTTTTTGCTGGATATTTTATATTTTTGGCAATGATGCTGCTGCCAGTCTTGTTAATGTGAATGTGGTCCCTGAAAAGGTGTTTTTTATTCTTGGGAGCACCTGTGACTGAAGTAAAAAAAATGGTGTGTTGTTTATACAAACTTTTGTTATAACAATGTAATTATGTGTGCTATCATATTATTGATGAAGATTGAAGATGATTTAGTTTTTCTTTTGTTCATAAAACATCGAGGTCTCACACGCATTACCACATTCACTAGATCAGAGCAAGTCCGATGAATTCACAACATACTTGAAATAAGATGTAATATAACTTAAACTTCGTTAGTTTCGTCGTTGAATCAAATAATCATTTGTTCACAGTATCAAACTCTATCATATTCTACATGCAGCATTTCGTCAATGTTATCATCTTCAAGATATTCTACTCGTGATACTACGACGATTCTAAACTCTGTTTTCTAATAGATCTGCAACACGAGGTCAACTAATTCCTCGTCTAAATCACTGTACTCGAAGTTTCAAAAGTGTCAATTCTTCTTAATCACTTGAAAACCATCTTCCGTCTAACACTACGACTGATTTTATATCGTCTCGTCCTCTTTCTTCTCTTGTCTGTCTTCTGATTTCTTCTGACGGTCTTCCTCGGCCGTCTCTCAGTCGCAGTGTACTAAGGAGCAAAGTCTACTTGCTTCTTCTCTGGACTTCTGTTCTTATTTCTCATCTGATGGCCTCTGGGCCGTTCTGGTCCGACTTTCTTTCTTCGCTCTTGACTGTCTACGTGCACTGACCATCCTTCTTGCCGTTCTTGTCAGTAGCTGCTTGCCGGACCGACGGTGTTCTGACGATCTCCCTACACTGTCTCCTCTCTCCTGTACTTTCGTACTTCTTCGTCCTACTTTTTCTCCAACTGCCCCGCGACTTATATGTTGTAAGTCAATTGTCCAATAGGCCACACCTCTAAATATTTAACCAATCAGCTGGTCGAGTCGGTTACTCCTTTATTTAAAAGCCGTGTGCAATAGCGTCCTAAGATTAGCAAGCTAATACGTGTCATGTGTGGCAGTCCGCGTTAACTCTGTCTATACAATTGTCATTTACCTAAGTGATTATCGTGATCTTTCATGTCGGAGGTTTTATTGTGTCCTCGCTTTTCATTGTGTCTGTCTCTTCTATTCGTCTTTTCTGTTCTGTTTATTTGTGTCAGCGTCCAGTCATACTAGTGTCATGGAAGTTTGTTTTTCTACCTTGCTCTAATTTTCCTATTTACTTTTTCTGTTGCTATTAGATGCTACTATTATTCATACAATATATTCATATTCATTATCAAATTCACAATCCCCTTCATAATCATATTCATAATCATATTAATTAATTAATAATAATAACAATAATACTATAATCATTACTTACAAGGCCATGTTACGCTGTGTTCTGTAGACAGAATGTTTTTAGTATTTTGTTGTTTATATTCACCATGCGACGTCCAGGACCAGAACAAGGTGGAATGATGGATGAAATCTTTATGAAAGGGTTGGGGTATTTTTTCTTGATGGTGGATATCAAGTCCTGTATATCAGAGGGCTGAAGACTCTGGCCGATAATGCTGTCATTAATGCCAACATGTACGGTCGTTCTCCTCACTCTCTGATCGACGTCAAGTCGTCTCAGTGTCTGCGTTAGTTTTGTAATACCAGCTCCAGGTACTGGCATGACTGAGACAGTGTCTTCAGAGGTAACTGACATCTGCTCACCATAGATTCCTTTAAGTACGGAATCTCCAATTATCAAGTGTGGTGTATATTCTTTGATGTTGTTACTGTGTTGTTGTGTATCTTGTTCTTGATGATGTTTATGAGACCGTGATTGGAGAGCGGATGTCTTGTTTGAGATATCTGTTCGGGTCCTTGTTGCTTTATGATCATGTAAAGTGGGGCTATCTTGTAAAACTTGAAACCTATTACTTATCTGCACATCAATAGGGTAAGCTATATTTTCAGGTGCTGCCTTTATAGGTGTTGTGGTGCTGGCGTGTTTCTGTTATACAGCTCTTTGCTATGGCGTGTTTTCTGTGTTGATATCTGATGCGCTTGTGCATTATTTTACAGTCATATTATCTGTTCAGCAGTCACTTTTTGAATACCTGTCATCACTTCCTTGCTGTGTCTGCGTGGCTCACTCTGCCATTCTGATATCATGAATATCATTTTAGCATTTTCGTCTCTCAGAGACGTGAGTTCAGACCTGAGACTGTCATTCTCTAGCTTGTATGAGTGCTTAATCTCCGCTGATATATCAGTTATAAGGTTTACGACGAGATCTTTGACTATATCAACTATGTTCTGGCTACATAATGTAGCTAATTCTTCCCCGACAACTGTAGGCTGCTGAGATACATGTGGTGAATCAGCCACACTAGAAGCAGAGAACTCAGGCGCTGGAGCTTAACTGTCGTCCAGATTCTCCACATCAGCTAAACTGTTGCTGGTGGAGTGTTTTATCATTGTCTGAACGTCAGTGGGTTCAGTTGAGCTGCTTGCCTGATCTAACAGAGCTTAGTCAGTAAGATCAGCACTGGGACAGTTTATCAGAATGACAGTGGCGGTGGTAGCATTATCTTGTCAGTCTTAGGTTGTGGTATCTGTCTCGACATTGTTGGCTGTAATGTTCTCTTGTCCTTAGTAGTTGGCGGTGACTTGTTCTTGCATGTCGTTGGTAGTAGTAGGCCTTGACTGATATTAGAGACGATAGTGACGTGTTCGTCACTGGTGGTGATGACGTTGGTGATGGCCGGTCTGTCACTGGAAGTGATGACGTTGGTTATGGCCGGTCTGTCACTGGAAGTGATGACGTTGGTGATGGCCGGCCTGTCACTGGAAGTGATGACGTTGGTGATGGCCGGTCTGTCACTCATGGCAACAGACGACAGAGGTGGCTTCACTGTACCTGATAGTCCCAGGAAAGGTTTTTACAGCCCCATCTTGAATGCGACTGAAGTCATCTGTCAACCAAAAGTCGACATCATGAGCACATCCTTGAACCAGTATTTTGTTTCTGGTATGGTGCAAGTGGTTTGTTACAAGCGATGTTTTTATAAATTCCTCCACATTTGCAGCATTTTTATCTGTCCTCTCTTCTGTGTGGTCGTGGTAGTACTCCCTGAACGCTTGTTTCACACACTCATAATCCAGCGTGTTGTTGACAAGAACGGCCAAGCATCGTCCCTTCTTGGTCTGTGTTATTGTTAGGCCGGGGACTTTGTCGCACCCACGGAGCTTGGTATTTACCGCCTTTCTTTTGTTCAGCGAGTAATTCTTTACCGCCGCCGGCCACAGTCCATCTCGTCTTCGTGTCTGACTAGTATATTCTCGTCTTTTTGTCTGGCTAGCTTCTTCTCGTCTTCTTATCTGGCTAGCTTCTTCTCGTCTTCTTGTCTGGCTAGCTTCTTCTCGTCTTCTTGTCTGGCTAGCTTCTTCCCGTCTTCTTGTCTGGCTAGCTTCTTCCCGTCTTCTTGTCTGGCTAGCTTCTTCTCGTCTTCTTGTCTGGCTAGCTTCTTCTCGTCTTCTTGTCTGGCTAGCTTCTTCCCGTCTTCTTGTCTGGCTAGCTTCTTCCCGTCTTCTTGTCTTTCTAGCTTCTTCTCGTCTTCTTGTCTGGCTAGCTTCTTCCCGTCTTCTTGTCTGGCTAGCTTCTTCCCGTCTTCTTGTCTGGCTAGCTTCTTCTCGTCTTCTTGTCTGGCTAGCTTCTTCCCGTCTTCTTGTCTGGCTAGCTTCTTCCCGCCTTCTTGTCTGGCTAGCTTCTTCTCGTCTTCTTGTCTGGCTAGCTTCTTCTCGTCTTCTTGTCTGGCTAGCTTCTTCTCGTCTTCTTGTCTGGCTAGCTTCTTCCCGTCTTCTTGTCTGGCTAGCTTCTTCTCGTCTTCTTGTCTGGCTAGCTTCTTCCCGTCTTCTTGTCTGGCTAGCTTCTTCCCGTCTTCTTGTCTGGCTAGCTTCTTCCCGTCTTCTTGTCTGGCTAGCTTCTTCTCATCTTCTTGTCTGGCTAGCTTCTTCTCGTCTTCTTGTCTGGCTAGCTTCTTCTCGTCTTCTTATCTGGCTAGCTTCTTCTCGTCTTCTTATCTGGCTAGCTTCTTCCCGTCTTCTTATCTGGCTAGTTTCTTCCCGTCTTCTTGTCTGGCTAGCTTCTTCTCGTTTTCGTGTCTGGCTAGCTTCTTCCTGTCTTCTTGTCTGGCTAGCTTCTTCTCGTCTTCTTATCTGGCTAGCTTCTTCTCGTATTCTTGTCTGGCTAGCTTCTTCTCGTCTTCTTGTCTGGCTAGCTTCTTCCCGTCTTCTTGTCTGGATAGCTTCTTCTCGTCTTCTTGTCTGGCTAGCTTCTTCTCGTCTTCTTGTCTGGCTAGCTTCTTCCCGTCTTCTTATCTGGCTAGCTTCTTCCCGTCTTCTTGTCTGGCTAGCTTCTTCTCGTCTTCTTGTCTGGCTAGCTTCTTCCTGTCTTCTTGTCTGGCTAGCTTCTTCCCGTCTTCTTGTCTGGCTAGCTTCTTCCCGTCTTCTTATCTGGCTAGCTTCTTCTAAATCATCGTCTCGACTAGAAGATAACATTGTTAGCTTGTGACATAATAAATTATCCCAGCCATTGTAGTCTCACCTGGCCACACGATGACCTAGTTACAATGAGATATCGTTCGTGTGGTCACGTGCTAGGCCATTATTAGACAAATAGAGATATATAACTTTCTAACATTTTGGTAAATATTTAACAAACTACATGTATTTTTTTTAAATTTCACATATTTCACCACAAGCACAAACACAAGTGAACTCCAGTGCTATCCATTTCACGTCACAATCTTATAAAATTAAACTGGTAAAAATCCAAATGTAGGAGTTATCCGATCACAACTCGAGGAGAAGAAAATAGCAATCCGGTAGTTAGATGGCAGGGTATATATATATATATATATATATATATATATATATATATATATATACATATATATACATATACATACACATCCATGAAAAACACTGACCAGCACAGCACGGTAAAGACCCTAGAATAGTGTGTAGAGAGGCAAGATGGCCAGGCGGATGTTCCGTCTCGTTGTGCTTACGGACTTGCAGTGAAACTCCGATGTAATATTGTTAGTTGTATTTCGCCCTGGCCTGCCTCTTGTGATGCCGGGTTCATGTCATTGTTGGTGTAATTACATAAACTGTGTGTTGATTTCATGATGATTTTTCTGCTTATTATGTGTAACATGTATGCTTGTATTATGCCTTTTATATAGGTGACCAAAAAAAGTGCAATGGCACATAGTATGAAGTAGGTATCAACGTCAAATGGCTGCAAGATAAAGCGTGATGCCATATAGTGTGAAGTAGGTATTAGCAGCAAATGGCAGCAAGATAAAGTGCAAGTGCACACATAAATAAATATAACATAGAATTGAAGGTGTAGTCGTGGTGGATGGCACAGATAAGGGCCAGTGAGCTGAGGGCCCTGGTACCCAGAGAATAATGTACATATTTTAGGCTTTGAGAAGCTGCATTATTAAGTGTTATTATGTTGACATAAATTGAAATTGCATTGATTAATCGTTCTCACATGGTTGCTTTTTTATTGATACTTTATTGCAATCACACTGTTGCATTTTTTACGATGAATAATTGTTTTTCGTGTCATGTTGATTGTAGTTGCCAGTGTTACTGTTGCTGGTTTCTGTGTGAGATTAAATTGTTGTATATATTGAATTCCGACGTTTGTGATGTGTACTTCATGCCAGTGTGTGGTGGTACTGAGTTATGGTTTAGAGTTGGAACAATTGGCATACAGTATACCAAGGAGGGGAGAGCCTGGTATGGCGGTCATAATGGGGGGAGTTAGATTGGCCTACAGTGCGTTAGCACAATAATCAAAATGGAATGATTGATGATAAAATAGTGATAAATATTCCCCCCAATAGTTAATAAAATATAATATTGGAGAATGCATCTTATTTGAGTTTACAAATTCTTGTGCTACTTTATTTTCTCGCCCTTGACAGATATTTCTACTAAATTGGAATTACATTAACCATGATTCTTTTTTAAAGAAAAATAGTATACCTTTTTTAAACGATTTAATGGCTTTTCCTTTTATATTAAAAGTTTTTATTGATGAATAATCTTAATGTCATGTTGACTGTCGGTGCCAGTTGTTGTGTTTGTGGGTTCAGTGTGAGATTAAAATTTGTTGTATTATTGAATTTCGACTTCGTAATTTGTATATTCCTGTTAATGTATCGTTGTATTTATTTTATGCTTTAGGATTTTGGGAACAATTAATACAAAATATACCAAGGAGGGGGGAACTGGGGGGGGGGGTAGTTAGGCCATCTAGTACGATAGTACAATGTTGGTAAAATATTTCCTCCATTAGTTATAAAATATAACTTGCACCAACAAGATTTACACTGTATTGATGACAGTTATCAGAGTTGGCAGATCCGTCATGGTAAGACACTGTTCGGTCTTTCCGTCGATGCTCCCAGTAACAGACCCAGTCTAGTTAATTTGGCTACTAAAAGGTAGAAAACCGATTCCCACGATACTAGAGAAAGATCGTTACGACTGGTCGCTGACAAGTGTAAACATAAGAAACAGACATATAGAGAAGACATACACAATGACGCCGAGAACGAGACATGCTGAGGAAAGACGTTCATAAGTAAAATAGGCCGACATTACTATCTTGTTTGTGAAATAAGAGGTGACGACAAACAGTCGGCGAAATGAGAAAACTGGACAGGGACCTTAGAAGTATTTAAGAAAAGCAAAAGTCTGGTAGGCGGCGTACCAGACTAGTAATCGGCCAACAGGTACAGGTAGAGAGTGCCATAGGCAATAAAACAGAGGGATTGACATTCGACATCACTATACTGACAGGTTATGACAGTTAAGAACCAATCAGTACGCGGATCGAAATCGGTGCACCAATTAGAGGCGTTGCATGAATACTATTGGGAGTTCACCAAACTGGATTTAGAGATAAAACAAGGAGACCAAGGGAGACGGAAGATTCTGATTCGGATACACTAAAACAATAATACATCAGTCAAACAGGACTTCCCTTTTCGTCTGACACGCACAGACAACATTCACCTGTACGGCATTACTTTCCCATAACACCCGAAGACAATACACAAACCCACATGGGACAACCTCACAACAAACATTACAAACATGTTACAACGATACAAACACAAAACAGCAACAATTTTTGGAAGAACCACCATAGTAAACATATACATAATACCAAAAATAATATACACCGCCAAAGTACTGGACCCTCCGCAGCAGACAATCAAAGAAATAAACAAACAAATCAGAAACTTTATCTTCACAAACACCGTACACAGCATACAACGTAAAACCCTCATACAGGACAAACACCGTACACAGCATACAACGTAAAACTTTCTCTTCACAAACACCGTACACAGCATACAACGTAAAACGTTATCTTCACAAGCACCGTACACAGCATACAACGTAAAACTCTCATACAAGACAAACACCGTACACAGCATACAACGTAAAACCCTCATACAAGACAAACACCGTACACAACATACAACGTAAAACCCTCATGTAGGACAAACACCGTACACAACATAAAACGTAAAACCCTCATGCAGGACAAAATACATGGAGGGATTGCCTTGCAAGACATACAGACAAAGGTACAAACACTCAGATTCAGCCACGTAGGTCGCATCATCAACACCCAAACCAACACCCGCTAGCTCACTACTACATAGGACTGAGACTATCAAACTTAGTCCTACCAAACAACTCGCAGGCACACCATTTTGGTACACTACCACCCTTCTACAAGAACTGCATACAAGCAATTCAAGGACACGAGATACTCATCCAATGCGAAACAAACCATATATACAAACATTTGGTCAGAAATCAAGCACCACCATTACACCTTAGGATCAAGAGGGGACGCAGATATCCCATACTAGACTACACTGACACATTCCAAAACCTCCATCTCAAAAACATCACACCAAAAGCCAGAGAAATCACTTTCAGACTCATATACAATATGACACCCACGACACACAGAAAAACACAAAGAAACATGAGACGATGTCACCTATGCAAGAAGAACGCACTAGAAACAGAACACATCTTCTACGAATGCAAAACAGTAGCAACCACCGTAAGAACAATACAGAACACCATAGAAACACACACGGCACAACAAACAGACATCTACAAAGCCATAATGTTGAATACAATCCCTAAAACTCAGGCGGACACACACAGCAAGTTACTGCCCCTGCTCGCAGAGTTCAGGTTCTTGGTGTGGACGTGCAGAAACAGAGCCCGTTTTTATTTCTGCACGTTTAGTCCTGCCACGTTCTTGGGACTATTTCAGCAAAGATCAGGCAGAATAATGGACTGAGAGAGAGAGAGAGAGAGAGAGGAACAAGAGAGAGTAAAATTTAAATAAAAAACTCCATGTACATCGCATGAGTGAAAGAGAAGGCCTTTGCCAAAAACAGATCATGTACATTACCGGAGAGGAAGATAACGATGGGAGAGAGAGAAAGGGAGAGAGAATACAAAAAGAGTCTCTAAAAATTAGAGGAACATGTAAAACTCCACTTAATAAAATCCTCTGGAAAAAAAGGTTCCGAAAATATCTATTATTAAAAAAAAATAAAAAATAAATAAAAAAAGGGAAAAACCCACAAAGATAAACACATGATGACAGCAACAACGATCACTCGCAAGAGTTTTCCAAGTTCCACAGTGCAAGGTCTTGACAGATCAATCACTGAGTCTGAAAAAAAAATCAATCAAACAGGAATAATTGGTGAATAGGTATACACAACAAAATACACCCAACTAAGTATACACAACTAATTATACATTAAGTATACACAACTAAGTATACACAACTAAGTATACATTAAGTACACCCAACTAAGTATACACAACTAAGTATACATTAAGTATACACAACTAAGTATGCATGAAGTATACACAACTAAGTATACACGAAGTATGCACGAAGTCATTGCTGTAATTTCGTTAATTACTGAAACTGTTCCTACTTTTTTATTAGTTTGTGCTTAGTCAAACAGATACAGACAGATTTAGTAAGAGATATAGAGAGATAGATTAAGTTGAAGTGCACCTTGTGAAATGGACAGAGAGAATGAATGAATGAATGAATGAATAATCTTTATTTTTCAAGGGTAAAGAATTGGGCACGCAGGCCCGTCTTACATTCTGATATAGAATCAGACAGGTATGCTAGACTGACATGCAGATACTTCGGAGAGGTAGCGGGGAAATAAATATCAATAATGGGTGTAGTGAGTAGAAAGAACTCGACTTATATTTCGCGAAAGGTTCACGAGAGAAAGAGAGAGAGAGAGAGAGAGAGATACAGACAGATATAGATATAGATAGATAGATAGATAGATAGATAGATAGATAGATAGATAGATAGATAGATAGATAGATAGATAGATAGATAGATAGATAGATAGATAGATAGAGACTATCTACTAATGCTAGCGTAGTCCATTAAATGTACATTTTAAAGTGTGTGTAGGAACAAAGTACTCGCTGACATAGCTCTAGAAACAAGATAAGGAAGTTTGATTACTAAATACTGAGTTAATGTTTATAGCTAGTCCTAGTTTCCGTGTTGTTCTCAGGTTATTTTTAACGCTGACACAAACATTTTGTAACGCTGCCACGTAGCTCTAAGAATATACTCGTATTTAGTGGCTTATCATGAGACAAAGAAGAAGAACGATCAAAGTTGTCATGAGTCAGAAAACTGAAAAATGGTCTGATGTAGTGAAAAAAATAGTATTTTTATTTCTTTGTTCCGGTTCTACAATAAAAACTCTGACGGGGAAACAAGTTGGCCGATATACAAGGTCCGACAATTGTAACAGTATAGGATTAGGAAATAGGGTTATATATATATAATATACAATTGGAGGATACAATATTAACAACCTTCGGTATGCTGACGACACAGTACTGATAGCTGAGAACCAACAAGACCTGCAAAATCTCTTGGATAAAGTCGCCAAAGAAAGTGAACAGAAAGGCCTTACTTTGAACATCAAAAAGACAGAGACTATTGTTATATATAATAAACAGAATCCACCAGCATGCAGAATAAAATTAAACGGAACTATTCTAAAGCAGGCGCAGAAATTCAAATACCTTGGAGCAGTAATAACTTCAGATGGGAAATGCAGAACAGAAATTAGGAACAGAATAGGCCAAGCAAAGACTGCATTTCAGAGAATGAGAAACATACAACACATCCTTATCAATGAATGTTAGAAAACGAGTCCTAAAATGCTATAATGAACCTATCTTGTTATATGGAAGTGAATCATGGACAATAGGTGTAGCATAGCCTTGTAAGTAATGATTATAGTTATTATTATTATTATTGTTATTATTATTAGTGAAATGATCAGGTATATAGTTAGGAGGGTATTGGGTGGCAGGATGGTGGATCAAACGGCGACAAAGAAGGTATAGTTAGAGGAGCGAGGAACGGATACTCGGTACTTCAAAGACCTGATCAAAGGTAAAACCGTATCGATAGATCTGATAGATCGTGAGAGTGGTCCAGTTCTAGAGGTGCGACTTCGCGCGCACATGCAGTAGCCCAGGGGGAACAATTGACCAGTAGATCAAAGACTGAACAGAGAACGGACTAGGTCCCGAAGCAGGTAACATGAAAGAGATGGTGGACTTGTTAATGGGAGGTAACAATTAGACCACGGAGAAGAAAGTGACTAACGCGTTGACGCTAGTTGCAACCGGTTTTGGGCTGCAAGGGATGACCCAATGACCCGATGACCCAAGGACCGATGCAGCAATTGGAAGCGTGGTCTATGTAACGGAATTTACGAATATAAAAGGATGCAGATTCAGGCAGAGAGGAGAGCAGATAGGGGTTCTGAGAGAGGAGGAGAAAGAGAGAGAGACGCAGAGAGGAGGGGAAGAGGCATTCAGCAAGAGAAATGTAGAGATAGAGACATAGTGTTAGATTGAACTAGTGTAGCAAGAGATCGTACAGTAATTGTTACCAAGAGCTTTTGTATTACTGAATATTGTGAACGCTGCTTAAATACTGCTTGTAGAATTATGAGAATTATGATATTGTGATTTTGTGAGATTTCGTGCTACTATGAAGAAAATAATGAAATGTGTATAATCTTGCCTATGCCTATTATTACAAGTGAGTTATCAGCTATACGTGTTGATCATATTGATATTATTTGTCAAATTAAAATGAATCAGTGAAATGTTTTATGAGGCCTCATCTATTGCCATGTATGTGAAACTTCGATGTGTGATGTGATGAGGAAAGAGAAAGATAATGAACAATATAAATTAGAATTCACAGTGTTACAATAATAAAGACAAAACATTGTTAAATAGGCAAGTCTGCACAAAAATCATTGGAAGCAGCAGAAATGTGGTTTATTAGAAGAATGTTGCGAATCCTCTGGACAGCAAAAATAACTAATGAAGAATGTATGAGAAGAGCTGGAGAGAAAAAAAAAATCTTGTCAAAAAGATAAGAGATAGACAATGTACTTTCATAGGACATGCAGTGAGAAGAGGGTACATTGAAAATAGTATAACACAAAGGAAAAATGGAAGGAAGAAGATCAAGAGGAAGACCAAGAGAAATGATAATGGACAGTCTGACGGGATGGTATGAGAGGAGATCACCAACTGAGCTGATGGCCTGCATGAAGGATCGTGTACTTTGGAGAAGCATAATAGCCAACGCCAGTCGGCACGGCACATGATGATGATGATATAATAAAGTAGTAGTCTCCCCTGCAGAGAGGAAAGTTTGGATTTGTAGGCGTGAAGCGGGAAAATCCGTTGTAAAGTCGCACGTATTTGTACTTGTAATGAACGTATTGGTAGAAGCAGACGATATTAGAGGCAGACAACTTGTGCGAAAGTAACTGTTAGGAGGGGCAAAAGGAGACTCCTTCAAAAAATGTAGATTTAGAGAAGTTTTCCTTGATAGTTAGTAGTTAGCTGGGCTCTCGTGATGATAGTAAGTAAAGTGTAGTCTGTCCTTATAGAAATACTTAGTGGTTGTCAAGATTTGTCTTTTTTTAGGGCCGTTTCTCAGATTTATTAGTTTCGAGTGTAGGATATCTGTAACAAGCAATGTCCTTCATCATCTTGTTGTAGTAGAGGTCGTCCCATGGCGACGACAAGTCGCCCGCACACCATCTCATATTATTGTAAAACTTCATCAGTCCTTTCACAGGCAACACCCACAAACAAATGGCTTTCATTAATAAATGTAATTTATCATGCAGTACCCAGAGTTAGTTGGTCGTTGATTTATGTTGTAGCGCAACTGTGAGGTGACATGTGTAGTTGATTTCTATAAACAATCCACAGTGGTGTATGAGCTGTATTTTAATTGTTCATGTGTTATGTAATACTACACAGAGAGTATCAATGTAACGGAAATGTGGCTGTTAGTTCTTCACAGAGACACAAAGTGCTCAACAAGTCAACAATTACAGTCATCAAAATAGAAGAAGAAAACAATCAAGAACACATCATTAAAGGTATACTGATTCGCCTCTAGAAAGAACCAACACATAAAGAAACAAAATTCTACTTTACAGTTAAGTAATGAGATTAATTCCATTAAGAAAATAAATAACAGTTAAAGATATAACCTGTATTTTATTCAAAGTAAGCCCCTTGTGCATTGATACAGCGAGTGGCACGATCTAACAAAAACTGGAACGACCTCTGTAGATCTTCTGTTGGTACGGCCCTTAAACTCGATGATATGGCCCTTTGGACGTCATCAGTATCGTCAAAGAAGCGTCTTTTCAATGTTAACTTTAGTTTTGGAAATAGAAAATAATTGCAGGGAGACAAATCTGAGAAATAGGGTGGATGGTTGAGACCTCGCGCTTGTTTTTTTTGGGCCAAAACGTACCGTGCAACTACCGCCCGGTGAGCCGGTGAATTATCATGAAGAAGGAAAAAAACTGCCAGGTGTTCAATACTCGGGTTGGACTCGGAGAATCCTTTTCAACAGGCGTTTCAAAACACTTAAATAAACTTTGGTAGTGACAGCCTGTTCCTCTGGAATAAATTCTTTGTGAATAAATCCTTTGCTGTCGTAGAAGCACACCAACGTTGCCTTCATTTTCGACTTTTCACTTTTAAAGACGAATTTTTTTGCCCTTTGGTGATGATGATGATGCTGACTTCCATTGAGCACTCTGGCATTTAGTTGTGGGATCATAGCGGAAAATCCATGTTTCATCCTCTGCAATAATCAAATTTAAGAAATGTTTATTTCTGCGACACGTTTTTATGATGTTTTTCGCGTACTCAACACGCTGATGTTTTTGGACATCAGACAACGAATGTGGTAGAAACCGGCAAACAATTTTTTCTTGCCCAAATCTTCCACTAAAATTTTACGAATGGTCTCTCGATTAACACCAAAGTCATCTGCTATCATCCTCACAGTCAAACAACGATCTTCTTGTATCCGTTCTCTGACTTTTGCATTGAGTTCCTCATTACGAACAGAAATTAGGCGTCCATGTCTAGTTGTATTTGTAATCGTTTCCCTATCACTTTTCAATTGTGAATACCACCTGAATATCTGTGCACAAGATAAATAAATAAAACGTGTTACATCAATACAACTTTTCCCAAGTTTTAAACAGAATTTAATGTTAGCGTTTTGCTACATGCTGATTATGTAATTATGCACATCTGATTAGGTAAACAAATGGCAGCTTGTTTGTCACCCTCTTATCGGCGGCGATGAAAAGTAGCCAGTCCATAGACGAAGGTTGTCTCTTTGGTTTCCATACTTTGCTTCAAACATGGCATTTTTTGTCTTGGCCATTATAAAATCAGTCTCATTACTTAATTGTCTGACCTTGTAGTTTCTCTATAAATATAGATTAATTTCTCTGTGCATCTAGCTGTAGCTTCTATGTGCATCTAGTTTTAGTTTCTATATGCGTCTAGTTTTAGTTTATCTATGTATCTAGTTTTAGTTTCTATATTCATTTAGTTTTAATTACTCTGTGATCTAGTTTCAGTTTCTATATGCATCTAGTTTTAGTTTCCATGTGCATCTAGTTTTAGTTTCTCTGTCCGTCTAATTTTAACTGTGTTTTTATGAACAATTATACACGTATTCTGATTCAGTTCTGCCCAGAATAAGGTGTGTGAGACCTCAGTGTTTTGCATTTTACTTTTAAATTAATGTAGCTTTTACATTAATGTAGCTTTTAAATTAATGTAGTTTTTACATTTCAAGACAAGAAAGAAACCTGTGATCCCTTCTTTTTTTAATGTTCCTCAAATGAAACTACATATACATTCATCTTGAAGCCAAAATTAATAATAGTTTTCCCTTGCGAAGAAAAAAATGGATGACAAAGTACTGAAGATGTTGTTCTTGGTGACCAATCTCTCATACACACTGCTAGACCAGTGATTCTACTATACTCTTCTTTTGGCTGTACGTCCATTTTCTTACCTGAGAACAGCTGTGGACCACCTTTCCTGCCCTTCTCTGTTCTGCTTTGGAAACAGCTGTGGATATCTGATTAAAGATAAAGGAATAAACAGAACCCAGGTGGTTATAGATTTTCTTTTAAAATCGTGTCCAATCACTTTGTGATCTGTGGGCTCAAAAATCCTTCCATGGACGTCCACGTACCCCATTATGCTAGACCAGTCTCGGTCCGGAACTTAAACAACATGACTCTTGCCAGAAAAAGTGGCATTCTCTTGCCTTGTCTTGTCTTGTCTTGCCTTGGCTTGTCTTGTCTTGTCTTGTCTTGCCTTGTCTTGGCTTGTCTTGTCTTGTCTTGCCTTGTCTTGTCTTGTCTTGTCTTGCCTTGTCTTGTCTTGTCTTGTCTTGTCTTGTCTTGCCTTGTCTTGTCTTGTCTTGTCTTGCCTTGTCTTGTCTTGTCTTGTCTTGTCTTCTCATTTACCTCATATACGTTTCAGTGTCGAGGGGACAAATGACAGTTTGCTTCATATAATGGGATATTTAATAGTTCTGTAATTTTCTTCTCTCCATCTCCTGCGTGGCTGGCCTCTTCCTCTGTTACCTACAAATCTTAGTGTGAATGTTATCTGTGATACACTGTCTGGTGGTAGCCATACATAAAATGGCCAAACCATTTGACTTGCTGTTTCTGGATATAATATAACACTGGTGTTACTCCAGCTTTTGCTCTGGTGGTTTCGTTTCTGATTTTATCTCTTTTTGTTACATTAAGTGTTCTCCTTAAACATCTCATTTCTGTTGTGTTGATTTTTCTTTTGTTCTTGGCTGTTAGTGTCCATGTTTGATATTGATAGCATAGAGTTGGCAGGAAAACTGTGTTGTACAGTGTCCTTTTTGTTTCATTTGTGATGCATTTATTCTTCAGTGAAGCGTCATTTGTCCAGCGACCTGATTTGCTTTATTGTTTCTGTTCTCAGTCTCAGCGTCAGTTTTTCCCGAGGATGATATTATGCTACCTAGGTATTTTAAATGTTTCACTTGTTTGAAGGACTGGTTGCCTAGGATGATTTTATGCTACCTAGGTATTTTAAATGTTTCACTTGTTTCAAGGGCTGGTTGTCTAGGATGATATTATGATACCTAGGTATTTGAAATGTTTAAATTGTTTCAAGGGCTGGTTATCTAGGATGATATTATGCTACCTAGGTATTTTAAATGTTTCACTTGTTTCAAGGGCTGGTTGTCTAGGATGATATTATGCTATTTAGGTATTTTAAATGTTTCACTTGTTTGAAGGGCTGGTTGTCTAGGATGATATTATGCTACATAGGTATTTGAAATGTTTCACTTGTTTGAAGGGCTGGTTGTCTAGGATGATATTATGCTACCTAGGTATTTGAAATGCTTCACTTGTTTCAAGGGCTGGTTGTCTAGGAAGAACTTTGTTTTGATTTCTTCTCTTGCTATGGTCATGACTTCTGTTTTTTCAGCACTGATCGTCATGTTGTGGTTTTTACATGTCCTTGCTAAATTATCCATGTTCTGCTGTAGGTCTTTTTCTGATGTGGATATAAGCGCTTGATCGTCAGCAAAAAGGAGTTCGTTTATGGTCCTCCTATTCTGTATGTCTTCTGGAAGGTGCTGTAGGTTTATCTGCATTCTTTCTGGGGTTGGGTTATGGGGCAGTTTTGTGATGGAGTTTTTACTATGTGTGTTAGCTTCTTTGCAGATGGTGTCAGTGTATTTTATGGTAGCTACGCTGGGACTAGTAAGGGGGATAGTATACATCCTTGCCTCACTCCAGATTTCATGATGAATGGTTATGCATTTATTGTAAGTGTACATTGACTGTTTTTGTATATGTTTTTACATAGGTTGATCAAATGTGTACTATTTCCATAATGATGTAAGATATCCAACGTTTATATCTATCCATTGTATCAAATGCTTTTTCTTCATCAACGTAAGCTATATGCAGTATCTGGTTGTGTTCAACAGATTTTTATGTGGACAGACTGACCAAATCTTCCTCTAGAGCACTAAAGTTCAAGGAAAATATAGAAACAAATGCCCTGTCCTCAAATTCAAATGAAATGTTTCAGTGGCACGGAACATCTCTTTATACTAAACTGAAAATTTGAATTTTATGATTTTGATATTATTCACATTGCTGGTGTGATTTCTAGGATTTACACTCCCTTCTCACTTGTAACACATAGTTCAGAACCTCCTGGCGTTATCAGATTACAACTCCTCTACCCTAACTATTATCATTTATTCCACTCTCTCGGTTAGATTACCATTGTATCACTCTCTACCATTTCCATGGTTTCCCCCTCCCCTCCCCCTCCTTATTTACCACTCACCTATCACACATCACAATTCTCCATTTAAATATTGTCTACACTCCACCATGCGCACTTCTGAACACAGGCCTCTTAAAAGTCACAGCTTCTTACAAGTCACAACTAAGTGCTCCATTCATTTTATTTTATTTTAATTTTTTTCCATTTTTGTGTTTTACATAACATTCATGTGAGTTTATATTTGGTCTTCTCTCTCTATTTATTCATCCTACGTGTTTTTCTAAAAAAAAAGGTTCACACCGAAACGTCACAACTGTGTGCTCGTTAAGTAATAAATCTGTTCCTACTTTTTTCCTGGTTTATACATAATCCTACAGGTTGCAAGTGGGATAGAGAGAACTGAAGCACAGATAGAAGTTTCCATTATTACGGCCCATGATTCTCTTGCTGTAGTCCGATTCTGTACACTTTCACTTAGGACATAAACACAACAAGTACATGCCCATTTAGCCCACACACACACTTACAATTCATCTGGTTTTTTTAAATCACTTATTTCAGAAGTTTTATATTTGTCCAGTATTCTACTGCAACATTTATGATACAAAAAAAAGGCAGCCAGGTTATGCAGACAAAGAAGGGACCTAAAAATACATGAGTTTCTATTTTGTTGGTGACGTGGCTGTTAAAGGAAATTACCGTTACATGAAATTTTAAGTTTCATAATGATTATAATAAGCATTAGGGACTGAGAAGCTGCCATTTTATACAAGAGTAAGGCAAGGACTATAACTAGCAGCGGCAGAACTGAGATTATAAAACTATTCTCCAGTCTAAAGAACTTTTAATCACTTTCACCCAAAGTTAGCTTGCGAGTCTAAACTACAGGTAGGCCATTTATTTCATATCTACTTAAGTGTTTTTTATCTTTAGGGTTATGAAAATTCAAGTCTGTTATTATGACTTGTGATCTGTGTGATGCAAATGAGTGAATATTCTTTGTAGTATAAAAATAAATCACTGTAACACACTGAAGTTATTATTTACAACATATTGTTGTGTCCACATTATCAGAATTATAGAAGTGAGTTACTCACGTTTATTGTTTTACAAATATTGTTTGTAATACGTAAACTAATGTAAGAACAAAATTCACTCTTTATGAGCCATACATATTTTGCGGATTCTTTGACGCGTTAATTCAGTTCGGCTGAAGCATAACATAATGGGAAGTACGTGGTGGCTTTTCTTTCAGCTTCGTCGTTTGGCTTTTTTTTCCGTGTAGACTTCCTCTAAAGAAGAATTTAACTTCAAAGTAGGTGTATTTTTTTAAATAAAATTTTACGAACGTGTAAGTGACTATCCGTCAGCGCGCCCGCGGATGTGTGTGTGCGTGTGTGTTAGAGGGTGTATTTTAAAAATATCTACCAAGTTGCTGAACAATTGCGTGCTGTGTCTCAGAGAGATAGTGTTAAGGCACAAGTTGTGATCTGTTTAAGAACATGGACAAGTTGGGGAAGGAACCATTATCACAAGACCACGCACAAGCGTATCACTGAGTTTCTTGATGAATAATACAACAATATTGTAGCAAAATCAACTAAAGTACAATATATTGTAGCAAAATCAACTAAAGTACAACAGTATATTGTAGAAAAATCTAACTAAAAGTACAACAATATATTGTAGCAAAATCTAACTAAAAGTACAACAGTATATTGTAGCAAAATCAACTAAAGTACAACATAATATTTCAGCAAAATCTAAATAAAATACAACAGTATATTGTAGAAAACTCTAAATAAAGTACAACAATATATTGTAGCAAAATCTAAAAAAAGTACACCAGTATATTGTAGAAAGCTCAAAATAAATTACAATATACTGTAGCAAAATCTAACTAAAGTTCAACAATATATTGTATAAAAATCTTACTAAATTACAACAATATATTGTAGAAAAGTCTAACTAAAGTACACATCACACTGACCAGGGGATGCCTACACTTAACTGGAGAAGTAACCTAATTAATTAAGAAAATCGCAAGTGCTGAATCTACACGGATGGATCAGGAGAAAGAGATGCTAAAAAAGGGTGTGGTTTTGCAGCATCCTCCGAAGGAAAATTACTCAAGGCCATGGCCGGAGCATACCACAGCACCTGCTCAAGCATGCAGATGGAAAATTGAGGCCCTCACACAAACCCTGAAATGGCTTATGACCCAGAAAGTAGAACGAACAACAATCATCACTGGGTCTCAAAGAAGCGGTTATATAATATCCAAAAGCAAATCCAAAACATTAGAAGGATAAATTGTCCGGGGCTTTCTGGTGTTGATGGCAACGTAAAAGCTGATGAACATGCAGCCAGGACTAACCCACTAGGAAGCAGCAAATTGGACAAACAAGACATACATCAATCTCTCAAGCAGCAAATTGGACAAACAAGACATACATCAATCTCTCAAGCAGCAAATTGGACAAACAAGACATACATCAATCTCTCAAGCAGCAAATTGGACAAACAAGACATACATCAATCTCTCAAGCAGCAAATTGGACAAACAAGACATACATCAATCTCTCAAGCAGCAAACAGAAGAATCTGCACAACAACCTTGATCAAAAATACCTATCACGCACGGTCAATGGCTTACATGCAATCTGAGTAAATGGAAGCAAATTCAAGTTATATTCTAGAACACAAGGAATTTTCAACTAACAGAGAATTGGCTTCGTATCAAACAATCATAAAAGGACATCCTGAAGTAGAATGCAGAGCAGTTATGGGCATATCCCGAGTGTAATGAAGTGACTCCCCTAGGCCAGCAACAGAGCCAGGTCGTATCTAGTATCGGTGAACATGCTAAAGAATACTTCAGACTGACTCTAACAATGGCTCAAATTCCTACATACTCACAGATCCATCGACCGACCTTCATTTTCTGCCAAGCAATGTAGGTGTCATGGGAAATGAAAGAGCAGACACCGGATGTCATGGAGGATGGACAGGCAATGGATCGAGCAGACATCGTCAGTGCTATAAGAGAAGCTGGCCAAACAAACAACTGTCAATCAGTGTCGTTGTCAAGTCTGAAGGAGTTGGGGGTGAAACTTGAGGTGCTGAAATCAAACAACTAATTGATTAGCTAACTAACTAACTGACTGACTAACTAACTGACTGACTAACTAACTGACTAACTAACTGACTGACTTACTAACAGACTAACTAATTAACCAACTAACTAGCTAACTAAACATTGTGTGTGTGCGTGAAAACAATTTGAGAGCAATTTTAAGTTTTCTTAACAAGTTATCTTTTTCAATACGAAATGTGAGATTGCCTCGTCACACGTCTCTGGCTATTTCCCTCGTCACACGTCTCTGGCTATTTCCCTAGGCACACGTCTCTGGCTATTTCCATCGGCACACGTCTCTGGCCATTTCACTCAAGCTGGGACTAGTAAATACGCTGCTGTGTGTTCTCTACCTGGCGGGCATTCATCAAAGAAATAAGTAAAAAAAATACGCTTTAATTTGGTCAAAAATATTTTATACTGCAAAAATGTTGCTGCACACATCTATCTCTTCCTAGGCATACCACTATCATTCTCGCGACACACCTCTATTTCTCTCGTGGCACACCTCTATCTCTCTCGTGGCACACCTCTATCTCTCTCGGGACACACCTCTATATCTCTCGCTGCACATCTCTATCTCTCTCTCGGCACACCTCTATCTGTCTCTCGGCACACCTCTATCTCTCTCTCGGCACACCTCTCTCTCTCTCTCTCGGCATACCTCTATCTCTCCCTCGGCATACCTCTATCTCTCTCTCGGCATTACTCTATCTCTCACTCGGCATACCTCTATCTCTCTCTCGGCACACCTCTATCTCCCTCTCGGCATACCTCTATCTCTCTCTCGGCATACCTCTATCTCTCCCTCGGCATACCTCTATCTCTCTCTCGGCACACCTCTATCTCTCTCTCGGAACACCTCTATCTCTCTCTCGGCATACCTCTATCTCTCCCTCGGCATACCTCTATCTCTCTCTCGGCACACCTCTATCTCTCTCTCGGCACACCTCTATCTCTCTCTCGGCATACCTCTATCTCTCACTCGGCATACCTCTATCTCTCTCGGCATACCTCTATCTCTCTCTCGGCACACCTCTATCTCTCTCTCGGCACACCTCTATCTCTCTCTCGGCACACCTCTATCTCTCTCTCGGCATACCTCTATCTCTCTCTCGGCACACCTCTATCTCTCTCTCGGCACACCACTGTGCCGCTGCACCCCGTCTAAAAAGTAATTTCCTCTAAATTATGAAGGTTTGCCAAGTTTTTATTAATTCTTAGTTTCTTTTCTTTTCCAGAAATACAGACTGCATAAATTATAACGTTGTTTCTTAATTACATCACAACTCTTTTCTGTAGTCACAATGTCTGATAGCACCAGAACAAGTCGTCCTGTCTCAGTGGCCTGCTCTGCATCCTGCGTGGAAGATCAAGAGAGAACAAGAGTTATAGCTGTAAATGCTGATCAATTTCAAGAACAATTCCTACAGTGCCAAATTTGTGTACAGACGTATAACAGGACAGACAGAAAAGCAAAGACATTACCTTGTGGTCACATATTTTGTTTGTCATGTTTGATGAAGATTTTTGATGAAGGACCGATCAGTATGAATCGGCTGAAATGCCCGACATGTCGAATGGAAATCTTTATCACAAAAGAAAGAATCAGTAATTTAACCCCAGCTTTTCATATTGACCAAAAGCTAGATTTGGTGGTCAGCGCTGAAACAAGAAATATTTGCTCTAAACATGGCGGCCAGGAACTGAACTTTTACTGCACAAAATGCTCCTCTCCAGTGTGCCGAGACTGTACAGTTGTTGACCATAAGGAAACAAACGGCCACAAAATAACAGATATGTCTCAAGTATTAGACGAGAAGCGTCACGAGTCTAGCGAACTTAAACTGGTCTGCGAAAAAACTTTAGAAAAACTGAAATTAAGATTAAAGCGCTTAGCAAGTGCTGCAGCATATCAGAACAAAGGCAGATAATATTTAATGAATAAAGTTGATTCCGCAATTGCTGAGTACATTAACATCACGAAACAACGACAAAAACAACTGAAATCTGAGATAGCTAGAACAGTCACAGATCTGAAAACCAGAATTAAAAATAAAAATTATCACATCAAAGAACTAGTGGGACAATATCAAGAGTTTTATGATGATTTTTGTAAGTCTAGAAACAGTAAAGATGTCGATAAACTTCTGACTATGAATGAAGAGATGAGAGAACAAGAAGAAAAGTTTAGGATCTTAGCGAACGAAAATGACGATGAGCTGTTCGAGATTTGTGACGTCTACTTTGAAGACGAGGACCTCAGCTCTAGTTTGAGACGCATTGGAAAGATCATTATAGAAGAATGCCCAGACATTCAGGTATGAAATATTTTGATAAAGCAACTAAACCTTAATAAGTATTCATATATTTAGGCTTATTTATCTTTTTAAGTTTTCATGAATAAAAGAAATAGGGACAAATAATTATCATTTTCTATGATGCAGGATCAAATCTTAGTCACATCACAGCTTCGAACTTGCTAGTTTTTATCCCCTGTGCAATCCTGCTTTTATTTTGAGTGACCTGGCTGATCGCTATTATTAAACATTTACACGCTCTGTCAGGCAAACCTTCTATATTTTATCTCAATGTACTTTAATCACTCTGAAACACACTTTGCAGTGCGGTTGATACTTCTCTCTCCTTTCTCTCTCTTCAACTATTTCTATTTCTCTTTTTCTAATGTCTACTTTGGCAAACATTGAATACACACTTGATTTTTCTTCTCACATTAGCGTGTACACTGATTAATGAAAATGCAGAGAAAAGATACAAAGTGTGAAATTGTTTGAAAATACAGATGTTTTTGCTTTTGTTTTAGTCAAGAAATTTGTTGAAGAATGGGCCATTTTAACAAATAAATATTTTAGTCTTCCATCCGTTTTATGATTTCTGTATGAAATAACTTGAGATTGTTCTACTGTATCCTTCTGTCATAATATTTTGTGAATCAAACACCGGTCACCACAACTCTCATTTTCCTTATATATCAAAGTTTGCTTCCTCTTCTACAAAGATCAGATTGGTGTACCTACTTTACCACAAGTTAGTGTACCTAATTTATTACAAACTGGTGTACCTACTTACTACAAATTTATGTCCGTACTTTACTACAAATTGATATATCTACTTTACTACAAATTGATGTACCTACTTTACTACAAATTGGTGTACCTACTTTACAACATATTGGTATACCTACTATACGACATATTTGTATATCTACTTTACTACAAATTGGTGTATCTACTTTACTGCAAATTGGTGTACTTAATTTACTACAAATTGGTGTACCTACTTTACGACAAACTGGTGTTCCTACTTTAAGACCGGTTTACATTAACTCTTAACACTGTACTAAAGAACATTCATGGCCCACGAACATTTTATTTTGCACATAAAAATATGGAGCATGACGTTTTACTGGAAAATGACGAAATGCCTAATTTTAGCTTTTAAGGTATTTACAAATACTATCTTCCGAATAGAGGTAAAAACATATGTTTGTAATCGTAAAAAAGTAATTAAGAGTCGTTTAAACTGTTAATAGACAGCTCGAATTGAGAAGAAATTGATGTCTTATTTAACTCTCTCTCTCTCTCTCTCTCTCTCTCTCTCGTTGGAATACCCTCCCATCCTGTAAAAAAAGTAAATTATACTCCTTCCTATAACTACAAACTTTCCCAATATCTATTTGATGTCGACTACATGCCTTCATGAATTATACAACTTAAAAGTTATCTTAGACTGCTCTTACAGTCACCGAATACAGTTTATTCTAAATAGTCCCGAAATTTCTGTGTGGTAGATAGTCATTTATATATGTATGTAGTTACTTCTGTACTGAGTGAATGGATAAGAGCGAAACCTTAAATGTTATATTTTATTTTGTGTCTTTCAGCTTCAATGTTAATTATGTTTTTTTTTACATGAACAGCATATTTGTAGAGTGTTTGAAATAGAGTGAAAGATGTATGATAAAGGGCAGAATGTCAGACGGGCCTGCGTGCTTAATTCTTAACCCTTTTGAAATAAAGATCAATCAATCAATCAATCAATCAATCAATCCCTCTCTCACTCTTTGAACCTTAAGTGCCCAAGAAACATGGGGCAATGTCAAGGGTGTTCCACAAATGCCCGTCCTTTGCCTTCCTTTCCGATCTTGCCCAAGTGAACCCTCTGTTGCTCAACATCCCCTCTCTTGTTCTTCTCCATGTTTACTTTGGTCTATCCTTATTTTTGTTCCCGATGGTGTCCATCTTAGTGCTATTTTTAGTAGTGAGTCATCAGTCATCCAGAGTACATGTCCCAACCATCGCCAGCGTCTTTCTTCAATAATTGCTGTCAGTGGCTTCATCTGCGTTTCTGCCAACAAGATGTTATTTCTTATAGTGCTTTGCCAAAATATTCTTCTAATTCTTAGTAAACATTTAGTCTGAAAAGAATTCAACTTGTTTTCTATGGGTTTGGTGATCTTCCAGCATTCACTTCCATAGAGTAGTACACTTAGATCATTACTCTTAAATATCCTGATTTTCGTATTCATGCTTAGTTTTTTTAAAATGTCCATATAGTCTGCAGCATTGCAAAAGCCTGGTTTGCTTTAGTAAGTCTGCTGTTGATGTCCTTTGTGCTGTCTCCATCTTCTACTACTCTATTACCGAGATATACAAATTCTCGGACCTCCTCCACTAACTTGTTATCTACTCTCAGTACATTTATGTTTCTCACATTTTGCTTCATTAACTTCGTATTTCTTACATTGATCTTTAATCCTATATTGTTAGCATTCTGAGTTAGCTTGTTTATTTTATCTTCCATATATTTGTGTCTGCTTGACAACAGACAAATATCGTCAGCAAAGTCAAGGTCCTCCAGCACTGTGTCGATAGTCATTTGTATTCCTCTGCGTTTATCTGATGTTGTCTCATTCATTACCCAGTCTACTTATTTACCTCACTTTATCAAAACTGGGTGTCTCAAAATTATGTAATACCTTTCCCCACTCACAGCAGTAAGTCGTGCAAAATGTTTGCGGGTTTAATGTCTTTGGTATAAGAACAAAACAAGAAATTAAGATAGATAAGAGAAGTGACGACTACGTTCAAACTGGCTGAGGTAATGAAGGTACATAAAGGTGTATGGCTCAGTTTTACAAAAGGATAGAACCTGAGGAAAGTGGGTAAAAACAAGAAAGTAAGATTAACAAACATAAATTAAGAACACACAACAATCTAATATTTCCGCAAAAAAGTCTTCAACGATTACATACAAAAACAGCACACCGAATTAAAAAAAACATGAAATATATAAGAAAAATAAAATACTGAGCTATTTCTAGTCTCCTCCTTGAGAGAAAGTCGAGCAACAAAATGCGACCAGACAAACGTAGGTAGGTACAAGTGAAAGAAGGCGATTGGCTGAGAAATAATATAAACAACATGACGTTATGTCCCACTTTGTCTCATCTTGCTCTCATTGGATACCTATCCCACTTTGTCCCAGCTTGCTCTCATTGGATACCTATCCCACTTTGTCCCAGCTTGCTCTCATTGGATACCTATGGCGTAAATAAAAGCCGCTTCAGTGGCACAGATGATAAAAATGTGAAGACAGTGCAGGGAAAGGTGGATGAAAGAAACGTTCAAAAAGACTAGATTTTTGTAAGGTTTAAAAAAAATGGCCTTTTGGCTAAGATACTTACCTGGCACGGAAGATTACCATGAACTAAATAAAACAAAAGGTGGTCTTTCTACCCAGTTTAAGTTTAATCAACAACCCTCACCACACACGTGGTAAAATTATCTAGCGAGCCCATGCGGGCACTAAAAAAAAAAGACTAGAGGGCGCTAAAGTGACAAGACTATCTGCTTTGATACTTGGACAAGGGAGCTATCAAGAGAAGTAAAGGAAGGACTGGAGATTAACTGTAAATAGCTTGGGGTAGAGAAGTATCTAGGTGGAAATGTAGTTTTTAAAGAAAGCTGAATTTATTTTTAATTCCAGGTGGGTGGAGACAGCCAGCCTGGAAAATATGGCCCTGTTCCAGAGCTTTCCGAGAACGTACATCAGAAGTTCAGGCAGGGACTGTAGTTACAGATACTTTTTCTTGATACATCTAAGACAATACGTTGTTGAGGCGAGGCATGTTTCCTTCCCAAAGTCCATGTTATGAGTCAAGGATGGTTTGACCTGCACATCTCCTAACGTCATTTACATGTTTTATGTGCAGGCAGTGTGCTATGAAGTTTATAGGGAGACTGGCTTAAGTTTAGAAGATCGCTTCTCACCAATATTTGATCGACATATCCAAGATGGCACGGACACCGGTCAACAAGAACTTATACCAAGAAGTCTGCTTGACTTTAATTCTCTTCTTTATTGATGATTATGTAAGAGTGTTACTATTCATCTAAGTTATTAGACCGAATATTCCTAAAATTGATAGTTTTAAAGTAACTCATATCTATTTTTAGGATGACAGCCATGACGCTTTGTACGAATTAGAGGAAACAGATTCAGATTAGGAGAAACATTTGTAAGGAAATCAACGACAGGTAAATGAAAATCTTTGTTGAATAGACATATTCCTGTTTCAAGACCAGTTTTCTTACGGCAATAATTAGAACTTGTGGAATTAAATGAAGGAAACTAGGTAACTGAAGATAGTCTTCAGAAGGTAATCATCACTTTTTTAATATGTGAAAGCCCTAATGATCACTTATAATATATGAATGCCGTAATGATCACTTATAATATAAGAAAGTTCTAATAATCACTTATACTATATGAAAACCCTAATGATCACTTATAATATATGAATGCCGTAATGATCACTTATAATATAAGAAAGTCCTAATAATCACTTATACTATATGAAAACCCTAATGATCACTTATATTATGCGAAAGCTCTAGTGATCACTTATAATATATGAAAGCCATAAAAGTTAGATCATGAAAGTAGTTCATTAATAAAGTTTATTAATGGACATAACCACTTTATTAACATTAATTTGCTGTGATTGAAATAATGTTTAATAAGTGTGAATCAACAAATATGCATAATTCCTGTATTTGTACTTACACTAACTACTGAATTCTATTCTCAGCAGAAGATTACTGAACCAGTTTCCAAAATGGACATCGCTTTTGAAACACGAAAAACCAGCGTTTCAAATAAAAGACATGGAACAGGCTGTCTCTACTGCTCTCAAAACTGCCTAGTTATGGAGAAGGATATATTTTCAATATCTGTAGATGTCACACTCAACCTGGTAAAATAAATAGAAACTGTGACATCAACACAGACATACTTAATTTCATGTCTGTCATTAAAGAGAAGGACTGTATCATAGATAAATGATGAAGTTTCTTTGTTGTCTGGTTCTTTCTATGTTTTATGTAGGAATATTTTCTTTGTTGCTTGGATCTTTCTATGTTTTATGTAGGAACATTTTCTTTGTTGTTTGGTTCTCTCTATGTTTTATGTAGGAACATTTCCTTTGTTGTTTGGTTCTCTCTATGTTTTATGTAGGAATATTTTCTTTGTTGTTTGGTTCTCTCTATGTTTTATATAGGAACATTTCCTTTGTTGTTTGGTTCTCTCTATGTTTTATGTAGGAATATTTTCTTTGTTGTTTGGTTCTCTCTATGTTTTATATAGGAACATTTCCTTTGTTGTTTGGTTCTCTCTATGTTTTATATAGGAACATTTTGTTTGGTTCTCTCTATGTTTTATATAGGAACATTTTGTTTGGTTCTCTCTATGTTTTATATAGGAACATTTTCTTTGTTGTTTGGTTCTGTCTATGTTTTATATAGGAACATTTCCTTTGTTGTTTGGTTCTCTCTATGTTTTATATAGGAACATTTTGTTTGTTGTTTGGTTCTGTCTATGTTTTATATAGGAACATTTCCTTTGTTGTTTGGTTCTCTCTATGTTTTATATAGGAACATTTTGTTTGTTGTTTGGTTCTGTCTATGTTTTATATAGGAACATTTCCTTTGTTGTTTGGTTCTGTCTATGTTTTATATAGGAACATTTTCTTTGTTGTTTGGTTCTGTCTATGTTTTATATAGGAACATTTCCTTTGTTGTTTGGTTCTGTCTATGTTTTATATAGGAACATTTCCTTTGTTGTTTGGTTCTGTCTATGTTTTATATAGGAACATTTCCTTTGTTGTTTGGTTCTGTCTATGTTTTATATAGGAACATTTCCTTTGTTGTTTGGTTCTCTCTATGTTTTATATAGGAACATTTTCTTTGTTGTTTGGTTCTGTCTATGTTTTATATAGGAACATTTTCTTTGTTGTTTGGTTCTGTCTATGTTTTATATAGGAACATTTCCTTTGTTGTTTGGTTCTCTCTATGTTTTATATAGGAACATTTTCTTTGTTGTTTGGTTCTGTCTATGTTTTATGTAGGAACATTTTCTTTGTTGTTTGGTTCTGTCTATGTTTTATATAGGAACATTTCCTTTGTTGTTTGGTTCTCTCTATGTTTTATATAGGAACATTTTCTTTGTTGTTTGGTTCTGTCTATGTTTTATATAGGAACATTTTCTTTGTTGTTTGGTTCTGTCTATGTTTTATATAGGAACATTTCCTTTGTTGTTTGGTTCTCTCTATGTTTTATATAGGAACATTTTCTTTGTTGTTTGGTTCTGTCTATGTTTTATGTAGGAACATTTTCTTTGTTGTTTGGTTATCTCTATGTTTTATATAGAAACATTTTCTTTGTTATTTGGTTCTCTCTATGTTTTATGAAGGAATATTTTCCGACATATCTTTGTTTTCTCCATGCTTAATATAGTCCTTGTTTTAATTTTGATTTTCTTTATTTTGTTGTTGTTGTTGTTGTTGTTAAAGACCATCTCTACTGTATAGTATCATTATCACTGATTATTTTGTGTACATGCATACTGTACAATGATTTTAGAGTTCCTTTTACATAGTTTTTTTTCATTAAAGTGATTATTTTATTTTAATTAATTTATTCTAATTTCTATTTTCCTTATAGTAACATGATTCAGTCTTAGGCTTTACACAAATGTTTCAACATACTTGATTTTACAAATTGTTGAGAACTGAGTTATTTCTCAGTGAATGTTGTTTTTTTTTACAATAGACTCATATTACACATTTTGTTATACAACAATGCCTGGCTAATGCTGTGATCTCTGTGTAAGGATGATATTGGCAGCACTGAAAATAAAACATATATTTTAGATGTAGAACTTCAAAAAGGACCGTGTCTTTATAATCGTAGATGTTGATGTACATGTTTAGGAAGCGGAGGTGGACTGGCTACACTCTGAGGAACCTCCGACACCAACATAGCAAGACGGGCACTGACATGGAATCCTCAAGGAAATAGAAAACAAGGAAGATTAGACTTACTTGGAGAAAAGAAATTATGACAGTGCTCAGAGACAAGGGATACACATGGAAGGAAGCAGAGAATAATTTCAAGAGCAGAAATGACTGGAGAGCCTTTATTAGTGGCCTATACTCTCAAGGAAGTGAAAGGGGTTTGATGATGGTGATGATGATGATGATGATGACGTACAACTTTTATAAATTTAAACTACCGAAAAAATGAATAAAATATTTAGCTGAAACATTTTACGATTATTTTATCTCAAGATGAACTAAAATTATTCTTGTTTTAACCAACTACACAGGAACTTTAGAACAGAACTGGTCATACTGTACTTTATCTCTTATATTCCAAGACCACATAGTCAAGTCAAAACAACAACCAAAAAATGTTTTTAAATACATTGACCTTTTTACTGGAAAACATACGTGCAGCCAATTATAAGCCTGTAATTTAAGATTTTAATATAAAACACACACAACATCCACAGAGAAGTAGTTATTTTCCATTCATTTTTTTCACATCCATATAACTGGCTCTTGACAGAAAATGAGTTAAATTGTTATATCTAATATTCTGTCGGATATGAGTATGTCATTTATTCTGAAAATATTTTGATGGAGAACAGCGTGATTTTTTTGTTATTTGTTAAAATTATCACTTTGAAATTTGTCTTAGTCTTATGGCTTCACTTATCGATTTTTTCTCACGTTAAAGAGCTGGTATGTGTAGTTTCAATTCATATTTTAAAATCCATCATATCTTTTTCGCAAATTAGACTGATTAAATGTATATATTTCATTTTTATGAAAACTTATGTTACTTTCTTATCTCGCCACTAACGTATATTTTTACTAATCTGTACTTGCATAAACCAGGAGTTGTTTTTAAAAGAAAAAGAACATATCTTTCTTAAACGCTTTAATGGCTGTATTAAGTGCTCTTTCTCTTTCTAGATTTTTTTTTTGTCTTGGTGATGTTTAACATACTTTCTTGCTGTATTGTAACTTTCAACATACTCGTAATATTTCAGTTTTGCTTATTTTGTATTTTTCTTTTCACCAACTCTGGAGATCGACCGAAATCTCTTGATCTCTGCTCTTTTACGTGACATTCTGTTTTGTCTTCACGCACTGACATTGTGTATAAGGTGCTGTATAATATACCTCACACTGCAGGCGGCTACTGAGAGTTTTTAAAGAGTTATTTCCCTCTAACATAGGTGTATCAGGTCTTGCTGACTTAAGTACAAGACACCGAAAGCGGATCTTTAACATATATCTGTGAGATAGGAAACAATGGCAGGTCTTATAACAACATCCGTGATAAAATTACAATGGACTGTCCAACGATGTACCATTTTTAATAAATACAAAAATACATTTGCTACATCTTAAAATAAACGTTCAGTGCAAGAAAAACTGTGGGTGTAGATAAGAAAGTTGTGGTTTTGAACAATTTGTTGGTTATTTTAGGTAGCAATAACTTGAAGATTACTTAGAATAGTAGTTTTCTTAGAACTGGTAGCTCGATATTTCTAACAGCCTAATATTACTCCAGAATTTTATCATCGTCATCATAGTAATGACAATAACACCCTAGAACTTTAAGTTTCAATGTTTATGTTCAAACATTTGAAAGCCAAATTTGACTGCAACTAAATGTAAATCAAGGTCGTGGAAGATCTAATACTCTCTGTAAATCAAGGTCGTGGAAGATCTAATACTCTCTGTAAATCAAGGTCGTGGAAGATCTAATACTCTCTGTTAATCAAGGTCGTGGAGAATGTGATTTTGTCTGTATATCAAGGTTGTGGAGAATGTGATTTTGTCTGTATATCAAGGTTGTGGAAAATGTGATTGTGTCTGTATATCAAGGTTGTGGAGAATATTATACTGTCTGTCATGCTAGTAACCCTCTTGATCATGAAGACAGCAGAGAAGGCCTCTCTTTATGTCTGCTCTAGCTCTTCAATTTATCCACGGAAATCAACTCCCGGACCAATAAAACGTGTGTGTTTCACCTTCACAAAGTCAGCTTCTACAACTGCAGTTTCAGGCAGATAAAACAACAAAAAGTAAATAGTAAAATCATACAATTTCTATTATAC
Source organism: Achatina immaculata (assembly GCA_009760885.1). Taxonomy (NCBI): domain Eukaryota; kingdom Metazoa; phylum Mollusca; class Gastropoda; order Stylommatophora; family Achatinidae; genus Lissachatina; species Lissachatina immaculata. The sequence continues at coordinate 2,368,285 of CM019698.1, forward strand.
GTCCTGCAGTACCTCATACAACAGCAGTCAGATGTATCTGCAGAGACATTCTTTATATTTCATACAAGTTCATTTCTGCTCATAATTTCCACATTTTCTTCCACATGTTTAAGGATCACAACAAGTACTATTGAACACAATAATTAGTATATGAGTATATAACTATACACGGAGCCACTGCAGTAAAGCTGTGATACCAAAACATATAAACTAGGAAAATAAGTAGGAACAGCTCTATTACTAAACTGGTACACAGTTGTGACGTTTCGCCGTGAGCCTTAAATCATACAAGAGCACACAGGGGGGAAGAAATAGAGAGAGGAGATCAAATATAATTTCACATGAATGCTATGTAAAAAAAAAAAAAACGAAAAAAAACTCAAATAAAATGAATGGAGCACTTAGCTGTAACTTGTAAGAAGCTGTGGCTTGTCCGACGCTGTGTGTCAGAAATGCGCTTAGTGAAGTGTAGATAGTAGTTAAATGTAGACCTTGTGGTAGGTAGGTCGTAACTGAAGGTGGTGGATGGAGAAACCGTGGAGGGGAGAGAGAGTGATACAATGGTAACCTAGCCAGGAGAAGCTAAAATAGGTTATTATATTTGGGGTAGAGGGGTTGTAATATGATGCTTTGAGGAGGTTCTGAACTATGTATAACAAGTGAGAAAGGATTGACTGATTGATTTTTATTTCAGAAGGGTTAAGAATTGAGCACACATGCCCGTCTGACATTCTACTCTTTATCATACATGTTTCACTCTTTTCCAGACATTCTACAAATATGCTGTTCATATAACAAACATAATTAACATTGAAGCTGAGAGACATAAAATAAAATATAACATTTAAGGTTTCGCTCTTAAACATTCACTCAGTACAGAAGTAACTACATACATTATAAATGACAAGAGACAAGTCGAGAAGCGCCACCTAGCGTGGAGTACTTGTGACCGACAAGGTAAACCCGCTGTGGGCAGTCGAACGTAGTCAGTGTGAGAGGTAAGGTCAACGGCAACGGAGAAGCATGTAATGTTGGTGCAAGCGTATGTGACGGAAGCCGTGAGCAGAACATGTGTATACGACTTGCTCAAACGCTTTCATGACGAGAAGGAAACGGTAGAGGATGAGCCACCTTCGGGTCGGCCGTCGGCAAGCAGAATCACAGACATGATCGAGAGAGTGCAACAAATGCTGGCACGAGATCGGCTACAGACTCTATGATTGGTGACAAAGGAATTGGGCAGTAGCAAGAGCTTCTTTCTGCTTCCACGTCTGAAAAGCTCTGTGAAAGGCGCACGTTTTGCAGAGGTGGCGGCAATCCAAAACGTGTGACAGCGGTTCTGAGATAGATTCCTAAAGTGGCCTTTGCTGACACTTTCCAGAAGCTTTATGAACGTTGCCAAAAGTGTGTTGTGAAAGATGGCGACTATTTTGAAGGGCAGTAAAGGTAATTTGTTTGTATCTTATGATTTGTTTGTTTTTTTTATGCCATTTACCGAGCTCTCACTCCCTCTCCCTCTCTCTCCACCCTCTCTCTACCTCTCTCCTCCCTCTCTCTATCCCCCCTCTCCTTCTCTCTCTCTCTGCTTCTCTCTCTCCTCTCAGAGGAAAGGGAGAGAGGAAGTGAAAGCGAGGGAGGGAAAGAAAAAAGAGGATGGAGAGAGAGAGGAGAGAAGGAGAGAGGGAGGAGGAAGAGGGAGAGAGAGGACAGAAAAAGAGAGAGAAGGAGAGTCGGAGAGAAAGGAGAGAGAGGGAGAGGAGACGGAAAGGGAGGGGAGAGAGGGAGTGAGGGAAAGAAAAGAGAGAGTAGAGAGAGAAGGAAAGAGGAGAGAGAAAGGGAGAAAGAGAGGAGAGAGAGGGGGAGGGAGAGAGAAGGAAAGAGAGAGGAGGGAGGAAGAGAGATGGAGAGAGATGGAGAGAGAGAGGAAGAGAAAACGTTTTGCCTAATGCAAAAATGAAAGTCGTGGATTAATAATTGCAGGGCAAAGTTTTATAGAGTGAGCCTGGAAGAGGCCCCAGCCTGAATAACAGGGAGAATGTAAGGCGGAAAAAAAGGCTGAGAGAACAGAGAATGAGAGAAGATAACGATATTAACCACTAATATATTATCTTTTTACAGTCACGACGAGTGAGGCTGAGCATAGGGACCCAAGAAGGGAGCTTGGAGCCAAAGTAGTAGAGTTAAGTCTGCCAGAGTAGTAGAGCTAAGTCTGCCAGAGTAGTAGAGCTAAGTCTGCCAGAGTGATAGAGTTAAGTCTACCAGAATGATAGAGTTAAGTCTGCCAGAGTGGTAGAGCTAAGTCTGCCAGAGTGATAGAGCTAAGTCTGCCAGAGTGGTAGAGTTAAGTCTGCCAGAGTGATAGAGTTAAGTCTGCCATAGTGGTAGAGCTAAGCCTGCCAGAGTGATAGAGTTAAGTCTGCCAGAGTGTTAGAGTTAAGTCTGCCAGAGTGGTAGAGCTAAGTCTGCCATAGTGGTAGAGTTAAGTCTGCCAGAGTGATAGAGTTAAGTCTGCCAGAGTGATAAAGGACTGAGAAGCAGGTGTTTTGATCAGTAAATTATTGTGTTCGAAGCAAGGTCCTCGGCTCATCTGTGCTTGTTCGTTGTACCTGCTGACAGGTGGTTCGTGTGAGCTTTCTGTTTGTCGAAAGAAGATCTGTATCTGACAGATCACCCAGGAAAAGAACCTGAGGGGTCCCTCGGACCTGGCCTGATGGACGCCCCTGTAATATTTCACGTCTATATACAAAAAAGAAGGACCTTTCAGGTAGGCGCAGAACAACTTTAGACTGCTAAGCAATCCATACATTTGAGAGATTAAAATAGAATGTAGCTTCTATACCAGTTTCGGCCGATGTCAGAGCACATCATTTATATTTATAACACAAAATATGTCACCACAACCCGTCCAGATCTAACAGGAAGATAAAATCTGGTCCGAACCAGACTCGTTTATCTGTGACATAGATTGAACTTTAACCTCTGGCCAGTGTTGCCTACATCAGTGTTTTTCAAATAACAAAAGTCAGCTTCAAAATCCAGGCCACGGACCGCCATACTTTGAAAGTTTCTTATCTCTTTGGTATCTATATGCTGCTTTAAATGCAAAAGATTTCTCCCCAGAAAATGTGGGTAATCTTTAATGATTAAACGCTACACTGTACTAAAAACACATGACAAACTTGGTTAATTTTCAAAATGATATGAATGTAGTTAAGAGAAATAGACATAAATTAACATTCCTACATGTTGTGACAAATGAACAGAATATGAAATGTGTGGCAGCTAACAAACCTAAACATGGTGAGAGAAAACATGTCCCTATTTATCCTAGACAATCACTTCCACATCTGGTTCAATATTTCCTACTTTTAATCTCAAATCTGAGATCAGCATCAAGTCGATTCCTGTGCTTGTTCTTCGTGTAACAAAATATCAGAAACGTTTGTTCACAAAGTTATGTGGAAGAAAAGGGAACACGATGCTTCAACGCTTTCTCGCCAGCCTTCTTATAATCAGAAAAACCTTCACCCAGAGATGGTCAAGTCTGCATTTTTGACAATTATTTTCAGTGAACCATTACATGTCAACAACTTCATCCTATTCTTCCACGGACATACTCGGTACCTGTACAACATCACCACATGCAAAAGATTCTTTGTCCATGAGTTTTTTCAGGATTTGGTGCAGGGAATTAATCTCTGAAGGTAGTCGCTATATTTTGTGATGTTATCTTGAACTTGTGATTACAGTTCATCTTCACTGGACTCTAGAAATGTCTTCACTGTTGGAATGTTACTGAATATAACACCTTCAGTTTAATTTGCCCATAACTTTTTGATTAATCTTCAGTAACATCAAAGATCAGCTTCTTAATATCAACTTCTTTGTTCTTCTCGCAGTTGTCAGCCTGTAGAAGGTTGTCATATTAGTTTGTCACCGGGCTGCAAAACCCCGCTCATACGAAAACAAGTTCCTTCCTGCACGCATGATTCTCTGAAACATCGGTTCTTAAACTTTTCACGGTGAAAATAAGAAAGGACCTTGAGTTTTTGTCATGGACCACCACGGAGATTCCCCGGAACTCCGAGGTCCGCGGACCACCAAATAAGAACCGCTAGTCTACATTATGCATTCATCTACTTAGACGGGTCTTCCAGGTTTTCCTCACTTCCTTAAATCACTGGCCAAATTGACAGACTAGTCATAATTCAAACTGAAGCTCTGCCGACTGTCCTGGGTTGTACGAAACATACTCCAATTCTGACTATGTGATCTGGCATGGGGATTAGACACAAAGTTGCACAGGTCAGGGCTTATCTCACTGTAGTTGGTAGCACCACTTATCATCTGCATAAATCACTGGCAGTAATGAAAGGTTGTCGTATTAAATGTGCTAGTTCATCGATGGCTGAGGCTGAAACATCTCTTAGTGCTGTGTGTGCTGTGTGTGCTGTGATGGATGTTACAAAAAGAGCGGAGTGGATAGAAGTGAGAGATGATACCAGCAGGCTCACCAGAGTGAGAACCTTCGTACCTGGCAGAGAATATGGAGAATGGACTGGAGGCAGGACTGAGTTTTCAAATCAGAAGCTCGTTTACGTTCACGCTTATGACAGTCATCTTGACGGACAGTAGATATATGATGCATATTATTACTAGTTTTCAGTTACTATACCTTCTCTGGCTGCGATTGGCGCAGTGAGGACACATCTACCGACCTGGCGCTCCACGGAGGGCTTACTTTTCATGCTGCAGACAAAGTTATTATAAAAATGAAATATGTTTTGGTAAACATTAATATTGTTGGCCAAACAGTTACTTATTTAACTTGTACACTGAAAATATAACGAGGAATGTCAGAGAAAATGTAGACAAAGAATATTATAATGACATAACAATTGGAGTTTATGAAATACCAGAGATTAGATATGCTGATGACTGTATTACTATTCACACCACAAAAAGAAATGGAAAAACTAATCATGCCAGTCTGTAAGAATAGTGAAGAGCAAAACCTTTATCTTAATGCAAAGAAAACTAAATTAATATCAACTGACGAAACAAATAAGGCAGCTAAGTATACATATATCAATGAGGAAAAAATGAAGAGGTTGAATGTTTTCAATATCTTGGGTCACTACATCTAATAATGGAGAAAAATGAGGGAAGTTGAAAGGGAGACAACTATCGCTCTTCAAAAACATAAAACAACTAAAGAAGCTGTGGAGAGGAAAAGACAGAACTAAAAAAATAAGATTTTTAAGGGAATGCATCTTTTATTAATCCTGAACTTCATAGACTTTTAAAAAAGCGTTTGATAGCATGCACAGAGATTCATTATGGAGGATTTTAAGAATATATGGAATACCGTCCAAGATTGTCAACATCATTAGAGACCTCTACAACGGATATGTTTGTGCAGTCAACACAGAAGAAGGAATGAGTGAATAGTTCCAGACTGAAACAAGGATGTATATTATCTCCCTTGCTTTTTGGAACTGCCATGGACATCATAGTGAAAAAAATATTGCACAGGCAAAACAGGCATTGATCGGGTACATGAGACTCAACTGAAAGATCTTGATTTTGTAGATGACATAACTCTTACCAGTGACAATGTGAAATCAATGCAAGAAAAATAGATACACTGTCTTCAATGGCTAGTAAAATAGGACTTGAAATTAACAAGGAAAAAATAAAACTAATGAAACTTCTCATTAACTACGAACGACAAATATACATAGAAGGAACAGCTGTTGAAGAAGTAAAACATTGTGCATATCTCAGCAGCTACATAGATCAGAATGGTGACACCAGAAAGGAAGTTAGAATTAGAAATGCAAAAGCAGCATTGTCCTTGAAGAATCTTGAGAACATATGGCACTCAAAAGTTATAAGTACAAAATCCAAGGTAAGATTATTCAATTCAAATGTAATATACACCCTCATTTATGCATGCGAAAGCTGGAAACAACTAAAGAAATAGACAAGATATTAGACTCTTTTGAAAACATATGTCTCAAGAAAATACTCGGTATAAAGTGGAGCGAATTCAAGAGCAACGCAGAGATAAGATAGATGACTGAACAACAACCAGTCTCATGGGTGATCAGAAAAAGAAGATGGACATGTGTCATTCATGTGCTGAACAGAAACAACTAGAGAATCCCAAAACAAGCTATCAAGTGGAACTCAAAAGGCCAAATAAAGTGGTCGACCACGTGAAACTCTAAAGAGGACATTGTTAATAGAGGTCAGTTTAGTGGGAATAACATCCCTTAATGAGGTTGAAAAGCTCGTCGAAAACAGGAAATCTTGGCAAACTACCATGCTCGCCCAGTGTCACGTTTAATGGCATGGGAAGGATGTAAGAAGACCTTTACCACTGCAACATATGCCTGTGAGACTTGGGCACTTAATCAGTCATTTGAGAAAAACATAAATGCCTTTGAATGTAAATGTCACAGAAGGGGTCTTTACATATCACGGACAAAAAAAAGAACACATATATCCATACTACAAGAACTTAATAATGAAGAAGGTTGGCTAGTAAAGAGGATTAAACAGAGAAAAACTTAAATATTTTAGACACATTAAATGTCATGAGAATTTAGAGAAAACCGTTTTGGAATGGTACATAATGGGGAAAAGAAAGATAAGAAGACTAAGGCGAAGATGGCTGCAAGACATCGTTGATAATCTGCAAATGGATGCACCAGCAGCAGGGCATCTTGCTTACAACCGAGAGGCCTGCAGGAGAGTTCTTAGGGAAGCAAATATAAATATATGTGTATATATATATACACATACATACATACATATATATATGTATATCACTGAACACTAAGATATAAATATGAATCACTGAAAGCTAGAATATAAACAAGAGTCAGTGAAAGCTAAAACATAAATACTAGTCAATAAAAACTAAGATATAATTATGACTCATTGTAAGGTAAGGTATGAACGTGAGTCATTGAAAGCTAAGATATAAACGTGAACCATTGTAAGGTGAGATACAAACGTGATTCATTGTAATCTAAGATATAAATATGAGTCACTGGAATCTAAGACATAAAACTAGATCACTGAAAACTAACACATGAACATGAGAAGAAAAGAACTGAGTTCTAAGAGATTCCTCTTCTTCTTCTTCTTCTGCTTCTTCTTCTTCTTCATCTTCAGCTTTCCCAGCCATTAAGGCTCATTGCTGCAGATAAAGTTTGCTTCTGTTTCTCTCTACTGCTAGTCTTCTCTCTTCAGTTGGTGACACCATTTCTTTTATTTCCTTTTAAGAGATTCATTCACATTAAACATTCATACAAGACATCCCAAAAAAAATGTTACTTCAGTGGAGAAAAAGTTAGAGGGCATGAAGTTATTTTTAAAAAAATTGTAATTATGTTTAATTATGTTAATATGAAGTTACTGTGTTGTGATTTGTTTTCTAAACAGGTTCATTGGATTGGATGTTTTAAAAACTAAGTAACAGAACAGACTAGGCCACTGAAAGTGAGAAATAACTTGTTGTAACAAGATCTGCCATCATGGCAGTTAATATATTCAGCTAGAGATCTCAGTTCTGTTATAACGGAAATATATCTGTTATTTTCTTCTTTTCTTAGTTCCTTTTGCTATGGTTCACTTTTGTACATTATGATTACATTTTATCTTCTCTCAACTGTTCTGTTGTGCAAATGATATATTTGAAACCCACCGTTAATCCTGTGTCTTGCCCTTGTTTTCTATATCTGATGCAGATGATGTTTAAACAGAGCAGAATGAATCATTATATCTCAGATTGTTATTTGTTTCTGTTTTTCTTATTTTGTTTCCACAAAATTTGTTTACAATTTTAACTTTATTTGAGATCAAAGTACTAAAAGCACGAAAAAAAATATTTTCAAGTTTTATCATCAGTGTACTCAGGACAAGCCTTTGTGAGATCTGACCTACATTGACAAAGAATCATAGCATGGAGGAAATAATACACAGCACCAGTAAGAACTCTGGCAGTGTGTGCACCCATGTTAGTGTGGTCAGAACCTACTACCATCAGTCTGAGAAGCTGCTTTGGTAGTGATTCAGCTATTCCCCTGTAGACATAAACCTTACAATGGAGTTTATGTATGTATCTTTTATAAATATTTAACTTTTATTCTTTTCTAATATCTTATATCCTTCCCGTGGCGTTAAACGTCACATAGGGCTCGCAAGGTAGTTCGCCAATTTTTCCTGTTTTCGGGGAGCTTTTCAACCTCATCAAGGGATTTTATGCTTATTAATTTGGCCTCTCTTAACAATGTCCTCTTTAGAGTTTCAAGTGGTCTGCCTCTTTTTCTTTGGCCTGTTGTGTTCTCTGACTGTTTCTTCTCATCATGTGACCAACGTATGTCCATCTCCTTTTCCTGATCGCCCATGAGAACGGTTGTTGTTCAGTCATCTGTCTTATCTCTGCATTGTTCTTGAATTCTTTCCACTTGATGCCGAGTATTTTCCATAGACATTTGTTTTCAAAGAGTCTAATTTATTTTCTATTTGTTTAGTTGTTTTCCAGCTTTTTCATGCATACATGAGGGTGAATATTACATTTAAATTGAATAGTCTTAACTTGGTTGTTGTGGTTGTAACCTTTGAATCCAATATGTTCTCAAGATTCTTAATGATCGATGTTGCTTTTGAAATTCTAATTCTAACTTCTTTTCTGGTGTCACCATCCGGGCCTATGTAGCTGACAAGGTATGCAAATTGATTAACTTCTTCAATATCTGTCACTTCTATGTATATTTTTCCATTTTGATTAATGGGAGGTTTCATTACTTTTATTTTGTTTTTGGTAATTTCAAGCCCTATTTTGCTAGCCAGTGAAGACAGGTTATCTGTTTTTTCTTGCATGGAATTCACATTGTTACTGATAAGAGTTATGTCATCAGCAAAATCAAGATCTTCTAGTGGGTCCCCACATACCCAGTCATTACCTGTGTTTCCTGTGCAGCATTTTTTCATTATGAAGTCTATTGCAATTCCAAAAAGCAAAGGAGGTAGTATACATCTTTGTTTCAGTCTGGAAACATTCACTCATCCCTTCTGTTTTGACTGCACAAATATATCCATTGTAGAAGTCTTTAATGATTTTGACAGTTATAGATGGTAATTCATATAAACTTAAAATTCTTCACTTTTATTACAAGCATTGAAATGAATTTTAATTAAATTCAACAAATAATCTCAGAACACCTCGGGATGCTCAGTCTAACAGTTAGGAACTGCACTGCATGTTACTGAAGATAAATTAAGTATATATAGAGAAACACAGCGCCAGAACATTATGACATTAATTCACTGAAGATTTTCTATGCATTAAGTTTTAGCTTCTCTATGCATCTAGTTTACCCTCTGTATGCATCTGGCTTTAGTTTTTCTGTCCATCTAGTTTTACTTTCTCTATGCATCTAGTTTTAGTTTCTCCGTGCATCTTTTTTTTAGTTTCTCTGTGCATCTAGTTTTACTTTCGCTATGCATCTAGTTTTACTTTCGATATGCATCTAATTTTACTTTCTCTATGCATCTAGTTTTATTTTCTCTATGCATCTATTTTTAGTTTCTCTATGCATCTATTTTAGTTTCTCTATGCATCTAGTTTTACTTTCTCTATGCATCTAGTTTTACTTTCACTATGCATCTAGTTTTATTTTCTCTATGCATCCTTTTTAGTTTCTCTGTGCATCTAGTTTTACTTTCTCTATGCATCTAGTTTTACTTTCTCTATGCATCTAGTTTTACTTTCTTTATGCATCTTTTTTTAGTTTCTCCATGCATCTAGTTTTACTTTATCTATGCATCTAGTTTTACTTTCTCTATGCATCATTTTTAGTTTCTCTATGCATCTAGTTTCACTTTCTCTATGCATCTAGTTTTACTTTCTCTATGCATCTTTTTTAGTTTCTCTGTGCATCTAGTTTTACTTTCTCTATGCATCTTTTTTTAGTTTCTCTATGTATCTAGTTTTACTTTCGCTATGCATCTAGTTTTACTTTCTCTATGCATCTAGTTTTGCTTTCTCTATGCATCTATTTTAGTTTCTCTGTGCATCTAGTTTTAGTTTCTCTATGCATCTAGTTTTACTTTCTCTATGCATCTATTTTACTTTCTCTATGCATCTAGTTTTACTTTCTCTATGCATCTTTGTTTAGTTTCTCTATGCATCTAGTTGTTTTACTTTCTCTATGAATTTAGTTTTACTTTCTCTATGCATCTAGTTTTAGTATCTCTATGTATCTATTGCTCTTCAGAAAGTAAAACAAATAAAGAATCTGTGGAGAGGAGCAGACAGAACCACAAAAATAAGATTTTTAAGGGCATGCATCTTTCCCATCGCAACATATGCCTGTGAGACCTGGACACTTAACAAAACAGCTGAGAAGCACATAAATGCCTTTGAATGTAAATGCTATAGAAGAGTTCTCCAAATATCGTGGACACAAAAAAGAACAAATATATCTATACTGCAAGAGCTTAATATTGAAGAAGGCTGGCTAGTAAAGAGGATTAAAGAGAGAAAACTTAAATATTTTGGCCACATTAAACGTCATGATAATTTAGAGAAGACCATATTGGAAGGATACATAATGGGAAAAAGAAAGAGAGGAAGACCGAAACGAAGATGGCTGCAAGACATCGTTGATGATCTGGAAATGGATGCAGCAGCAGCAGGCCATCTTGCTCACAACCGAGAGGCCTACAGGAGTGCTGTTTGGGAGGCAAAGTTCCGCAAGGGACATGCAAAGGAATGAATGAATGAATGTATCTAGTTTTACTTTCTCTTTGCATCTAGTTTACCCTATCTGGTAAAAAAAACTATCAGACTGCTACAGAAACGGAAGCAAGGGATAAAACAAATGCAGGTGGAAGGAGAAATGCTTATCAGGAAACTGAGCCCATGAAGGTTGTGGATGAAAGCCAGCCACTGGAAGTCCCCAGCCCGACTGCAGACCTCCTGGAACCTAAACACAAGATGCAAATAGGCAGCTGGAATGTAAGAACACTTAACCAGACTGGAAAACTAGCACAAACCATCAAGGAAATGCACAGATACAAACTAGACATACTAAGAATACAAGAAGCAAGATGGACAGGACAAGGCAGAAGGAAATTAACAACACAGCACACAGAAGATACAATAATATGGTCAGATAAAGAAGATCTTCATGAAGGAGGAGCAGCATTGATTATAACAAAAGAAGCATCAAGAGCATTGCTGAAATGGACCCCTATAAATGAGAGATTATTATATGCACGGTTCAACTCAAGATTCACGAAGCTGTCTATTATAGTTTGTTATGCACCAACAGAAGCAGATGAAAAGGAATTAAAAGAAGATTTTTACAACAGCCTCCAAGCCACAGTAGAAACAATACCCAAGCATGATATGCTACTCATCTTGGGCGACTTCAATGCAAAAGTGGGTGAAGGAAATGAAGATAGAAGAAGAATCATGGGAAGAGAAGGAATCGGAGAAATAAATGAAACTGGAGAAAGACTTGCAGTTTCTCCGAAGAAAACATGATGACCATCGGAGGGACAATTTTCCAAAATAAAAACATCCATAAGGTGACTTGGAGGTCACCAGATAAAACCACAGAAAACCAAATCGATCATATACTAATAAATAACAAGTGGAAACGGTCACTACAAGATGTGCGAGCAAGGAAAGGAACAAGATGTAGGAAGTGATCACAACCTTCTGGTAGCAAAAATAAAATTAAAATTAAGAAAAGCCAAAATCGGAGAGCACAGAAAGATATGTTTTGATACAAGAAAACTGAAAGAGCAGCAAACAAGAAAAGAATTCTCAATAGTACTTAAGAACCACTTCAGTGTCCTACAAGACGAAGCAGAAATGTCCATATTAGAGTTCATTAAAACACTACAGGAAGCAGCAAAAGAGGTGCTGGGATATCGGAGACGGAGAAAAGAGGAATGGATAAGCAAGACCGCATGGGAAAAGATAGAGCAAAGAAAAGAAATCAAGAAAAAATTACTGAACACCAAATCACAAAGGCTTAAAGAACAAATTTTAAGTAATTATGTACAAAAAGACAAAGAAGTGAAGGAATCATGCCGTTAAGATAAACGTCAATACTATGACAACTTAGCAGAAGCAGAAGAGAAAGCAGCATATACAAATGACATGAAAACCATATATAAAATCACAAAGCAGATGACAGGTAACTTCAATACAAGATGTGAAAGTGCAGTAAGAACACAAAATGGACAACTGGTCAGTGGAGGAAGAGAAAAAATTGAAAAATGGAGGGAACACTTTAACACCCTACTAAACAGAACACAAGCAGCACAAACAATAGACATAGCTGAAGCAAAAATGGAACTAAACATCAATACAGGACCAATAACAATAAGTGAAGTAAAGGAAGCGATAAAGAAGCTAAAATCAGACAGGGCACCAGGTGAAGATGAAGTGACTGCTGAGATGTTGAAAGCAGAAGAAACAGAAACACCAAAACAACTTTGCCGGATATTACAACAAATTTGGGATCTAGAAAAAGCCCCAGAGGAGTGGAAAACTGGGCTTATAGTAAAACTACCAAAGAAGGGTGACCTCAGAGATTGCGGGAACTGGAGAGGCATTACCCTACTGCCACTCACTAGTAAAGTATTTTGCAGAACAATGATCAACAGAATTGTACCAACACTTGAGGGAAAACTTCGGAAAGAGCTGGCAGGATTTAGGAAAGGAAGATCATGCATAGACCACATATTTATACTTAGACAAATATTAGAACAGGCAAATGAGTGGCATAGCACAACATATGCATTGTTCATAGATTTTGAGAAAGCCTTTGACAGTGTCAGCAGAGATGCACTGTGGAAAATCCTAAGATGGCATGGCCTCCCCCATAAGATAGTAAATGTAATCAAAGCCCTATATGAGGATTTTCAGTGCAAAGTGATCCGTGGAGAACATACCTCCAGCAGCTTTAGGGTACAAACAGGAGTGAAGCAGGGATGTGTACTATAACCAACATTATTTATCTTGGCAGTAGACTGGTTAATGAAGGAGGCAACATCAGACAAACGCAGATGATTACAATGGACCCTTGACACAGTGCTGGAGGACCTTGACTTTGCGGACGACATTTGTCTATTATCAAGCAGTCACAAAGATATGCAAGATAAAATAAACAAGCTAACTCAGAATGCAAACAACATAGGACTAAAGATCAACGTAGGAAAGACAAAGTTAATGAAGCAAAATGTGAACAACAGAAATGTACTCAGAGTAGATAACAAGTTAGTGGAGGAGGTCAACGAACCTTGGCAGTAAAGTAGTAGAAAATGGAGACAGCACAGAGGACATCAACAGCAGACTTACTAGAGCAAACCAGGCTTTTGCAATGCTGCAGACTATATGGAAATTTAAAAAAAACTAAGCATAAATATGAAAATCAGGATATTTAAGAGTAATGTTCTAAGTATACTACTCTATGGAAGTGAATGCTGGAAAATCACCAAAACCATAGAAAACAAGTTGAATTCTTTCCAGACTAAATGTTTACGAAGAATTAGAAAAATATTTTGGCCAAACACCATAAGAAATAACATCTTGTTGGCAGAGGTGCAGATGAAGCCACTGACAACAATTATTGAGGAAAGACGCTGGCGATGGTTGGGACATGTGCTCCGAATGACTGACAACTCACTACCAAAAATAGCACTGAGATGGACACCACAGGGGAGCAGAAGTAAGGGTAGACCAAAAGAGACATAGAGAATAACAACAGAAAGGATACTGAGCAACAGAGGGCTCACCTGGGCAAGAGCAGAAAAAAAGGCGAAGGACAGGCATTTGTGGAAAACCCTTGCGGAAGCCACATGTGCCCTGGGCACTTAAGGTTCAGAGAGAGAGAGAGAGAGAGAGAGAGAGAGAGAGAGAGAGAGAGAGAGATGCATCTAGTTTACCCTCTGTAAGCATCTAGCGTTAATTTTTCTATGCATCTAGTTTTACTTTCTCTATGCATCTAGTTTTACTATCGCTATGCATCTAGTTTTATTTTCTCTATGCATCTAGTTTACCCTCTGTATGCATCTAATTTTAGTTTTCTGTGCATCTAGTTTTAGTTTCTCTAAGCATCTAGTTTTAGTTTCTCTATGCATCTTTGTTTAGTTTCTCTATGCATCTAGCTTTAGTTTCTCTATTCATCTAGTTTTACTTTCTCTGTGCATCTAGTTTTAATTTCTTTTTGCATCTAGTTTTACTTTCATTATGCATCTAATTTTACTTTCTCTATGCATCTAGTTTAACTTTCTCTATGCATCTTTTTTTAGTTTCTGTATGTATCTAGTTTTACTTTCTCTATGCATTTTCTGTTGTTTTTCTATGCATCTAGTTTTACTTTCACTATGCATCTTTCTTTAGTTTCTCTATGCATCTAGTTTTACTTTCTCTATGCATCTATTTTTACTTTCTTTATGCATCTAGTTTTACTTTCTCTATGCATCGTTTTTAGTTTCTGTGTGCATCTAGTTTTACTTTCTCTATGCATCTTTTTTAGTTTCTCTATGCATCTAGTTTTACTTTCTCTGTGCATCTATTTTTACTTTCTTTATGCGTCTAGTTTTACTTTCTCTATGCATCTTTTTTTTAGTTTCTGTATGTAATTAGTTTTACTTTCTTTATGCATCTTCTGTAGTTTCTCTGTGCATCTAGTTTTATTTTCGCTGTGCATCTTTCTTTAGTTTCCCTATGTATCTAGTTTTACTTTCTCTATGCATCTAGTTTTACTTTCTCTGTGCATCTAGTTTACCCTCTGTATGCATCTAGTTTTAGTTTTTCTGTGCATCTAGTTTTAGTTTCTCTATGCATCTAGTTTTAGTTTCTCTATGCATCTTTGTTTAGTTTCTCTATCCATCTAGTTTTACTTTCTCTATTTAGCTAGTTTTACTTTCTGTATGCATCTAATTTTACTTTCTCTATGCATCTAATTTTACTTTCTCTATGCATCTAATTTTACTTTCTCTATGCATCTAGTTTTACTTTCTGTATGCATCATTTTTTTAGTTTCTCTATGCATCTAGTTTTAGTTTCTCTATGCATCTAGTTTTACTGTCTCTATGCATCTAGTTTTACTTTCTCTATGCATCTAGTTTTACTTTCTCTATGCATCTTTTTTTAGTTTCTCTATGCATCTAGTTTTACTTTCTCTATGCATCTAGTTTACTTTCTCTATTCATCTTTTTTTTTAGTTTTTCTATGCATCTAGTCTTAGTTTCTCTATGGATCTCGCTTTAGTTTCTTTGTGCATCTAGTTTTATTTTCTTTGTATGTATAGTTTTAACTGTGCCTTCTTGAAACATTATTTTTGTGAACACTTATACATGTCTACTGATTCAGTTCTGCCCAGAAGAAGGTACGTAAGACCTCTGAGTATTGCATTTTACTTTTAAATTAATGTAGCTTTTACCTTTCAAGATAAGAAAGAAACATATGATCCCTTCATTTTTTAAACTGTTGTTCTAGTGAAACTACTTCGTAAAACATGTGCATTCATCCTAAAGCCAAAGTTAATATATTTCATTCTTGAAGAAACAAAATGGATGCCTGAGTACTGAAGAGATTAGTCTTTGTGACCAGTCTCTCTTACATGCAGCTAGAATCACTTTTTATACCAATGTTTTGGCTGTGGGCCCATTTTCTGCCCTGAGAATAGCTGTGGACCCCCTTTTCTGCGATGAGAACAGCTGTGAGTCGCCTTTTAAAAATAAAGCAATGAGGAAATGATGCTAAGATTTTTTTAAATCGAGCCAAATCAATTTGTGATTCATGGACTCTCAAAAATCCTTCTAAGGGCGTCCATGTATCCAACTATACTTGACCAGTCTCGGTCAGGAACTTATAAAACATGTCTCTTGCTAGACCAATTTCGATCAGGAACTTATAAAACATGGCTCTTGCTAGACCAGTCTCGATCAGGAACTTATAAAACATGGCTCTTGCTAGACCAGTCTCGGTCAGGAACTTATAAAACATGGCTCTTGCTAGAAAGATGGCCGGGCTGGTGGCCAGACCATCCACTAGAGTACCTAAAGTTCAAGGGACATACAGAAACAAGCACCCTATCCTCAAATGAACTGCCTTAGTGGCACGGAACATGTCTTTACTTGGAATTTAAATTTTATGAATTTTATATTATTCATATTCTTGATGTGATTTTCAGAATTTATTTTTCCTCTATCTTCTCGGTTCAGCATTTATCAAGATCTGTATTTTCTGAAGTTATAAATTATTGCTCACGTTTTTTTCCTTTTGTGTATGCAGTGTATATTTAATAAATTATAAGTGATACAGTGGCAATCCTTATAACCATGTTTTATTGAATACCTTTAGTAGACCTTTATGGCCATAGGAGAAGATACATGTGACTTTTATAGTTTCATTTATTTGGCACTGATATCAATATAAAAATAGCTACTTATATTTATGTTATTTTTTAATAATTTGTTTCTAAAAACTTTTATTTTGCTCCCATATTTTGATTTATTTTGATTTATAAATATGCTATTGTTTAGAAGTACGCTTATTTAGTCAAAAGAACAGAAAAGAATTGTATTCATACCATTGCTGAAAAGGGTAATGTGATAGCATATTGTTGAGATCAATAAAGATCGATAGTTTGTCAGTCAAAGGGAAGTAATAAACTTTAATGGTAGTTGATCCAGTCCCTTGTTTTAATATTCCTTTTTAGTATTACCTCATTTTTTTTTCCACGGGAAAAAAAAAAGTTAGTCTCAGCTCAGGTAACCTTGGCTGGTAATGTAAAGTTGCACGGGCTATGTGAGCTTAGGTTAAAAAAAAGTTGAAGAAAAGTTGAACTTTGGAATGTCTGTTGTTGACGCAACAGACTAAATTTAGTAATAGAAACGTAGTTTTCAGGAAATTATTTGTTTAAGAAACCAAAGGTTACAAAAAAAAATAAAAACGTCACTTCAAGCGGGGTCAGATTAAGACCTTTAGAGGCCTTAAGCACTTAAAGATTTTATTGCCTCATTATTGTAGTAGTAGCGAGTCTGTGTTTTGTTGTTGTAGTAGTGGCGAGTCTAGTTTTTGTTGTTGTAGTAGTAGCGAGTGTGTGTTTTGTTGTTGTAGTAGTAGCGAGTCTGTGTTTTGTTGTTGTAGTAGTAGCGAGTGTGTGTTTTGTTGTTGTAGTAGTAGCGAGTTTAGTTTTTGTTGTTGTAGTAGCGAGTCTAGTTTTTGTTGTTGTAGTAGTAGCGAGTCTAGTTTTTGTTGTTGTAGTAGTAGCGAGTCTAGTTTTTGTTGTTGTAGTAGTGGCGAGTCTAGTTTTTGTTGTTGTAGTAGTAGCGAGTCTAGTTTTTGTTGTTGTAGTAGTAGCGAGTCTAGTGTTTTGTTGTTGTAGTAGTGGCGAGTCTAGTTTTTGTTGTTGTAGTAGTAGCGAGTCTGTGTTTTGTTGTTGTAGTAGTAGCGAGTTTAGTTTTTGTTGTTGTAGTAGTAGCGAGTGTGTGTTTTGTTGTTGTAGTAGTGGCGAGTCTAGTTTTTGTTGTTGTAGTAGTGGCGAGTCTGTGTTTTGTTGTTGTAGTAGTGGCGAGTCTAGTTTTTGTTGTTGTAGTAGTGGCGAGTGTGTGTTTTGTTGTTGTAGTAGTGGCGAGTCTAGTTTTTGTTGTTGTAGTAGTAGCGAGTGTGTGTTTTGTTGTTGTAGCAGAAGCGAGTCTGTGTTTTGTTGTTGTAGTAGTGGCGAGTCTAGTTTTTGTTGTTGTAGTAGTAGCGAGTGTGTGTTTTGTTGTTGTAGTAGTGGCGAGTCTAGTTTTTGTTGTTGTAGTAGTAGCGAGTGTGTGTTTTGTTGTTGTAGTAGTGGCGAGTCTAGTTTTTGTTGTTGTAGTAGTAGCGAGTGTGTGTTTGTTGTTCCCTATCCTCAAATGAACTGCCTTAGTGGCACGGAACATGTCTTTACTTGGAATTTAAATTTTATGAATTTATATTATTCATATTCTTGATGTGATTTTCAGAATTTATTTTTCCTCTATCTTCTCGGTTCAGCATTTATCAAGATCTGTATTTTCTGAAGTTATAAATTATTGCTCACGTTTTTTTCCTTTTGTGTATGCAGTGTATATTTAATAAATTATAAGTGATACAGTGGCAATCCTTATAACCATGTTTTATTGAATACCTTTAGTAGACCTTTATGGCCATAGGAGAAGATACATGTGACTTTTATAGTTTCATTTATTTGGCACTGATATCAATATAAAAATAGCTACTTATATTTATGTTATTTTTTAATAATTTGTTTCTAAAAACTTTTATTTTGCTCCCATATTTTGATTTATTTTGATTTATAAATATGCTATTGTTTAGAAGTACGCTTATTTAGTCAAAAGAACAGAAAAGAATTGTATTCATACCATTGCTGAAAAGGGTAATGTGATAGCATATTGTTGAGATCAATAAAGATCGATAGTTTGTCAGTCAAAGGGAAGTAATAAACTTTAATGGTAGTTGATCCAGTCCCTTGTTTTAATATTCCTTTTTAGTATTACCTCATTTTTTTTCCACGGGAAAAAAAAAAGTTAGTCTCAGCTCAGGTAACCTTGGCTGGTAATGTAAAGTTGCACGGGCTATGTGAGCTTAGGTTAAAAAAAAGTTGAAGAAAAGTTGAACTTTGGAATGTCTGTTGTTGACGCAACAGACTAAATTTAGTAATAGAAACGTAGTTTTCAGGAAATTATTTGTTTAAGAAACCAAAGGTTACAAAAAAAAATAAAAACGTCACTTCAAGCGGGGTCAGATTAAGACCTTTAGAGGCCTTAAGCACTTAAAGATTTTATTGCCTCATTATTGTAGTAGTAGCGAGTCTGTGTTTTGTTGTTGTAGTAGTGGCGAGTCTGTTTTGTTGTTGTAGTAGTAGCGAGTGTGTGTTTTGTTGTTGTAGTAGTGAGTCTGTTTATTGTTGTAGTAGTAGCGAGTGTGTGTTTTTGTTGTTGTGTAGTAGCGAGTCTGTGTTTTGTTGTTGTAGTAGCGAGTGTGTGTTTTGTTGTTGTAGTAGCGAGTTAGTTTTTGTTGTTGTAGTAGTAGCGAGTGTGTTTTGTTGTTGTGTAGTAGCGAGTTAGTTTTTGTTGTTGTAGTAGTAGCGAGTTAGTTTTTGTTGTTGTAGTAGTGGCGAGTCTAGTTTTTGTTGTTGTAGTAGTAGCGAGTGTGTGTTTTGTTGTTGTAGTAGTAGCGAGTTTAGTTTTTGTTGTTGTAGTAGTAGCGAGTCTGTGTTTTGTTGTTGTAGTAGAAGCGAGTCTGGGTTTTGTTGTTGTAGCAGAAGCGAGTCTGGGTTTTGTTGTTGTAGTAGTAGCGAGTCTGGGTTTTGTTGTTGTAGCAGAAGCGAGTCTGGGTTTTGTTGTTGTAGCAGAAGCGAGTCTGGGTTTTGCTGTTGTAGTAGTAGCGAGTCTGGGTTTTGTTGTTGTAGCAGAAGCGAGTCTGGGTTTTGTTGTTGTAGCAGAAGCGAGTCTGTGTTTTGTTGTTGTAGTAGTAGCGAGTTTGGGTTTTGTTGCTGTAGCAGAAGCGAGTCTGGGTTTTGTTGTTGTAGCAGAAGCGAGTCTGGGTTTTGCTGTTGTAGTAGTAGCGAGTCTGGGTTTTGTTGTTGTAGCAGAAGCGAGTCTGGATATTGTTGTAGTAGTAGTGAGTCTGTTTATTGTTGTAGTAGTAGTGAGTCTTGGTAATGTTGTTGTGGTGGTAGCGAGTCTGGGTATTGTTATTGTAGTAGTAGTGAGTCTGGGTATTGTTGTTGTAGTAGTAGTGAGTCTGGGTATTGTTATTGTAGTAGTAGTGAGTCTTGGTAATGTTGTTGTGGTGGTAGCGAGTCTGGGTATTGTTATTGTAGTAGTAGTGAGTCTGGGTATTGTTATTGTAGTAGTAGTGAGTCTGGGTATTGTTGTTGTAGTAGTAGTGAGTCTGGGTATTGTTGTTGTAGTAGTAGTGAGTCTGGGTATTGTTGTTGTGGTGGTAGCGAGTCTGGGTATTGTTATTGTAGTAGTAGTGAGTCTTGGTAATGTTGTTGTGGTGGTAGCGAGTCTGGGTATTGTTATTGTAGTAGTAGTGAGTCTGGGTATTGTTGTTGTAGTAGTAGTGAGTCTGGGTATTGTTGTTGTAGTAGTAGTGAGTCTGGGTATTGTTGTTGTAGTAGTAGCGGGTCTGTATTGTTGTTGTAGTAGTAGTGAGTCTGGGTATTGTTGTTGTAGTAGTAGTGAGTCTGGGTATTGTTGTTGTAGTAGTAGCGAGTCTGGGTATTGTTGTTGTAGTAGTAGTGAGTCTGGGTATTGTTGTTGTAGTAGTAGCGAGTCTGGGTATTGTTGTTGTAGTAGTAGCGGGTCTGTATTGTTGTTGTAGTAGTAGTGAGTCTGGGTATTGTTGTTGTAGTAGTAGCGGGTCTGTATTGTTGTTGTAGTAGTAGTGAGTCTGGGTATTGTTGTTGTAGTAGTAGCGAGTCTGGGTATTGTTGTTGTAGTAGTAGCGGGTCTGTATTGTTGTTGTAGTAGTAGTGAGTCTGGGTATTGTTGTTGTAGTAGTAGTGAGTCTGGGTATTGTTGTTGTAGTAGTAGTGAGTCTGGGTATTGTTGTTGTAGTAGTAGTGAGTCTGGGTATTGTTGTTGTAGTAGTAGCGAGTCTGGGTATTGTTGTTGTAGTAGTAGTGAGTCTGGGTATTGTTGTTGTAGTAGTAGTGAGTCTGGGTATTGTTGTTGTAGTAGTAGCGAGTCTGGGTATTGTTGTTGTAGTAGTAGTGAGTCTGGGTATTGTTGTTGTAGTAGTAGTGAGTCTGGGTATTGTTGTTGTAGTAGTAGCGGGTCTGTATTGTTGTTGTAGTAGTAGTGAGTCTGGGTATTGTTGTTGTAGTAGTAGTGAGTCTGGGTATTGTTATTGTAGTAGTAGCGGGTCTGTATTGTTGTTGTAGTAGTAGTGAGTCTGTGTTTTGTTGTTGTAGTAGTAGTGAGTCTGGGTATTGTTATTGTAGTAGTAGTGAGTCTGGGTATTGTTATTGTAGTAGTAGTGAGTCTGGGTATTGTTATTGTAGTAGTCGTGAGTCTGGGTATTGTTACTGTAGTAGTAGTGAGTCTGGGTATTGTTATTGTAGTAGTAGTGAGTCTGGGTATTGTTACTGTAGTAGTAGTGAGTCTGGGTATTGTTGTTGTAGTAGTAGTGAGTCTGGGTATTGTTATTGTAGTAGTAGTGAGTCTGGGTATTGTTGTTGTAGTAGTAGTGAGTCTGGGTATTGTTATTGTAGTAGTAGTGAGTCTGGGTATTGTTATTGTAGTAGTAGTGAGTCTGGGTATTGTTACTGTAGTAGTAGTGAGTCTGGGTATTGTTGTTGTAGTAGTAGTGAGTCTGGGTATTGTTACTGTAGTAGTAGTGAGTCTGGGTATTGTTGTTGTAGTAGTAGTGAGTCTGGGTATTGTTGTTGTAGTAGTAGTGAGTCTGGGTATTGTTGTGTAGTAGTGAGTCTGGGTATTGTTGTTGTAGTAGTAGTGAGTCTGGGTATTGTTATTGTAGTAGTAGTGAGTCTGGGTATTGTTGTTGTAGTAGTAGTGAGTCTGGGTATTGTTGTTGTAGTAGTAGTGAGTCTGGGTATTGTTGTTGTAGTAGTAGTGAGTCTGGGTATTGTTGTTGTAGTAGTAGTGAGTCTGGGTATTGTTGTTGTAGTAGTAGTGAGTCTGGGTATTGTTGTTGTAGTAGTAGTGAGTCTGGGTATTGTTGTTGTAGTAGTAGTGAGTCTGGGTATTATTATTGTGTCACTCAGGGAATACTACAGTGACAGGCTTCCTATCTGGTTAAAAAGCAGCCGAGCAAAATCTTTTAGGCACCAACAAGTATAACATAAAAGGACAGTATATCTCCAGTACTTCTTTGTGATAAATTCTATCTATGAAGATATTTCACTAGTTCTTGCTAGTCTAAAGCTAGCAGTAGAGATCCTAGTATAGTTGGTGCTGTGTTGGCACATCATATATATATATATATATATATATATATATATATGTTCTGCAGGCATTCGACGTCAGTAACTTGAAATTACACACAAACTACAGAACTGTTGCACCTATAATTCATGCCAGTAAAATTCTGTGAAGCGTCAGAATGGGTAGAATTACAAAGAAAATAGGAGAAATCAATATGGTCTCAACTGGTTTTAGACAAGGAAGAGGAACAAGAAATCATATTTTCAATATAAGATTAATAATAGAGAAATGCAGAGAATTTAATGTGAATTTTTATTTATCTTTTATAGGCTATTCCACGCCATTTGACTGTGTACAACACCAGAAACTTTGGGGAAAT
Source organism: Achatina immaculata (assembly GCA_009760885.1). Lineage (NCBI taxonomy): Eukaryota > Metazoa > Mollusca > Gastropoda > Stylommatophora > Achatinidae > Lissachatina > Lissachatina immaculata. The sequence continues at coordinate 2,390,636 of CM019698.1, forward strand.
AATGGGGAAAATGCTATTTACAACACATTTGATAAAATTAACATCACTGCTGTAACTAGACCAACAGGTAACAGTAAGAATAAATGGTGAATCAACTTGGTTTGACAAAAAACAAGGGGTCCGTCAGGGGTGCATATTTTCACCTAACTTATTTAACTTGTATACCGAAAATATAATGATGAATGTTAGAGAAGATGTGGACAAAGAATATTACGATGCCATAAAATTTGTAGGTTATGAAATGCGAGAGATTAGTTATGCTGATGACACAGTATTACTGTCCACAACATAAAAAGGAATAAAAAAACTAATTATGTCAGTCCTTCAGAACAGTCAACACCAAAACCTTTATCTTAATGCAAAGAAAACTAAACTGATGACAAATGACGTAACAAATAAGGGAGCTGAAATATTTATCAATGAGGAAAAATTGGAAGAAGTGGAGAGTTTGCAATATCTTGGATCATTACTAAGTAACAATGAAGATCTATTGAGGGTTATTTAAAAAAGAGACGTCTAACGGGCTTCAAAGAATAAAACAACTAAAGAAGCCGTGGAGAGTAACATACTGAACAACAAAAATAAGATTTTTAAGGGCATGCATATTTCCCATCGCAACATATGCCTGTGAGACCTGGACACTTAACAAAACAGCTGAGAAACATATAAATGCCTTTGAATGTAAATGCTACGGAAGAGTTCTTCACATATCATGGACACAGAAAAGAACAGTATATCTCCAGTACTTCTTTGTGATAAATTCTATCTATGAAGATATTTCACTAGTTCTTGCTAGTCTAAAGCTAGCAGTAGAGATCCTAGTATAGTTGGTGCTGTGTTGGCACATCATATATATATATATATATATATATATATATATATGTTCTGCAGGCATTCGACGTCAGTAACTTGAAATTACACACAAACTACAGAACTGTTGCACCTATAATTCATGCCAGTAAAATTCTGTGAAGCGTCAGAATGGGTAGAATTACAAAGAAAATAGGAGAAATCAATATGGTCTCAACTGGTTTTAGACAAGGAAGAGGAACAAGAAATCATATTTTCAATATAAGATTAATAATAGAGAAATGCAGAGAATTTAATGTGAATTTTTATTTATCTTTTATAGGCTATTCCACGCCATTTGACTGTGTACAACACCAGAAACTTTGGGGAAATAATGGGGAAAATGCTATTTACAACACATTTGATAAAATTAACATCACTGCTGTAACTAGACCAACAGGTAACAGTAAGAATAAATGGTGAATCAACTTGGTTTGACAAAAAACAAGGGGTCCGTCAGGGGTGCATATTTTCACCTAACTTATTTAACTTGTATACCGAAAATATAATGATGAATGTTAGAGAAGATGTGGACAAAGAATATTACGATGCCATAAAATTTGTAGGTTATGAAATGCGAGAGATTAGTTATGCTGATGACACAGTATTACTGTCCACAACATAAAAAGGAATAAAAAAACTAATTATGTCAGTCCTTCAGAACAGTCAACACCAAAACCTTTATCTTAATGCAAAGAAAACTAAACTGATGACAAATGACGTAACAAATAAGGGAGCTGAAATATTTATCAATGAGGAAAAATTGGAAGAAGTGGAGAGTTTGCAATATCTTGGATCATTACTAAGTAACAATGAAGATCTATTGAGGGTTATTTAAAAAAGAGACGTCTAACGGGCTTCAAAGAATAAAACAACTAAAGAAGCCGTGGAGAGTAACATACTGAACAACAAAAATAAGATTTTTAAGGGCATGCATATTTCCCATCGCAACATATGCCTGTGAGACCTGGACACTTAACAAAACAGCTGAGAAACATATAAATGCCTTTGAATGTAAATGCTACGGAAGAGTTCTTCACATATCATGGACACAGAAAAGAACAAATATATCCATACTACAGTAACTTAACATTGAAGGTAAATAGAAGTGTATGGTGCAGTTTTACACGGCGGTGCTGGGATTGAGTACAATTAGAAACACATGAATAAGATGAGAGTAAGATAAGAATGTATAAATGAAACACATACAATATCCAATATTTCGGCATGAGCATTTTTTCTAGGATTACGTACACAAACAAAACGACATATAACTTATCTTAGTGGCGTGCTCATGAATAGGAAACAACAAAAAGATCCTTTCTAAAACTGCACCATACACTTCTATTTACCTTTATTATTTAAGCCAGTCGCCATCTTTTAACTTTTTAACTTAATATTAAAAAGAGAAAACTTAAATATTTTGGACATATTAAACGTCATGAGAATTTAGAGAAGATCGTCTTAGAATGACACATAATGGGAAAAAAGAAAGAGACAGGAAGACCAAGGCGAAGATGGCTGCAAGACATTGTAGATGATCTGCAAATGAACGCATCAACAGCAGAGGATCTTGCTTACAACCGAAAGGCCTACAAGAGAGCTGTTAGGGAGGCAAAGTTCCGCAGGGGACATGAAAATGACTGTCCGACTGACTCACTTAGTAGTAGGCTTGTGTTTCTCGTGCACCTGTTAATTTACCTGAAATTATATTGGATGGTAGTTTAGTCGTTGCGAATGTGATTTACACAGTGAACACAATACCGGAGTGAGTGATTTATACAGTGAACACAATACCGGATTGAGTGATTTACACAGTGAACACAATACCGGAGTGAGTGATTTACACAGTGAACACAATACCGGAGTGAGTGATTTACACAGTGAACACAATACCGGAGTGAGTGATTTACACAGTGAACACAATACCGGAGTGAGTGATTTACACAGTGAACACAATACCGGAGTGAGTGATTTACACAGTGAACACAATACCGGAGTGAATGATTTACACAGTGAACACAATACCGAAGTGAGTGATTTACACAGTGAACACAATACCAGAGTGTGTGATTTACACAGTGAACACAATACCGGAGTGAGTGATTTACACAGTGAACACAATACCTGAGTGAGTGATTTACACAGTGAACACAATAGCGCCGGAGTGAGTAAGGGATCTGACCTCGAATTAAGTCAAAATACGTTCGGAAAGGTAAATGGGCATATAACTGAGGTAATTAGATACTGGAAAAGTCTCAAGCTATAAGATGAAATGGCTCACTTTTATGTTTCAGCCCTGTGGTAAACGGAGGACCTTTTCCAGCCTTCTATAGTTGATACATTGATGGCGTCACATGCATGACAGAGAAGGACTTTGATAATTTCGTTAAGAAGTTTGACTCTGTGATTTTATTCACCTGCCATGTCTCTACATCTTCTTCAAACTTTTTCTATATTGTTGTCATTATTTTTCCTTCAGGTCTTACCACTCCACTCTACTATTAGCCCTCTGATTCATGTAGAAATCTATTCAGGCTTACCACTCCACTCTGCTATTAGTCCTCTGATTCTCGTAGCAATCTTTTCAGAACTTACCACTCCACTCTGCTATTATTTTTCTGATTCTCGTAGCAATCTATCCCCCCCCCACCCAAATCGTACAGAGACTGTACTTTTTCTCTCAAATCCAAATATCTCGACTTCCATGATCAAGCCCACAGAATGCTGGATTTATTTAGTCAACACGATTATCCAGGTTATCACCTCAACCTGGAACCTCATCAGCCATATTTGGCAACAACAAATCTTTATTTCTAAACCATCTGTGCAACTTGGACAGATTAAAACTGTTTCTTATGTACCACCCTCAGAGTTTAATAGTAAAGAACATCTTGTTCCGTCATGTCCATTTATTCTTGACTGAGCTTGATACCTGAATCCTTTGCGGAACCCCAACTGCTGGCGTACAGGCAGGACAAGAGCCTCAAGAACCTGTTAGCCAGAAGTATCTTCAAGTCAACTGACACAACTTTCTGTGGTACCAAAACTTGCGGTCGTACTAGAGGCAATACTTATTTGTTTGTTGTCGAGACGAGCCAGGTTTCTTTCCCGGAGTCCACGTTAACAATTCAGAAGGGGTTTACTTGCATTTCTTGCAAGGTCATTTATGGCATTATGTGCAAGCGATGCTATATGAATATATAGGAGATACTAGCATGCGGCTGGGAGGTCAGTTTAGTCAATATCTGAACGACATATCAAAGAAGCCACTAACACCGGTCATCAAGTATTTCTGTCAAGGATATGACAAAGAAAACGGGACATTTCGTCACTTCAACCCGATATTGTCCTTTCTTTGAGCGATCTCGGAAAGCTCAGAAACAGTGATTTATTTTCCAGACCGGCTATCTCCACTCTGCTGAGATTAACAGACCGGTTATCTGCACCCTGCTGAGATCAACAGACCGGCTATCTCAGCCCTTTTGAGATCAACAGACTGGCTATCTCCACCCTGCTGAGATCAACAGACCGGCTATCTACACCCTGCTGAGATCAACAGACCGGCTATCTCAGCCCTTTTGAGATCAACAGACTGGCTATCTCCACCCTGCTGAGATCAACAGACTGGCTATGTCCACCCTGCTGAGATCAACAGACCAGCTATCTCCATCCTGCTGAGATCAACAAAAAGTTCAGCTTTCTTTCGCCTACTTCACATTTGTACCTGTTTGCTGTCCCTGTCTGTTTCAGGTTTTCATTTTTGCTCTTGATGTCTTCACTGACTTCGCTGTATTTTTTCTCATTTTCACCGCGAACTAGTTAAGATTAATTCTCCAACCATTTTTTTTTCTATTCTTTAGCTACCAGAGGTTATCCAATGTTCCTTGTCTAGGCACCCTAAGTAAGAAATCTTATCCTTTCAGTGATCACTATTCATTGTAAGCCTTCTTTTATCCACTCTCTCTTCATACTGTTTTCTCATTTTTATTATCTCCGCGATGTGGGCTGGTTTTGTTTGGGCCATAATTATCTGTTAAGAACAAGGTGGGCGCATTTGGGAACATGACGTCATACTTTTTTTTTTAGCTAACTGGAACCCTTTGTCATGATTTCTTTATGTCATTTCTCAGCAGATCGTCTGCTTCTACTTTGCGCTTACCTGTATCGATCTGGATCTTTCTTACAAGGAGAATACCAAAAGATCTAGTATTTAATTTTTCTTTTGTTTTCCGTGTTTTTATCTGTTGTGTTGTTTTTTTTTTTTTAATGTGGTCTTTGGAAAAGGTATTTGGAGAAATATTGGATTGTCCTATGTGCTTTGTTAATGCTTTTTCTTCTTATTTTCTACCACTACCTCACGCCCCCCCCCCCCCCCCGGCCCCCCCCCCGCCCACTTTCCTCACTTTTTCTATCATCCTGTAAAACTGAACCTTATATCTATGACTAGTTTTTGTTACTAGAACTAGTTTTAGGACAGTTGTTACTTCCTTTTTTTCTCAGGCTTCAGTGAACGCGCGACAGAGACGTAAGCCCATCTACTCCGCTTTGACCCAGGCTTCTGTTACCACTGAGCCAGTTGTTGCTTGTTTCTGTTTATTCTTGTTGATATCATGTCCGCTTTTCAGCTGATATCATGGCAGAACTGTCAATCATGCGATCATTTCCTCCATCTCTCCTACACGAACACACGTACACACTCCACTAGCTTCGGATCTCATTGAGCGTAGTGTGTAGCTAGCATTACATGAGGTTTTATGAGAGGTTAGTTTTGGATTTTAATACCAGGTGCGTAGCCAAGTGGTAGTTCTGGTCTGACAGAAGACGGGAACAGATCTGCGAAATATGTATATTTGTGGCATGAATATTTAATATCGCAGAAAATGTGTTTAATGAATAAAAATGTAAACTTGCATGTGTGTATGGCCCATGCTTCAAATTGACAACTTTTGTATGTTTCACCTGGAAGTGTAAATTGGCACGCATATCTGTTTCTGTGAAAAAGAAACATGCGATAAAGCACGGATATGCGGATAAATTAGTCTGTGCGAGAATAAGTTGAAAACAGAACTGGAAAATATCAACCTATAAAACAAGGGGTGCGACAAGGATGTGTACTATCTCCAGACCTTTTTTTCTCGGTACAGCGAGAATATTCTAAGAACAATCATCACAGAACCAGGCATAAAAATTGGAGGATACAATATTGACAACCTTCGGTATGCTGACGACACATTACTGATAGCTGAGAACCAACAAAACCTCCAAAATCTCTTGGATAAAGTCGCTAAAGGAAGGGAATATAAAGACCTTACTTTGAACATCAAAAGGACAGAGACCATGGTTATATCTAAGAAACAGAATAAACCAACATGCAGTATAAAATTAAATGGAACTATTCTAAAGCAGGTGAAGAAATTCAAATACCTTGGAGCAGTAATAACGTCAGATGGGAAATGCAGAACAGAAATTAGGAACAGAATAGGCCAAGCAAAGACTGCTTTTCAGAGAATGAGAAATATATTATGCAACACATTCTTATCAATGAATGTTAGAAAACGAGTCCTAAAATGCTATATTGAACCAATCTTGTTATATGGAAGTGAATCATGGACAATAGGCAAGTCTGCACAAAAATCACTGGAAACAGCAGAAATGTGGTTTATTAGAAGAATGTTGCGAATCCCCTGAACAGCAAAAATAACTAATGAAGAATGTAGGAGAAGAGTTGGAGAGACAAAACATCTTGTCATAAAATAACAGAGAGACAATGTACATTCATAGGACACGCAATATGAAGAGGAGGCATTGAAAATATATAACAACAGGAAAAATAGAGGGAAGAAGATCAAGAGGAAGACCAAGAGAAATGATAATGGACAGCCTGACGGGATGGTGTGAGAGGTGATCACCAACTGAGCTGGTGACCTGCGTGAAGGATCGTGTACTCTGGAGAAACATAATAGCCAACGCCGGTCGGCACGGCACATGATGATGATGATGATAAGTGCCAGAGGTTTAATTTCATTCATTTGCATGTCACTTGTGGAACTTTGCCTCCCTAACAGCACTCCTGTAGGCCTCTGGTTTGTGAGCACGATGGCCTGCTGCTGATGCATTAATATGCAGATCATCAATGATGTCTTGCAGCCATCTTCGTATTGGTCTTCCTCTATTTCTTTTTCCCATTATGTACCCTTCCAAGATGGTTTTCTCTAGATTATCATGACGTTTAATGCGTCTAAAATATTTACGTTTTCTCTGTTTAATACTCTTTACTAGTCAGACTTCTACAATATTAAGTTCTTGTAGTATGGATATATTTGTTCTTTTGTGTCCATGATATTTGAAGAACTCTTCTGTAGCATTTATATTCAAAGGCATATATATGTTTCTCAGCTGTTTTGTTAATGTGTCCAGGTCTCACAGGCATATGTTGCGATGGGAAAAAATGCATGCCCTTAAAAATCTTATTTTTGTAATTATGTTTGTTCCTCTCCACATATTCTTTAGTTGTTTTACTTTCTGAAGAGCGATAGATGTCCTCCTTTTAATTTCCCTCATTGTATCTCCATTATTAGTTAGCAGTGATCCAAGATATTAAAAACTCTCCACTACTTCCAATTTTTCCTCTTTGATAAAATCAGCTGCCTTGTTTTGTTTGTCAGTTGACATCAATTTAGTTTTCTTCGCATTAAGATAGAGGTTTTGCTCTTCACTATTCTTACGGACTGACATAATTAGTTTTTCCATTATTTCCCAAAGTTTCTGGTGTTGTACACAATCAAATGCCTTTGAGTAGTCTATAAAGGCTAAGTATAGATTCTCTGCATTTCTCTATTATTAATCTTATATTGAATGTATGATCTCTTGATCCTCTTCCTTGCCTGAAACCAGCGTGGACCATATTGACTTCTATTTTCTTACGAAGTCTAGCCATTATGATTTTTAACAGAATTTTACTGGCATGACTAATCAGGGCAACAGTTCTGTAAGTTTAATTGTGTGTTAAATTGAAGCAGTTATTTAAATTCATAAAAATCATATTCTATTTTGCATTATCTTTTGTCTAAGACGAGTAAAACATTATTTAACAAAGAGAGTTTATATTTCTGTAAAATGAAAAGATTTCAAGTCTTAGAAAGGAAACTACGTTCAAGTAGCTTATATCATGTGAATCATAAATCGTAATACATTTTTAGTGTAATAGATTACGTTTCACAGTCTCAGATGAATCAACACTTCGTCAGGTGTTATCCGGATACGCCCATGACAGTGTCAGTATATTAGTAGCATATATGCATGTGTATGTTTATCAATGTGTAGTTTGCGCAGACGTGTAGGTATTTTAAACAGAAGTCAAAAGTAGATCATACAGCTGCAAGACCCAGATTTCTCTTGAATAGGTATGTAAGTGTTGTGGTATTTATTTCTTTACTTTGACGAATAGTTCAAGATATATCAAATTAATCTCGCAGTAAATATTTGATTCGAACATTGTGACTGATTTTTTTTCGTTCATTTATTTTAACCTCACTGAAGTAAATCTTAGAATTATAATAGCCAGAAACTGATTTGACATTATAAGCTACATTTAAACGGACTTTATGGATGCAGATTTACTGTATATCTGAGAAATGCTAGAGACTGACATGAGAGTCTAAGCAGTCAGTATCAGGCATTCACGTGAAAGTACTGACAATTTATTTGTCAATGGCCAAGTCTTCGTCATTTTGTCACGTTTGTGCATAACAGATTATTTGTTGCTTAGACCTGAAAGGGAAACTAATCTTACCGTGAAACTTGAACGAGGGGAAGTCACTAAGTAACTCGCAAATGCCTGTTAAAAAAAATACTAAATGTGACAGTAATTTGAAAACTTTTAATTTTTGAACCTACATTATTCCCCTATTTTTCAACGTATTCGCCACCAACATTGATACATTTGCCATATAGTGTAATCAATAACGCAATACCCATCGCATAAAAATCGGGAGTCCGATTCTGAACCATTTTTTTTACTTCTGTTTCCACCTCTTCGTCACTCGAGAATCTTCTCCCGCCAAGGTGGTTTTTCAATGGACCAAACAGGTGAAAATTACTTGAAGCTAAGTCAGGACTATAGAGTGGATGTTCAAGAACTTCCCAATGCTCTTCCTCAAGGGTTTTTCACAAACGCCTGTCCCTTGCCTTTTTTCTGCTCTTGCCCAAGTGAGCCCTCTATTACTCAACATCCTCTCTGTTCTTCTCCATGTCTCTTTTGGTCCATCCTTACTTCTGTTCCCCTGTGGTGTCCATCTTAGTGCTATTTTTGATAATGAGTTGACAGTCATTCGGAGCACATGTCCCAACCATCGCCAGCGTCTTTCCTCAATAATTGCTGTCAATGGCTTCATCTGCATTTCTGCCAACAATATGTTATTTCTTACGGTGTTTGGACAAAATCTTCTTCTAATTCTTCTAGACATTTAGTCAAGAAAGAGTTCAACTTGTTTTCTATGGTTTTGGTGATTTTCCAGCATTCATTTTCATAGAGTAGTACACTTAGAACATTACTCTTAAATATCATGATTTCTATTTACGCGCTTAGTTTTTTAGATTTCAATATAGTCTGCAGCACTGAAAAAGCCTGGTTTGCTCTATTAAGTCTGTTGTTGATGTCCTTTGTGCTGTCTCCATCCGCCTGGTACCCGGGACCTGGGCACGTGCTTGGTAAGCAAAGAATAGAACCACTGTACCCTAAAACGCATGATCGTAAAAGGCGATTAAGGAGGGTTCGGTATAGGGCCAGCAACCATATCCGGTAAAAAAATCCCTGAGACTGCTACAGAAACAGAAAGAAGGATATGGATATATATACACTTTTATTTCTGATGGCATATTATTCTATGCATATCCTGTGTAGGATATAATAAGGCATATACTATATCCTACACCTCACATATCGAATTCTTCAAGTCATATATCGTGTTATACTTCTCACATTCTTAATGTAGGTTTTATGAATCTCATTATGATCTCCGTTATAAGATGTTACCTTAATGAAAATAATCTGTAAATTATACATCCAGTTTCAGTTGCGTGTTAGAGTTTAATATCATTAATCATTCTCATAGTTTTCCTTTACCACAAGTAAAATTTGCTTGTTGCGTAATATTATTGGACCCTCAATATCATATACACTGTAAGATCACATTCACTGAAGCAGACAGCCTTTATAGACAACGAAACATTTTCAGACTGGCTGTCAAGAGAGCATGAGCTGCATAGGACATTCCCACATGAGGACAGTCTTGAATCTAGGAACCAGCATCATCGTACGTGGGCCACACCCATATATGCTCCACTCTCTGCTTCAGTAACCACCGAAGAGTATGAACACTAACTGTACCAGCCGTCCGGCTCTTCTTCCCCCCCCCTCTGTTTTTCATTCTCTGTGTATATATAATTGCATACTCCGGCAGCTACATAGACCAGGATGGTGACACCAGATAAAGTTAGAATTAGAATTGCAAAAGCAGAATTGTCCTTCAAGATTCATGAGAACCTGTTGCACTCAAAAGTTATAAGCAATCCTATCATTCAATTCAAATGTAATCAATAACGCAATACCCATCGCATAAAAATCGGGAGTCCGATTCTGAACCATTTTTTTTACTTCTGTTTCCACCTCTTCGTCACTCGAGAATCTTCTCCCGCCAAGGTGGTTTTTCAATGGACCAAACAGGTGAAAATTACTTGAAGCTAAGTCAGGACTATAGAGTGGATGTTCAAGAACTTCCCAATGCTCTTCCTCAAGGGTTTTTCACAAACGCCTGTCCCTTGCCTTTTTTCTGCTCTTGCCCAAGTGAGCCCTCTATTACTCAACATCCTCTCTGTTCTTCTCCATGTCTCTTTTGGTCCATCCTTACTTCTGTTCCCCTGTGGTGTCCATCTTAGTGCTATTTTTGATAATGAGTTGACAGTCATTCGGAGCACATGTCCCAACCATCGCCAGCGTCTTTCCTCAATAATTGCTGTCAATGGCTTCATCTGCATTTCTGCCAACAATATGTTATTTCTTACGGTGTTTGGACAAAATCTTCTTCTAATTCTTCTAGACATTTAGTCAAGAAAGAGTTCAACTTGTTTTCTATGGTTTTGGTGATTTTCCAGCATTCATTTTCATAGAGTAGTACACTTAGAACATTACTCTTAAATATCATGATTTCTATTTACGCGCTTAGTTTTTTAGATTTCAATATAGTCTGCAGCACTGAAAAAGCCTGGTTTGCTCTATTAAGTCTGTTGTTGATGTCCTTTGTGCTGTCTCCATCCGCCTGGTACCCGGGACCTGGGCACGTGCTTGGTAAGCAAAGAATAGAACCACTGTACCCTAAAACGCATGATCGTAAAAGGCGATTAAGGAGGGTTCGGTATAGGGCCAGCAACCATATCCGGTAAAAAAATCCCTGAGACTGCTACAGAAACAGAAAGAAGGATATGGATATATATATACACTTTTATTTCTGATGGCATATTATTCTATGCATATCCTGTGTAGGATATAATAAGGCATATACTATATCCTACACCTCACATATCGAATTCTTCAAGTCATATATCGTGTTATACTTCTCACATTCTTAATGTAGGTTTTATGAATCTCATTATGATCTCCGTTATAAGATGTTACCTTAATGAAAATAATCTGTAAATTATACATCCAGTTTCAGTTGCGTGTTAGAGTTTAATATCATTAATCATTCTCATAGTTTTCCTTTACCACAAGTAAAATTTGCTTGTTGCGTAATATTATTGGACCCTCAATATCATATACACTGTAAGATCACATTCACTGAAGCAGACAGCCTTTATAGACAACGAAACATTTTCAGACTGGCTGTCAAGAGAGCATGAGCTGCATAGGACATTCCCACATGAGGACAGTCTTGAATCTAGGAACCAGCATCATCGTACGTGGGCCACACCCATATATGCTCCACTCTCTGCTTCAGTAACCACCGAAGAGTATGAACACTAACTGTACCAGCCGTCCGGCTCTTCTTCCCCCCCCCTCTGTTTTTCATTCTCTGTGTATATATAATTGCATACTCCGGCAGCTACATAGACCAGGATGGTGACACCAGATAAAGTTAGAATTAGAATTGCAAAAGCAGAATTGTCCTTCAAGATTCATGAGAACCTGTTGCACTCAAAAGTTATAAGCAATCCTATCATTCAATTCAAATGTAATATCCACCTTCATTTATGCATGCGAAAGCTGGAAAACAACTAATGAAATAGACAAGAAATTAGACTCTTTTGAAAACAAATGCTTACGGAAAAAACTCGGCATCAAGTGGAACGAATTCAAGAACAATGCAGAGATAAGACAGATGACTGAACAACAACCAGTCTCATGGGTGATCAGGGAAAGGAGATGGTCATATGTTGGTCACGTGATGAGAAGAAACAATCAGAGAATACCAAAACAATCTATCAAGTGGTACACAACAGGCCAAAGAAATAGAGGCAGATCACGTGAGACTTTAAAGAGGACATTGTTAAGATAGGCCAGTTTAGTGGGCATAACATCCCTTGATGTGGTTGAAAAACTCGGCGAAAACAGAAAACTTGGCAAACTACCATGCGAGCTCTATCTAATGTTTAACGGCACGGGAATGATGTAAGAATATACTCGTATAATCAGCACATGCACTGTTACGGGCAACATGATCGGGTACTTCATTGCCTCTCATTCTCCCATGCCCTGGGCAATAAATCCACGTCGGCGTGGTGACACTGGATTGTGGCAAGCCCTCTCTATCTTCCGAAGCATGCTTTGTGAGTTCGTCACCATCACACTGTATGTATCATCATGCCTGTCACCACCACGTAGCTTGTCACCACCACACTGTATGTACCATCCTGCCTGTCACAACAATACTGTATGTATCAACCTGCTTGTCACCACCACACTGTATGTATAATCCTGCCTGTCACCACTACACTGTATGTATCATCCTGCTTGTCACCATCAAACTGTATGTATCATCCTGCTTGTCACCATCACACTATATATATCATCCTGCCTTTCATCCCCACACTGTATGCATCATCCTGCTTGTCACCACTACACTGTATGTATCATCCTGCTTGTCACCATCACACTGTATGTATCTTCCTGCTTGTCACCATCACACTGTATATATAATCCTGCTTGTCACCATCACACTGTATATATAATCCTGCTTGTCACCATCACACTGTATGTATCATCCTGCCTGTCACCATCACACTGTATATATAATCCTGCTTGTCACCATCACACTGTATGTATCAATACGGCACAGGAATGGACTTGATGCTGATGTCAGATTTGAGATTAAAAATAGGAAATATTGAACCAGATGTGGAAGTGATTGTCTGGGATAAATAGGTACATGTTTTCTCTCACCATGTTTAGGTTTGTTAGCTGCCACACATTTCATATTCTGTTCATTTGTCATAACATGTAGGAATGTTAATTTATGTCTATTTCTCTTAACTACATTAATATCATTTTGAAAATTCACAAAATCTGTACTGTGTTTTTAGTACAGTGTAGCGTTTAATCTGTAAAGACTACCCATATTTTCTGGGGTAAATCTTTTGCATTTAAAGCAGCACACAGCTACCCAAGAGATAAGAAACTTTCAAAGTATGGCGGTCCGTGGACTAGATTTTGAAACAGTAAGGGGGGTCCACTGACGTTTGTTATTTGAAAACCATTGATGAAGGCAACAGCGGGCAGAGGTTAAAAATTTCAATCTACGTCACAGATAAACCAGCCTGGTTCAGACCAGATTTTAACTTCCTGTTAGATTTTGACAGCTTGTGGTGACATATTTGATGCAGTAAATATAAATGATGTGCTCTGAAATCGGCCGAAACTGGTATAGAAGCTACATTAGTAGGGGTCGACCCTGTCTGTGGTACAGGCTTGTGAAGTGAGCCATAGCGGACTTTCCCCGCTCCTAGACTAGAAGTCCACTAAGCCAGGTCGAGCGGGTAGACAACCTCACGGGTTCTTTTCCGGGGTAATCCGTCAGATACAGATCTTCTTTCTACTAAGAGAAAGCTCACACGAACCATCTGTCACCAGGTACAACGAACGAGTACAGATGACCCGAGAACCTTACTTCCAACACAGTCATTTACTGATTAAAACACCTGCTTCTCATGCCTCTACCACTCTGGCAGACTTTACCACTCTGGCAGACTTAGTTCTATCACTCTGACAGACTTAGCTCTATCACTCTGGCAGACTTAGCTCTTTCACGCTGGCAGACTTAATTCTATCACTCTGGCAGACTTAGCTCTTTCACGCTGGCAGACTTAATTCTACCACTCTGGCAGACTTTACCACTCTGGCAGACTTAGCTCTATCACTCTGACAGACTTAGCTCTATCACTCTGGCAGACTTAGCTCTACCACTCTGGGTCCCTATGCTCAGCCTCACCCGTCCTGACTGTAAAAAGATAATATATTAGTGGTTAATATCGTTATCTTCTCTCATTCTCTGTTCTCTCAGCCTTTCTCACGTCTTACATCCTCCCTGTTATTTAAGATGAGGGCTCTTTCAGGTTTATTCTATAGAAGTTTGGTTTTCAGTTATTAGTCCACGACTTTTAATTCTGTATTAGACATCCGTGTCCCTGCGTTGTTTCTCTTTCTCTCTCTCCCCTCTCTCTCTCCCTCTCTCTCTTTCCCTCTCTCTCTCCCTCTCTCTCTCTCTCTCTCCGAGTTCTTCTTCTCACTCACTTTTATTTTCTCTCCCCCCGAAACTTAAACAGTAATAATTATATATCTCTTTTCTGTGTCACCCTCTACCATGTTCACTCTCGTACTCTGTTCCCCTCCCTCGTAACTAATGCTAGTTTTATTATTCCCAACTACTTACATCTACTGGAAATTCAACTTGCTAACTCCTTGAGCACAGAACACTCTCCAAACCTGCCTCGTTTTGTCTTATCTTTCTCGTGTGATCTCCCCTACATCATCCGTCTACTTCCGGGGATACAGTCGGCTCTTCTCGGTTCCGTCCGGTCTCTCTCTATCTCTCTCCTCCACACACACATACACTGGCACATGGTTAATTATTAACAAAAAGTTAACTGTAAAAGTTACGAGCCGGAGTTACTGTTTGAGAATATGTAATTTTAAATTACCGTGAAAAATAGACGTCGCTTTATTTTCAGAATGAACCAACGCGGAAACGTTTTTTTTAAGAACTTTGTGTGAGACTTGTTTGTTGGGCGGCTTAATTAATTAATTTTACTCTTCGAATGTGTTAGATATTGAACTACAGTAGAAAAAATCATACAAATATAGGGAAAATAAAACTACAACAACTCCTGCGTAACCACCTCTCTTTCTCTCTATGTCTCTTTCTATTTCTCTGTACATTATATATATATATATATATATATATATATATATTACTGTGGGTGTATCTAAAACCTTTGGTGAATGGTATCAGAAAAAGACAGAAGATACAAACTAATTACCTTTATTATCCTTCAAAATAATCGCCATCTTTCACAACACACTTTTGGCAACGTTCATAAAGCTTCTGGAAACTGTCAGCAAAGGCCTCTTTAGGAATCTATTGCATAACCGTTGTCACACATTGTGGATTGCCGCCACGTCTGCAAAATGGGCGCCTTTGATGACGTTTTTCAGGCGGGGAAACTGAAAGAAGTTCTTGCTAATGCCCAATATCTTTGTCATCAGTCATAGAGTCTGTAGCCGATCTCGTGCCAGCATTTGTTGCACTCGCTCGATCATGTCTGTGGTTTTGCTTGTCGAGGGTGACCCGAACGTGTCTCATCCTCTCTCTGTCGTTTCTTTCTCGTCATGAAAGCCTTTGAACAAGCTGTAAACACATTTTCTGCTCACGGCTTCCGGCCCGTACGCTTGCACCAACATTTCATGCGTCTCCGTCGCCATTTTCCTCAATTTGTAACAGAACGTGATGTCCACTCGTTGCTCTGTTGCACTGTGACCTTACCTCTCACACTGACTACGTTCGACTGCCCACAGCGGTTTACTCTCTTGGTCACGTGTACTCCACGCTACGTGGCGCTTCTCGACGTGTATCTGGATATCCAGACGTGTCCCGGTTGATGTTGCCGTTCAGATATCGGACCATTCATCGAACTTTTAGACACACTTTATATATATACGTTCTGTATATTTTGTATGCTTTCTGAGTCTTTTAGTTATGTAGTACAACATTAGTGAGAAAACTGAGAACATAATCATTTTGATGACAGCGATCAGTTTACAGCATGTATCAGCTTTAAAAAATGGTGATTGACACTAACTTCAGCGACTTGTAAACAGGAAAATCAGATTCTTAAACATCAGCAAGACCACTATCTTCCTGGACAATATATTTAACTTTTAATATAATATAAATAAGTGTAAGGTAACATAAGCATCATGTGGACAGTAAAGGATATCTCATATTTTAGAGCTCGGAGAATCTTATGCTACAGAGATCCCAAAATTTTCTAGCATAAATACATTTTATTTTTGGTCCAGTATGACGTAAGAGACATATTCTAACTTTGTTTATTAGCACGTCCGTGGATAAAGACGTTTGATATTGACGTTACAATACCAGGTGGAGCCTGTTAAGATCTCCTCGTCAAAAGTCGAGAAATTTAATATCTGTTCTTACATTTATTGTTCAGAAAAGTGTTCCTTTTTTCATTGAAGATAAACGTTAAGGTTATATATTTAGAATCCAAGTTTCTGTACAAAATGTTAGCAAGTTGAGCGGATGCAGTGCTAGCTCTTCCGCCGCCACAGATAACAAAACAACAACAACAACAACAAAAACCGCGGGCATGCGATGTGTGGCGAATTGTTTGGGCGGCTGTTTTGACATTTATGGCCTATAGTTGTAAAAAAGTGAGTGTAACAAAGTATTTCGGTGTTAAGATTATGCTTGTTATATAATAAAACAACTATAAATGACTGGATATTCTATAAATGAGGTTTTTGTCAATAAAAAAAAGAACTAGTATGAAACTATGGAAAAATGTGTCTTCTACTTACCTCAGCGTTGCAACAATCCTCTTGTGAGAGACACTCTCAGTCATTTCTATGACATTTAGAAATACATAGAATAAATATAATCACGTGTGGCTACATTTAGAACTACACATAATAAATATAATCATTTATGGCTACATTTAGATATATACATAATAAATATAATCACTTGTGACTTCATTTAGAAATGCACAGAATAAATATAGCCATGTGGTCACTTCTGGCTACATTTTCTGTCACTTTTGTTTATTTATGACTTTATAGTAGTAGTCTAATAGGTCTAGAAATCTCCGGAGTATATATAGTAACACTGGTCTGGTCGATGGACATAACCATGTTCCTACCTGTGTTAAAAAAAACAAGCAACTAAAAAAATCCACAAAACTGATCACAATCACTATGGCTGCTGACACTGCGATAAATAAAAGAACTATCTTCAACTGACATGCGCATTGATAAGTTACAATAACAATTTGGATCCTTTTTTTTTTTTTGACGAAACGAAACATTGAATCCATTCATGGATGCAGTGCATGCAAAAGGGTAAACCGAAAGATTGTTCGATGCGTAGAAAGAGTAGAAAACGGGCAAGGAATCTTGGGTGTTTTCTTCTGTTATTAACTAGAGGGGATTTTCCTGATCTTCTCCTGTGTCGTAAAATCAAGGTTATTGGATGATTTCTTAACTTTTATTCTGTGAATTTATTTCAAACTACCACAAAAGCTGGAAACAAATATTGTTTCATTTTATGGAAAAATAACCACAGAGTACGTGTTCTTTATCATGTATTTTATATGAGACCTTTGTGTGTGTTTTAATCCAGTCTCTAGCTCAGAATTGAGATTATTAGATTATTATTAGATTAGATTATTCAAGAAGATCTCATCTTGTTGTTTGGAGGGAGACAACGGCCATATGCAGGTAGATGTTTCATTTTTCTGAAGATAATTGGAAGGCCAAGAGAGAGTTAAAAAAAAATTAAAGTGTTGTTTGTGGGACAATTTTTTCCTATACATATATGTCTAGAAAATAAAATTTCAAAAAATATTTATCACGTTTGAAATGTCACCTGAATGTGAAAGTTTACATATTGGTGTTACTTTACTCAATATATAATCTTACACTGACAGTTCGACAGACTATCCAAGCTAAGATAATGTTCCAAAATATAATTGATTGATTGATTGACTGATCTTTATTTCAAAAGGGTTAAGAATTGGGCACGCAGGCCCGTCTGACATTCTGCCCTTTATCATACATCTTTCACTCTATTCCAGACATTCTACAAATATGCTGTTCATATAGCAAACATAACTAACATTGAAGCTGAGAGACATAAAATAAAATATAACATTTACGTTTCGCTCCTAAACATTCACTCAGTACAGAAGTAACTACATACATTATAAATGACTATCTACTAAACAAAATTTTCGGGACTATTCAGAAAACAATTAATTGTATTCGGTGTCTGTAAGAGGAGCTTAAGATAACTTTTAAGTTTTATAATTCATGGAGGCATGTAGTCGACATCAAATAGATATTGAGAAAGCTTGTAGTTGTAGAAAGGAGTATAATTTATATTTTTTATATAGGATGGGAGGGTATTCCAAAGATGAGCAGCAGAATAACTAAAGCTTTTCTTGTAAAGATCAAGTCTAGGTTTTGGAAGACATATGTTGTTCAAGCGTTGGCTGCACTTTGGGCTAAATTTAAACAGGTTCCCTAGATAAGGCGGGGCATGCCGTGAAAGGATTTGATGTACTAACTTGGCTTTGTTGAAGAGGAACCTGTTCTTAAGAGGTAGTGTTTTGATACGTTTGTGATGATTAGTTGTTTGTGCTTGATCTTTGTCACTAATAAGCTTTACTGCTCGCTTTTGGAGAGAGCAAAGCCTCTTTGTATTTGACACTGAGCAACCATCCCAAACTGTTGAGCAGTAGTCTAAATGTGTTTGTATATGAGCTATGTAGTATGTCTTCCTAGTGTCTTGATCTATGAAGTGCTTAATTTTAGCTAATTGGTATACTTTTTGTGCGATGAGTTTTGTTAGACATTGCACATGAGAGTTCCAGGTCAGATGTTGGTCAATAATAAGACCTAGTGTTTTGTGCTCGCTAACGTTTTCTATCTGTGATGTTTCTGTACAGAGCCGAAGTGTTGTTTTTGTTGCGTTTTGTAGTTTCTGTCTTGTTGTTATGAGCATTGATTTTGTTTTATCGGTGTTTATAATCATGCCATTATTTTTGCTCCATCCAATTAAATTGTATAACTCGACCTGAAGAGTTGATTCTAGATTAACACAATCGTAGTCACTGGTGTAGACTGTGCAATCATCGACAAAAAGGTCACAAGAAGAGTGTTTAAGATGAAGCGGAAGATCATTGATATAGATAGCAAAGAGCAACGGGCCTAGAGTAGAACCTTGCGGAACACCAGTGAAAAGTATTTTGTGCAAGAAATCACTGTCACGGTGTGTAAGGAAAACGGTGCTCCAGTGCTACATAGACCAGACATGATCTATGGGCGTGAAGCCTGGAAGAGATACAGCGACGTCTGGAATCTACGGTAATGTTTCTTAGAAGAATAGACGGCAAGAAAAGGAAATGAAAAAAATTGAGAGAGACCGATTCGAGAAGACAAATAATTATAACAGTCAGGGAAAAGACTTTCTAAATGTATAGTGCATGTCACGAGAAAACGTAAACTAGAACATATCTTTACAACAGGAAAGTTAGAGAGGAAAAAAAAAGCTGAGGTAGATCAAGAGAGAAAATCTTCGATAGATTAGCAAGATGGCGATGATACGAAGCTGTTGAAGTCTTGCGAGTTCAAAACTCAAGATGACGTCTTCAGACAACTGCAACAGATCGGATATCTCGAGGTGAAAGAACTCACAGAACAGGAGCTAAGACGCGACAGCATGGTAAGGACATTAATTTATCATGTATCAAAACCTATAAACAGTTTTATACTCTGAAATTTGGCATCAGGAGTTGTAAAGATATAGAACAGGCGGGTCTCCATTAAGATTAGGTGTTTGCTATTTTATGAATCACATTTCTATTATTTGGTTCTTTACATGACGTGTCCGTTCAAGAACATTGCCACTCTCACTGCCTCCTTGAATGCAACGCTTTCTTGCCCAAGCTGACCAGCGTCTTGCAGTAACATATTCTAACTCTCCGCGATGTCCTGAGTCCATCTACGGCGAGGTCGCCCCTTTTCTCTTTTGCTTTCAACTTTCACCCTCTCTAAACCATTGTGTCTGTTGATATGGCCGAAGTATCTCAGCTTTCTAATTTTAACAGGTCCGTTTTCTACTAACCTAATCCTATCAAGTGCCCTCTATAACATTTCATTTCAAGTGTTGTTATTCTCTTTTCTAGTAATTTGTTAATGCGCATTTTTGTTCACGTTGTCACCGAGAATATGTAAGTTCTTAGTATAAACATGGCTTTGTTTTCTTGTTGGTGCCTTGCCACGTGCTCTTCGTTTGTGCTAGTTTCTGTGATGCAGCTGTTAGTCTTCTGTTTTTGGGTAACTTTTATAAAATGTGTATGAGATCACAAATATTCACCTTTATTCACATCTTGTCATCATTATTCTCTACAATCTACACTCACTGAATCCATCTTTCTCTACAACCTACACTAGCTGAATCCATCTTTCTCTACAATCTACACTCACTGAATCCATCGTTATCTACAGCCTAAACTCGCTGAATCCATCTTTCTCTACAACCTACACTCGCTGAATCCATCTTTTTCCACAGTCTACATTCGCTGAATCCATCTATCTCTATAATCTACACTCGTTGAATCTATCTTTCTCTACAACCTACACTCGCTTAATCTATCTTTCTCTACAACCTGAACTCGCTGAATCCATTATCACGGTTCATTCTTCAGCTACAGTCATCTTTCCGTTTCAGTAAATTATAAAAAAGAGGACTTTTATATCAGAGTATAGATCTGGCACAAGCACACTCTGTGTACACGCCGTGACTGAGTGTGACTGTGTACAGGCTGTGACTGAGTGTGTACAATAATGATGGTGGCGTCTCAAATTCACTAGAGCGCTGGAGTAGTGGAATTATGTAGCTAATAGAGAGCTACCTTCTCAGGTAGTGGGACTGGCTTACATAACGCTTCAGACAGCTTAACTATAAGAATACCAGTCTTATGCCAGGCAGATCAGAAGATTCTGAGAGAAAACTCAAGTAACACTTACCAGAGAAAACACAATCTCTTACACGTACAGAACACGGCTCTGTCATCCACGGGGCGGCCCCAGGGTTAAAAACAACACCTCAAAAATACAACACCAACAACAATATATATATATATATATATATATATATATATATATATATACATATACTCAGTTACAAATTTCTATCAGTATTACAGAAATCTGTAACTGAGTGCTCTTTGTTTTTCATAGACAGCTCAAGGGAACTAATGAACGGTGTTTGAGACAAACTAAGAAAAAAAGCTGATATAATAACAAAGATAAGGGAAAAGACAGTCATCATTCTTGGGGCATATGATGAGAAGAGAGAAACTGGAAAACATCATAACAATGGGCAAAACTGAAGGCAGGAGAGGCAGAGGGCGACCAAGGGAGCAGATGTCAGAAGGCCTGACATTGTGACATGGGAAGAAATCAGCAACAGAGTTGCTCAGAAATGTCAAGAACCAAGATTTGCGGAGGAGCATGACTGTCTACGCCGCCCGGCATGGCACGTGATGATGATGATCAGTATTACACTGATGTATTCTCCTAGTTAAAATTTCCTAGCTAACTGTTGAATGGCATATAACCTGTTACCAGCCTGCCTGTTGCTTCTACTAAACTTTGCTTTCTTGCGTCTACAACACGGCCATTCTCCATGCTGTCTAATTTAGTAACGTTTCTGTTAGAATTTACAGGGTTAGATGTGATGTTTCTGTTAGAATTTACAGGGTTAGATGTGATGTTTCTGTTAGAATTTACGGGGTTAGATGTGATATTTCTGTTAGAATTTACAGGTTAGATGTGATGTTTCTGTTATAATTTACAGGTTAGATGTGATGTTTCTGTTATAATTTACAGGTTAGATGTGATGTTTCTGTTAGAATTTACAGGTTAGATGTGATGTTTCTGTTATAACTTACAGAGTTAGATGAAACACTAGGAACGTAATAGCAAGTTTTTACAGTTCTGCAATTGTTTATAAAAGTTCTCACAAACTGTATGTTATAGCAAACAAATAGTAAAAAAGATAAGTACCGTGTTAGGTTTCTAATCTCACAAGAAACTGATAATAAAATATCTTAGATATGTACAGTGTATGCAGTTCAGAATGTTACTTATATTCTCCACACACACATACACATGCATACATAAAGGCACTGAACTACACGTTATATATACATATTTGTCTACTACACTTATTCATACCTGCATCTAAAATTATAATATATACAAATGCAAACGTATAAGCTTTCAAACACACGTACACACATAGTACATATACATATATAAAGCCCTGCACACTTACATACATTCTTGTCTCTAATTCTTGTGTTTTCTCCTGCAGGCACACTCAGCTCAGAACCCCACTCCTAACCCAAGAAAAAAGGTAGACATTACATTTCTCACTCCAAAAGCTGCACAAGACTCACCTAACTCCAAGACGACACAAGAACATCCTTCCATTGTTGATAGACATCATCTCCAACACCATCACTACCATCATCAGCACTGATGGCCTAGAGTCTTTGGTGCTTTCCTACTTCTGTCGTGTCTTCGCCCATGACAGTACCGCTCTGACATAAAGTACAGGCTCTTCTATCAATGCCTGGTCGACTTCTCCACACCCCCACCCCCCAGGATTTACAAGAAATATGTCTGAACTTATACAAGTAACTGAAGCATTAAAAAGTTGTAAAAATGGAGTTCTAGTAGCAATGTCCTTATTAGGCTACAAATATATATCAATCTTGGAGTAGTTAGACTGTCTTGTCTTTACCCATTCGTACAGCCGACATTAGTTTTGGCTGATTTCTTCAGCATATATAAGATCATATTCCAATTTTATCTGATAAATAGTTCCACTGTTATGGATAAAATAAAATACGCATATCTTATAAACAAGTGATAAGTTTGTAGAATGTTTATGTATTATTCTGTTTGGTTTTGCAACTATAGACTAACTATAAGCAAGCATATATAAGCAAGATTCCTTAGTATCTTCACATCAGTATATCCTATATGTTTCAACATTTTTGTTCACTATCCAGACTTTCTGTCATCATCATCATCATCTTTTTATTCTGTTCATTCTCTTTCTACATTAACTGTTAGTATCTTTTTTTTCCTGAAGCATCGTTTCATATTGTTTATTTTCGTTACGTGAGATTGTTGAGCTAGTGAACAATGACTAAGTTAATACATTCATTCAAACCTCATTATTGTAGAAGTTGTGTGAGAACATCTGGAAATAAACCTTTGCGGCATGCGATCAGATGGTTATCATCATCATGTTCCATATCTTCAGGAATGATTGACTGAAATGCACCTCAGCTATGCTCAGTTGTTGCTGGCAACCGGCTTCCTGGTCTTAAAAAGAAAAAGAAGATAAAATAGCTGGCGTGGATGTCGTTATCTGACCACAAGTTGCATATCATCTAGCTTAACAAAAAGGAAAAAAAAAACAAGTAAAGGACTTTTGAGACAACCACCTTCAAGAAGTTCAAAGAATTTTTGCATTTTTGTTTTCCACTGATATGACTGCACCGTCTCCATTTTATTCAGTGCACAAATTATTTCTTTAACATCTTAAACTTCATGTAAACAGACATCTAAGTCCAAATATGTTTCTCTTTCATATTCTTAATTTGTTTATCTCTCTACTCTTTCTGTGTGTATGTCTCTTGTGTGTGTGTGTTTCTCTTACTTTGTCTCTAGAAAGATCTGAATAGAGACATAATCTCTAGTTAAATCTTCCTTTAAAGTCTCAGTGTTGTAATAATGCATCTTGTTTTATCACTTTCTCCCTTTTTATTTGATACCAGTTTTATATCACTACTGTGTATTGTATCACTATATTGAGTTCATTGGCCTAATGTTATTCAAAATATTTTATATTTAGTAAACTTGTGTAGGTAATGTAGATAACTTACTGTGACATAATGATATTTGTAAATCTTTAAAGACAGCTTTCATCAGTATGAGCTCCAGACGATACTGGCTAAAGACTGTACAAAATGATGAGAGACTGCTCTAAGATGCTGTGTTATCTGAGAAGGAAATGAGGGTCAAACTTGAAGATGGGGGATGTAAGTGCATAAAAGAAAAATATCTTTTGTAGCGGAAACCACATTTTGCAGGGAGTAACATGATGCTCGACTAGGTAGAGGATGTGACCCTTGACCCCTTGTTCCTATCCCACACACACTGCACCCCACCATGGTCTCTGGCAGATGATGGACGATATCCCCACTTTTGTAAATCTAAATCAAATAGAGGAATACATAAAACAAGAAGATGACTTTTAGAAAAAATCTCGTCATCGACAACTGAAAGTCTTTGTTTTCTGTCTTGACTTGATCTCCCAACATCTGACTCCCACATACAGAATGGAACGTGCTTAAACTTTTGTGGGAAAAGGAGTTTGACAATTACAGGTTTTAATATGTACTGTTTTAGGGTGATCTGTACATTAACATAGAAAAATAAATGGAAACTGTATTCACCAAAAATTGAAGTGCAATTGTGTTAATTGTTCGTGTGTTTTTCTTGTTTTGTGTACGCAGGTAAAGTGAAAGTTAACAGCCATAAAAATAAACATTCAAAGCATGAAGTAATTCAGTGAATTTACAAGTTTTAAGCGAAGAATTAAAAAACGGGAAATCTGTTCATCAAGTAGGATTTTATCCTTTTATCAGAACTGGGGAAGATGCACCCATAAAAACATGCTCACATACTCTAGTGTAAATACAATGATATAAATGCTCACTACTAGATTCAATGATAGAATTAGTCACTAGCAGATCAGTCATTAGCATGTCCTTTGTGGAACTTTGCTCCCTAAAAGCTCTCCTGTAGGTGTCTAGGTTGTAAGCAAGATGCCCTGTTGCTGATGCATCCATCAAAGATGTCTTGCAGAGTTTTCGCCTCGATCTTCCTCTCTTTCTTTATCCCATTATGTACCCTTCCAAGAATGTCTTCTCTAAATTCTCATGACGTTTAATATGTCCAAATATTTAAGTTGTCTCTCTTTTATCTTCTTTACCAGCCAAACTTCTTCAATATTAAGTTCTTGTTTATTTCATTCATTTGCATGTCACTTGCCGAACTTTGCCTCCCTAACAGCACTCCTGTAGGCCTCTCGGTTGTGAGCAAGATGGCCTGTTGCTGATGCATCCATTTGCAGATCCTCAACGATGTCTTGCAGCCATCTTCGCTTTGGTCTTCCTCTCTTTCTTTTTCCAATTATGTACCCTTCCAAGACGGTCTTTTCTAGATTATTATGACATTTATTATGTCAAAAATATTTACGTTTTCTCTCTTTAATCCTCTTTACTATCCAGACTTCTTCAATATTAATTTCTTGTAGTATGGATATATATGTTCTTTTTTGTGTTTATGATATTTGAAGAACTGCTTTGTAGCATTTACATTGAAAGGTATTTTTATGTTTCTCAGCTATTTTAATAAGTGTCCAGGTCTCACGTGCATATGTTGCAATGGGAAAGACACACGTCCTTAAAAATTTTAGTTTTGTAGTTCTGTATGTTCCTCTCCACGACTTCATTTGTTGTTTTATTTTTTGAAGAGCGATAGATGTCCTCTTTTTAAATTTCCCTCATTACATCTCCATTGTTGGTTAGTAATGATCAAAGATATTCTAAACTCTCCACCTCTCCCACTTTTTTCCTGATTGAGATATATATTTCAGCTGCCTTATCTGTTTTGTCAGTTGTCATCAGTTTAGCTTTATTTGCATTAAGATAGAGATTTCGCTCTTCACTATTCTTACGGACTACTAGCAGATACAATGATAGAAATACTCACTAGCAAATACAATGATAGAAATACTCACTAGCAGATACCATGATAGAAATACTCACTAGCAGATACCATGATAGAAATACTCACTAGCAGGTACAATGATAGAAATACTCACTAGCAGATACCATAATAGAAATACTCACTAGCAGATACAATGATAAAAATACTCACTAGCACATACACTGACAAAAATACTCAATAGCCGATACAATGACACAAACAGTCACTAGCAGATACAATGATTAAAAATACTCACTAGCAGATACCATGATAGAAACAGCCACTAGCAGATAAAATGTTAGAAACAGTAACTAGCAGATAAAATGATAGAAACAGTCACTAGCAGATACTATGATAGAAACAGTCACTAGCAGATACAATGATAGAAACAGTCACTAGCAGATACAATGATAGAAACAGTCACTAGCAGATACTATGATAGAAACAGTCACCAGCAGATAAAATGAAAGAAACATTCACTAGCAGATACAATGATAGAAACAGTCACTAGCAGATACAATGATAAAAATACTCACTAGCAGATACCATGATAGAAACATTCGCTAGCAGATACAATGAAAGAAATACTCTCTAGCAGATACCATGATAGAAACAGTCACTAGCAGATACAATGATAAAAATAGTCACTAGCAGATACAGTGATAGAAACAGTCACTAGCAGATAGAATTATAGAAACAGTCACTAGCAGATACAATGATAAAAATAGTCACTAGCAAACGCAATGATAGAAATACTCACTAGCAGATACAATGATAGAAATACTCATAGCAGACAAAATGAAAGAATGTTCACATACTCATTAGCAGATACAGTGACAGAAATACGACAAATGATCTGTATAATAGAATATTGAGTTTACTTCATGTTCCGCCCGTGTATATAACAGGGTAGACTTTCATCTTAATCTTCGAGATGTGAGGTTACTGGACCAGTTACACACAGAACTCCAGCTCTCACTCTCACTTGCTGGATTAGTTACACACTGTTCCAGACATACTTCTCATCCAGGCTCCTTTAAACCTCACGTTGACGACAATTGGTACAGATAGTAAAGTAAATCCTGGGTAACGGTGACTTGGAACATTTATTAATGGAAGGATGATAATGCTGATGAAAATAACATTAAATTCGACTGCCGGCTGGTTATCCCTGCCATGTGGCCAGTCCATTCATACGTACAACTAAAATGTTCATCTGTCCCAAGAAGACATCACACAAGCTCGACAAAACACGTCCACACAGATCCACGTTCAAACCAAGACTGCCCCACGCACTCAACCTTGCCCCCACAATTTCCTGTCACGGGTTTTGCAGCCCACGTGACCTTCTCGAAGGAACTCAACAGGAGAAAATTGAAAAAGAAACCTATAATAATGCCCTTACTATCATTATTACACGAATACTGCTATATCTGCAACAGTTAGTGAAAAATAACATTGACCTAGCAACAGCTGTGACTTGATATGATACATATTGGAGATTATCAACGATGTGTTGCAGCCATCCAAGCCTTGGTCTTCCTCTCTTTCTTTTTCCCATTATGTACCCTTGTAAGACGGTCTTCACTAAATTATCATGACGTTTAATGTTTCCTAAGTATTTAAGTTTTCTCTGTTTAATCCTCTTTACTAGCCAGCCTTCTTCAATATTAAGTTCTTATAGTATGGATAAATTTGTTCTTGTTTGTGTCCATGATATTTGAAGAACTCTTCTGTAGCATTTACATTCAAAGGCATTTATGTGGTTCTCAGCTGTTTTGTTAAGTGTCCAGGTATCACCGGCATATGTTGAGATAGGAAAGATGCATGTCCTTAAAACTCTTATTTTTGTAGATCTGTCTGTTCCTCTCCACAGCTTCTTTAGTTGTTTTACTTTCTGAAGAGCAGTAGAAGTCCTCCTTTTAATTTCCCTCATTGTATCTCCATTATTATTTAATAATGATCAAAGATATGCATAACTCTCAACCTCTTCCAATTTTTCCTCATTGATAAATAATTCAGCTGCATTATTTGTTTTGTCATTTGTCATCAATTTAGTTTTCTTTGTATTAAGATAGAGATTTTGCTCTTGGCTGTTTCTAAGGACTGATATAATTAGTTTTCCATTCCTTTTTGTGTTGTGGACAGTAATACTGTGTCATTAGCATATCTAATCTCTGGTGTTTCATAACCTCTAAATTTTATGGCATCGTAATATTCTTTGTCTACATCTTCTCTAACATTACTCATTATATTTTCAGTATACAAGTTAAATAAGTAAGGCAACAATATGCACCCCTGACGGACCCTTTGTTTTATGTCAAACCAGTTTGTTGTTTCACCATTTATTCTTACTGCTGCCTGTTGGCCTAGATACATCAATGATATTAATTGCATCAAATATGTTGGAATCCCGTTTCCCTTATTATTTCCTAAAGTTTCTGGTGTTGTACACAATCAAATGCCTGTGAATAGTCTATAAGAGATAAATATAGATTCACATTAAATTCTCTGCATTTCTCTATTATTAATCTTATGTTAAATATATGATCTCTTGATCCGCTTCCGTGTCTAAATCAGCATGGACCATATTGACTTCTTCTTCTATTTTCTTTTGATATCTACCCATTATGATTTTTAACAGAATTTTACTGGCATGACTAATCAGGGAAACAGTTCTGTAGTTTGTACATAATTTCAGATTACCCTTTTTTGCTAGTGGTATGAATATAGTTCTTTTCCATTCTTTTGGCCAAATACCTGAATGTCATATCTTTTTTACATAGTGCGTGATAGATTGTTGCACATTCCTTTCCTCCTGCTTTAATAAGTTCAACTGTTATCTCATCACATCCTGGTGATTTACCATTTTTCAGATTCTTTATTGCCCATAAAACTTCTTCTATTGCCGGTTCAGGTTCTTTCTTCTCCAATAATAATTCACACTGTTGATTTCTGCTTTCACAGTCAGTTGTTTCATACATTCTTCTGCAATATTCCTTCCATCTTTCTAGAATTTCCTCTGTCTCTGTCAGGGTGTTCCCCATCTCATCACAAATTACGTTTAGCTTCGGTGCGTCAATGTCTTCATTTCTTTAAACATTTCACTATTTCTTCCACACTTCTGATGTTCTTCTATTCTTTCACAACAATCGTGTATGTATTGTTTTTGTCTTTTCTTATGTTTCTTCGTACTTCTTTTGTTAAAGATTTATATTCTTTTTTGCTGTTTGTCATTTTCCACTGTGTATTCATTTCTCTACTTTGTTTTATCAGTTCTAGTGTGCCTGCTGTAATCTATCCATTCTTTTGTGTTTTCTTTACTGGAACCATGTCATTAGCTGTTGTTATTAAGATATCTCTGGCCTGCGTAGCCAGTTCATCTGGTGTCATGTCCTCCTGTACAGCCATCAGGATTTCGAAAAGGTTCTTTACTTCTGTATCGTACTGTTCTGGTAATTTTGTAAGATCAAAGCGTAGTGGTCTTGGTCCCCTGTCTTTTTTATCTTTACCTTCATGTCTGCTATTAATAACTCATGGTCCGTGTCAGAATCAGCACCTGGTAAAGATGTTGCTGATGTTATACTTGACCTCCACCTTCTTTGCACTAAAATGTAATCTATTTGATTCTTGGTTTTTCCATCAGGTGATGTCCATGTGTAAAGTCTTCTTGAATGTTGTGATTATTAGCTCATTTTCCATGCAAAATGCCATTAGATTGTCACCTGCCTCATTTCTATGTCATATACTAAATTTCTCCACAACATATCCTTCGTCTTCTGCTCTTTCTGTACCAATCTGTGCATTAAATTCGCCTGTTATTAATACATTTTTTCGTACCTGATGTATCTCGTTCGCAGTGTGTTATAAAAGTCTTCTACTTCCTTTTCTTCTGCTACTGATGTAGGTGCATATATCTGGATAATTGTTACATTTCTAGGAGGGCTACAAGTCTGATAGTGAGAATTCTATCACTTACTGGATTGTAAGCTAGTTATGCTTTTGATGTTAATTTGTCGAAGTAAAAAGCCACTCCATTCTTTCCTCCTAATTCTCCACCAGAGTAAATAAAGATATTATTCACGCTCTTGAAGTGTCCTGATCCTTTCCATCGATGTTTGCAGATTTCCAAAATGTGTATCTCCATTCTTTTTATCTCGTCACTTATTATTTGATACTTTCCCTCATACATACTTCTCACATTCCATGTTCCTACTCTTATTTTTCTTTTTGGTTTGATGCAGGGGTTTTTCTTAGTAACTCAGTCAGGATTTTATCCCTCATTACAATTACTAGTACTGTCCTCTGTCTCACACTCTTCCCCAGTGTTAAAATTAGATCTATCTGGCCTGGGGGCCTCACCACCAGATCTTTTTCCTATTTGACTTTCCATGTTGCTGTTTGGGTTTCTTGGTATATTTCCAGAAGATAGTTTACCATTGCTTTCCTTCCGGGCAGTGACTGTACTAGTCCGTGATCGTGGCCATTGTCCCTACATTGAGATCATCTGACTACCATCATAGAATGGTGACCATAAGCAACATTATCTGTCGGCTGCTCTCCCAATCCATCGACCACCTGCTCTCATGTCTTCACGTCACCCTGATCGGGGGGCTATACGGGTACTCCACCTTGCCCAACGGTGTCCCGTAGACTGACTGAGGTAAGAAGGCATCTTACTTTTCCTTTGATAGAGGATACCCCTACCCTGCTAACCATAGAGCATATACGACAATCCAATATTTCGACAAATACCTTTTCCAAGGACCACATTGAAAAACAATACAACAGATAAAAACACGGAAAATAAAAGAAAGGATTAAACAGCAGCTATTCTGGTATTCCTCTTATAGTAACACAGGCATTAGTAAATGACATAAGTAAATCATATATTCCCAAATGAGTCCACCTTGCTCTTAACAGATAATAAAATCCTAAACAAAAACCACACAGATAATAAAAATGAGAACACAGTATGAAGAGAGAGTGGATGAAGGAGAGTTTAGAATGAATAGTGATCACTGAAAGGACAAGATTTCTCACTTAGGGTGCATAGACAAGGAAGATATGAAAACCTCTGGTGGCTAGGGAATAGGAATAACAAAAGTTAATCTTAACTAGTTCTATGTGAGAATGAGAAAAAAAATACAGCGAAGTCAGTGAAGTCATCAATAGCTAGTCAGTCATTTGCGTGTCCCTTGCGGAACTTTGCCTCCCTAACAACTCTCCTATAGGCCTCTCTGTTGTAAGCAAGATACCCTGCTGCTGATGTGTCCATTCGCTGATAATCAACGATGTCTTTCAGCCATCTTCGCCTTGGTCGTCCTCTCTTTCTTTTTCCCATTATGCACCCTTCTAAGACGGTCTTCTCTAAATTATCATGAAGTTTAATGTGCTCAAAATAATTAAGTTTTCTCTGTTTAATCTTCTTTACTAGCCAGCCTTCTTCAGTATTAAGTTTTTGTAGTATGGATATATTTTTTATTGTTTGTGTTCGTGATATTTAAAGAACTTTCTTTAGCATTTACATTCAAAGGCATTTATGTGTTTCTTAGTTATTTTGTTAAGTGTCCAGGTCTCACAGGTATATGTTGCGATGGGAAAGATGCATGCTATTAAAAATCTTACTTTTGTAGTTTTACGCTTTGAAGAACTGTAGATGTTCTCCTTTAAATTTCCTTCATTGTATCTCCATTTTTATTTAGTAATGTTCCAAGATACTCAAAACTCTCAACCTCTTCCAATTTTTCCTCATTGATACATATTCCAGCTGCCTTATTTGTTTTGTCAGTTGTCATCAATTTAGTTTTCTTTGTATTAAGAAATGATATTCAGTATTCTTACGGACTGACATAATTAGTTTTTCCATTCCTTTTTGTGTTGTGGAAATAATACTGTGTTATCAGCATATCTAATCGCTGGTGTTTCATAACCTCCAACTGTTATGGCATCGTAATATTCATTGTCTACATCTTCTCTAACATTCCTCATTATATATTTTCATTATACAAGTTTAATAAGTAAGGCGACAGTATGCACCCCTGACGGATCCCTTGTTTTATGTCAAACCAAGTTGTTGTTTCACCATTTATTCTTAGTGCTGCCTTGTTGGTCTAGATACAGCAGTGATATTAATTGTGTGACATGTCTCGGAAATCACATTTTTTCCATTATTTCCCAAAGTATCTGGTGTTCTACACAATCAAATGCTTTTGAATATCATCATCATCATCATCATCATCATCATCACCATCACCATCATCATCATCATCATCAGGTGCCGTGCCGACTGGAGTTGGCTGTTATGCTTCTCCAGAGTACAAGATCCTTCATGCAGGCCATCAGGTCATTTGGTGATCTCCTCTCACACTATCCTGTCAGACTGTCCAGTATCATTTCTCTTGGTCTTCCTCTTGATCTTCTTCTCTCTGTTTTTCCTGGTGTTATAATATTTTCAATGTCCCCTGTTCTCATTGCATGTCCTTTGAAAGTACATTGTCTCTCTCTTATCATTTTGACAAGATTTTTTGTCTCTCCAGCTCTTCTCATACATTATTCATTAGTTATTTTTGCTTTCCAGGTTTGAAAAGCCTATAAAACATAAATTCACACTAAATTCTCTGCATTTCTCTATTATTAATCTTATATTGAAAATATCTCTTTTTCCTCTTCCTTGTCTAAGACCAACTTGGACCATATTGATTTCTTCTTATATTTTCTTTCTAAATCTACCGATTCTTATTTTTCACAGAATTTTACTGCCATGATTTATAAGTACATCAGTTCTGTAGTTTGTGTATAATTTCAAGTTACTGGCGATGAACGTCTGCAAGACGTATATAGGTGATGTGCCAACAAGGCGCCAACTATGCTAAGATCTCTAATGCTAGCTTATCTAGACTAGCAAGGAAAAGTGTCTTCAAATCTGTTGGAAATCTCATTTTCCCCATTATTTCCCAAAGTTTCTGGTGTTGTGTACAATGAAATGCCTTTGAATAAATAGAGATTCATATTAAATTCTCTGCATTTTTCTATTATTTATCTTATATTGAATATAAGATCACCAACAGCAAAAATGAAGACAAAAGGCATCGAAAATGAAAAGCGGAAATCGGCAGGGACGGCAAGTAGGTACAAATGTAAAGTAGTTCAAAGAAAAGCTGAACTTTTTGATGATCTCAGCAGGGTGGAGATAGGCGTTCTGTTGATCTCAGCAGGGTGGAGATAGGCGTTCTGTTGATCTCAGCAGGGTGGAGATAGGCGTTCTGTTGATCTCAGCAGGGTGGAGATAGCCGGTCTGTTGATCTCAACAGCCGATCTGTTGATCTCAGCAGGGTGGAGACAGCCGGTCTATTGATCTCAGCGGAGTAGAGATAGCCGGTCTGTGTAGCATAGCCGTGTAAGTAATGATTATAGTTATTATTATTATTATTATTATTATTATTATTAACGATATGATCGTGAATATAGTTAAGAAGGTATCGGATTCAAAATAGTAAAATCAATCAGCGACAGAAAAAGTAGATAATTAGAAAGGCAAAACCTGACAAAAGGGAGAGAGAGGTAAACTCCCGCGACATTGTATTAGGACGGGACGCTCCGAAGAGCAGATACTTAGAAATTCAAAACCCTGAACAAAGGTAAACGGAAAAGACCAAAAGACAGACTTGGTGACGCCGAGAGATAGTAAATTTGTCCAGTACTAACAATGCGACTTCACGCACACCGGCAGTAGCCGAGATGGAACAATTGACATCTGGCACTGCCTAATGTAGTTAGGGGTCAAAAGGACTAGTAGTTAAGCGACTGAACAGAGAACGGACTAAATTCTGAAGCAGACATCATGAAAGAGATGGTGGACTTATTTAATTAAAAATAACAATTGAACAGACGGAATGGAAGCGACTAACGCGTATAGGTTGTTGCTAATTCTAGGACGCTATTTGCGACCGGTTTTAGGCGACAAAGGAAGACCCAATGACCAATACAACATTTGGAGGCGTGGTCTATTGGACGGAACCTACGAATATAAAGCAGGGAAGAGGGCCGAGGAGGAGGATTCAGATTCAGGTAGAGAGAGGCAGATTCAGATTCAGAGATGTAGAGATAGAGATAGAGGTAGAGATAGCGGGAGAAGGAAGACAGTAGAAGATCAGGAGAACCCGTAAGGAGAATACAAGCAGTCTAGTAGAAGAACAGAAGAGATCGAGAAGTAGTGTTAGACTGAAGATGTGTTTCAAGTGATGTGTTTTGTTACCTTGAAACCTCGAGCACCGAGCTTTTGTATTCTTGTAGGAAGTATTGAATATTGTGAAGCTGAGAACACTGCTTATGTAGAATATGAGAAAGTTTGAATTTGTGAACTAAGTATTATGAGCTACTACGATGAATATAATGAAAGGTATATAATTTTACATCTTATTCCAAGAGATATTTGCGACGATACGTCTTGATCTTATTTATCAAAGTAAACAATTTCAGTGAACTGTTCATGAGGCTTCATCTATTATAATGTTGTGGAAACTGCGATATGTGATGTATTATACATAAGAAAGAACACTTCTCTGCTAAATCTGTTGATCTCAACATGGTGGAGACAGCCGGTCTGTTGATCTCAGCAGGGTGGAGATAACTGGTCTGTTGATCTCAACATGGTGCAGAAAGCTGGTCTGTTGATCTCAGCAGGGTGGAGATAGCTGATCTGTTGATCTAAGCAGGGTGGAGATAGCTGGTCTGTTGATCTAAGCAGGGTGGAGATAGCTGGTCTGTTGATCTCAACATGGTGGAGATAGCTGGTCTGTTGATCTCAGCAGGGTGGAGATAGCTGGTCTGTTGATCTCAGCAGGGTGGAGATAGCTGGTCTGTTGATCTAAGCAGGGTGGAGATAGCTGGTCTGTTGATCTAAGCAGAGTGGAGATAGCCGGTCTGGAAAATAAATCACTGTTTCCGAGCTTTCCGAGATCGTTCAGCGAAAGAACAATATCGGGTTGAAGTGATGAAATATCTTGGTCACCTCCTTGACAGAAATACTTGATGACCGGTGTTAGTGGCTTCATGGATATGTCGTTCAGATATTGACTAAACTGACCTCCTAAGCGCATGCTAGTATTTCCTATATCTTTCATTAGCATCGCTTGCTCATAATGCCATAAGAAATGCAAGTAAACCTCTTCTGAAATGTTAACGTGGACTTTGAGAAAGAAACCTGGCTCGTCTCTACAACAAACAAATAAGTATTGCCTCTAGTGCGACTGCAAGTATTGGTACCACAGAAAGTTGTGTCAGTTGACTTGAAGATACTTCTGGCTAACAGGTTCTTGAGGCTCTTGTCCTGCCTGTACGCCATCAGTTGGGGTTCCGCAAAAGATTGACGTATCAAGCTCAGTCAAGAATAAATGGAGATGATGAAACAAGATGTTCTTTACTATTAAACTCTGAGGGTGGTACGTAAGTAGCAGTTTTACCTTGTCCAAGCTGCAAGATGATTTAGAAGTAAAGATTTGTTGTCGCCAGATATGGCTGATGCGGCTCCAGGGTGAATTGAGAACCTGGATAATCGTGTTGACTAAATAAATCCAGCATTCTGTGGGCTTGATCATGGAAGTCGAGATATTTGACACATAAATGTTACAACTCAAGCAGTTGAGAGAAAAAGAACAGTCTTTGTACGATCTGAGTTGGGGGGGGGGGGGATAGATTGCTACGGGAATCAGAAAAACAATAACAGAGAGGAGTAGTAAGCCTTGAATAGATTGCTACTAGAATCAGAAAAACAATAACAGAGTGGAGTGGTACGCCCTGAATAGATTGCTACGAGAATCAGAAAAACAATAACAGAGTGGAGTGGTAAGCTCTGAAGGACGAATAATGATGAAAAAGTTTAAAGAAGATGTAGAGATACTGCAGTCAATCAATCATTTGCATGTCCCCTGTGGAAGTTTGCCTCCCTATCAGCTCTTATGTAATCCTCTCGGTTGGCAGCTATGTAGCTGCCAAGGTATGCAAATTGGTTTACTTCACCAACAACTGTTCCTTCTACGTATATTTTTCCTTCTTGATTAATGAGAAGTTTCATTATTTTTGTTTTGTCTTTGTTAATTTCAAGAAATATTTTGTTAACCAAGGAAGACAGGGAATCTGTTTTTTCCTTCATCGATTTTACGTTGTCACTGATAAGTGTTATATCATCTGCAAAATCAAGATCTTCTATTTCGGTGCTATGTACCCAATCTATGCCGGGTTTTTACCTGTACAGCATCTTTTCATTAGAAAGCATATAGCAATTCCAAAAACCAATGGAGATAATATACATCCTTGTTTCACGCCTGTTTCAATCTGAAACCATTCGTTCATTCCTTCTTCTGTTTTAACTGCACAAACATATCCGTTGTAGAGATCTCTTATGATGCTGACAATTTTAGATGGTATTCCATATTTTCACGTCCACACTGGCCACAAAATATTGTTGTCTTCATTATTTTAATCATATATATATATATACATTAATATACATATATAGTTTATTGACACTGATGTTAGTGAAGATTTTGATTGTCTGAGTCCACGTGTGGAAGTTGGATGTGGTCGGGACGCACGACGCACAGCTGCGACACCACGTAGTCAAGGTCCTTTTAAGGGTGAACACTAAAGAAAATGTATAATATTCACTTTATTGTTACGGCTGATGTAATATTTTGGAATATAAACCTTGTTCTCGTTCAGAAAATTGTGAAATCGAGCCATTTACTAGTCTTCAATCGATGATGAGATGTTAATTATCACGCTCTTCAGTTTTTGTCTATAGAGAAATCGTTGAAGGAGTGAGTCTTGACCTGCGTATGGTCTTCCGGCGTAGCTCATGAGATAAAGTTGTATCGTATATATATATATATATATATATATATATATATATATATATATATATTTATATGAACCTTAAGTGCCCAGGGTACAATGGTTTTCCACAAACGCTGCCCATGTGAGCCCTATTTTGCTCAATGTCCTAGCTGTTGTTCTTCTCCATGTCTCCTTTGGTCTACCCTTACTTCTGTTCCCCTGTGGTGTTCATCTTAGTGCTATTTTGGTAATGAGTTGCAGTCATTCGGTGCACATGTCCCAACCATCGACAGCTTCTTTCCTCAATAATTGCTGTCAGTTGTTTCATTTCTGCCAACAAAATGTTATTTCTAATTCTTCTAATTCTTTGTAAACATTTAGTCTGGAAAGATTTTAACTTGTTTTCTATAGTTTTCGTGATTACCAACATTCACTTTCATTGAAAAGTACACTTAGAACATTATTCGTAAATATCCTGATTTTCATTTTCGTGCTTAGTTTTTTTTATTTCAGTATAGCCTGCAGCATTGCAAAAACGTGGTTTACTGTAGTAAGTCTGTTGTTGATGTCCTTTGTGCTGTCTCCATCCGCCTGGTACCCGGGACCTAGGCACGCGCATGGTAGCATAGAATAGGACCACTGTACCCTACCGCGCATGATCGTAAAAGGCGATTAAGAAGGGTTCGCTATAGGGCCAGCAACCATATCCGGTAAAGAAAAATCCGTGAGACTGCTACAGAAACAGAAAGAAGGATATATATCTATAACTTGTACTTCTGATGACATATTATTCTATGCATATCATGTGTAGGATATAATAAGGCATATACTATATCCTACACCTCACATATCGTATCCTACACCTCACATATCGTATCCTACACCTCACATATCGTATCCTACACCTCACATATCGTATCCTACACATCACATATTATATCCTACACCTCACATAAAGTATACTACACCTCACATATTGTATTCCACACTTCATATATCGTGTTATATCTCTCACATTCTCAGTGTAGGTTTTATAAATCTCATTATGATCTGCGTTATAAGATGTCACGTTACTGAAAATAATCTGTAAATTATACATCCAGTTTCATTGGACAGTCTTGAATCTAGAAACCAGCATCATCGTACGTGGGCCACACCCATACATGCTCCACTCTCTGTTTCAGTAACCACCGAAGAGTATGAACACTAACTGTAACAGCCGTCCGGCTCTTCTCTCCCCGCCCCCCTCCACCCACACACCATCTGTTTTTCATCCTCTGTGGATATATAATTGATACCCCGGCAGCTACATAGACCAGGATGGTGACACCAGAAAGGAAGTTAGAATTAGAATTGCAAAAGCAGAATTGTCCTTCAAGATTCATGAGAACATATTGCACTCAAAAGTCATAAGCAATCTTATCATTATATTCAAATGTAATATCCTCCCTCATTTATGCATGTGAAAGCTGGAAAACAACTAAAGAAATGGACAAGAAATTAGAGACTATTTTGAAAACAAATGCCTACGGAAA
This sequence comes from Achatina immaculata, assembly GCA_009760885.1. Classification (NCBI taxonomy): domain Eukaryota; kingdom Metazoa; phylum Mollusca; class Gastropoda; order Stylommatophora; family Achatinidae; genus Lissachatina; species Lissachatina immaculata. The sequence continues at coordinate 2,429,003 of CM019698.1, forward strand.
ATACTCGGCATCAAGTGGAATGAATTCAAGAACAATGCAGAGATAAGACAGATGACTGAACAACAACCAGTCTCATGGGTGATCAGGGAAAGGAGATGGACATATGTTGGTCACATGATGAGAAGAAACAAATCAGAGAATACCAAACCAAGCTATCAAGTGGAACACAACAGGTCAAAGAAAAAGAGGCAGACCACGTGAGACTCTAAAGAGGACATTGTTAAGAGAGGCCAGTTTAGTGGGCATAACATCCCTTGATGAGGTTGAAAAGTTCGCCGAAAACAGGAAAACTTGGCAAACTACCATGGGAGCTCTATGTAATGTTTAACGGCACATGTAGGATGTAAGAAGTTACTCGTATAAACAGCATATGCCCTTTCCTCCTCCTTCAGCAGGTCCTCTGCCACTCACTTCAGCATATCCGTCCTATCTCTAGGAATCTTATCTCTTGCAATAGCGTTATGGGCAATATGATCTGTTACCTCACTGTCTCTCACTCCTCCATGTAATGGACAACATGATTAGTTACCTCACTGCCTCTCACTCTCCCATGTCTTGTGCAACATGATCAGTTACCTCACTGCCTCTCACTCTCCCATGTCTTGTGCAACATGATCAGTTACCTCACTGCCTCTCACTCTCCCATGTCTTGTGCAACATGATCAGTTACCTCACTGCCTCTCACTCTCCCATGTCTTGTGCAACATGATCAGTTACCTCACTGCCTCTCACTCCCCCATGTCCTTGTCAACATTATCAGTTACTTCACTGCCTCTCAGTCCCCCATGTCCTTGTCAACATTATCAGTTATCTCACTGCCTCTCACTCCCCCATGTCCTTGTCAACATTATCAGTTACTTCACTGCCTCTCACTCCCCAATGTCCTTGTCAACATTATCAGTTATCTCACTGCCTCTCACTCCCCCATGTCCTTGTCAACATTATCAGTTATCTCACTGCCTCTCACTCCTCCATGTCCTTGTCAACATGATCGGTTACCTCACTGCCTCTCACTTCCCCATGTCCTGGGCAACATTATCAGTTACCTCACTGCCTCTCATTCCCCTATGTCCTAGGCAACATAATCAGTTACCTCACTGCCTCTCACTCCCCCATGTCCTGGGCATATCCACGTCAGCCTGATGACACTCGATTGTGGCAAGCCCTCTCTATCTTCCGAAGCATGCTTTGTGAGTCCGTCACCATCACATTGTATGTATCATCCTGCATCTCACTACCACACTGTCTGTATCATTCTCTCTCACAACCACACTGTAGGTATCATCCTGCCTCTCACCACCACACTGTATGTATCATCCAACCTGTCACCATTATACTGTATGTATCATCCTCTCTCACAACCACACCGTGTGTATCATACTACCTGTCGCCATCACACTGTATGTATCATTCTCTCTCACAAACACACCGTATGTAACATCCTGCCTCTAACTTCCACATTGTATGTATCATAATCGCTCACTACCACACTGTATGTATCATCCTGCCTGTTACCACCACACTGTATATATCATTCTTCCTCTCAATATTACATTGTATGTATCGTCATCTCTCAGTACCACAATGTATGTATCACCATTCCTGTCACTACCACACTGTATGTATCATCTTACCTCTCACCGCCACACTGTATGTATCATCCTACCTCTCACCAACACACTGTATGTTTCATCCTGCATGTCACCACCACAATGTATCATCCTACCTCTCACCACCATACTGTATGTATCATCCTACCTCTCACCGCCACACTGTATGTATCATCCTACCTCTCACCAACACACTGTATGTTTCATCCTGCATGTGTCACCACCACACTGTATGTATCATCCTACTTCTCACCACCACACTGTATATATCATCCTACCTGTCACCATCGTACTGTATGTATCATCCTCTCTCACAAACACACCGTATGTATCATCCTGATTCTCACTACCACATTGTATGTATCATGATCTCTCACTAAAGCACTGTATGTATCATCCTACCTCTCACCACCACAAAGTATGTATCATCCTACCTCTCACTACCACACTGTATGTATCATCTTACCTCTCACCGCCACACTGTATGTATTATCCTACCTCTCACCATCATACTGTATGTATAATTCTCCGTCACAACCACACCGTGTGTATCATCCTACCTCTCACCACCACACTGTATATATCATCCTACCTCTCACCGCCACACTGTATGTATCATCCTACCTCTCACCACCACACTGTATGTTTCATCCTGCAAGTATTAGTTGTGTACTGTATGTATCATCCTACCTCTCACCACCACACTGTATGTATCATCCTACCTCTCACCACCACACTGTATGTATCATCCTCTCTCACAAACACACCGTATGTATCATCCTGATTCTCACTACCACATTGTATGTATCATGATCTCTCACTAAAGCACTGTATGTATCATCCTACCTCTCACCACCACAAAGTATGTATCATCCTACCTCTCACTACCACACTGTATGTATCATCTTACCTCTCACCGCCACACTGTATGTATTATCCTACCTCTCACCATCATACTGTATGTATAATTCTCCGTCACAACCACACCGTGTGTATCATCCTACCTCTCACCACCACACTGTATATATCATCCTACCTCTCACCGCCACACTGTATGTATCATCCTACCTCTCACCACCACACTGTATGTTTCATCCTGCATGTGTCACCACCACACTGTATGTATCATCCTACCTCTCACCACCACACTGTATGTATCATCCTACCTCTCACCACCACACTGTATGTATCATCCTACCTGTCACCATCATACTGTATGTATAATTCTCTTTCACAACCACACCGTGTGTATCATACTACCTGTCACCATCGTACTGTATGTATTATTCTGCCTCTCACCACCACACTGTATGTATCATTCTCTCTCACAACCATACCGTGTGTATCATACTACCTGTCACCATCGTACTGTATGTATCATCCTCTCTCACAACCACACCGTATGTATCATCCTGATTCTCACTACCACATTGTATGTATCATGATCTCTCACTAAAACACTGTATGTATCATCCTACCTCTCACCACCACACTGTAAATACCATTCTTCCACTCATTACCACATTTTATGTATCATCATCTCTCACTACCTCACTGTATGTATCATCATAACTGTCACCATCACACTGTATGTATCATCCTACCTCTCACCATCACACTATGTATCATCCTGCCTGTCACCATCACACTATGTATCATCCTGCCTGTCACCATCACACTGTATGTATCATCCTGCCTGTTACCATCACACTATATGTATCATCCTATCTCTCACCATCACACAATGTATCATCCTGCCTGTTACCATCACACTGTATGTATCATCCTGCTTGTCACCATCACATTGTATGTATCATTCCTGCACAGGAATCGACTTGATGCTGATGTCAGATTTGAGATTAAAAATAGGAAATATTGATCCAGATGTGGAAGTGATTGTCTGGGATAAATAGGGACATGATTTCTCTCACCATGTTTAGGTTTGTTAGCTGCCACACATTTCATATTCTGTTCATTTGTCACAACATGTAGGAATGTTAATTTATGTCTATTACTCTTAACTACATTAATATCATTTTGAAAATTTACCAAGTTTGTCATGTGTTTTTAGTATAGTGTAGCGTTTAATCATTAAAGATTACCCACATTTTCTGGGGGAAAATCTATTCCGTTTAAAGCAGCACACATTATTACTGTCCACAACACACAAAGGAATAAAAAAAACTAATTATGTTAGTCCTTCAGAACAGTGAACACCAAAAACTTTTATCTTAATGCAAAGAAAACTAAACTGATGACAAATGACGTAACAAATAAGGGAGCTGAAATATTTGTCAATGAGGAAAAATTGGAAGAAGTGGAGAGTTTACAATATCTTAGATCATTACTAACTAACAATGGAGATCGATTGAGGGATATTTAAAAAAAGAGACGTCTATCGCTCTTCAAAGAATAAAACAGCGAAAGAAGCCGTGGAGAGTAACATACAGAACTACAAAAATAAGATTTTTAAGGGCATGGATCTTTCCCAGCGCAACATATGTATGTGAGACCTGGACACTTAACAAAACAGCTGAGAAACACATAAATGTCTTTGAATGTAAATGCTACAGAAGCGTATCATGGACACAAAAAAAAACCAAATATATTCATATTACAGTAACTTAACATTGAAGGTAAATAGAAGTGTATGGTGCAGTTTTACACCCCGGTACTGGGAGTGAGTAAAATTAGAAACACATGAATAAGATGAGAGTAAGATGAGAATGTATAAATGAAACACATACAATATCCAATATTTCGGCATGAGCATTTTTTCTAGGATTACGTACACAAACAAAACGACATATAACTTATCTTAGTGGCGTGCTCCTGAATAGGAAACAACAAAAAGATCCTTTCTAAAACTGCACCATACACTTCTATTTACCTTTATTATTTAAACCAGTTTTATTGCAGTCGCCATCCTTTTAACTTAATATTGAAGAAAGTTTACTAGTAAAGAAAATTAAAAAGAGAAAACTTAAATATTTTGGACATATTAAACTTCATGAGACTTTAGAGAAGACCGTCTTAGAATGGCACATAATGGGAAAAAAGAAAGAGACAGGAAGACCAAGGCGAAGATGGCTGCAAGACATTGTTGATGATCTGCAAATGAACGCATTAGAAGCAGGGGATCTTGTTTACAACCGAAAGGCCTACACGAGAGCTATTAGGGAGGCAAAGTTCCGCAGGGGACATGAAAATGACTGTCCGACTGACTGACTTAGTAGTAGGCTTGTGGTTCTCATGGACCTGTTAATTCACCTGAAATTATATTGGATGGTAGTTTGGTCGTAGGGAATGTGATTTACACAGTGAACACAATGCCGCCGGAGTGAGTGATTTATACAGTGAACACAATACTGGAGTGAGTGATTTACACAGTGAACACACTACCGAAGTGAGTGATTTACACAGTGAATGCAATACCGCTGGACTGAGTACATGATCTGACCTCAAATGAAGTCAAAATACCTTCACAAAAATAACTAGGCATATAACTGAGGTAATTAGATACTGGAAAAGTCTCAAGCTATAAGATGAAATGGCTCACTTTTATGTTCCAGTCCTATGCTAAACGGAGGACCCTTTCCAGCCTTCTATAGTTGATACATTGATGGCGTCACATGCATGACAGAGAAGGACTTTGATAATTTCGTTAAGAAGTTTGACCCTGTGATTTTATTCACCTGCCATGTCTCTACATCTTCTTCAAACTTTTTCGATATTGTTGTCATTATTTTTCCTTCAGGACTTACCACTCCACTCTGCTATTAGTCCTCTGATTCTCGTAGCAATCTATTCAGACTTACCATTCCACTCTGCTACTATTTTTTCTGATTCTCGTAGCAATCTACTCCCCCCCCCCCCAAATCGTACAAAGACTGAACTTTTTCTCTCAACTGCTTGGGTTGTAACGTTTATGTGTCAAATATCTCGACTTCAATGATCAAGCCCACAGAATGCTGGATTTCTTTAATCAACTCTGCTAACCAGGTCCTAACTTCAACATGGAATCGCATCAGCCAGATCTGGCGACAACAAAACTTTACTTCTAAACCATCTTGCAGCTTGGACAGAGTAAAACTGCTACTTACGAACCACCCTCAGAGTTTAATAGTAAAGAACATCTTGTTCCGTCATGTCCACTTATTCTTGACTGAGCTTGATACGTGAATCCTTTGCGGAACCCCAACTAACGGCGTACAGGCAGGACAAGAGCCTCAAGAACCTGTTAGCCAGAATTATCTTCAAGTCAACAAACACAGCTTTCTATGGTACCAAACCTTGCAGTCGTACTAGGGGCAATACTTATTTGTTTGTTGTCGAGACGAGCCAGGTTTCTTTCCCGGAGTCCACGTTAACAATTCAAAAAAGGGGTTTACTTGCATTTCTTCCAACGTCACTTATGCCATTATGAGCAAGCGATGCTAATGAAAGATATAGGAGATACTAGCATGCGCTTAGGAGGTCAGTTTAATCAATATCTGAACGACATATCCATGAAGCCACTAAAGCCGGTCATCAAGTATTTCTGTCAAGGAGATGACCAAGAAAACGGGAAATTTTGTCACTTCAATTCGATATTGTTCTTTTTCTTTGAGCGATCTCGGAAAGCTCACAAATAGATCCTTACTTTCCAGACCGGCTATCTCCACCCTGCTGACATCACCAGACCGGCTGTCTCCACCTTGCTGACATCACCAGACCGGCTATCTTCACCCTGCTGACATAACTAGACCGGCTATCTCCACCCTGCTGACATCACCAGACCGGCTATTTCCACTCTGCTGACATCACCAGATTGGCTATCTCCACCCTGCTGACATCACCAGACCGGCTATCTCCACCCTGCTGACATCACCAGACCGGCTATCTCCACCCTGCTGAGATCAACAGCCAGGCTATATTCACCCTGCTGACATCACCAACCCGGCTATCTCCACCCTGCTGAGATCAACGCCCCGGCTATCTCCACCCTGCTGACATCACCAGACCGGCTATCTCCACCCTGCTGACATCACCAGCCCGGATATCTCCACCCTGCTGACATCACCAGACCGGCTATCTCCACCCTGCTGAGATCAACAGCCCGGCTATCTCCACACTGCTGAGATCAACAGCCCGGCTATCTCCACCCTACTGAGATCAACGGCCCGGCTATATCCGCCCTGCTGAGATCAACAGACCGGCTATCTACACCCTGCTGAGATCAGCAGACCGGCTATCTCCACCCTGCTGAGATCAACAGATCAGCTATCTCCACCCTGCTGAGATCAACAGACCGGCTATCTCCATCCTGCTGAGATCAACAAAACGTTCAGCTTTCTTTCGCCTACTTCACATTTGTACCTGTTTGCTGTCCCTGTTTGTTTCAGGTTTACATTTTTGCTCTTGATGTCTTCACTGACTTCGCTGTATTTTTTCTCATTTTCACCGCGAACTAGTTAAGATTAATTCTCCAACCATTTTTTGTTCTTATTCCTTAGCTACCAGAGTTTATCATGTGTTCCTTGTCTAGGCACTCTAAGTAAGAAACCTTGTCCTTTCAGTGATCACTATTCATTGTAAGCCTTCTTTTATCCACTCTCTCTTCATATTGTTTTCTCATTTTTATTATCTCCGCGATATGGGCTGGTTTTGTTTGGGCCATAATTATCTGTTAAGAGCAAGGTGGGCGCATTTGGGAACATGACGTCATACTTTTTTTTTAGCTAACTGGAACCCTTTGTCATGATTTCTTTATGTCATTTCTCACCAGATCGTCTGCTTCTACTTTGCGCTTACCTGTATCGATCTGGATCTTTCGTACAAGGAGAATACCAGAAGATCTAGTATTTAATTTTTCTTTTGTTTTCTGTGTTTTTATCTGTTGTGTTGTTTTTTTTTAATATGGTCTTGGAAAAGGTATTTGCCGAAATATTGGATTGTCATATGTGCTTGATGAATGTGTGTTCATCTTATTTTCACCACACCATTCCCCCCCCCCCCCCGCCCACTTTCCTCACTTTTTCTATCATCCTGTAAAACTGAACCTTATATCTCTGACTAGTTTTTGTTACTAGAACTAGTTTTTGTTACTAGAACTAGTTTTAGGACAGTTGTTACTTCTTTTCTTTCTCTGGCTTCAGTGAACGCGGGACAGAGACGTAAGCCCATCTACTCCGCTTTGACCCAGGCTTCTGTTACCACTGAGCCAGTTGTTGCTTGTTTCTATTTATTCTTGAAGATATCCTGTCCGCTTTTCAGCTGATATCATGGCAGAACTGTCAATCATGCGATCATTTCCTCCCCATTTCCACACCTACACACTCCACTTCAGTAGCTTCTCACCGCTAAACTCCATATAAACCTTTCAACCGCATTATAAGTTCGGATCTCATTGAGCGTAGTGTGTAGCTAGCATTACATGAGGTTTTATGAGAGATTAGTTTTGGATTTTAATACCAGGGGCGTAGCCAAGTGGTAGTTCTGGTCTGACAGAAGACGGGAACAAATCTGCTATTTGTCGCATGAATATTTAATATCGCAGAAAACGTGTGTAATAAATAAAAATGTAAACTTGCATGTGTGTATGGCCCATGCTTCAAATTGACAACTTTTGTATGTTTCACCTGGAAGTGTAAATTGGCACGCATATCTGTTTCTGTGATAAAGAAACATGCGATAAAGCACGGATATGCGGATAAATTAGTCTGTACGAGAATAAGTTGAAAATAGAACTGGAAAATATCAACCAATAAAACAAGGGGTGCGACAAGGATGTGTACTATCTCCAGACCTTTTTTCTCTGTACAGCGAGAATATTCTAAGAACAATCATCACAGAACCAGGCATAAAAATTGGAGGATACAGTATTAACAACCTTCAGTATGCTGACGACACAGTACTGATAGCTGAGAACCAACAAGACCTCCAAAATCTCTTGGATAAACTCACTAAAGGAAGTGAACAGAAAGGCCTTACTTTGAACATAACAAAAGACAGAGACGAAGGTTATATCTAAGAAACAGAATCCACCACAATATCCATTATAAAATTAAATGGAACTATTCTAAAGCAGCTGCAAAAATTCAAATACCTTGGAGCAGTAATAACTTCAGATGGGAAATGCAGAACAGAAATTAGGAACAGAATAGGCCAAACAAAGACTGCATTTCAGAGAATGAGAAATATATTATCCACCACATCCTTATCAATGAATGTTAGAAAACGAGTCCTAAAATGCTATATTGAACCTATCTTGTTATATGGAAGTGAATCATGGACAATAGACAGGTCTGCACAAAAATCATTGGAAGCAGCAGAAATGTGGTTTATTAGAAGAATGTTGCGAATCCCCTGGACATCAAAAATAACTAATGAAGAATGTATGAGAAGAGCTGGAGAGACAAAAAAATCTTGTCAAAATAATAATAACAATAATAATAATAATAAGAGAGAGACAATGTACTTTCATAGAATATTCAATGAGAAGAGGGGGCATTGAAAATATTATAACATCAGGAAAAGACCAAGAGAAATGATAATGGACAGTCTGACGGGATGGTGTGAAAGATCACCAACTGAGCTGATGGCCTGCATGAAGGATCGTGTACTCTGAAGAATCATAATAGTCAACGGCAGTCGGCACGGCACCTGATGATGATGATATGAGAATAAGTGCCAGAGGTTTAATTGTGTGTTAAAATTGAAGCAGTTATTTACATTCATAAAAATCATCTTCTGTTTTGATTTATCTTATGTCTAAGACGGATAAAATGTTATTATTTAACAAGGAGAGTTTATATTTCTGTAAAATGAAAAAGATTTCAAGTCTTAGAAAGGAAACTACGTTCAAGTAGCTTATATCATGTGAGTCATAAATCGTACTTACATTTTTAGTGTAACAGATTACGTTTCATAGTCTCAGATGAATCAACACTTCGGCAGGTGTTATCTGGATACGCCCATGACAGTGTTAGTATATATTACACGCAGTGTGTATGTTTATCAGTGTGTATGTTTATCAATGTGTAGTTTGTGCAGACGCGTAGGGATTTTAAACAGGATTCAAAAGTAGATCATACAGCTGCAAGACCCAGATTTCTGTTGAATAGGTATGTAAGTGTTGTGTTATTTATTTCTTTACTTTGACAAATAGTTCAGGAAATATCAAATTAATCGCAGTAAATATTTGGTTCAAACATTGTGACTGATTTTTTTCTAGTTCATTTATTTAACCTCACTGAAGTAAATCTTAGAATTATAATAACCAGAAGCTGTCTTGACATATAAGCTACATTTAAACAGATTTTATGGATGTAGAATTACTGTATATCTGAGAAATGCTAGAGACTGACACGATAATGTAAGCTGTCAGTACTGGTGTCAGACATTCACGTGAAAGTACTGACAATTTATTTGTCAATGGCCAAGTCTTCGTCATTTTGTCACGTTTGTACATAACAGATTATTTGTTGCTTAGACCTGAAAGGGAAACTAATCTTACCGTGAAACTTGTACGAGGGGAAGTCACTAAGTTACTCGCAAATGCCTGTTACAAAAAAAAAAAAAAAACTAAATGTGACAGTAATTTGAAAACTTTTAGTTTTTGAACCTACACTATTCCCCTATTTCTCAAATTAATCGCTACCAACATTGATACATTTGTCCCATCGTGTAATCCGTGATGCAATATCCATGGTGAAAAAATCAGGACTCCGATTTGTGAACAATTTTTTTACTTCTGTTTCCACCTCTTCGTCACTCGAGAATCTTTTCCCGCCAAGGTGGTTTTTCAATGGACCAAACAGATGGAAATTACTTGAAGCTATGTCAGGACTCTAGCGTGGATGTTCAAGAACTTCCCAACCAACTGGCAAATTTTGTCTTGAGTTAACCGAGCCGTATGAGGTCTGGCATTGTCATGAAGGAGAAGCACACCTCTAGTCAGCAGACCAGGATGTTTTCTTCGAATTCCATCCCGTAGCATTGACAGAACGTCACAGTACGATACAGAATTCACACTGTCACCGTACTTCTGGAACTTGCTTAACAACACTCCTTGATAATCCCAGAACATTGTCAGCATAACCTTCCCCGCAGAAGGCGTAATCTTGAATTTTTTTGCGCATGGCGATGACGGGTGTTTCCATTGCATTGAGGCAGGTTTTGATTCGGGTTGGTAGAGCTGCACCCAAGATTCGTCTCCAGTAACAATCCTTTGGAGCACGTCGTCACCTTCATATGCGTAATGACAGAGATGCTGCAACGACAAACCAAATCGGTTCATTTTGTGTTCATCATTCAGATCTCTGGTACCCAACGTGAGCAAACTTTCCAAAAATTCAATTGCTCGTGCATTATTCTGTAGGTTAAGCCATGTGAACATCCGACTGCACTTGCTACACTGTCCGTCGTTACTCGTCTATCAGCTCTGATAAGCTCAATCACACGTTGCACAATCGCTTCTGTTGCAATATGAACAGGATGGCCAAGTTGGACTTTGTCAACAATTTCTGTGCGTCCCTGAGAAAGTTCTTTTACCCATTTGTAGAATGCTTTACGTGATAAACACTTTTCAGCAAAAATTGTAATAATTTCCTTATAAATGTCCTCAACTGAATTTCATTTAGCCCAGAAAAATCGCACTACACTTCTCTGTTCTCCTTTGTTACACACTAACAGTTGGTAGCCATTTTGTTATTGCTTTGTGCATACGTACGTAACTCCCAGCGCCCCCTACACACAACTATTATTATGCTGGATGATTATTATATTTAAATACTACCTGATAAATGCCACTGATAGAATATTTCAACTTTCGAGTTACTTAGTGACTTCTACTGGTATATTAGGTCATAGTGAATATTTATGATGTTGTCAATGTTTGTGATGTTACCATAGTGAATGTTTGTGATGTTGTACAAGTATTGCATATAACAATTGGCATTTTCAATTCCACATTTGCCACAAAATATTGTTGTCTTCATTATTTTAATCTCATATATATATATATAGTTTATTGACACTGATGTTAGTGAAGATTTTGATTGTCTGAGTCCACGCGTGGAAGTTGGATGTGGTCGGGCCGCACGACGCACAGCTGAGACACCATGTAGTCAAGGTCCTTTTAAGAGTAAACACCAAAGAAAGTGTATAATATTCACTTTATTGTTACGGCTGACGTAACATTTTGGAATATAAACCTTGTTCTCGTTCAGAAAATTGTGAGATCGAGCCATTTACTGGTCTTCAAGTGATGACGAGATGTTATTTATCACGCTCTTCAGCTTTTGTCTATAGAGAAATGGTTGAGGCAGTGAGTCCTTACCTGCGTATGGTCTTCCAGCGTAGCTCAAGAGGAAAACTAGGAAAAAAGTAGGAGCAGCTTTATTACTTAACATCTACAAGGTTGTGACAAAAACATACAGGACGAAGAAAACAGAGAGAGGAGATAAAGATAGATTCACATGAATACTGTTTTTTTTTTATTTAAAAATTATTTAAACAAAATGAAATAGGGTACTTAGCAGTAAATTGTAAGATGTGGCTTGTACGGCGGTGTGTGTCAGGAATGGATTTAGTAGAACGTGGAGACTGTTTAAATGGAGACCTGTGACATGTGGTCGATGGGTTGTAACTGGGGGTGGTGGATGGGGAACCGGGGAGGGGAGAGAGAGTGATACAATGTTGACCTAGCCAGGAGAAGGTGAAATAGATTATTAGGGAAGAGGGGTTGCAAAGTCATGGTGTGAGGAGGTTTTGAACTATGTGTGACAAGTAAGACGGGATGGAGCTTAGTGGAGAGGTACTATGATGATTGAAGAGAATGTTAAGTGTAGCTCTATGATGATTGAAGAGAATGTTAAGTGTAGCTCTATGATGATTGAAGAGAATGTTAAGTGTAGCTGAACAGCGAGTTTAACCCGTGTTTTTCGTGTATAGTCAGAACGCAGTAGCTGCCCTTGCTAATCACGCATTTTTTTAACCATAACTCACGTTGCGTTTATGGAAAAGTCGTGATTTTTGTGGTTAGCACAACTCACTTCCCACGCAAATGAAACCATATAAAAGGATGAGGTTACACAAACAAATTCAGTTAATTTTCAAGCAGACAATTATGGCGCGTCTATCGCAAAATTTACGAAACATTGCTATTGGCCACCTGAAAGCAGGCGGAAGTCAAAGTCAGGTTGCCAGGCATTTAAACGTGCAAGCAGAGTACTATCAGTCGACTTTGGCACCGTTTCCAAGCCTCTGGCTCAGCTGAAGACCGGCATCGCAGTAGACGACTCAGGGTGACAACAGCAGTTGAAGATCGCTTTATTCTGGTTCATCAATTCAGAAATAGGTTCACAACAGCTCAAGTGCCCAGTCACTGCTTGCAGGACGTCCTGTGTCTGATCAAACTGTCCGGAATAGACTGCATGAAGCTGGACTGGTGGAACGACGATCGCACCGAGGTCTTGTCTTGACGGTTCGCCATCGCCAAAATCGACTTGTTTGGGCCAACCAGCATCGGCCCTGGACAACTGCCAATCAATGGAGACGTGTCTGGTTTAGTGATGAATCTTCCTTCTTGCTGCACCGCCATGATATGCAGAGATGGGTCTACCGTAGGCCAAATGAACGTTTTGCCCAAAATTGCGTTGATGAAGCTCCGCCGCACGGTGGTGGTACAATGGTATGTGGAATTATCAATTTCAACGGAAGGAGTCCATTGGTGCAGATTGAAGGAAGCTTGAATGCGCAACGATACGTCAGTGAAATTCTACGACCTCATGTCCTTCCATTTTTGGCTGCACAAAGATCTGTGTTTCAACAGGACAACACCAGACCCCATTCTGCACGTTTCACCACACAGTTCCTGACTGCCAACAACATTCTCACCTTTCCCTGGCCATCCCTGAGATCCGATCGAACACCTACGGGTTGAGCTGCAAAGATGTGTTTGTCACCGAAACGTTTCTCCAGTCAATCGTCGTGATCTGTGGTAGGCACTCCAGGAAGAGTGGGCAGCTATCCCACAGGCGCACATCAGACATCTCATCGCGTTTATGCCCAGTATATGCCAGTCGCTGATCGATGCACGGGAGGCCACACATCATACTAACTTGAGAACCCATGGGACTAACAAATTCTCGTGACACAGATGGAAGAAACTGTCAAGTGAATGGTTAAACCCTTAGGTATTATTATGTGCAATTTGAAAACTTTTATTCATTCAATTTAAAAAGCTTTAGAATATCAAAGTTATGGCTAAAATTGGGTCATCAGTAGTTATGCGTTTCTATATATATACATATGTGTGTGTTTGTGTGTGTGTGTGTTTGTGAACCTTAAGTGCTCAAGGTGCAATGGGCTTCCGCAAGGGTTTTCCACAAATGCATGTCCTTTGCCTTTTTCCGCTCTTTGCCCAAGTGAGCACTCTATTGCTCCACATTCTCTCTGTTGTTCTTCTCCATGTCTCTTTTGGTCTACCCTTACTTCTGTTTCCCTGTGATGTCTATCTTAGAGCTATTTTTTGGTAATGAGTTGTCAGTCATTTGGAGCACATTTCCCAACCATCGCCAGCGTCTTTCCTCAATAATTGCTGTCAGTGGCTTCATCTGCGTTTCTGTCAACAAGATGTTATTTCTAACGATGTTTGGACAAAATATTTTTATAATTCTTAGTAAACATTTAATCTGGAAAGAATTCAGCTTGTTTCCTATGTTTTTTGTGATTTTCCAGCACTCACTTCCATGGAATAGTACACTTTGAACATTACTCTTAAATATCCTGATTTTCATTTTCGCGCTTAGTTTTTTAGATTTCCATATAGTCTGCAGCACTGCAGAAGCCTGGTTTGCTCTAGTAAGTCTGTTGTTGATGTCCTCTGTGCTGTTTCCATCCCTCTGGTACCCGGGACCTAGGCACGTGCATGGGTAGCATAGAATAGGACCACTGTACCCTACCACGCATGATCGTAAAAGGCGATTAAGGAAGGTTCGGTATAGGGCCAGAAACCGTATCCGGTAAGAAAAAAAATCCATGAGACTGCTACAGAAACAGAAAGAAGGATGTATATCTATAACGTTTATTTCTGATGGCATATTATTCTATGCATATCATGTGTAGGATATAATAAGGCATATACTATATCCTACACCTCACATATCGTATCCTACACCTCATATATCATATCCTACACCTCACATATCATATCCTACACCTCACATATCATATCCTACACCTCACATATCATATCCTACACCTCACATATCGTATCTTACACCTCACATATCATATCCTACACCTCACATATCATATCGTACACCTCACATATCATATCCTACACCTCACATATCATATCCTACACCTCACATATCATATCCTACACCTCACATATCATATCCTACACCTCACATATCGTATCCTACACCTCACATATCGTATCCTACACCTCACATATCGTATCCTACACCTCACATATCATATCCTACACCTCACATATCGTATCCTACACGCTATATATCGTGTTATATTTCTCACATTCTCAGTGTAGGTTTTATGAATCTCATTATGATCTTCGTTAAAAGATGTCACCTTACTGAAAATAATCTGTAAATTATACATCCAGTTTCAGTTGCGTGTTAGAGTTTAATATCATTAATCATTCTCATTGTTTTCTTTACCACAAGTAAAATTTACTTGTTGCGTAATATTACTGGACCCACAATATCATATACACCGTAAGATCACATTCATTGAAGCAGACAGCCCTTATAGACAAAGAAACTTTTTCAGACTGGCTGTCAAGAGAGCATGAGCTCCATAGGACATTCCCACATGAGGACAGTCTTGAATCTAGGAACCAGCATCATCGTACGTGGGCCACACCCATACATGCTCCACTCTCTGTTTCAGTAACCACCGAAGAGTATGAACACTAACTGTACCAGCCGTCCGGCTCTTCTCCCCCCCCCCCCCCCCCCAACACACACCCTCTGTTTTTCATCCTCTGTGGATATATAATTGCATACTGCAGCAGCTACATAGACCAGGATGGTGACACCAGAAAGGAAGTTAGAATTATAATTGCACAAGCTGCTTTGTCCCTCGAGATTCATGAGAACATATGGCACCCTAAAGTTATAAGCAATCTTATCATTCAATTCAAATGTAATATCCTCCCTCATTTATGCATGTGAAAGCTGGAAAACAACTAAAGAAATAGACAAGAAATTAGAGACTGTTTTAATAACAAGTGCCTAAGGAAAATACTCGGCATGAAGTGGAACGAGTTCAAGAGCAATGCAGAGATAAGACAGATGACTGAACAACAACCAGTCTCATGGGTGATTAGGAAAAGGAGATGGACACATGTTGGTCAAGTGATGAGAAGAAACAGTCAGAGAATCCCAAACCAAGCTATCAAGTGGAGCACAACAGACCGAAGAAAAAGAGGACGACCACGTGAAACTCTAAAGAGGACATTGTTAAGAGAGGCCAGTTTAGTGGGCATAACCGGCCATGATGAGGTTGAAAAGCTCGCCGAAAACAGGAAAACTTGGCAAACAACTATGCAGGCCCTATTTAACATTTAACGGCACGTGAAGGATATAAGAAGATCCTCGGATATATCTTCACCGCATGCATTTTCCTCCTCCTGCACCAGGTCCTTTGCTAATGACTTCAGTATATCCGTCCTATCTCTAGGAATCTTGTCTGTTATAGCAATACCGTTATGGGCAACATGATCGGTTACATCATTGCGTCTCACTCCGCCACGCTCTGGTCAGTATGTCCACGGCAGACTGGTGACACTGGATTGTGGCAAACCCTCTCTACCTTTCGAAGCATGCTTTGTGAGTCCGTCACCACCACAGTGTCTATCATCCTGCCTGTCATCACCACACCATGTGTATCATCCTGCCTGTCACCACTACAACCCTGTGTGTATCATCCTGCCTGTCACCACCACCACCCTGTGTGTATCATCCTGCCTGTCACCACCACCACACCGTTGTATCATCCTGTTTGTCACCACCACTACCCTGTGTGTATCATTCTGCTTGTCACCACCACACCGTTGTATCATCCTGTTTGTCACCATCACACTGTGTGTATCATTCTGCTTGCCCCCACCACCACACTGTGTGTATCATTCTGCTTGTCACCACCACACTGTGTGTATCATCCTGCTTGTCACCACCACACTGTGTGTATCATCCTGCCTGTCACCACCACACTGTGTATATCATGCTGCTTGTCACGATCACACTGTATGTATCATCCTGCTTGTCACCACCACACTGTGTGTATCATCTTGCTTGTCACCACCACATTGTGTGTATCATCCTTCTGATCACCACCACACTGTGTGTATCATCCTGCCTGTCACCACCACACTGTGTATATCATGCTGCTTGTCACGATCACACTGTATGTATCACCTGCTTGTCACCACCACACTGTGTGTATCATCTTGCTTGTCACCACCACAATGTGTGTATCATCCTTCTGGTCACCACCACACTGTGTGTATCATACTGCCTGTCACCACCACACTGTGTATATCATGCTGCTTGTCACTATCACACTGTGTGTATCATCCTGCTTGTCACCACCACACTGTGTGTATCATCTTGCTTGTCACCACCACATTGTGTGTATCATCCTTCTGGTCACCACCACATTGTGTGTATCATCCTGCCTGTCACCACCACCACATTGTGTGTATCATCCTGCTTGTCACCACCACCACCCTGTGTGTATCATTCTGCATGTCACCAGCACATTGTGTGTATCATCCTGCTTGTAACCACCACATTGTGTGTATCAGCCTGCTTGTCACCACCACATTGTGTGTATCATCCTGCTTGTCACGATCACACTGTGTGTATCATTCTGCTTGTCACCACCACACTGTGTGTATCATCCTTCTTGTCACCACCACATTGTGTGTATCATCCTGCTTGTCATGACCACACTATGTATGATCCTGCTTGTTACGACCACACTATGTATCATCCTGTTTGTCACCACCACACTGTGTGTTTCATCGTGCTTGTCACCACCGCACTGTGTGTATCATCCTGCTTGTTACGACCACACTATGTATCATCCTTCTTGTCACCACCACACTGTGTGTATGATCCTGCTTGTCACCACCACACTGTGTGTATCATCCTTCTTGTCACGACCACAACACTGTGTGTATCATCCTTCTTGTCACCCCAACACTGTGTGTATCATCCTACTTGTCACGACCACAATTTGTGTACTATCCTGCTTGTCACGACCACACTGTGTGTATCATCTTGCTTGTCACCACCACATTGTGTGTATCATCCTTCTTGTCACCACCACACTGTGTGTATCATCCTGCTTGTCACCACCACATTGTGTGTATCATCCTGCCTGTCACCACCACCACAGTGTGTGTATCATCCTGCCTGTCACCACCACCACATTGTGTGTATCATCCTGCTTGTCACCACCACACTATGTATCATCCTGCTTGTTACGACCACACTATGTATCATCCTGCTTGTCTCCACCACATTGTGTGTATCATCCTGCTTGTCACCACCACATTGTGTGTATCATCCTGCTTGTCACCACCATACTGTGTGTATCATCCTGCCTGTCACCACCACCACGTTGTATGTATCATCATGCTTGTCACCACCACCACATTGTGTGTATCATCTTTCTTGTCACTACCACATAGTGTGTATCATCAAGAACAGGATGAAGTTGTTGACATGTGAGGATTCACTGAAAATAACTGTCAAAAATACAGACTAGACCATCTCTGGGTGAAGGTTTTTCTGATTATAAGAAGGCTGGCGAGAAATCGTTGAAGCATCTTGTTCCCTTTTCTTCCACATAACTTTGTGAACAAATGTTTCCGATAATTTGTTACATGAAGAACAAGTACAGGAATCTACTTGATACTGATCTCAGATTTGAGATGAAAAATAGGAAATATTGAACCAGATGTGAAAGTGATTGTCTGGGATAAATAGGGACATGTTTTCTCTCACCATGTTTAGGTTTGTTAGCTGCCACACATTTCATATTCTGTTCATTTGTCACAACATGTAGGAATGTTAATTTATGTCTATTTCTCTTAACTACATTAATATCATTTTGAAAATTCACAAAATCTGTACTGTGTTTTTAGTACAGTGTAGCGTTTAATCTGTAAAGATTACCCATATTTTCTGGGGTAAATCTTTTGCATTTAAAGCAGCACACAGCTACCCAAGAGATAAGAAACTTTCAAAGTATGGCGGTCCGTGGACTAGATTTTGAAACAGTAAGGGGGGTCCACTGACGTTTGTTATTTGAAAACCATTGATGAAGGCAACAGCGGGCAGAGGTTAAAAATTTCAATCTACGTCACAGATAAACCAGCCTGGTTCAGACCAGATTTTTCCTTCCTGTTAGATTTTGACAGCTTGTGGTGACATATTTGATGCAGTAAATATAAATGATGTGCTCTGAAATCGGCCGAAACTGGTACAGAAGCTACATTAGATTCTAATCTGTCAAATGTATTTATTGCGTGTAAGTCAAAAGCTGTTGTACGTTTAACTGAAAGGTCCTTTCTTTTTGTGTAGAGACATTTATTGTAACGGCCGGAGCGTGACCTCATTTTGGACGAGGTGCCATATATGTATGGCCTTAACATTGTCTTTGAGAGGGGGGGGGGTCGACCCTGTCTGTGGTACAGGCTTGTGAAGTGAGCCATAGCGGACTTTCCCCGCTCCCAGAATAGAAGTCCACCAAGCCAGGTCGAGGGCGTAGACTACCTCACGGGTTCTTTTCCGGGGTAATCCGTCAGATACAGATCTTCTTTCTACTAACAGAAAGCTCACACGAACCACCTGTCACCAGGTACAATGAACAAGCACAGATGAGCCGAGGCCCTTGCTTCCAACACAGTCATTTACTGATCAAAACACCTCTACCACTCTGGCAGACTTAACTTTATCACTCTGGCAGACTTAGCTTTACAACTCTGGCAGACTTAGTTCTACTACTCTGGCAGACTTAGCTCTATCACTCTGGCAGACTTAGTTCTACCACTCTGACAGACTTAGCTCTATCACTCGGGCAGACTTAGTTCTACCACTCTGGCAGACTTAGTTCTATCACTCTGACAGACTTAGTTCTACTACTCTGGCAGACTTAGTTCTACCACACTGGCAGACTTAGTTCTACTACTCTGACAGACTTAGTTCTACCACTGTGACAGACTTAATTGTACCACACTGGCAGACTTAGTTCTACCACTCTGACAGACTTAGTTTTACCACTCTGGCAGACTTAATTCTACCACACTGGCAGACTTAGTTCTACCACTCTGACAGACTTAGTTCTACCACTCTGGCAGACTTAATTCTACCACACTGGCAGACTTAGTTCTACTACTCTAGCAGACTTAGCTCTCCAGGCTCCCTTCTTGGGTCCCTATGCTCAGCCTCACCCGTCCTGACTGTAAAAAGATAATATATTAGTGGTTAATATAGTTATCTTCTCTCATTCCCTGTTCTCTCAGCCTTTCTCCCACCTTACATCCTCCCTGTCATTCACGTTGAGGGCTCTTTCAGGTTCATTCAGTAGAAGTTTGGTTTTCAGTTATTAGTCCACGACTTTTAATTCTGTACTAGACATCCGTATCCCTTCGTTGTTTCTCTCTCTCTCTCTCTCTCTCTCTCCCGACTGTTTCTTCTTCTCGCTCACTTTTATTGTCCCCCCCCCTCCCGAAACTTAAACAGTAATAATTATATATCTCTTTCCTGTGTCACCCTCTACCATGTTCACTCTCGTACTCTGTTCCCCTCCCTCGTAACTAATGCTAGTTTTATTATTCCCAACTACTTACATCTACTGGAAATTCACCTTGCTAACTCCTTGAGCACAGAACACTCTCCAAACCTGCCTCGTTTTGTCTTATCTTTCTCGTGTGATCTCCCCTACATCATCCGTCTACTTCCGGGGATACAGTCGGCTCTTTTCGGTTTCGTCCGGTCTCTCTCTATCTCTCTCCTCCACACACACATACAGTCGCACATGGTTAATTATTAACAAAAAGTTAACTGTAAAAGTTAGGGAAAAGAGTTACTGTTTGAGAATATGTAATTTTAAATTACCGTGAAAAATAGACATCGCTTTATTTTCAAAATGAACCAAAGCGGATACTTTCTATTAAGAACTTTTTGTAACATTTTTTGGGGAGGTTTAATTAATTAATTTTACTGTTCGAATGTGTTAGATATTGAACTACAGTAGAAAAAAATCATACAGATATAACGAAAATAAAACTACAACAACTCCTGCGTAACCACTCTCTCTCTCTTTCTCTCTATGTCTCTCTCTGTCTCTTTCTCTCTATGTCTCTGTACAATATATATATATATATATATATATATATATATATATATATAATTACAGGGGGTGTATTTAAAAACTTCGGTAAATGGTATCACAAAAAAACAGAAGATACAAACAAATTACCTTCATTATCCTTTAAAATAATCGCCACCTTTCACAACACACTTTTGGCAATGTTCATAAAGCTTCTGGAAACTGTCAGCAAATGCCTCTTTAGGAATGTCTTGCAGAATCGCTGTCACACGTTTTGGATTGCCGCCACGGCAGCAAAATGTGCGCCTTTCATAGCGCTTTTCAGACGTGGAAGAAGAAAGGAGCTCTTGCTAATGCTCAATTTCTTCGTCATCAATCGTAGAGTCTGTCGCCGATCTCGTGCCAGCATTTGTTGCAATTGCTCGATTATGTCTGTGGATTTACTTGTCGGGGATGACCGTAACATGTCTCATCCTCTGTCGTTTCTTTCTCCTCGTGAAAGCCTTTGAACCAATCGTCAACACATTTTCTGCTCACGGCTTCCGTCCCGTACACTTGCACCAACATTTCATGTGTCTCCGTCGTCGTTTTCCCCAATTTGTAACAGAATATGATGTCCACTCTTTGCTCTGTTGCACTGTGACCTTACCTCTCACACTGACTACGTTCGACTGCCCACAGCGGTTTACCCTCTTGGTCACGTGTACTCCACGCTAGGTGGCGCTTCTTGACCTGTCTCTAGATATCCATGCCCCAATCCTTGTTGCCGTTGAGATACCGGACCATTCATGGAACTTTTTAGACACACTTTATATATATATATATATATATATATATATATATATATATACGTTCTGTATATTTTGTATGTTTTCTATGTTTTTCAGTTATGTAGTACATCTGTAGTGAGAAAACTGAGAACATAATTATTTTGATGATAATGATCAGTTTACAGCGTGTACCAGCTTTAAGAAATGGTGATTGACCCTAATTTCGGCGACTTGTAAACAGGAAAGTCGGATTCTTAAACATCAGCAAGACCACTATCTTCCTGGACAATATATTGTATTTAATTTTTAATATAATACAAATAAGTGTAAGGTAACATAAGCATCATGTTATCAGTTTCTGGACAGTAAAGGATATCTCGTATTTTAGAGCTCGGAGAATCTTGTGCTACAGAGATCCCAACGTTTTCTAGCATAAATACATTTTATTTTTTGTCCAGTACGACGTAAGAGATAAATTCTAAGTTTGTTTATTAGCACGTCCGTGTATAAAGACGTTTGATATTGACGTTACAATACCAGGTGGAGCCTGTTAGGATCTCCTAGTCAAAAGTCGAGAAATTTAATATCTGTTCCTACATTTATTGTTCAGAAAAGTGTTTCTTTTTTCATTGAAGATAAACGTTAAGGTTATATATTTAGAATCCAAGTTTCTGTACAAAATGTTAGCAAGTTGAGGCAGTTTCTACTCAATGATTAATGAAGTGCGAGCTCTTCCGCCGCCACAGATAACAAAAAAAAAAAAAAACCGCGGGCATGCGATGTGTGGCGAATTGTTTGGGCGGCTGTTTTGATATTTATGGCCTATAGTTGTACAAAAGTGAGTGTAACGAAGTATTTCGGTGTTAAGATTATGATTATTATATATTAAAACAACCCTAAATGACTGGTTATTCCATAAGCGAGGTTTTTGTCAATTAAAAAAAAGAACTATTATGAAACTAGGGAAAATGTATGTTCTACTTACCTCAGCGTTGCAACAATCCTCTTGTGAGAGGCATTCTCAGTTGTTTCTATGACACTTAGGAATACACAGAATAAATATAATCATGTGAACACGTGTGGCTACATTTTCTGTCACTTTACAGTAGTAATCTAATAGGTCTAGAAATCTCCGGAGTATATACAGCAAGAATGGTCTGGTCGATGGGCATAACCATGTTCCTACCTGTGTTAAAAAAAAAAAACGAGCAACTGAAAAAAATCCACAAAATTGATCATAATCACTATGGCTGCTGACACCGCGATAAATAAAAGAACTATTTTCAACTGACATGCGCATTGATAAGTTACAATAACAATTTGCATTTTTTTTTTGACGAACCGAAACATTGAATCCATTCATGGATGCAGAGCATGCAAAAGGGTAAACGGAAAGATCTCAGTTTTTTGTTCGATGTGTAGAAAGAGTAGAAAACGGGCAAGGAATCTTGGGTGTTTTCTTCTGTTATTAACTAGAGGGGATTTTCCTGATCTTCTTCCGTGTCGTGAAATCAAGGTTATTGGATGATTTCTTAACTTTTATTTTGTGAATTTAACTTTTTTTTGTGAATGTGTTATTTTAAACTACCACAAAAGCTGGAAACAAATACTGTTTCATTTTCTGGAAAAAAAACCATAGAGTACGTGTTCTTTATCATGTATTTTATTTGAGACTTTTGCGTGTGTTTTAATCTACTCTCCAGTTCATAATTAAGATTATTAGATTATTATTAGACTCGATTATTCAAGAAGATCTCATCTCGCTGTGTGGAGGGAGACAACGGCCATATGCAGGTAGATGTTTCATTTTTCTGAAGATACAATGGAAGGTCAAGAGAGAGTTGAAAAAAATTTAAAGTGCTGTTTGTGGGACATTTTTTTCCTATACATATATATCTGGAAAATAGAATTTAAAATATATTTATCACATTTCAAATGTCACTTGAATGTGATTTACTGCTTTACATACTGGTGCTACTTTACTCAATATATAATCTTGTACTGACAGTTCGACAGACTACCCAAGATGACATACTGTTCCAAAAGATGAAAAGTATTTTGTGCAAGAAATCGCTATCACGGAGTGTAAGGAAAACGGTGCTTCAGTGCTACATAGAGCCAGTCATGATCTATGGGTGTGATGCCTGAAAGAGATACAGCGACGTCTGGAATCTACGGAAATGTTTCTTAGAAGAATTGACGGCAGGAATATCAAATGAAAAAAATTTTGAAAGAGACCGATACGATAAGACAAATAATTACAACAGTCAGGGAAAAGACATTCTAAATTTATAGTGCATGTCACGAGAAAACGTAAACTAGAACACATTTTTACAACGGGAAAGTTAGAGAGGAAAAAAAAGCTGAGGTATACCAAGAGAGAAAATCCTGAATAGACAGGCAAGATGGCATGGAGCATGAACCCAGAGTAACTCAGAGAGGCAACACAGAACAGAGAATTGTGGAGATTTATGAACTCCAACACCAGTAGGCACGGCACATGGTAGATAGACTGACAGTTTAGATTTATCCAGCTTCGTGTAACGTTACAGTAAATAGACTGACAGTTTAGGTTCATCCAGCATCGTGTGATGTTAGAGAGAAGCATTGTTTTGTTACGGGATGTGTATTTATATTTTGATGTATGAACAGTATCAAGAATTACTTATAGTTTTTATTTAATACTGTAGGGTCACTCGGGATACATTTGGTGTAGCAGAAGTAATTTACCATATTTTTTTTCTCGTTTTTTTTTTTTTACAAATGCACTAATGTACTAATAGCTTTTTTCTCGCTTATTCTTTCTTGCTTCCTTCTTTTCTTCTATAGACAGGTAGGGCTAAAACCTTACATTTCTTCTATAGACAGGTAGGGCTAAAACCTTACATTTCTTCTATAGACAGGTAGGGTTAAAACCTTACATTTCTTCTATAGACAGGTAGGGCTAAAACCTTACATTTCTTCTATAGACAGTTAGGGCTAAAACCTTACATTTCTTCTACAGACAGATAGGGCTAAAACCTTATATTTCTTCTATAGACAGGTAGGGCTAAAACCTTACATTTCTTCTATAGAAAGGTAGTGCTGAAACTTTACATTTCTTCTAAAGACAGGTAGGGCTGAAACCTTAGATTTCTTCTATAGACAGGTAGGGCTGAAACTTTACATTTCTTCTAAAGACAGGTAGGGCTGAAACCTTACATTTCTTCTAAAGACAGGTAGGGCTGAAACCTTAGATTTCTTCTAAAGACAGGTAGGGCTGAAACCTTACATTTCTTCTAAAGACAGGTAGGGCTGAAACCTTAGATTTCTTCTATAGACAGGTAGGGCTGAAACCTTAGATTTCTTCTATAGACAGGTAGGGCTGAAACTTTACATTTCTTTTTTAGACAGGTAAGGCTGAAACCTTACATTTCTATTTTCTGCAGAAGGCTGAGGATGAGATGCTGCATCTGTGTTTTCTATAGAATTCTGGTGTTGAAATATTACATTTTTGTTTTATTATCGAGTTTTCATGGAGTATGTGCTTTCATATTCTTTTTCTTTTTATAATAATTTATTTTTTCCTCTTAGCCATCATGTCTGGATTCTTCAAGCAAAGAAAAGCTTCAGAAAGCAGTAATGTACCGACGGGCGCCTCAAGTTCAGAGAACGGACAAGCTAAAAATCTTATTATTAATCATGGTGATTTTGAGAAACTGTTCTTGCAATGTTCCGTTTGCTTAGAGAGATTTAACCTTCCGAAGACTTTTCCATGCGGTCACGTGTTTTGCTTGGCATGTCTGAAGAGCGTGTTTAGCAATACAAGGCCCAGTGGTTCAGATCGGAAGAAGATAAAATGTCCAACATGCCGTAAGGAAGTCAGCCTGAGTGAAAAGGAGATTAATGATCTTCCAAATGATTTCCGTGTCGTACAAATGTTGGATCTCATGTCTGCATCTTCAGTCGTGCCAGGAAACACATGCACGACACACGTGGGGCAGGTATTACAGTTTTTCTGTACCAAATGTAAAGTGCCCGTATGTAGAGATTGTCCAGTAGTAGACCACAAACAAACAGACGGCCATGACATGATAAACTTGAGGAAAATTTTAGATGAAGAAGTGAGCCAGTCTAATGAAGTTAAGCGAGCAAGTGATGACATTCAGGAAAACATGACAGCCAGATCACAGTTTCTGCGAGATGCTTTAGGAAATCTGGAATTTCTAGAGACAGCTCTGAAGAAAAATGTTGAAGAAAAGTTTGATGAATACATGAGAGTTTTGAAAGAGAGACAGAGAGCAATCACTGAGAATATTCATACAACAATTGCAGATCAAAAGTCCAAAGTCAAGCTAAAGGACATAAAAGTGCAGGCAGCAATGTTTGCATTCCAAGAGGAAAGTAAAAAGTTTTCAGCTGCTAGAACTAGCAACGATGTCCACAAAATATTAACCATGAACGACAAAATGAGAAAAGTTAATGAGTTCATGATTAAAAACGTGGAAAATGGCGATGATACGAAGCTGTTAAAGTCTTGCGAATTCAAAACTCAAGATGACGTCTTCAGACAGCTGCAGCAGATCGGATATCTCGAAGTGAAAGAATTCACAGAACAGGAGCTAAGACGTGACAGCATGGTAAGGAATTATTAAATTAATTTATCATTTATCAAAACCTGTCAACAGTTTTATGATCTGTAATTTGGTATCAGGAGTTGTAAATATATAAAACAGGCGAGTTTCCATTAAGATTAGGTTTTTTAATTTTATGAATCTTTTTATTTTATGAATCACATTGTCACCGGAAATATGTAAGTTCTTAGTATAAACATGGCTTTGTTTTCTTGTTGGTGCCTTGCCACGTGCTGCTCTTCGTTTGTGCTAGTTTCTGTGATGCAGCTGTTAGTGATCTGTTCTTTGGTAACTTTTTAAAAATATGTATGAGATCACAAACATTCACCTTTATTCATATCCTGTCATCATTATTCTCTACAATTTACACTCACTGAATCTAATCTTTCTCAACAACCTACACTCACTGAATCCATATTTCTCCACAGTCTATAGTCGATGAATCCATCTTTCTCTACAACATACACTCACTGCATCCATATTTGCGACATAGTTGTGACGCTTCTGTTAGAATTTACAGGGTTAGATGTGACGCTTCTTTTAGAATTTACAGGTTAGATATGACGCTTCTGTTAGAATTTACAGGGTTAGATGTGATGTTTCTGTTAGAATTTACAGGGTTAGATGTGATGTTTCTGTTAGAATTTACAGGGTTAGATGTAGCGTTTCTGTTAGAATTTACAGGGTTAGATGTGATGTTTCTGTTAGAATTTACAGGATTAGATGTGACGTTTCTGTTAGAATTTACAGGATCAGATGCGACGCTTCTTGTTAGAATTTACAGGATTATATGTGACACTTCTGTTAGAATTTACAGGGTTAGATGAAAATCTAAGAACATAATAGCAAGTTTTTACAATTCTGCAATTGTTTATAACAGTTTGTCACGAACTGTATGTTATAGCAAACAACTAGAAGTCATAAAAAAAAAGATACGTATCGTGTTAAGTTTCTTATCTTACAAGAAACTGATAATAAAATATCTTACAAGTGTACAGTGTATGCAGTTCAGAATGTTACTTATATTCTCCACACACACATACACATGCATACATAAAGGCACTGAACTACACATTATACATATATATTTGTCCACTACACATATTCATACCTGCATCTAAACTTCTAACGTTATACAAATACAAACTTATATGCTTTCAAACACACGTACACACATAGTACATATACATATATACACCACTACACACTTACACACATTCTTGTCTCTAATTCTTGTGTTTTCTCCTCCAGGCACAGACAGTTCAGAAGCCCACTCCTAACCCATGAAAAACGTAGCCATTAAATTTCTCACTCCAGAAGCTGCACAAGACTCACCTAACTCCAAGACGACCCAAGAACATCCTTCCATTGTTGGTAGCCATCATCTCCAACACCACCACCACCATTAGCACTCATCGCTTGGAGTCAATGGAGTCTTTGGAGTCTTTGGTGTCTTTGGAGTCTTTGGAGTCTTTTGAGTCTTTGGTGTCTTTGGAATCTTTGGAGTTTTTGGCGTCATTGGAGTCTTTAGAGTCTTTGGTGCTTTCCTACTTCTGTCTTGTCTTCGCCCATGATAGTACTGCTCTGACATAAAGTACAGGCTCTCTTATCAATGCCTGGTCGACTTCTCCACCCCCCCCCCCCCCCAGGATTTACAAGAAATGTGTCTGAACTTATACAAGTAACTGAAGCATTGAAACGTTTTAAAAATGGAGTTGTACTACCTATGTTTGGGGCCGACGAATGAGCTCCTCGGAGTTGGCATCCCTGATGCTCGGTTGGTTTCTCTGCGAGTTTCCGTAACGATAATCTTTTTTTCTCATCTGGAGTCGCCTCTAGATAGGTCCCAGGATAAGGTTGTTAGCCTTATGCTCAACGTCTGGTACATGATATGTGACAGATCAAGCGGAATTCTGCTGATTTCTGCATGTCCGCGAGAGCATTAAAAAAACGTCCGCCATCTTGCATGTCATGTAATATCCACCCTCATTTATGCATGTGAAAGCTGGAAAACAACTAAAGAAATAGACACGAAATTAGACTCTTTTGAAAACAAATGCGTAAGGAAAATACTCGGCATCAAGTGGAACGAATTCAAGAACAAAGCCGAGATAAGACAGATGACTGAACAACAACCAGTCTCACGGGTGATCAGGAAAAGGAGATGGACATATGTTGGTCACTTGATGAGAAGAAATGATCAGAGAATCCCAAAACAAGCTATCAAGTGGAACATAACAGGTGAAAGAAAAAGAGGCAGACTGCGTGAAACTCTAATGAGGACATTGTTAAGAGAGGCCAAATTAACAGGCAAAAAATCCTTTGATGAGGTTGAAAGACTCGCCGAAGACAGGAAAAATTGGTGAACTACTTTGCGAGCTCTATGTGATATTTAACGGCACGGGAAGGATATAAGATAAGTACCTATATCCTTATTAGGCTACAAATATATATATCAATCTTGGAGTAGTTAGACTGTCTTGTCTTTACCCATTCGTACAGCCGACATTAGTTTTGGCTGATTTCTTCAGCATATATAAGATTATATTCCAATTTTATCTGATAAATAGTTCGACTGTTATGGATAAAATAAAATACGCGTATCTTATAAACAAGTGATACGTTTGTAGAATGTTTATGTATTATTCTGTTTGGTTTTGCAAGCATAGACTAAGTTATAAGCAAGCATATATAAGCAAGATTCCTTAGTATCTTCACATCAGTATATCCTATATGGTTCAACATTTGTGTTCATTATCCAAACTTTCTGTCATCATCATCATCTTTTTATTCTGTTCATTCTCTTTCTACATTAACTGTTAATATCTTTTTTTCTGAAGCATCGTTTCATATTGTTTATTTTCGTTATGTGAGATTGTTGAGCTAGTGAACAATGACTAAGTTAATACATTCATTCAAACCTCGTTATTGTAGAAGTTGTGTGAGATTGTTGAGCTAGTGAACAATGACTAAGTTAATACATTCATTCAAACCTCATTATTGTAGACGTTGTGTGAGAACATCTGGAAATAAACCTTTGCGGCATGCGATCAGATCGTTATCATCATCATGTTCCATATCTTCAGGAATGATTGACCGAAATGGACCTCAGTTATGCTCGGTTGTTGCTAGCAACCGGCTTACTGGTCTTTAAAAAGAAAAAGAAGATAAAAAAGCTGGCCTGGATGCCATTATCTGACCACAAGTTGCATATCATCTAGCTTAACAAAAAGGAAAAAAAAAAACAAGTAAAGGACTTCTGAGACAACCACTTTCAAGAAGTTCAAAGAATTTTTGCATTCTTGTTTTCCCTGATATGACTGCACCGTCTCCATTTTCTTCAGTGCACGAATTATTTCTTTAACATCTTAAACTTCATGTAAACAGACATCTAAGTCCAAATATGTTTCTCTTTCATATTCTTAATTTGTTTATCTCTCTACTCTTTCTCTCTCTCTCTCTCTCTCTCTCTCTCTCTCTCTCTCTCTCTCTCTGTGTGTGTATCTCTTACTTTGTCTCTAGAAAGATCTGAATGGAGACATAATCTCTAGTTAAATCTTCCTTTAAGTCTCAGTGTTGTAATAATGCATCTTGTTTTATCACTTTCTCCCTTTTTATTTCATACCAGTTTTATATTGCTATTTTGTATTGTATTACTATATTGAGTTCATTGGTATAATGTTATTGGAAATATTTTATATTTAGTGAACTTGTGTAGGTAATGTAGATAACTTACTGTGGCATAATGATATTTGTAAATCTTTAAAGAGAGCTTTCATCAGTATGAGCTCCAGGCGATACTGGCTAAGGACTGTGCAACATGGCGAGAGACTGCTCTAAGATGCTGTGTTATCTGAGAAGGAAATGAGGGTCAAACCTGAAAATGGGGGATGTAAGTGCATAAAAGAAAAATATCTTTTGTAGCGGAAGCCACATTTTGCAGGGAGTAACACGATGCTAGGCTGGGTAGAGGATGTGACCCTCTACCCCTTGTTCCTATCCCACACAAACTCCACCCTACCATGGTCTCTGGCAGATGATGGAAGATATCCCCACTTTTGTAAATCTAAATCAAATAGAGGAATACATAAAACAAGAAGATGACTTTTAGAAAAAAATATCGTCATCGACAACTGAAAGTCTTTGTTTTCTGTCTTGACTTGATCTCCCAACATCTGTCTCCCACATACAGAATGGAACGTGCTTAAACTTTTGTGGGAAAAGGAGTTTGACAATTACAGGTTTTAATATGTACTGTTTTACGGAGATTTGTATATTAACCTACATAAATAAATAGAAACTGTATTCACCAAAAATTGAAGTGCAATTTTTTAAATTGTTCGTGTGTTTTTCTTTTTTTGTGTACGCAGGTAAAGTGAAAGTTAACAGCCATAAAAATAAACATTCAAAACATGAGGTAATTCAGAGAATTTACAATTGTAAAACGAAGAAATAAACACGGGAAATCTGTTCATCAAGTAGGATTTTATCCTTTTATCAGAATTAGGGAAGATGCACCCATAAAAACATGCTCACATACTCTAGTGTAAATACAATGATATAAATGCTCATTACTAGATTCAATGATAGAATTTGTCACTAGCAGATCAGTCATCAGCATGTCCTTTGTGGAACTTTGCTCCCTAAAAGCTCTTCTGTAGGTCTCTAGGTTGTAAGCAAGATGCCCTGCTGCTGATGCATCCATTAAAGATGTCTTGAGGACTTTTCGCCTTTATCTTCCCCTCTTTCTTTCTTCCATTATGTACCCTTCCAATAGTGTCTCCTCTGAATTATCATGACGTTTAGTATGTCCAAATATTTAAGTTTTCACTCTTTTATCTTCTTTACCAGCCAAACGTCTACAGTATTAAATTCTTGTTCATTTCATTCATTCATTCATTTCCATGTCCCTTGCGGAACTTTGCCTCCCTAACACCACTCCTGTAGGTCTCTCTATTGTGAGCAAGATGGCCTGTTGATGGTACATCCATTTGCAGATCATCAACGATGTCTTGCACCCATCTTCGCTTTGGTCTTCCTCTCTTTCTTTTTCC
Organism: Achatina immaculata; assembly: GCA_009760885.1. Lineage (NCBI taxonomy): Eukaryota > Metazoa > Mollusca > Gastropoda > Stylommatophora > Achatinidae > Lissachatina > Lissachatina immaculata. Next base: position 2,460,403 of record CM019698.1, read on the forward strand.
CATTATGCACCTTTCCAAGATGGTCTTCTCTAGATTATTATGACATTTAATGTGTCTATAATATTTAAGTTTTTTTCTGTTTAATCCTCTTTACTATCCAGCTTTCTTCAATATTAAGTTCTTGTAGTATGGATATATTTGTTCTTTTTTGTGTCCATGATATTTGAAGAACTCTTCTGTAGCATTTACATTCAAAGATATTTCTATGTTTCTCAGCTATTTTATTAAGTGTCCAGGTCTCACAGGCATATCCTGCAACGAGAAAGATGCATGTCCTTAAAAATTTTACTTTTGAGTTCTGTATGTTCCTCTCAACGATTTCATTCTTGTTTTGTTTTTTAAAGAACGATAGATGTCCTCTTTTTTAAATTTAAACTCTCCACCTCTCCTAGTTTTTCCTTGTATATATATATATGTAAATATATTTCAGCTGCCTTATTTGTTTTGTCAGTTGCCATCAGTTTAGTTTTATTTGCATTAAGAAAGATATTTTGCTCTTCACTATTTTTACAGACTACTAGCAGATACAATGATAGAAATAGTCATTAGCAGATACAATGATAGAAATACTTCCTAGCAGATACAATGAAAGAAATACTCACTAGCAGATACAATGATACAAATACTCCCTAGCAGATACAATGGTAGAAATAGTCATTAGCAGATACAATTATAGAAATACTCACTAGCAGATACCATGATAGAAATACTGACTAGCAGATACAATGATAGAAATACCCCTTAGCAGATATCATGATAGAAATACTCACTAGCAGATACCATGATAGAAATACTCACTAGCAGATACAATGATAGAAATACTCACTAGCAGATATAATGATAGAAATACTCACTAACAGATACAATGACAGAAATACTCCCTAGCAGATACCATGATAAAAATACTCATAGCAGACTAAATGAAAGAATGTTCATATACTCATTAGCAGATACAGTGACAGAAATACGACAAATGATCTGAAACAGTTAGTGAAAAACAATACTGACCTAGCAACAGCTGTGACTTGATATGATCTATAATGGAGATTATCAACGATGATTTGCAGCCATCTTCGCCTTGGTCTTTCTCTCTTTCTTTTTCCCATTATGTATCCTACCAGGACGGTCTTCTCTAAATTACCATGACGTTTAATGTTTACTAAGTATTAAATTTTCTCTGTTTAATCCTCTTTACTAGCCAGTCTTCTTCAATATTAAGTTCTCATAGTATGGATAAATTTGTTCCTTTTTGTGTCCATGATATTTGAAGAACTCTTTTGTAGCATTTACATTCAAAGGCATTTATGTGGTTCTCAGCTGTTTTGTTAAGTGTCCAGGTGTTACCGGCATATGTTGAGATAGGAAAGATGCATGTCCTTAAAACTCTTATTTTTGTAGTTCTGTCTATTCCTCTCCACAGTTTCTTTAGCTGTTTTATTTTCTGAAGAGCAATAGATGTCTTTCTTTTAATTTCCCTCATTATTATTTAATAATGATCAAAGATATGCACAACACTCAATCTCTTCCAATTTTTCTTCATTGATAAATAATTCAGCTGCCTTATTTGTTTTGTCGGTTGTCATCAATTTAGTTTTCTTCGTATTAAGATAGAGATTTTGCTTTTGGCTGTTCTTACAGACTGACATAATTATTTTTCCATTCCTTTTTATGTTGTGGACAGTACTACTGTGTCATCAGCATATCTAATCTCTAGTGTTTAATAACCTCTAAATTTTATGGCATCGTAATATTCTTTGTCTGTTTCTTCTCTAACATTAGTCATTATATTTTCAGTATACAAGTTAAATAAGTATGGTGACAATATGCACCCCTGACGGACCCCTTGTTTTATGTCAAACCAAGTTGTTGTTTCACCATTTATTCGTAATGCTGCTTGTTAGTTTAGATACAGCAGTGATGTTAATTGTATCAAATGTGTTGGAAATCCCATTTTTTCCATTATTTCCCAAATTTTCTGATGTTGTACACAATCAAATGCCTTTGAGTAGTCTATATTACCTAAATATAGATTCACATTAAACTCTCTGAATTTCTCTATTATTAATCTTATATTGAATATATGATCTCTTGATCCTCTTCCTTGCCTGAAACCAGCTTGGACCATATTGACTTCTATTTTCTTTCAAAGTCTACCCATTATGATTTTTAACAGAACTTTACTGGCATGACTAATCAGGTTAACAGTTCTGTAGTTTGTGCATAATTTCAGGTTACCCTTTTTTGCCAGTGGTATGAATACAGTTCTTTTTCATTCTTTTGGCCAAATACCTGAATGCCATATCTTTTTTACATAGTGCATGATAGATTTTTGCACATTCCTTTCCTCCTGCTTTAATAAATTCACCTGTTATCTTATCGCATCCTGATGATTTCCATTTTTCAGATTCTTTGTTGCCCATAAAACTTCTTCTATCATCGGTTCTGGTTCTTTCTCCTCCAATAATAATTCACACTGTTGATTTCTGCTTCCACAGCCGGTTCTTTCATACATTCCTCTGCAATATTCCTTCCATCTTTCTAGAATTTTCTCTGTCTCTGTCAAGGTATTCCTCATCTCATCACAAATTACAATTATTTTAGGTGTCATATTTCTCGTCAATGTCTTCATTTCTTTAAACATTTCACTATCTCTTCCACATTTCTGATGTTCTTCAATTCTTTCACAACAATCGTGTATGTATTGTTTTTTGTCTTTTCTTATGTTTCTTCGTACTTCTTTTGTTAAAGTTTTATATTTCTTTTTGTTGTTGCTTGTCACTTTCCATTAAGTCTTCATTTCTCTACGTTGTTTTATCAGTTCTAGTGTACCTGCTGTAATTCATTCATTCTTTTGTGTTTTCTTTACTGGAACCATGTCTTTAGCTGTTGTTATTAAGATATCTTTGGCCTGCGTAGCCAATTCATCTGGTGTCATGTCCTCCTGTACAGCCATCAGGATTTCGACGCGGTTCTTCACTTCTATACCGTATTGTTCTGGTAGTTTTGTAAGATCAAAGCGGAGTGGTCTTGATCCCGTAACTGTCTTTTTTATCTTTATCTTCGTGTCTGCTATTAATAACTCATGGTCCGTGTCACAATCAGCACCTGGTCAAGTTTTTGCTGATGTTATCCTTGACCTCCACCTTCTTTGCACTAAATGTAATCTATTTGATTCCTGGTTTTCCCATCAGGTTATGTCCGTGTGTAAAGTCTTCTTGAATGTTGTTTAAAAAGTGTGTTAGCGATCATTAGCTCATTTTAAATGCAAAACGCCATTAGATTGTCACCTGCCTCACAGTTTGAGATGAATCAACACTTCGCAAGGTGTTATCTAGATACGCCCATAATAGTGTCAGTTTATCACATGCAGTGTGCATGTTTATCAATGTGTAGTTTGTACAGACCCGTAGGGATTTTAGACAAAAATCAAAACTAGATCATACAGCTGCTAGACCCAGATTTCTGTTGAGCAGGTATGTAAATGTTGTATTATTTATTTCTTTACTTTGACAAATAGTTCAAGAAATACCAAATTAATCGCTGTAAATATTTGGTTCAAACATTGTGTCTAATTTTTTTTCTAGTTCATTTATTTTAACCCAGCTGAAGTAAATCTTAGAATTACAATAGCTAGAAGCTGTCTTGACATATAAGCTACATTTAAACGGACTTTATGGATGCAGAATTACTGTATGTCTGAGAAATGCTAGAGACTGACATGAGAGTCTAAGCTGTCAGTATCAGACATTCACGTGAAAGTACTGACAATTTATTTGTCAAAAGCCAAGTCTTCATCAGTTTGTCACGTTTGTACATAACAGATTATTTGTTACTAAGACTTGAAAGGGAAACTAATCTTACCATGACACTTCTATGTTAGGTAGAATATTTGTCATAGTCAATGTTTGTGCTGTTGTACGAGTATTGCATATATCAACTGGCATTTTCACTTCCACACTGGCCACAAATTATTGTTGTCTTCATTATTTTAATCTCATATATATATATAGTTAATTCACACTGTTAGTGAAGATTTTGATTGTCCGAGTCCACGTGTGGAAGTTAGATGTGGTCGGGCCGCACGACGCACAGCTGCGACACCATGTAGTCAAGGTCCTTTTAAGAGTAAACATTTCATTCATTCATTTGCATGTCCCTTGTGGAACTTTCCCTCCCAAACAGCACTCCTGTAGGCTTCTCGGTTGTGAGCAAGATGGCCTGCCGCTGCTGCATCCATTTGCAGATCGTCAAAGATGTCTTGCAGCCATCTTCGTTTTGGTCTTCCTCTCTTTCTTTTTCCCACAATGTATCCTTCCAGTACGGTCTTCTCTAAATTATCATGACGTTTAATGTGTCCAAAATATTTAAGTTTTCTCTCTTTAATCCTATTTACTAGCCAGCCTTCTTCAATATTAAGCTCTTGTAGTATAGATATATTTGTTTTTTTTTGTGTCCACGATATCTGAAGAACTCTTCTATAGCATTTACATTCAAAGCCATTTATATGTCTCTCAGTTGTTGTGGTAAGTGTCCAGGTCTCAAAAGCATATGTTACGATAGGAAAGATGCATGCCCTTAAAAATCTTATTTTTGGTGTTTCTGTCTGCTCCTCTCCACAGATTCTTTATTTGTTTTATTTCCTGAATAGTGATAGATGTCCTCCTTTTAATTCCCCTCATTATATCTCCATTACTAGTTAGTAGTGATCCAAGATATTCAAAACTCTCCACTTCTTCTTTTTTCTTTACATTAAGATAGAGGTTTTCCTCTTCGCTGTTCTTACGGACTGACATATTTAGTTTTTCCATTCCTTTTTGTGTTGTGGGCAGTAATACTGTGCCATCAGCATATCTAATCTCTGGTATTTCATAACCTCCAATTGTTATGGCATCATTATATTCTTTGTCTACATCTTCTCTAACATTCATCTTTATATTTTCATATACAGAGAGTAAACATCAAAGAGAATGTATAATATTCACTTTATTGTTACGGCTAGTGTAATATTTTGGAGCATAAACCTTGTTCTCGTTCAGAAAATTGTGAGATCGAGCCATTTACTGGTCTTCAAGTGATGATGAGATGTTACTTATCACGCTCTTCAGCTTTTGTCTATAGAGAAATGGTTGACGCAGTGAGTCCTGACCTGCGTATGGTCTTCCAGCGTAGCTCAAGAGAAGAACTTGTTTCGTGTGTGTGTGTGTATGTGTGTTTGTATATATATATATGTGTGTATATATCTGAGCCTTAAGTGCTCAAGGTACATGGGGCTTCCGCAAAAGTTTTCCACACACGCTTGTCTTTTGCCTTTTTTTCTGCTCTTGACCAGGTTAGCCCTATATTGCTCAACGTCCTCTCTGTTGTTCTTTTCCATGTCTCCTTTGGTCTACCCTTACTTTTGTTCCCCTGTGGTGTTCATCTTAGGGTTAATTTTGGTAGTGAGTTGTCAGTCATTCGGAGCACATGTCCCAACCATCGCCAGCATCTTTCCTCAGTAATTGCTGTCAGTGGCTTCATCTGCATTTATGCCAACAAAGTGTTATTTCTAACCGTGTTTGGACAAAATATTCTTCTAATTCTTCTTAAATATTTCGTCTGGAAAGATTTTAACTTGTTTTCTATAGTTTTGGTGATTACCAGCATTCACTTTCATTGAGAAGTACACTTAGAACATTACTCTTAAATATCCTGATTTTCATTTTCGTGCTTAGTTTTTTAGATTTCCATATAGTCTGCAGCACTGAAAAAACCTGGTTTGCTCTAGTAAGTCTGTTGTTGCTGTCCTCTGTGCTGTCTCCATCCGTCTGGTACCCGGGTCCTAGGCACGTGCGTGGGTAGCATAGAACAGGACAACTGTACCCTACCGCGCATGATCGTAAAAGGCGATTAAAGTGGGTTCGGTATAGGGCCAGCAACCATATCCGGTAAAAAAAATCCATGAGACTGCTACAGAAACAGAAAGAAGGATGTATATATCAATAACTTTTATTTCTGATGGCATATTATTCTATGCATATCATGTGTAGGATATAATAAGGCATATACTATATCCTACACCTCACATATCGTAGCCAACACCTCACATATCATATCCTACACCTCACATATCATATCCTACACCTCACATATCATATCCTACACCTCACATATCATATCCTACACCTCACATATCATATCCTACACCTCACACATCATATCCTACACCTCACATATCATATCCTACACCTCACATATCATATCCTACACCTCACATATCATATCCTACACCTCACATATCATATCCTACACCTCACATATCATATCCTACACCTCACATATCATATCCTACACCTCACATATCATATCCTACACCTCACATATCATATCCTACACCTCACATATCATATCCTACACCTCACATATCATATCCTACACCTCACATATCATATCCTACACCTCACATATCATATCCTACACCTCACATATCATATCCTACACCTCACATATATCCTACACCTCACATATCATATCCTACACCTCACATATCATATCCTACACCTCACATATCATATCCTACACCTCACATATCATATCCTACACCTCACATATCATATCCTACACCTCACATATCATATCCTACACCTCACACATCATATCCTACACCTCACATATCATATCCTACACCTCACATATCATATCCTACACCTCACATATCGTATCCTACACCTCACATATCGTATCCTACACCTCACGTATCGTATTCTCTCTCTCTCTCTCTCTCTCTGTCTCTGAACCTTAAATGCCCAGGGCACATGGGGCTTCCGCAAGGGTTTTCCACAAATGCCTGTCCTTCGCTTTTTTTTCTGCTCTTGCCCAGGTGAGCCCTCTATTGCTCAACATCCTTTCTGTTATTCTTCTCCATGTCTCTTTTAGTCTACCCTTACTTCTGTTCCCCTGTGGTGTTCATCTTAGTGCTATTTTTGGTAGTGAGTTGTCAGTCATTCGGAGCACATGTCCCAACCATCGCCAGCGTCTTTCCTCAATAATTGTTGTCAGTGGTTTCATCTGCATTTCTGCCAATAAGATGTTATTTCTTATAATATATAATACAGTAGTATTGCGGCGAGAGCTAATCATACCACGGCGCCTCTGCTCTAGAAGTCGACCACGTCCGAAATACACCCATACTGGTGAAATATGCCTAAACCGGCGTACCTAGGGGTGAACCTCGATGGCTACGCATGTCACGGTACCTCTGCTCTATAGGTCGGTCACGTCCTAAACACGCCCATACTGGGATAATATGTCTAAACCGGCTCAACCCAGGGTTGGAAGTCACTAGTGGCGATGATGTGTCCTCCTGGACAAAAGTTCCGCCCTGGTCACAACTAGGAAGGGTAGCGGCCACGACCACAAAATGCTAAAGTCGGAGACACTGGACCAGGCCAGGCTAGATAAGCAACCACCTCTCACCCGGCGAGGATGTAAGCGTATACTAATCATCATCATCATGTGCCGTGCCGACTGACGTTGGCTATTATGCTTCTCCAGAGTACCCGATCCTTCATGCAGGCCATCAGTTCAGTTGGTGATCTCCTCTCACACCATCCCGTCAGACTGTCCAGTATCATTTCTCTTGGTCTTCCTCTTGATCTTCTTCCTTCTATTTTTCCTGTTGTTATAATATTTTCAATGCCCCCTCTTCTCATTGCATGTCCTATGAAAGTACATTGTCTCTCTCTTATCTTTTTGACAAGGTTTTTTGTCTCTCCAGCTCTTCTCATACATTCTTCATTGTATCCTAATCACGCTGAGGTTTTACGGTTTGAAAGTCCAACGTTGGACTATATGGGCAACCACCTCTCACCTGAGGGTGATACATGGGTATCTCAAAACATGTCGAGGTTTTCCGATGAGATAGTCCAACTCTAGTCTTGATGGGCTACCACTTCTCACTCAGCGGGGATATACTGATATCCAAACACGCCGAGGTTTTCCGGTGAGAAAGTCCTACTCTAGATTAAACTGGTGCAACGAAAACCACGATGTCACGCAATCCTCATCAGAGACCCACCAAGAATACAGGCTCAAACCCTGCGACACTCTGAACTCCTGTGATCCTCTCGGGGATCTTGTGTGGTCCTTTCGGTCACCACAGGGGGACCACGGTACATATTGAGGACCACAGGATTAAGTTCAGTAGGATCATAGCGCGGTCTTGGTGGTAGGAGCGAACGAATAAGAAGAAATAAGAAACAAATTACCTCTATTACCCTTCAAAATAACCGCCATCTTTCACAACACACTTTTGGCAATGTTCATAAAGCTTCTGGAAACTGTCAGCAAAGGCCTCTTTATGAATCTATTGCATAACCGCTGTCACACGTTTTGGATTGCCGCCGCGTCTGCAAAATGTGCGCCTTTCACAGCGCTTTTCAGGCTGAGAAACAAAAAGAAGTTCTTGCTAATGCTCAATTTCTTCCTCATCAATCGTAGAGTCTGTATCCGATCTCGTGCCAGCATTTGTTGCACTCGCTCGATCATGTCTGTGATTTTGCTTGTCGAGGATGTCCCGAACGTGTCTCGTCCTCTGTCGTTTCTTTCTAGTCGTGAAAGCGTTTGAACAAGTAGTAAACACATTTTCTGCTCACGGCTTTCGTCCCATACGCTTGCACCAATATTTCATGCGTCTCCGTCGCCATTTTCCTCAATTTGTAACAAATCTTGATATCCACTTGTTGCTCTGTTGCACTGTGACCTTACCTCTCACACTGACTACGTTCGACTGCCCAACATTGGTTTACCCTCTTGGTCACTCTCGACGTGACTCTGGATATCCATGTCCCGGTTAATGTTGCCGTTGAGATATCGGACCATTTATCGAACCTTTAGACACACTTTATATATACACCTTCCGGTGTGACATGCAAGATAGCGGACTTTTTTAACGCTCTCGTCGGCATGCAGAAATCAGCGGAATTCCGCTTGATTTGTCACATATCATGTACCGGGAGTTGGGCATATGGCTAACTACCTTATCCTGGGACCTATCTAGAGACAACTCCAGATGGGAAAAAAGATAACGTTACGGAAACTTGCAGAGAAACCAACCGAGCATCAGGGATGCCAACTCCGAGTAGCTCACTCGTCGGCCCCAAGCATGTGACAAAGATTGGATTCTGGAACGTAATAACGATGGCAGCACCAACAAAAACTACTCAGGTCATCAAAGAAATGGGGAGATACCATCTAGATATACTGGGCATCAGTGAATTGCGATGGCCAGAAGCAGGTAAAAGACGGTATGTTAATAAATAATACATTCAGGCAGAAATGATGGAAAACTTCGAGTTGGGGTAGGTATTATTATGCTAAACGTAGCAGCAAAGAGCCTTGTAGAATGGGAACCAGTGAACAATCGTATAATAAGAGCACGATACAACCTACGACACGGAAGAATGACAATAATACAGTGTTATGCACTCACAAACGACGCAGATGATGATGTGAAAGACGACTTCAATCACTAACTACAACAAATCATCAACAAAGGCCCTAAACACGACATTCTAATTTCTATGGGGGACTTTAATGCTAAGGTAGGAAAGATAATACCGATGTTTAAAAAGTAATGGGTAAAAGAAGCAACTGACATGGTTAATCAGAATGGAGAAAGATTAACTGAAATATGTCTAACAGAGGCCATGGTCATTGGAGGCACAATATTCCCACACAAAGAGATACATAAAACAATGTTGATATCTCCAGATGATGGAACTAGAAGCCAGATAGATCATTTTTGTATTAGAAAGCAATACAGAACATCTCTCATAGATGTAAGGGCTTATAGGAGTCCAGACGTTAACAGTGATCACAATCTGTGCATAGGGAAAATAAAACTAAAATTGAAAAGCCAGCACAAGAAATCAGTACACAGAATGATAAAAAGCCATAGATAGCCTACAAGAAGAAAATACTAACATTAATTTCAATCAGGAACTTGCCAATCGTTCCAAAACACACAGTGAAGTTGAGGAGATAGGTATAGATCAATTATGGAATTCTTACAGCACAACCATAATCACAGCAGCAAAAGTAAGTGCTGGACTGAAAAAACAAAATTGAAAAGCATGGATATCAGAAAAAACATGGAAGTATATACATGAAAGACGAGCAGTCAAATTAGACATGTTGAATGCAAAAACAGATCCTGAAAAAGATCTGGCGAAAGCAACATACAAAGAACTAGACAAGAAAGTAAAAAGTTCAGCTAGAAGAGATAAAAGAGAATACATAAACAATATGGTGAAAGAGGCAGAAAAAGCAGCAAAAATAGAAGACAGCAAAACTTTATATAACATACAAAAGAGGCTAACAGGTACTATTACATCTAAAGAAAGACCAATACTTAGCAAAACTGGAACCCTGTTAACATCAAATAAAGACCAAAAGCAAAGATGGGTTGAACACTTCCAAGAAATACTTAATCGACCACACCCAAAAGAATTGTTAAACCTTGAAACATACTTACCAGACCCACAACTAAATGTCAACCTAGATGAAATTACATTGCATGAAATTGAAACAGCAGTGAATTTAATGGCTAACAACAAAGCTGCAGGTGAAGATGAAATAACAGCCGAAATGCTAAAAGCTATCAATAGTGACAACATGAGACAACTACAGAAAATGTGTAACAAGATTTGGAAAGAAGAAAAGGTCCCTTCTAAATGGAAAAAAGGAATCATTGTGAAAATACTAAAAAAAAAGGCAACTTTACTTACTGTAACAATTGGAGAGGAGTAACCTTAATATCAGTTGTGTCAAAAGTATTTTGCAAGGTCATTTTGAATAGACTTAAAGATATAGTGAATACTGCAATAAGAGAAGAACAAGTAGGATTTCGAAAAGGGATAAGCTGTCTCGACCAGATCTTTACTCTCAGAATAATACTTGAAGAACATACTGAAAAGCAGAAACCATTAATACTGAACTTCATCGACTTTAAAAAGGCATTTGATAGCATACACAGAGATTCATTATAGAGAATTTTAAGTCTATATGGAATACCATCTAAAATTGTCAGCATCATTAAGGATTTCTACAATGGATATGTGTGTGCAGTCAAGACAGAAGAAGGGATGAGTGAATGGTTCCAGATTGAAACAGGTGTGAAACAAGGATGTATACTGTCTCCTTTACTTTTTGGGATTACAATAGACTTCATAATGAAACAATGCTGCACAGGAAACACAGGTATTGACTGGGTACATGGGACCCAACTAGAAGATCTTGATTTTGCTGATGACATAACTCAGTAACATAAATCAGTAACAATGTGAATTCCATGCAAGAAAAAACAGATAGCGTGTCTTCACTGACTAGAAAAATAGGACTTGAAATTAACAAGGACAAAACAACAATAATGAAAATTCCCCTTAATCAAAATAGAAAAATACACATAACAGGACAGATATTGAATAAGTCAATCAATTTGCATACCTTGGCAGCTACATAGACCAGGATGGTGACACTAGAAAGGAAGTTAGAATCAGAATTGCAAAAGCAGCATCGATCTTCAAGAACCTTGAGAACATATGGAATTCAAAAGTTATAAGCACAAAAACCAAGTTAAGACTACTCAATTCAAATGTGATATCCACCCTCATTTATGCATGTGAAAGCTGGAAAACAACTAAAGAAACAGACAAGAAATTAGATTATTTTGAAAAGAAATGCCTAAGGAAAATACTCGGCATCAAGTGGAACGAATTTAAGAATAATGCAGAGATAAGACAGATGACTGAACAACAACCAGTCTCATGGTGATCAGGAAAAGGAGATGGTCACTTGATGAGAAGAAATGATCAGAGAATCCCAAAACAAGCTATCAAGTGGAACACAACAGGCCAAAGAAAAAGAGGCAGACCGCGTGAAACTCTGAAGAGGTCATTGTTAAGAGAGGCCAAATTAACAGGCATAAAATCCTTTGATGAGGTTGAAAGACTTGCCGAAGACAGGAAAAATTGGTGAACTACTTTGCGAGCCCTATGTGACATTTAAGGGCACGGGAAGGATATAAGATATATATATATATATATATATATATATATATATATGTACATCTTGTCTTGTCCTTCCTCATTTACTATTAGTTGTAGAGGTGAAGTGCAATTGTCTCCCAATGGCTCGCCTGTTGGCTTCGTACATTGAGATATTCAGGGACTCTGCTATACCATCGGTCCATCGTTTGCATGGACGACCCCTTCCTCTGCCTTTGTGTGGTCTGTAAAACATTGCTGTCTGTGGTACACTTTCTGCTGGTAGTCGTGATACATGGCCGAACCATTTTATTTGCTGTTTTTTTAATATAGCTCAGAATGGGTTCAACTCCTGCTTTATTTCTAATGACATCATTTCTGATTCTGTCCATTCTCGATATTCCAAGAATTCTTCTGAAGAATCTCATTTCAGTTGTTGTAATTTTCCTTTTGTCTTTTGCTGTCAGCGTCCATGCCTGGCATTGGTAGCACAAAGTTGGTATGAAGATTGTCGTATAGATAGTTCTTTTGGTTTCCAGTGAGACATGCTTGTTGTTTAGTATGGGAGTCATTTGCCCGATAAGTTGGTTCGCTTTGTTACATCTGTTTTCGATCTCTATGTCTATTTTTCTTTTTGTTGAGGAAATGCTTCCGATGCATTTTAAATCCGTTACTTGCTTCATAGTATGGTTTTCCAGTGTAATGTTTATTGGTGCGTCTACCCTTGCGATGTTCATGATTTCTGTTTTGCCTAGGCTAATCTTCATGTTGTGTTCTTTGCGTGCATCATTCAGTCTATTAATGTAATCTTGCAAGCCTTCTTCTGAGTCGACAACGAGAGCTCGGTCATCTGCAAATAATAATCCGTTTATGGTAATGTCGTCTTCTGTTTCTTCTATTTCATTTTTTTTTTGGGTCTTTATCAGTCCAGCTTCTCTACAGATGTTATCGATATATGTTATAAATAGCAGTGGTGATAAGATACAACCTTGCCGAACGCCAGATTTAATAATAAAGGGCTCAGAATGTCCCCCTATTACTCTGATGATGCCACTTCCGTTGTTGTACAGACTCTACCACATATAAATCTATATATATATATATACATATATACGTTCTATATATTTTGCATGCTTTCTGTATTTTTCAGTTATGTAGTACAGTTGTAGTTAGAAAACTGAGAACATAATTATTTTGAGGGCAGCGATCAGTTTACAGCGTGTATCAGCTTTAAACATGGTGATTGACCCTAATTTCGGCGACTTGTAAACAGGAAAGTTAGATTCTTAAACATCAGCAAGACCACTATCTTCCTGGACAATATATTGTATTTAATTTTTAATATAATGCAAATAAGTGTAAGATAACATAACCGTCATGTTATCAGTTACTGGACAGTAAAGGTTATCTCGTATTTTAGAGCTCGGAGAATCTTGTGCTACAGAGATCCCAACGTTTTCTAGCATAAATACATTTTATTTTTTGTCAAGTATGACGTAAGAGATATATTCTAAGTTTGTTTATTATCACGTCCGTGGATAAAGACGTTTGATATTGACGTTACAATACCAGGTGGAGCCTGTTAAGATGTCCCGGACAAAAGTCGAGTAATTTAATATTTGTTCTTACATTTATTGTGCAGAAAAGTGTTTCTTTTTTCATTGAAGATAAACGTTAAGGTTATATATTTAGAATCCAAGTTTCTGTACAAAATGTTAACAAGTTGAGGCAGTTTCTTCTCAATGATTAATGCAGTGCTAGCTCTTCCGCCGCCACAGCTAACAACAAACAAACAAAAAACCGCGGGCATGCGATGTGTGGCCAATTGTTTGGGCGGCTGTTTTGATATTTATGGCCTATAGTTGTACAAAAGTGAGTGTAACGAAGTATTTCGGTGTTAAGATTATGATTATTATATATTAAAACAACTATAAATGATGGAATATTCTATAAGTGAGGTTTTTGTCAATTTAAAAAAGAACTAGTATGAAACAAGGGAAAAATTTGTGTTCTACTTACCTCAGCGTTGCAACGATCCTCTTGTGAGAGACACTCTCAGTCATTTCTATGACATTTAGAAATACACAGAATAAATATGATCACTTATGGCTACATTTAGAAATACACATAATAAATATAATCACTTGTGGCTACATTTAGAAATACGCGGAATAAATATTATTACGCGTGGCTACATTTACAAATACGTAGAATAAATATAATCACATGTGACTATATTTAGAAGTGCACAGAATACATATACTCACAAGTGGCTGCATTGAGGAATGACGCTGGTGACGGTTGGGACATGTGCTCCGAATGACTGACAAATCAATACCAAAAATAGCACTAAGATGGACACCACAGGGGAACAGAAGTAAGGGTATAACAAAAGAGGCATGGAGAAGAAGAACAACAGAGAAGATGTTGAGCAACCTAGGCAAGAGCGGGAAAAAAATGGGAAGAACAGGCATTTGTGGAAATCCCTTGCGGAAGCCCCATGTGTCCTGAGCATTTAAGGTTCAGAGAGAGAGAGAGAGAGAGAGAGAGAGATAGTAGTAGACTAATAGGTCTAGTATTTCAAGAGTAACATTGTTACAGCAACAATGGTCTGGTCGATGGACATAACCATGTTCCTACCTGTGTTAAAAAAAAAACAAGCAACTAAAAAATCCACAAAATTGATCACAATCACTATGGCTGCTGACACTGCGATAAATAAAAGAACTATCTTCAACTGACATGCGCATTGATAAGTTATAATAACAATTTGCATCTTTTTCTTTGACGAAACGAAACATTGAATCCGTTCATGGGTGCAGTGCACGGAAAAGGGTAAACCGAAAGATCCCAATTTTGGGCTCGACGCGTAGAAAGAGTAGATAACGGGCAAGGAATCTTGGGTGTTTTCTTCCGTTCTTATTAACTAGAGCGGATTTTCCTGATCTTCTCCTGTGGTGTGGGATCAAGGTTATAGGATGATTTTTTTACTTTTACTTTCTGTGAATTTGTAATTTTAAACTACCACAAAAGCTGGAAAAAAATATTGTTTCATTTTCTGGAAAAACCACAGAGTACGTGTTCTTTATCATGTATTTTATATGAGATTTTTGTGTGTGTTTTAATCCATTCTCCAGCTCAGAATTAAGAGTACTAGATTATTATTAGATTAGATTATTCAAGAAGATCTCATCTCGCTGTGTGGAGGGAGACAATGGCCATATGCAGGTAGATGTTTAATTTTTCTGAAGATACAATGGAAGGTCAAGAGAGAGTTGAAAAAAAAAGTGAAAATGCTGTTTGTGTGACATTTTTTTCCTATACATATATGTATGGAGAATAAAATTTTAAAAATATTTATTACAATTGAAATGTCAGCTGAATATGATCTTCTAGCTTACATATTGATGTTACTTTACTCAATATATAATCTTGTACTGATAGTTCGACAGACTACCCAAGATAAGATACTGTTCCAAAAGATGAAAAGTATTTTGTGCAAGAAATCACTGTCACGAAGTGTAAGGAAAACGGTGCTTCAGTGCTACATAGAGCCAGTCGTGATCTATAGATGTGAGGCCTGGACAGTTACTAAAGAGATATAGCAACATCTGGAAGCCACGGAAATGTGGTTTCTTAGAAGAATGTTAAGTACACCGTGGACGGTAAGAAAATCAAATTTAAAAATGTTGAAAGAGACCGATTCGAGAAGGCGAATTACAGCGTTCAGGAAAAGACACTTCAAATTTATAGGGCATATCACGAGAAAAAGTGAACTAGAACACATCGTTACAACAGGAAAGTTAGAAAGGGAAAAAAGCTGAGATAGACCAAGAGAGAAAATCTTGAATAGACAGGCAACATGGCATGGAACATGAACCCAGAGTAACTCAGAGGCAACACAGAACAGAGATTTGTGGAGATGTATGACTGCCAACTCCAGCAGGCACGGCACTTGGTAGATAGACTTGCAGTTTAGATTCATGCAGCTTCGTGTATTGTTACAGTAAATAGAATGACAGTTTAGAGTTATCCAGCTTCGTGTAATGTTACAGTAAATGGAATGACAGTTTAGAGTTATCCAGCTTCGTGTAATGTTACAGTAAATAGAATGACAGTTTAGAGTTATCCAGCTTCGTGTAATGTTACAGTAAATAGAATGACAGTTTAGAGTTATCCAGCTTCGTGTAATGTTACAGTAAATAGAATGACAGTTTAGAGTTATCCAGCTTCGTGTAATGTTACAATAAATAGAATGACAGTTTAGAGTTATCCAGCTTCGTGTAATGTTACAGTAAATGGAATGACAGTTTAGAGTTATCCAGTTTCGTGTGATGTTACAGTAAATGGAATGACAATTTAGAGATATCCAACTTCGTGTAATGTTACAGTAAATCATTATTTTGTTATGGGGTGTGTTGTTATATTTTGCATATGAACAGTATAAGAATTACTTATAGTTTTTGAGTAATACTATTAGGTCACTCCGGATACATTTGGTGTAGGAGAAGTAATGTACAATATTTTTTCTCGTTTTTTTCTTAGAATTGTACTAATAGGCTTTCCTTCGCTTATTCTTGCTTGCTTCTGTCTTTTCTTCTACAGACAGGCAGGGCTGAAACCTTACATTTCTATTTTCTGCATAAGGGTGAGGCTGAACCGCTGTATCTGTGTTTTCTATAGAATTCTGGTGTTGAAATATTACATTTTTGTTTTATTATCGAGTTTTTACGGGGCATGTGCTTTCATATTCTTTTTGTTTTCACAATAATTTATTTTTTCCTCTTAGCCATCATGTCTGGATTCTTCAAGCAAAGAAAAGCTTCAGAGAGCAGTAATGTACCGACGGGCACCTCAAGTTCAAAGAGCGGAGAAGCTCAGAGTCTTGTTATTAATAATTCTGATTTTGAGAACCTTTTCTTGCTGTGTGCCCTCTGTTTACTGAGATTTAATGATCCGAAGACACTTACATGTGGTCACGTGTTTTGCTTGGCGTGCCTGAAGAAGGTCTTTGACAGTACAGGGCTTTTTCCTTGGCTTCGGAAGAAAATAAGATGTCCAACATGTCGAAAAGAGATGACCCTAAGTAAAAAGGAGATTGACGATCTCCCAGATGATTTCCGTGTCGTACAAATGATGGATCTCATGTCTGCATCTGCAGCCGAGTCAGTACAAACATGCACGACACACGTGGGGCAGGTATTACAGTTTTTCTGTACCAAATGTAAAGTGCCCGTATGTAGAGATTGTCCAGTAGTAGATCACAGGCAAACAGACGGCCATGACATGACAAACTTGAAGAAAATTTTAGATGAAGAAGTGAGCCAGTCTAATGAAGTTAAGCGAGCAAGTGATGACATTCAGGAAAACATGACAGCCAGATCACAGTTTCTGCGCCATGCTTTAGGAAATCTGGAATTTCTAGAGACAGCTCTGGAGAAAAATGTTGAAGAAAAGTTTGATGAGTACATGAGAGTTTTGAAAGAGAGACAGAGAGCAATCACTGAGAAAATTCATACAACAATTGCAGATCAAAAGTTCAAAGTCAAGCTAAAGGACATGAAAGTGCAGGCAGCAATGTTAGCGTTCCAAGAGGAAAGTAAAAAGTTTTCAGCTGCTAGAACTAGCAACGATGTCCACAAAATATTAACCATGAACGACAAAATGAGAAATGTTAATGAGTTCATGATTAAAAACGTGGAACGTGGTGATGATACGAAGCTGTTAAAGTCTTGAGAATTCAAAACTAAAGATGACGTCTTCAGACAACTGCAACAGATCGGATATCTCGAGGTGAAAGAACTCACAGAACAGGAGCTAAGACGCGATAGCATGGTAAGGACATTAATTTATCATTTATCAAAACCTGTCAACAGTTTTATGATCTGAAATTTGGTATCAGGAGTTGTAAAGATATAGAACAGGCGGGTCTCCATTAAGATTAGATGTTTGCTATTTTATGAATCACATTTCTATTATTTGGTTCTTTACATGACGTGTCTGTTCAGGAACATTGCCCCTCTCACTGCCTCCTTGAATACAACGCTTTCTTACCCAAGTTGACCAGCGTCTTGCAGTAACATATTCTAACTCTCCGCGATGTCCCGAGTCCATCTACAGCGAGGTCGCCCCTTTTCTCTTTTGCTTTCAACTTTCACCCTCTCTAAACCATTGTGTCTGTTGATATAGCCGAAGTATCTCAGCTTTCTAATTTTAACAGGTCAGTTTTCTACTAACCTAATCCTATCAATTGCCTTCTATAACATTTGAAGTGTTGATATTCTCTTTTCTAGTGATTTGTTCATGCGCATTTTTGTTCACGTTGTCACCGAGAATATGTAAGTTCTTAGTATAAACATGGCTTTGTATTCTTGTTGGTGCCTTGCCACTTTTGTTTCTGATAGTTTCTGTGATGCAGCTGTTAGTCTTCTGTGTGGTTTTTTTTTTTTTGGTAACTTTTATAAAATGTGTATGAGATCACAAATATTCACCTTTATTCACATCTTGTCATCATCATTCTCTACAATCTACACTCGCTGAATCCATCTTTCTCTACAGTCTACACTCGCTGAAACCATCTTTCTCTACAGTCTACACTCGCTGAATCCATCTTTCTCTACAACCTACACTCGCTGGATCCATCTTTCTCTACAACCTACATTCGTTGAATCCATCTATCTCTACAATCTACACTCGTTGAATCTATCTTTCTCTACAATCTACACTCGCTGAATCCATTATCACGGTTCATTCTCCAGCTACAGTCATCTTTCCGTTTCAGTAAATATAAAAATGTAGACTTTTATATCAGAGTATAGATCTGGCACAAGCACACTCTGTGTACACGCCGTGACTGAGTGTGACTGTACACGCTATGAATGAGTGTGACTGTGTAAAAATTGTGACAGAGTGTGACTGCGTACACGCTGTGATTGAGTGTGATTGTACACGCTGTGACTGAATATAACAGTGTACACGCTGTGATTGAGTGTGATTGTGTACACGCTGTGATTGAATATGACTGTGTACACGCCATGACTGAGTGTGACTGTGTACACGCTATGACTGAGTGTGACTGTGTACACGCTATGACTGAATGTGACTGTGTACACGCTGTGATTGAATATGACTGTGTACACGCTATGACTGAGTGTGACTGTGTACACGCTATGACTGAGTGTGACTGTGTACACACTGTGACTGAGTGTGTACAATAATGATTGTGGCGTCTCAAATTCACTAGAACGCTGGATTAGTGGAATTATTTATCTAATAGAGAGCTTCCTTCTCAGGTAGTGGGACTGGCTTACATAACGCTTCAGACAGCTTAGCTATAAGAATGCCAGTCTTATGCCAGGCAGATCAGAAGAATCTGAGAGAAACTCAAGTAACACTTACCAGAGAAAACACAATCTCTTACACGTACAGAACAACGTCTCTGTCATCCACTGGGCGTCCACAGGGTTAAAAACAACACGTCAAAAATTCAACAACAACAACACCAACAACAACAACAGTATATATACACTCAGTTACAAATTTCTGTCAATATTACAGAAATCTGTAACTGAGTGCTCTTTGTTTTTCCTGGACGGTGTTTGAGACAAGCTAAGAAAACCTGGTATATTAACAAAGATAAGAGAAAAGACAGCCATCATTCTTGAGGCATCTGATGAGAAGAGAGAAACTGGAAAACATCATAACAGTGGGCAAAACTGAAGGCAGAGGACGACCAGGGGAGCAGATGTCAGAAGACCTGACATTGTGGCATGAGAAGAAATCAGCAACATAGTTACTCACAAATGCCAAGTGCCAAGATTTGTGGAGGGACATGACTGCCTACGCCGCCCGACATGGCACGTGATGATGATGATCAGTATTACACTGATGTATTATCCTAGTTAAAATTTCCTAGATAACTGTTGAATGGCATATAACCTGTTACCAGCCTGCCTGTTGCTTGTACTAAACTTTGCTTTCTTGCGTCTACAACACGGCCATTCTCCATGCTGTCTAATTTAGTAACGTTTCTGTTAGAATTTACAGGTTAGATATGACGCTTCTGTTACAATTTATAGGTTAGATGTGATGTTTCTGTTAGAATTTATAGGTTAGATATGACGCGGCTGTTAGAATTTACAGGTTAGATGTGATGTTTCTGTTAGAATTTACAGGTTAGATATGACGCTTCTGTTAGAATTTGCAGGTTAGATATGACGCTTCTGTTAGAATTTACAGGTTAGATATGACGCTTCTGTTAGAATTTACAGGTTAGATATGATGCTTCTGTTAGAATTTACAGGGTTAGATGCGACGTTTCTGTTAGAATTTACAGGTTAGATGTGATGTTTCTGTTAGAATTTACATGTTTGATGTGATATTTCTGTTAGAATTTACAGGTTAGATGTGATGTTTCTGTTAGAATTTACAGGGTTAGATGAAAATCTAAGAACGTATTAGTAAGTTTTTGCAGTTCTGCAATTGTTTATAACAGTTTGTCACGAACTGTATGTTATAGCAAACAACTAGAAGTCATTAAAAAAAGATAGGTATCGTGTTAAGTTTCTTATCTCACAAGAAACTGATAATAAAATATCTTACATGTGTACAGTGTATGCAGTTCAGAATGTTACTTATATTCTCCACACACACATACACATGCATACATAAAGGCACCGAACTACACATTATACATACGTATTTGTCTACTACACTTATTCATACCTGCATCTAAAATTCTAACGTTATACAAATACAAACTTATATGCTTTCAAACACACGTAAACACATAGTACATATACATATATAAAGCCCTACACACTTACACACATTCTTGTCTCTAATTCTTGTGATTTCTCCTCCAGGCACACTCAACTCAGAAGCCCACTCCTAACCCAAGAAAAAAGGAAGACATTACATTTCTCACTCCAAAAGCTGCACAAGACTCACCTAACTCCAAGACGACACAAGAACATCCTTCCATTGTTGGTAGCCATCATCTCCAACACCACCAGCACTGATAGCCTAGAGTCTTTGGTGCTTTTCTACTTCTGTCGTGTCTTCGCCCAAGACAGTACCGCTCTGACATAAAGTACAGGCTCTCCTATCAATGCCTGGTCGACTTCTCCACCCACCCCCACCCCCCAGGCTTTACAAGAAATATGTCTGAACTTATACAAGTAACTGAAGCATTAAAAAGTTTTTAAAATGGAGTCTAGTAGCTATGTCCTTATTAGGCTACAAATATATATCAATCTTGGAGTAGTTAGACTGTCTTGTCTTTACCCATTCGTACAGCCGACATTAGTTTTGGCTGATTTCTTCAGCATATATAAGATCATATTCCAATTTTATCTGATAAATAGTTCCACTGTTATGAATAAAATAAAATACGCATATCTTATAAATAAGTGATAAGTTTATAGAATGTTTATGTATTATTCTGTTTGGTTTTGCAAGTATAGACTAAGTTATAAGGAAGCATATATAAGCAAGATTCCTTAGTATCTTCACATCAGTATATCCTATATGTTTCAACATTTATGTTCACTATCCAGACTTTCTGTCATCATCATCATCATCTTTTTATTCTGTTCATTCTCTTTCTACATTAACTGTTAGTATCTTTTTTTTTCCTGAAGCATCGTTTCATTTTGTTTATTTTCTTTATGTGAGATTGTTGAGCTAGTGAACAATGACTAAGTTAATACATTCATTCAAACCTCATTATTGTAGAAGTTGTGTGAGAATATCTGAAAATAAACCTTTGCGGTATGCGATCAGATCGTTAACATCATCATGTTCCACATCTTCAGGAATGATTGACCGAAATGCACCTCAGCTATGCTCAGTTGTTGCTGGCAACCGGCTTCCAGCTCTTAAAAAGAAAAAAAGATAAAATAGCTGGCCTGGATGCCATTATCTGCCACAAGTTGCATATCATCTAGCTTAACAAAAAGGAAAAAAAAAACAAGTAAAGGACTTCTGAGACAACCACTTTCAAGAAGTTCAAAGAATTTTTGCATTCTTGTTTTCCCTGATATGACTGCACCGTCTCCATTTTCTTCAGTGCACGAATTATTTCTTTAACATCTTAAACTTCATGTAAACAGACATCTAAGTCCAAATATGTTTCTCTTTCATATTCTTAATTTGTTTATCTCTCTGCTCTTTCTGTGTGTGTGTCTTGTGTGTGTGTGTGTGTGTGTGTGTGTGTGTGTTTCTCTTACTTTGTCTCTAGAAAGATCTGAAAGGAGACATAATCTCTAGTTAAATCTTCCTTTAAAGTCTCAGTGTTGTAATAATGCATCTTGTTTTATCACTTTCTCCCTTTTTATTTGATACCAGTTTTATATCACTATTTTGTATTGTATTACTATATTGAGCTCATTGGCCTTAATGGTATTTGAAATATTTTATATTTAGTGAACTTGTGTAGGTAATGTAGATCACATACTGCTGCACAATGATATTTGTAAATCTTTAAAGAGAGCTTTCATCAGTATGAGCTCCAGACGATACTGGCTAAGGACTGTACAAAATGGTGAGAGACTGCTCTAAGATGCTGTGCTGTCTGAGAAGGAAATGAGGGTCAAACTTGAAGATGGGGGATGTAAGTGCAGAAAAGAAAAATATCTTTTGTAGCGGAAACCACATTTTGCAGGGAGTAACATGATGCTAGGCTGGGTAGAGGATGTGACCCTCGACCCCTTGTTCCTATCCCACACACACTCCACCGTACCATGGTCTCTGGCAGATGATGGACGATATCCCCACTTTTGTAAATCTAAATCAAATAGAGGAATACATAAAACAAGAAGATGACTTTTAGAAAAAATCTCGTCATCGACAACTGAAAGTCTTTGTTTTCTGTCTTGGCTTGATCTCCCAACATCTGACTACCATATACAGAGTGGAACGTGCTTAAACTTTTGTGGCAAAGGAGTTTGACAATTACAGGTTTTAATATGTACTGTTTTAGGATGATTTGTATATTAACATAGATAAATAAATGGAAACTGTATTCACCAAAAATTGAAGTGCAATTTTTTAAATTGTTCGTGTGTTCTTGTTTTGTGTACACAGGTAAAGTGAAAGTTAACAGCCATAAAAATAAACATTCAAAACATGAGGTAATTCATAGAATTTACAATTGTAAAACGAAGAAGTAAAAAACGGAAAATCTGTTCATCAAGTAGGATTGTATCCTTTTATCAGAATTGGGGAAGATGCACCAAAATTAAAACATGCTCACATACTCTAGAGTAAATACAATGATATAAGTGCTCACTACCAGATTCAATGCTAGAATTACTCACTAGCAGATAAGTCATCACCACGTCCTTTGTGGAACTTTGCTCCCTAAAAGCTCTTCTGTAGGTCTCTATGTTGTAAGCAAGATGCCCTGCTGCTGATGCATCCATCAAAGATGTCTTGCACACTTTTTCGAGTTGATCTTCCTCTCTTTCTTTTTCCCATTATGTACCCTTCCAAGAATGTCTTCTCTAAATTCGCATGACGTTTGGTATGTCAAAATATTTAAGTTTTCTCTCTTTTATCTTCTTTACCAGTCAACCTTCTTCAATATTAAATTCTTGTTCATTTCATTCATTTGCATGTCCCTTGCCTAACAGCACAAATGTAGGCTTCTCGATTGTGAGCAAGATGGCCTGCTGCTGATGCATCCATTTGCAGATCATCAACGATGTCTTGCAGCCATCTTCGTTTTGGTATTCCTCTCTTTCCTTTTCCCATTATGTATCCTTCCAGTGCGGTCTTCTCTAGATTATTATGACATTTAATGTGTTCAAAATATTTAAGTTTTCTCTCTTTAATCCTCTTTACTAGCCAGCCTTCTTCAATATTAAGCTCTTGTAGTATGGATATAGGGGGCCGGCTAGCGTAGTGGTTAGAGCACTCGTCTAGCAACCAAATGGTCGAGGGTTCGAATCCCCAGCTGAGCGGGATTTTTTTTCCGACCAATACGGCCCCGAGGTCGACCCAGCCTCGTAAAATGGGTACCAGAGAAAATCTGGGAAGTAAAGGCAGCGAGGAAAGGAACTGGTCACCCTACCTCATACGCTGATGACCCAGCATAATGAGGTCTCTAACGCTTCACCCCCTACGGCATTTGCTATGGGACTATCTTTACTTACTTTTAGTATGGATATATTTGTTCTTTTTGTGTCTATGATATTTGAAGAACTCTTCTGTAGTATTTACATTCAAAGGTATTTATATGTTTCTCAGCTATATTGTTAAACGTCCAGGTCCCACGTGCATATGATGCAATGGGAAAGATGCATGTGCTTAAAAATTTTGCTTTTGTAGTTCTGTATGTTCCTCTCTACGGCTTCTTTTGTTGTTTTGTTTTTTAAAGAGTGATAGACGTCCTCTTTTTTAATTTAAACTCTCCACTTCTCCCGGTTTTTCATGATTGTTATATATATAACTGTTAGTATCTTTTTTATATATTTCAGTTGCCTTATTAGGTTTTGTCAGTTGTCATCATTTTAGTTTTATTTGCATTAAGATAGAGATTTTGCTCTTTACTATTCTTACGGACTATTAGCAGATACAATGATAGAAATACTCACTAGCAGATACCATGATAGAAATACTCACTAGCAGATACAATGATAGAAATACTCGCTAGCAGATACCATGATAGAAATACTCACTAGCAGATACAGTGATAGAAATACTCACTAGCAGATACAATGACAGAAATACTCACTAGCAGATACCATAATAGAAATACTCACTAGCAGATACCATGATAGAAATACCCATTAGCAGATACAATGATAGAAATACTCACTAGCAGATACCATGATAGAAATACTCACTAGCAGATACCATGATAGAAATACTCAATAGCAGATCTCTCTCTCTCTCTCTCTCTCTCTCTCTCTGTCTGAACCTTAAGTGCCCAGGGCACATGGCGCTTCCGCAAGGGTTTTCCACAAATGCCTGTCCTTCGCCTTTTTTTTCTGCTCTTGCCCAGGTGAGCCCTCTATTGCTCAACATCCTTTCTGTTGTTCTTCTCCATGTCTCTTTTGGTCTACCCTTACTTCTGCTCCCCTGTGGTGTTCATCTTAGTACTATTTTTGGTAGTGAGTTGTCAGTCATTCGGAGCACATGTCCCAACCATCGCCAGCGTCTTTCCTCAATAATTGCTGTCAGTGGTTTCATCCGCATTTCTGCTAATAAGATGTTATTTCTTATGGTGTTTGGCCAAAATATTTTTCTAATTCTTCGTAAACATTTAGTCTGGAATGAATTCAACTTGTTTTCTATGGTTTTGGTGATTTTCCAGCATTCACTTCCATAGAGTAGTACACTTAGAACATTACTCTTAAATATCCTGATTTTCATATTTATGCTTAGTTTTTTATGATTTCCATATAGTCTGCAGCATTGCAAAAGCCTGGTTTGCTCTAGTAAGTCTGCTGTTGATGTCCTCTGTGCTGTCTCCATTTTCTACTACTCTGCTGTCAAGGTATACAAATTCGTTGACCTCCTACACTAACTTGTTATCTACTCTGAGTACATTTCTGTTGTTCACATTTTGCTTTATTAACTTTGTCTTTCCTACGTTGATCTTTAGTCCTATGTTGTTTGCATTCTGAGTTAGCTTGTTTATTTTATCTTGCATATCTTTGTGACTATTTGATAATAGACAAATGTCGTTCGCAAAGTCAAGGTCCTCCAGCACTGTGTCAAGGGTCCATTGTAATCCTCTGCGTTTGTCTGATGTTGCCTCCTTCATTAACCAGTCTACTGCCAAGATAAATAATGTTGGTGACAGTACACATCCCTGTTTCACTCCTGTTTGTACCCTAAAGCTGCTGGAGGTATGTTCTCCACAGATAACTTTGCACTGAAAGCCTTCTTATAGGGCTTTGATTACATTAACTATTTTATGGGGGAGGCCATGCCATCTTAGGATTTTCCACAGTGCATCTCTGTTGACACTGTTAAAGGCTTTCTCAAAATCTATGAATAATGCATATGTTGTGCTATGCCACTCATTTGCCTGTTCTAATATTTGTCTAAGAATAGGACCACTGTACCCTACCACGCATGATCGTAAAAGGCGACTAAGGAGGATTCGGCATAGGGCCAGCAACCCTATCTGGTTAAAAAAAAAAACTATCAGACTGCTACAGAAACGGAAGCAAGGGAAAAATACAAATGCAGGTGGAAGGAGAAATGCGTATCAGGAAACTGAGCCCATGAAGGTTGTGGCACTAGCAGATACCATGATAGAAATACTAGCAGATACAACGATAGAAATACTCACTAGCAGATACAATGATAGAAATACTCACTAGCAGATACAATGATAGAAATACTCACTAGCAGATACCATGATAAAAATACTCACAGGCAGATAAAATGAAAGAATGTTCACATACTCATTAGCAGATACAGTGACAGAAATACAACAAATGATCTGCAACAGTTAGTGAAAAACAACACTGACCTAGCAACAGCTGTGACTTGATATGATACATAATGGAGATTATCAACGATGAATTGCAGCCATCCACGCCTTGGTCTTCCTCTCTTTCTTTTTCACATTATGCACCCTTCCAAGACAGTCTTCACTAAATTATCATGACGTTTAATGTTTCCTTTGCATTTAAGTTTTCTCTGTTTAATTCTCTTTTTACTAGGCAGTCTTCTTCAATATAAAGTTATTATAGTATGTATAAATTTGTTCCTTTTTGTGTCCATGATATTTGAAGAATTCTTCTGTAGAATTTACATTCAAAAGCATTTATGTGTTTCTCAGCTGTTTTGTTAAGTGTGCAGGTCTCACAGGCATATGTTGCGATAGGAAAGATGCATGTCCTTAAAAATCTTATTTTTGTGGTTCTGTCTGCTCTTCTCCACAGCTTTTTTAGTTGTTTTATTTTCTGAAGACCAATAGATTTCCTCCTTTTAATTTCCCTCATTGTATCTCTATTATTATTTAATAATGATCCAATGTATGCAAAACTCTCAACCTCTTTCAATTTTTCCTCACTGATAAATAATTCAGCTGCCTTATTTGTTTTGTCAGTTGTCATCAATTTAGTTTTCTTCATATTAAGATAGAGATTTTGCTTTTGGCTGTTCTTACGTACTGATATAATTAGTTTTTCTATTCCTTTTTGTGTTGTGGACAGTACTGCTGTGTCATCAGCATGTCTAATCTCTGGTGTTTCATAACCGCTAAATTGTATGGCATCGTAATATTCTTTTTCTGCATATTCTCTAACCTTACTCATTATATTTTTAGTATACAAGTTAAATAAGTAAGGTGACAATATACACCCCTGACGGATTCCTTGTCTTATGTCAAACCAAGTTGTTGTTTCACCATTTATTCTTACTGCTGCTTGTTGGTCTAGATATAGCAGTGATGTTAATTGTATCAAATGTGTTGGAAATCCCATTTTTTCCCCACTATTTCCAAAGTTTCTGGTGTTGTACACAATCAAATGCCTTTGAGTAGTCTACAAAGGCTAAATACAGATTCACATTAAACTGTCTGCATTTCTCTATTATTAATCTTATATTGAATATACGATCTCTTGATCCTCTTCCTTGCCTGAAACCAGCTTGGACCATATTGACCTCTTCTTCTATTTTCTTTCGAAGTCTACCCATTATGATTTTTAACAGAATTTTACTGGCATGACTAATCAGGGCAACAGTTCTGTAGTTTGTGCATAATTTCAGGTTACCATTTTTTGGCAATGGTATGAATACAGTTCTTTTCCATTTTTTTTTTTTTGTCTAAACACCTGAATGCCATATCTTTTTACATAGTGCATGATAGATTGTTGCACATTCCTTTCCTCTTGCTTTAATAAATTCAGCTGTTATCTTATCGCATCCTGGTGATTTCCATTTTTCAGATTCTTTGTTGCGCATAAAACTTCTTCTATCATCGGTTCTGGTTCTTTCTCCTCCAATAATAATTCACACTGTTGATTTCTGCTTCCACAGCCGGTTCTTTCATACATTCCTCTGCAATATTCCTTCCATCTTTCTAGAATTTTCTCTGTCTCTGTCAAGGTATTCCTCATCTCATCACAAATTACATTTAGCTTAGGTGTCAATGTCAATGTCTTCATTTCTTTAAACATTTCACTATCTCTTCCACACTTCTGATATTCTTCAATTCTTTCACAACAATCGTGTATGTATTGTTTTTTATCTTTTCTTATGTTTCTTCGTACTTCTTTTGTTAAAGTTTTATATTTCTTTTTGTTGTTGCTTGTCACTTTCCATTAAGTCTTCATTTCTCTACGTTGTTTTATCAGTTCTAATGTACCTGCTGTAATCCATCCATTCTTTTGTGTTTTCTTTACTGGAACTACGTCTTTGGCTGTTGTTATTAAGATATATTTCGCCTGCGTAGCCAATTCTTCTGGTGTCATGTCCTCCGGTACAGCCATCAGGATTTCGAGACGGTTCTTCACTATTATACCGTATTGTTCTGGTAGTTTTGTAAGATCAAAGCGGAGTGGTCTTGATCCAGTAACTGTTTTTTTTATCTTTATCTTCATGTCTGCTATTAATAACTCATGGTCCGTGTCACAATCAGCAAATGGTAAAGTTTTTGCTGATGTTATACTTGACCTTCACCTTCTTTGCACTAAAATGTAATCTATTTGATTCCTGGTTTTCCCATCAGGTGATGTCCGTGTTCAAGTCTTCTTGGATGCTGTTTAAAAAGTGTGTTAGTGATCATTATCTCATTTTCTATGTAAAACGCAATTAGATTGTCACCTGCCTCACAGTTTGAGATGAATCAACACTTCGCAAGGTGTTATCTAGATACGCCGGTAATAGTGTCAGTTTATCACATGCAGTGCATGTTTATCAATGTGTAGTTTGTGCAGACCCGTAGGGATTTTAGACAGAAGTCACAACTAGATCATACAGCTGCTAGACCCAGATATCTGTTGAGTAGGTATGTAAGTGTCGTGTTATTTATTTCTTTACTTTGATGAATAGTTAAAGAAATACCAAATATTTGGTTCAAACAGTGTGACTGTTTTTTTTCCAGTTCATTTATTTTAATCTCACTAAAGTAAATCTAAATTTGCCGGATATTACAACAAATTTGGGATCTAGAAAAAGCCCCAGAGGAGTGGAAAACTGGGCTTGTAGTAAAACTACCAAAGAAGGGTGACCTTAGAGATTACGGGAACTGGAGAGGCATTACCCTACTGCCACTCACCAGTAAAGTATTTTGCAGAATAATCATCAACAGAATTATACCAACACTTGAGGAAAAACTTCGGAAAGAGCAGGCAGGATTTAGGAAAGGAAGATCATGCATAGACCACATATTTGTACTTAGACAAATATTGGAACAGGCAAATGAGTGGCATAGCACAACTTATGCATTATTCATAGATTTTGAGAAAGCCTTTGACAATGTCAACAGAGATGCACTGTGGAAAATCCTAAGATGGCATGGCCTCCCCCATAAGATAGTTAATGTAATCAAAGCCCTATACGAGGGTTTTCAGTGCAAAGTTATCTGTGGAGAACATACCTCCAGCAGCTTTAGGGTACAAACAGGAGTGAAACAGGGATGTGTACTATCACCAACATTATTTATCTTGGCAGTAGACTGGTTAATGAAGGAGGCAACATCAGACAAACGCAGAGGATTACAATGGACCCTTGACACAGTGCTGGAGGACCTTGACTTTGCGGACGACATTTGTCTATTATCAAATAGTCACAAAGATATGCAAGATAAAATAAACAAGCTAACTCAGAATGCAAACAACATAGGACTAAAGATCAACGTAGGAAAGACAAAGTTAATGAAACAAAATGTGAACAACAGAAATGTACTCAGAGTAGATAACAAGTTAGTGTAGGAGGTCAACGAATTTGTATATCTTGACAGCAGAGTAGTAGAAAATGGAGACAGCACAGAGGACATCAACAGCAGACTTACTAGAGCAAACCAGGCTTTTGCAATGCTGCACACTATATGGAAATCATAAAAACTAAGCATAAATATGAAAATCAGGATATTTAAGAGTAATGTTCTAAGTGTACTACTCTATGGAAGTGAATGCTGGAAAATCACCAAAACCATAGAAAACAAGTTGAATTCTTTCCAGACTAAATGTTTACGAAGAATTAGAAAAATATTTTGGCCAAACACCATAAGAAATAACATCTTATTAGCAGAAATGCAGATGAAACCACTGACAACAATTATTGAGGAAAGACGCTGGCGATGGTTGGGACATGTACTCCGAATGACTGACAACTCACTACCAAAAATAGCACTAAGATGGACACCACAGGGGAACAGAAGTAAGGGTAGACCAAAAGAGACATGGAGAAGAACAACAGAAAGGATGTTGAGCAATATAGGGCTCACATGGACAAGAGCAGAAAAAAAGGCGAAGGACAGGCATTTGTGGAAAACCCCTGCGGAAGCGCCATGTGCCCTGGGCACTTAAGGTTCAGAGAGAGAGAGAAAGTAAATCTTAGAATTATAATAGCTAGAAGCTGTCTTGACATATAAGCTACATTTAAACGGACTTTATGGATGCAGAATTACTGTATATCTGAGAAATGTGTCCAAAATATTTAAGTTTTCTCTCTTTAATCCTCTTTACTATCCAGCCTTCTTCAATATTACGCTCTTGTAGTATAGATATATTTGTTCTTTTTTGTGTCCACGATATTTTAAGAACTCTTCTGTAACATTTACATTCAAAGGCATTTATGTGTTTCTCAGCTGTTTTGTTAAGTGTCCAGGTCTCACAGGCATATGTTGCGATAGGAAAGATGCATGCCCTTAAAAATCTTATTTTTTGTGTTTCTGTCTGCTCCTCTCCACAGATTCTTTATTTGTTTTACTTTCTGAATAGCGATAGATGTCCTCCTTTTAGTGATCCAAGATATTCAAAACTCTCCACTTCTTCCAGTTTTTCCTCATTGATACATATATCTGCTGCCTTATTTGTTTTGTCATTTGTCATCAATTTAGTTTTCTTTGCATTAAGATAGAGGTTTGCTCTTCGCTGTTCTTACGCACTGATATAATTAGTTTTCCCATTCCTTTTTGTGTTATGGACAGTAATACTGTGTCATCAGCATATCTAGTCTCTGGTATTTCATAACCTCCAACTGTTATGGCATCATTATATTCTTTGTCTACATCTTCTCTAACATTCATCTTTATATTTTCATATACAAAGAGTAAACATCAAAGAGAATGTATAATATTCACTTTATTGTTACGGCTAGTGTAATATTTTGGAGTATAAACCTTGTTCTCGTTCAGAAAATTGTGAGATCGAGCCATTTATTGGTCTTCAAGTGATGATGAGATGTTACTTATCAAGCTCTTCAGCTTTTGTCTATATAGAAAACTTAGAGGGGGTGAGTCTTGACCTGTTTATGGTCTTCCAGCGAAGCTCAAGAGATGAACTTGTTTGATGTGTGTGTGGGTATATATATATATATATGTGTGTGTATATATATATGTGTGTGTGTATATATATATGTGTGTGTATATATATTGGCGTGTGTATATATATATTTGTGTGTATATATATATATATATATATATATATATATATATATATATCTGAGCCTTAAGTGCCCAAGGTACATGGAGCTTCCACAAGTTTTTTCTGCTCTTGCCCAGGTGAGCCCTATATTGCTCAACGTCCTCTCTGTTGTTCTTCTCCATGTCTCCTTTGGTCTACCCTTACTTCTGTTCCCCTGTGGTGTCCATCTTAGTGCTATTTTTGGTAGTGAGTTGTCAGTCATTCGGAGCACATGTCCCAACCATCGAAGTGTGTCTTTCATCAATAATTGCTGTCAGTGGCTTCATCGGCATTTCTGTCAACAAGATGTTATTTCTTATGGTGTTTGGCCAAAATATTTTTCTAATTCTTCGTAAACATTTAGTCTGGAAAGAATTCAACTTGTTTTCTATGATTTTGGTGATTACCAGCACTCACTTCCATGGAGTAGTACACTTAAAACATTACTCTTAAATATCCTGATTTTCATCTTCGTGCTTAGTTTTTTAGATTTCCACATAGTCTACAGCACTGACAAAGCCTGGTTTACTGTAGCAAGTCTGTTGTTGATGTCCTCTGTACTGTCTCCATCCGCCTGGTACCCGGGACCTAGGCACGTGCCTGGTAAGCAAAGAACAGAACCACTGTACCCTACCACGCATGATCGTAAAAGGCGATTAAGGAGGGTTCGGTATAGGGCCAGCATCCAGATCCGGTAAAACAAAATCCATGAGACTGCTACAGAAACAGAAAGAAGGGTATATATCTATAACTTTTATTTCTGATAGCATATTACTCTATGCATATCATGTGTAGGATATAATAAGGCATATACTATATCCAACACCTCACATATTATATCCTACACCTCACATTGCGTATCCTACACCTCACATATCGTATCCTACACCTCACATATCGTATCCTGCACCTCACATATCGTATCTTACACCTCACATATCATATCCTACACCTCACATATCGTATCCTACACCTCACATATCGTATCCTACACCTCACATATCGTATCTTACACCTCACATATCGTATCTTACACCTCACATATCGTATCCTACACCTCACATATCGTATCTTACACCTCACGTATCGTATCCTACACGTCATATATCGTGTTATATCTCTCACAATCTCAGTGCAGGTTTTATGAATCTCATTATGATATTCGTTATAAGATATCACCTTACTGAAAATAATCTGTAAATTATACATCCAGTTTCAGTTGCGTGTTAGAATTTAATATCATTAATCATTCTCATTGTTTTCTTTACCACAAGTAAAATTGCTTGTTGCTTAATATTACTCGACCCACAATATCTTATACACCGTAAGACCACATTCACTGAAGCAGACATCCTGGTTAGACAAAGAAACATTTTCAGACTGGCTATCAAGAGAGCATGAGCTGTATAGGACATTCCCACATGAGGACAGTCTTGAATCTAGGAACCAGCATCATCGTACGTGGGCCACACCCATACATGCTCCACTCTCTGTTTCAGTAACCACCGAAGAGTATGAACACTAATTGTAACAGCCATCCAGCTCTTCTCTCCCCCCCCCCCCCACACACACATACACACCCTCTGTTTTTCATCCTCTGTGGATATATAATTGCATACCCCGGCAGCTACATAGACCAAGATGGTGACACCAGAAAGGAAGTTAGAATTAGAATTGCAAAAGCGGCATCGGTCTTCAAGAATCTTGAGAACATATGGAATTCAAAAGTTATAACCACAAAAACCAAGTTAAGATTATTCAGTTCAAATGTAATATTCACCCTCATTTATGCATGCAAAAGCTGCAAAACAACGAAAGAAATAGACAAGAAATTAGATTCTTTTGAAAACAAATACCTACGTAAAATACTCGGCGTCAAGTGGAACGAATTCAAGAATAACGGAGAGACAAGACAGATGACTGAATAACAATCAGTCTCATGGGTGATCAGGAAAAGAAGATGGATATATGTCTGTCACGTGATGAGAATAAACAGTCAGAGAACCCCAAAACAAGTTATCAAGTGGAACACAACAGACCGAAGAAAAAGATTTCTACCCCGTGAGACTCTAAAGAGGACATTCTTAAGAGAGGCCAGTTTAGTGAGTATAACATCCCTTGATGGTTTTGAAAAGGTCGCCAAAAACTTAAAAACTTGGCAAACAACAATGCAAACAAAATCTAATCTTTAACGGCAGGGGAAGGATGTAAGAAGATACTCGGATATATCTTCAACACTTTCCTCCTCCTGCAGCAGGTCCTCTGCCACTGACTTCAGCATATCCGTCCTATCTATAGCAATCTTATCTGTTATAGCAATAGCGTTATGGGCAATATGATCGGTTACATCACTGCCTCTCACTCTGGCAGACTTAATTCTACCACTCTGGCAGACTTAGTTCTACCACACTGGCAGACTTAGTTCTACTACACTGGCAGACTTAGTTCTACCACACTGGCAGACTTAGTTCTACCACTCTGGCAGACTTAGTTCTACCAATCTGGCAGACTTAGCTCTACCACTCTGGCAGACTTAATTCTATCACTTTAGCTCTCCAGGCTCCCATATTGGGTCCCTATGCTCAGCCTCACCCGTCCTGACTGTAAAATGATAATATATTAGTGGTTAATATCGTTATCTTCTCTCATTCCCTGTTCTCTCAGCCTTTCTCCCACTTTACATCTTCCCTGTCATTCACGTTGAGGGCTCTTTCAGATTTATTCTATAGAAGTTTGGTTTGCAATTATTAGTCCACGACTTTTAATTCTGTATTAGACACCCTTGTCCCTTCGTTGTTTCTCTCTCTCTCTCTCTCTCTCTCTCTCTCTCTCTCTCTCTCTCTTCGACTTCTTCTCGCTCACTTTTATTGTCTCCCCCCCCCTCCTGAAACTTAAACAGTAATAATTATATATCTCTTTCCTATGTCACCCTCTACCATGTTCACTCTCGTACTCTGTTCCCATCACTCATAACTAATGCTAGTTTTATTATTCCCAACTACTTACATCTACTGGAAATTCAACTTGCTAACTCCTTGAGCACAGAACACTCTCCAAACCTGCCTCGTTTTGTCGTATCTTTCTCGTGTGATCTCCCCTACATCATCCGTCTACTTCCGGGGATACAGTCGGCTCTTCTAGGTTCCGTCCGGTCTCTCTCTGTATCTCTTCCCTCCCCCCACACACACATACACACATACACTGGCACATGGTTAATTATTAACAAAAAGTTACGAGCAGGAGTTACTGTTTGAGAATATGTAATTTTAAATTACTGTGATAAATAGACGTCACTTTATTTTCACAATGAACCAAAGCGGATACGTTCATTTAAGAACTTTTTGTGACATTGTGTTGGGCGGCTTAATTAATTAATTTTACTGTTCGAATGTGTTAGATATTGAACTAGAGTAGAAAAAAATCATACAAATATAGGGAAAATAAAACTACAACAACTCCTGCGTAACCACCTCTCTCTCTCTCTCTCTCTGTGTCTCTTTCTCTGTCTCTCTGTCTCTGTCTCTGTCTTTGTCTCTGTCTGTCTGTCTCTCTCTCTCTCTCTCTATATATATATATATATATATATATATATATATATATATATATATGATGAGGTTGAAAGATTCGTCGAGGACAGGAAAAATTGGCCAACTACTTTGTGAGTCCTATGTGACATTTAGCGGCACGGGGATGATATATATATAATTAGAGGAGGTGTATCTAAAAAATTCTGTGAATGGTATCAGAAAAAATGCAGAAGATTCAAATTACTGGTTCTAAGAACTGTTATTGCCAGAGGTGAGGTGGAGGATACGCTCTCCACTCTATGGCTTGTGTCTGAAATAGCCTCTGACAGTCAAGACCAGCTCCTGGCCTTCTCGTGGCAGAACTGTTTAAACTGACAGGAGAAGAGGCTATGGCGAATATCTGATGCCTAAAACCAGATGTTTCGGGTAGATGAGAGTCATGTTTGGTAGCTCAAATCACGGCACCTCTAGTCTGGGGGTCGGTCTAAGTGCACTCATATCGGGCGAAATGCCTGCAAGACACTGCTGGTGAGATTATTCGGATGCCGCGCGTGGAGTGAACCTCCTCCCGGCCACAGAAGGAAATGCGGAAAAGCAGTTAAGGTTGCTGTGTGGCGCCGATGTGAAAAGATGATGGAAAAGATGAAGTGAAGCTTAATCGGTATGTCCAGTAGTATCGCGGCGAGAGCTACTCATACCACGGCCCTTCTGGTCTAGAGGCCGGCCACGTTCGAAATACACCCATACCGGCTTACCCAGTTGGTGAAACTCGATGGCTACGCATGTCACGGTACCTTTGCTCTAGAGGTCGGTCACCTCCGATATACACCGATACTGATAAAATATGCTTAAACCGGCTTACACCAGGGGTGAAAACTGATGACTACGCATGTCACGGTACCTCCGCTCTATAGGTCAGTCACGTTCTAAACGCGCCCATACTGGGTTAATATGTCTAAACCGGCTCAACTCTGGAAGTCACTAGAGGCGAGGATTCATCTCAAAACATGTCGAGGTTTTCCGGTGAGAACGTCCAACTTTAGCCTTGATGGGCAACAACTTCTCACCCGGAGGTGATACACAGGGTATCTCAAAACATGTCGAGGTTTTCCGGTAAAAAAAAGTCCAATTCTAGCCTTGATGGGCTACCGCCTCTCACTCAGCGGGGATATACTGATATCCAAACACGCTGAGGTTTTCTGGTGGGAAAGTCTAATTCTAGATTAAACTGGTGCACCGAAAACCACGG
Source organism: Achatina immaculata (assembly GCA_009760885.1). Classification (NCBI taxonomy): domain Eukaryota; kingdom Metazoa; phylum Mollusca; class Gastropoda; order Stylommatophora; family Achatinidae; genus Lissachatina; species Lissachatina immaculata. Next base: position 2,496,791 of record CM019698.1, read on the forward strand.
TGTCACGCAATCACGCTTCTGAGACCCACCAAGAACACAGGCTCAAACCCTGCGATACTCTGAACTCGTGATCCTCTCAGGGATCTCGTGTGGTCCTTTCGGTGACCACAGGGGGACGACGGTACCTATTGAGGACCACGGGAGTAAATTCACTAAGGTCACAGGGCGGTCTTGGTGGTAGAAGCGAACGAAGAAGAAGAAAGAAGAAACAAATTACCTCTATTACCCGTTTATGGTAATGTCATCTTCTGTTTGTTCTATTTCATTTTTTGTTCTTATCAGTCCAGCTTCTCTACAGATGTTATCGATATATTTTATAAATAGCAGCGGTGATAAGATGCAATCTTGCCAAATGCCAGATTTAATAATAAAGAGTTAAGAATGTCCCCCTATTGCTCTGATGATGACACTTCCGTTTTCAGTTATGTAGTACAGCTGTAGTGAGAAAACTGAGAACATAATTATTTTGAGGACAGAGATCAGTTTACAGAGTGTATCAGCTTAAAAAAATGGTGATTGATACCAACTTCGGTGACTTGTAAACAGGAAAGTCGGATTCTTAAACATCAGCAAGACCACTATCTTCCTGGACAATATATTGTATTATTTTTTAATATAATACAAATCTGGGTAAAGCTGGGGCGACCATTCCCAACCCAGCGCGTCACAGGTGGCGGATGGTGAAAGTCCTCCAGATATGGAGGATCCCTGTGAATAAGGAGTTATCCAATTAAGCAGGCGCGGACCAACTGGCGGTAGACTCAGAGAGCGAGGTGGGGTAGTAGGTGGCTCTACTACTCCTATAACGTGCCTTAGGTGCTCAGTGAAGGGAATACCAGGCGGATCAGAGGCGCCTTAAAAACTCTTGCTCCCGCTGCCTTGCGGGTAGGACAGGGAGTCCAAAGGCTAGCGGAGAGTCCGTACACAAACCGACAGAAGACAACGGGAAACCACAGTTGTAATTCCCAAGAATAGTTATGCTTAAACAGAATAATCGATTCATCATTAACGACGTTAATGGATGTTCCTCTGGAACAGCCTCGTCCGGTAGGGCAGCTCACGAGCCACAGGTGAGGCCAGATCGTCATCAAGCTACTGGTAGCAAAACTAACAAGTTCAAAATAGCAACATGGAATGTTAGAACTTTATTCCAGGCTGGAAAATTAGAAAATGTAAAGATGGAAATGGAAAGGATAAAGATCAACATATTAGGAATGAGTGAAGTTAGATGGACAGGTGCAGGGAAGATAAACTCAGATAAATATACAATAATATATTCAGGAAGTGAGAAACATGAACGAGGAGTAGGAATTATATTTGAAGAACAAACGGCAAGGACAATTGTAGGATATTTCAACATCTCGGACCGAGTCCTGCTAGCCCAACTGAAAGGACAACCAATAAACATAAATATTATACAAGTGTACGCTCCAACATCTGAAAGCTCTGAAGAAGATGTACAGTTATTTTATAATGACATAGAGACAGCACTAAAACACACAAAGTCACATGAAGTTACCATAGTCATGGGAGATTTTAATGCCAAAGTTGGTAAAGGAAGAACTTCAGACATCGTTGGTGACTATGGACTGGGGGAGAGGAATGACAGAGGTTATAAATTAATTGAATGGGCAAGAATACACAGCATGGTTGTAGGAAACACCTGCTTTAAACAACATCCTCGAAGACTGGCAACGTGGTGCAGCCCAGACAAAAAAGACTTTTAACCAGATAGACTACATATTAATCAACAAACGATTCCGCAATGCATTACTGACAACAAAAACCATGCCAGGAGCTGACTGCAATAGTGACCATGATCCACTCTATGGAAAAGTTAGAATAAAACTAAAGAAAGCAGGCAGAAAAGTGAGAAACATCAAACTGAATATAGAACTTCTTAAAAATGACCAAGAACTGCGAGAACAATATAAAGTTTTTATAACAAATAGATACAATGCAATAGCAAAGATAAATAGTATAGATGAACAATGAAAAATGTTAAGAGATTCTATCCACCAAACTGTTAAGGAGATAATACCACCAAAAAAAGAAGCCCCTAAAAATAAATGGATGACAGACGACATCTTAGGACTGATGGACAAGAGGAGGAGGAGTAAAAATAACGAGAAAAAATATAACAAGATGAATAAAGAAATAAGACGCAAATGCAGAGAAGCAAAAGAAGTGTGGTTAAATGAGCAGTGCAGACAGATAGAGGACTCTCATATTAAAGACAGCAAAAACATGCACAAACGAATTAATGAACTCACAGGCAGGAAAACAAAATATACCACAGGATGCCTGAAATCGAAAGAAGGTAAAATGTTAATGGGAAAAGAAGACATTGTGGACAGGTGGACAGAGTATATCGGTGAGCTATATGGAGGAGAAAGACCAAAATTAACACCAGATACTGAAAACTGTGAAGGACCACCAATACTTGAAGATGAAATCATAGATGCCATCAAACACATGAAGAAAGGAAAAGCGACTGGGCCTGATAATATAACAATAGAAGAAATAGAGGCACTAGAGGAGACAGGAATAAAAATAATAACCAAGTTACTGAATGACATTTACAACAGTGGTTATATTCCCAGTGACCTGATTAAATCCACGTTTATAGCACTACCAAAGAAACCAGGTGCAAAGGAATGTGACGACCACCGGACTATCAGCCTCTCATGTCACATAACGAAACTACTTCTGAGAATAATTATGAGAAGAACAAGGAAAAAGATAAAAATGGAAATAGCAGATGAACAGTTTGGATTTGTTGAAGGAAAGGGAACACACAATGCCATTTATGCTTTACGAACACTAACAGAAAGAGCTTTAGAAGTACAGAAAGATCTCTGCTTATGCTTCATTGATTACACCAAGGCATTTGACAAGGTGAAACATAATGAAATTATTAAAATGCTTGAAGACATCAATATAGACGGCAAAGACCTGAGAATTGTAAAACATCTATAATGGCAGCAAGAAGCAGCAGTTCGAGTTGAAAATAGAATTGGAAAATATCAACCTATAAAACAAGGGGTGCGGCAAGGATGTGTACTATCTCCAGACCTTTTTTCTCTGTATAGCGAGAATATTCTAAGAGCAATCATCACAGAACCAGGCATAAAAATTGGAGGATACAATATTAACAACCTTCGGTATGCTGACGACACAGTACTGATAGCTGAGACCAACAAGACCTGCAAAATCTCTTGGATAAAGTCGCCAAAGAAAGTGAACAGAAAGGCCTTACTTTGAACATCAAAAAGACAGAGACTATGGTTATATCTAAGAAACAGAATCCACCATCATGCAGTATAAAATTAAACGGAACTATTCTAAAGCAGGTGCAGAAATTCAAATACCTTGGAGCAGTAATAACTTCAGATGGGAAATGCAGAACAGAAATTAGGAACAGAATAGGCCAAGCAAAGACTGCCTTTCAGAGAATGAGAAAAATATTAACCAACGCATCCTTATCAATGAATGTTAGAAAACGAGTACTAAAATGCTATATTGAACCTATCTTGTTATATGGAAGTGAATTATGGACAATAGGCAAGTCTGCACAAAAATCATTGGAAGCAGCAGAAATGTGGTTTATTAGAAGAATGTTGCGAATCCCCTGGAAAGCAAAAATAACTAATGAAGAATGTATGAGAAGAGCTGGAGAGACAAAAAACCTTGTCAAAAAGATAAGAGAGAGACAATGTACTTTCATAGGACATGCAATGAGAAGAGGGGGCATTGAAAATATTATAACAACAGGAAAAATAGAAGGAAGAAGATCAAGAGGAAGACCAAGAGAAATGATACTGGACTGTCTGACGGGATGATGTGAGAGGATATCACCAACTGAGCTGAAGGCCTGCATGAAGTATCGGATATTCTGGAGAAGCATAATAGCCAACGCCAGTCGGCACGGCACATGATGATGATGATGATAATACAAATAAGTGTAAGGTAACATAAGAATCATGTTATCAGTTACTGGACAGTAAAGGATATCTCGTATTTTAGAGCTCGGAGAGTCTTGTGCTACAGAGATACCAAAGTTTTCTAGCATAAATACATTTTATTCTTCGTCCAGTATGACGTAAGAGACATATTCGAAGTTTGTTTATTATCACGTCCGTGGATAAAGACGTTTGATATTGCCGTTACAATACCAGGTGGAGCCTGTTAAGATCTCCTGGTCAAAAGTCGAGAAATTTAATATCTGTTCTTACATTTATTGTGCAGAAAAGTGTTTCTTTTTTCATTGAAGATAAACGTTAAGGTTATATATTTAGAATCCAAGTTTCTGTACAAAATGTTAACAAGTTGAGCGGATGCAGTTTCTTCTCAATGATTAATGCAGTGCTAGCTCTTCCGCCGCCACAGATAACAACAAAAACCGCGGGCATGCGATGTGTGGCCAATTGTTTGGGCGGCTGTTTTGACATTTCTGGGCTATAGTTGTACAAAAGTGAGTGTAACAAACTATTTCGGTGTTAAGATTATGATTATTATATATTAAAACAAATCTAAATGACTGAATATTCCATAAGTGAGGTTTTTGTCAATAATAAAAAAAAGAACTAGTATGAAACTAGGGAAAAATGTGTGTTCTACTTACCTCAGCGTTGCAGCGATCCTCATGTGAGAGACATTCTCAGTTATTTCTATGACATTTAGAAATACACAGATTAAATATAATCACTTGTGGCTACATTTAGAAATACACATAATAAATATAATCACTTGTGGCTAGATTTAGAAATACGCAGAATAAATATAATCACGTGTGGCTACATTTAAAAATACACATTATATATATATATATATATATATATAATCACACGTGGCTACATTTACAAATACGCAGATTAAATATAATCATATGTGACTATATTTAGAAATACACAGAATACATATACTCACAAGTGGCTGCATTTAGAAATATACAGAATAAAAACAATTACATGTAGCTACACTTACAAATACGCCGAGTAAATATAGTCACATATGGCTACATTTACAAAAACAGAATAAATATCATCACATGTGGCTATATTTACAATTACACAGAATAAATATAATCAGATCGACTACATTTACTTTTGCTGATTTATGTACTTTCTAGTACTAGTCTTTGGCGAAACAACATAAGAAAGAACATCTTATTGGCAGAAATGCAGATGAAGCCACTGACAGCAATTATTGAGGAAAGACGCTGACGATGGTTGGGACATGTGCTCCGAATGACTGACAACTCACTACCAAAAATAGCACTAAGATGGACACCACAGGGGAACAGAAGTAAGGGTAGACCAAAAAGAGACATGGAAAAGAAGAACAACAGGGAGGATGTTGAGCAATATAGGGCTCACCTGGGCAAGAGCGGGAAAAAAATGGGAAGAACAGGCATTTGTGGAAAACCCTTGCGGAAGCCCCGTGTATCCCGGGCATTCAAGGTTCAGAGAGAGAGAGAGAGAGAGAGAGATAGTAGTAGACTAATAGGTCTAGAATTTCAAGAGTAACATTGTTACAGTAACAATGGTCTGGTCGATGGACATAACCATGTTCCTATCTGTGTTAAAAAAAACGACCAACTACAAAAATCCACAAAATTGATCATAATCACTATGGCTGCTGACACCGCGATAAATAAAAGAACTATCTTCAACTGACATGCGCATTGATAAGTTACCATAACAATTTGCATCTTTTGTTTTTTATTACGAAACGAAACATTGAATCCATTCATGGGTGCAGTGCATGCAAAAGGGTAAACCAAAAGATCCCAGTTTTGGGCTCGATGCGTAGAAAGAGTAGATAACGGGCAAGGAATCTTGGGTGTTTTCTTCTGTTCTTATTAACTAGAGCGGATTTTCCTGATCTTCTCCTGTGGTGTGGGATCAAGGTTATTGGATGATTTTTTTAACTTTTACTTTCTATGAATTTGTAATTTTAAACTACCACAAAAGCTAGAAACAAATATTGTTTCATTTTCTGGAAAAACCACAGAGTACGTGTTCTTTATCATATATTTTATATGAGATTTTTGTGTGTATTTTTTAATCCAATCTCCAGCTCAGAATTAAGAGTACTAGATTATTATTAGATTAGATTATTCAAGATCTCATCTCGCTGTGTGGAGGGAGACAACGGCCATATGCAGGTAGATGTTTCATTTTTCTGGAGATACAATGGAAGGTCAAGAGAAAGTTGAAAAAAGTGAAAATGCTGTTTGTGTGACATTTTTTTTTCCTATACATATATGTATGGAGAATAAAATTTTAAAAATATTTATTACAACTGAAATGTCACCTGAATATGATCTTCTAGCTTACACATTGGTGTTACTTTATTCAATATATAATCTTGTACTGACAGTTCGACAGACTATCCAATCTAAGATACTGTTCCAAAGATGAAAAGTATTTTGTGCAAGAAATCACTGTCACGGAGTGTAAGGAAAACGGTGCTCCAGTGCTACATAGAGCCAGTTGTGATCTACAGATGTGATGCCTGGACAGTTACTAAAGAGATATAGCAACATCTGGAAGCCACGGAAAGTTGGTTTCTTAGAAGAATGTTAAGTACACCATGGACGGTAAGAAAATCAAATTAAAAAATGTTGAAAGAGACCGATTCGAGAAGGCGAATTACAACATTCTGGAAAAGACACTTCAAATTTATAGAGCATATCACGAGAAAACGTGAACTAGAACACATCGTTACAACAGGAAAGTTAGAAAGGGAAAAAAGCTGAGGTAGACCAAGAGAGAAAAACTTGAATAGACAGGCAAGATGGCATGGAACGAGAACCCAGAGCAACTCAGAGAGGCAACACAGAACAGAGAGTTCTGGAGATGTATGACTGCCAACTCCAGTAGGCACAGCATTTGGTAGATAGACTTGCAGTTTAGATTCATGCAGCTTCGTGTAATGTTACAGTAAATAGAACGACAGTTTAGAGTTATCCAGTTTTGTGTGATGTTACAAAAATGGAATGACAGTTTAGAGTTATCCAGCTTCGTGTAATGTTACAGTAAATAGAATGACAGTTTAGAGTTATCCAGCTTCGTGTAATGTTACTGTAAATCATTATTTTGTCATGGGGTGTGTTGTTATATTTTGCGTATGAACAGTATGAAGAATTACTTATTGTTTTTTAGTAATACTATAAGGTCACTTCGGATACATTTGGTGTAGGAGAAGTAATGTACAATATTTTTTCTCGTTTGTGTTTAGAAATGTACTAATAGCCTTTTCCTCGCTTATTCTTGCTTCCTTCTGTCTTTTCTTCTACAGACAGGCAGGGCTGAAACTTTACATTTCTATTTTCTGCATAAGGGTGAGGCTGAACCGCTGTATCTGTGTTTTATATAGAGTTCTGGTGTTGAAATATTAGATTTTTGTTTTATTATCGAGTTTTCATGGAACATGTGCTTTCATATTCTTTTTGTTTTTATAATAATTTATATTTTCCTCTTAGCCACCATGTCTGGATTCTTCAAGCAAAGAAAAGCTTCAGAGAGCAGTAATGTACCGACGGGCGCCTCAAGTTCTGAGAGCAGTAATGTACCGACGGGCGCCTCAAGTTCTGAGAGCGGACAAGCTCAGAGTCTTGTTATTAATAATTCTGATTTTGAGAAACTTTTCTTGTTGTGTGCCCTCTGTTTACTGAGATTTAATAATCCGAAGACACTTACATGTGGTCACGTGTTTTGTTTGGCATGTCTGAAGAAGGTCTTTGACAATACAAGACCTTTTTCTTCGTTTCGGAAGAAAATAAGATGTCCAACATGCCGAAAGAAGATGACCCTAAATAAAAAGGAGATTGACGATCTCCCAGATGATTTCCGTGTCGTACAAATGATGGATCTCATGTCTGCATCTGCAGCCGAGTCAGTACAAACATGCACGACACACGTGGGGCAGGTATTACAGTTTTTCTGTACCAAATGTAAAGTGCCCGTATGTAGAGATTGTCCAGTAGTAGACCACAAGCAAACAGACGGCCATGATATGACAAACTTGAGGAAAATGTTAGATGAAGAAGTGAGCCAGGCTAACGAAGTTAAGCGAGCAAGTGATGACATTCAGGAAAACATGACAGCCAGATCACAGTTTCTGCGCGATGCTGTAGGAAATCTGGAATTTCTAGAGACAGCTCTGAAGAAAAATGTTGAAAAAAAGTTTAATGAGTACATGAGAGTTTTGAAAGAGAGACAGAGAGCAATCACTGAGAATATTCATAAAAGAATTGCAGTTGAAAAGGACAAAGTCAGGCTAAAGGACATGAAACTGCAGGCTGCAATGTTAGCGTTCCAAGAAGAACGAAAAAAGTTTTCAGCTGCTAGAACTAGCAACGATGTCCACAAAATATTAACCATGAACGACAAAATGAGAAATGTTAATGAGTTCATGATTAAAAACGTGGAAAATGATGATGATACGAAGCTGTTGAAGTCTTGCGAATTCAAAACTCAAGATGACGTCTTCAGACAGCTGCAACAGATCGGATATCTCGAGGTGAAAGAATTCACAGAACAGGAGCTAAGACGCGATAGCATGGTAAGGACATTAATTTATCATGTATCAAAACCTATGAACAGTTTTATGCTCTGAAATTTGGTATCAGGAGTTGTAAAGATATAGAACAGGCGGGTCTCCATTAAGATTAGATGTTTGCTATTTTATGAATCACATTTCTATTATTTGGTTCTTTACATGATGTGTCCGTTCAGAAACATTGCCCCTCTCACTGCCTCCTTGAATGCAACGCTTTCTTGCCCAAGTTGACCAGCGTCTTGCAGTAACATATTCTAACTCTCCGCGATGTCCTGATTCCACTTACGGCGAGGTCGCCCCTTTTCTCTTTTGCTTTCAACTTTCACCCTCTCTAAACCATTGTGTCTGTTGATATGGCCGAAGTATCTCAGCTTTCTAATTTTAACAGGTCAGTTTTCTACGAACCTAATCCTATCAAGTGCCCTCTATAACATTTCAAGTGTTGTTTTTCTCTTTTCTAATGATTTGTTCATGCGCATTTTTGTTCACGTTGTCACCGAGAATATGTAAGTTCTTAGTATAAACATGGCTTTGTATTCTTGTTGGTGCCTTGCCACGTGCTCTTCGTTTGTGACAGTTTCTGTGATGCAGCTGTTAGTCTTGTGTGTTTTTTTTTGGGGAGTAACTTTTATAAAATGTGTATGAGATCACAAATATTCACCTTTATTCCCATCTTGTCATCATCATTCTCTACAACTTACACTCGCTGAACCCATCTTTCTCTACTACTTACACTCACTGGATCTATCTTTCTCTACCACTTACACTCACTGGATCTATCTTTCTCTACAACCTACACTCGCTGAACCCGTCTTTCTCTACAACCTACACTCGCTGAACCCGTCTTTCTCTACAACCTACACTCGCTGAACACATCTTTCTCTACCACTTACACTCACTGGATTTATCTTTCTCTACAACCTCCACTCGCTGAACCCATCTTTCTCTACCACTTACACTCACTGGATCTATCTTTCTCTACAGTCTACACTCGCTGAACACATCTTTTCTTGTTGTGTGCCCTCTGTTTACTGAGATTTAATAATCCGAAGACACTTACATGTGGTCACGTGTTTTGTTTGGCATGTCTGAAGAAGGTCTTTGACAATACAAGACCTTTTTCTTCGTTTCGGAAGAAAATAAGATGTCCAACATGCCGAAAGAAGATGACCCTAAATAAAAAGGAGATTGACGATCTCCCAGATGATTTCCGTGTCGTACAAATGATGGATCTCATGTCTGCATCTGCAGCCGAGTCAGTACAAACATGCACGACACACGTGGGGCAGGTATTACAGTTTTTCTGTACCAAATGTAAAGTGCCCGTATGTAGAGATTGTCCAGTAGTAGACCACAAGCAAACAGACGGCCATGATATGACAAACTTGAGGAAAATGTTAGATGAAGAAGTGAGCCAGGCTAACGAAGTTAAGCGAGCAAGTGATGACATTCAGGAAAACATGACAGCCAGATCACAGTTTCTGCGCGATGCTGTAGGAAATCTGGAATTTCTAGAGACAGCTCTGAAGAAAAATGTTGAAAAAAAGTTTAATGAGTACATGAGAGTTTTGAAAGAGAGACAGAGAGCAATCACTGAGAATATTCATAAAAGAATTGCAGTTGAAAAGGACAAAGTCAGGCTAAAGGACATGAAACTGCAGGCTGCAATGTTAGCGTTCCAAGAAGAACGAAAAAAGTTTTCAGCTGCTAGAACTAGCAACGATGTCCACAAAATATTAACCATGAACGACAAAATGAGAAATGTTAATGAGTTCATGATTAAAAACGTGGAAAATGATGATGATACGAAGCTGTTGAAGTCTTGCGAATTCAAAACTCAAGATGACGTCTTCAGACAGCTGCAACAGATCGGATATCTCGAGGTGAAAGAATTCACAGAACAGGAGCTAAGACGCGATAGCATGGTAAGGACATTAATTTATCATGTATCAAAACCTATGAACAGTTTTATGCTCTGAAATTTGGTATCAGGAGTTGTAAAGATATAGAACAGGCGGGTCTCCATTAAGATTAGATGTTTGCTATTTTATGAATCACATTTCTATTATTTGGTTCTTTACATGATGTGTCCGTTCAGAAACATTGCCCCTCTCACTGCCTCCTTGAATGCAACGCTTTCTTGCCCAAGTTGACCAGCGTCTTGCAGTAACATATTCTAACTCTCCGCGATGTCCTGATTCCACTTACGGCGAGGTCGCCCCTTTTCTCTTTTGCTTTCAACTTTCACCCTCTCTAAACCATTGTGTCTGTTGATATGGCCGAAGTATCTCAGCTTTCTAATTTTAACAGGTCAGTTTTCTACGAACCTAATCCTATCAAGTGCCCTCTATAACATTTCAAGTGTTGTTTTTCTCTTTTCTAATGATTTGTTCATGCGCATTTTTGTTCACGTTGTCACCGAGAATATGTAAGTTCTTAGTATAAACATGGCTTTGTATTCTTGTTGGTGCCTTGCCACGTGCTCTTCGTTTGTGACAGTTTCTGTGATGCAGCTGTTAGTCTTGTGTGTTTTTTTTTGGGGAGTAACTTTTATAAAATGTGTATGAGATCACAAATATTCACCTTTATTCCCATCTTGTCATCATCATTCTCTACAACTTACACTCGCTGAACCCATCTTTCTCTACTACTTACACTCACTGGATCTATCTTTCTCTACCACTTACACTCACTGGATCTATCTTTCTCTACAACCTACACTCGCTGAACCCGTCTTTCTCTACAACCTACACTCGCTGAACCCGTCTTTCTCTACAACCTACACTCGCTGAACACATCTTTCTCTACCACTTACACTCACTGGATTTATCTTTCTCTACAACCTCCACTCGCTGAACCCATCTTTCTCTACCACTTACACTCACTGGATCTATCTTTCTCTACAGTCTACACTCGCTGAACACATCTTTCTCTACCACTTACACTCACTGGATCTATCTTTCTCTACAACTTACACTCGCTGAACCCATCTTTCTCTAGCACTTACACTGACTGGATCTATCTTTCTCTACCACTTACACTCACTGGATCTATCTTTCTCTACCACTTACACTCACTGGATCTATCTTTCTCTACAGTCTACACTCGCTGAACTCATCTTTCTCTACCACTTACACTCACTGGATCTATCTTTCTCTACCACTTACACTCACTGAATCTATCTTTCTCTACAGTCTACACTCGCTGAACCCATCTTTCCCTACCACTTACACTCACTGGATCTATCTTTCTCTACCACTTACACTCACTGGATCTATCTTTCTCTACAGTCTACACTCGCTGAACCCATCTTTCTCTACTACTTACACTCACTGGATCTATCTTTCTCTACAACCTACACTCGCTGAACCCATCTTTCTCTACAACCTAAACTCGCTGAACCCATCTTTCTCTACAACCTAAACTCGCTGAACCCATCTTTCTCTACAACCTAAACTCGCTGAACCCATCTTTCTCTACAACCTAAACTCGCTGAACCCATCTTTCTCTACAACCTACACTAGCTGAATCCATCTTTCTCTACAACCTACACTAGCTGAATCCATCTTTCTCTACAACCTACACTAGCTGAATCCATCTTTCTCTACAACCTACACTAGCTGAATCCATCTTTCTCTACAACCTACACTAGCTGAATCCATCTTTCTCTACAACCTACACTAGCTGAACCCATCTTTCTCTACAACCTAAACTCGCTGAACCCATCTTTCTCTACAACCTAAACTCGCTGAACCCATCTTTCTCTACAACCTACACTAGCTGAATCCATCTTTCTCTACAACCTACACTAGCTGAATCCATCTTTCTCTACAACCTACACTAGCTGAATCCATCTTTCTCTACAACCTACATTAGCTGAATCCATCTTTCTCTACAACCTACACTAGCTGAATCCATCTTTCTCTACAACCTACACTAGCTGAACCCATCTTTCTCTACAACCTAAACTCGCTGAACCCATCTTTCTCTACAACCTAAACTCGCTGAACCCGTAATCACGGTTCATTCTCCAGCTGCTGTCATCTTTCCGTTTCAGTAAATATAAAAAGGGGACTTTTATTTCAGAGTAAAGACCTCGCACAAGCACACTCTGTGTACACACTGTGACTGAATATGTACACGCTGTGACTGAGTGTGACTTGTACACGCTGTGACTGAATATGTACACGCTGTGAATGAATATGTACACGCTGTGACTGAGTGTGACTTGTACACGCTGTGACTGAGTGTGCCTTGTACACGCTGTGACTGAGTGTGCCTTGTACAAGCTGTGACTGAGTATGTACACGCTGTGACTGAGTGTGCCTTGTACACGCTGTGACTCAGTGTGACTGTGTACACGCTGTGACTGAATATGTACACGCTGTGACTGAGTGTGACTTGTACACGCTGTGACTGAGTGTGCCTTGTACACGCTATGACTGAGTGTGACTGTGTATAATCTGCATCTGAGTGTGACTGTGTACACGCTGTGACTGAGTGTGATTGTGTACACGCTGTGACTGTGATTGTGTACACGCTATGACTGAGTGTGATTGTGTACACGCTGTGACTGAGTGTGTACATTATGATGGTGGCGTCTCAAATTCAATAGAGCGCTGGAGTAGTGGAATTATGTAGCTAATAGATGTAGTGGGACTGGCTTCCATAACGCTTCAGACAGCTTAGCTATAAGAATGCCAGTCTTATGCCAGGCAGATCAGAAGAATCTGAGAGAAAACTCAAGTAACACTTACCAGAGAAAACACAATCTCTTACACGTACAGAACACGCCTCTGTCATACACGGGGAGGCCCCAGGGTTAAAAACAACATCTCAAAAATACAACACCAACAACAACAACAACAATATATATATATATATACACATATACACATACATACATTCAGTTACAAATTTCTATCAGTATTACAGAAATATGTAACTGAGTGCTCTTTGTTTTTCACAGACCGCCCAAGGTAAGTAATCAACGGTGTTTGAGACAAGCTAAGAAAAAAACATGTTACAATGACACCGATAAGAGAAAGACGGCCATCAGTCTTGGAGCATGTGATGAGAAGAGAGAAACTGGAAAACATCATAACAATGGGCAAAACTGAAGGCAGGAGAGACAGAGAACGACCAAGGGAGCAAATGTCAGAAGGCCTGACATTGTGGCATGGGAAGAAATCAGCAACAGAGTTACTCAGAAATGTCAAAAGCCAATATTTGTGGAGGGACATGACTGCCTATGTCGCCCGGCATGGCACGTGATGATGATGATCAGTATTACACTGATGTATTATCCTAGTTAAAATTTCCTAGCTAACTGTTGAATGGCATATAACCTGTTACCAGCCTGCCTGTTGCTTCTACTAAACTTTGCTTTCTTGCGTCTACAACACGGCCATTCTCCACGCTGTCTAATTTAGTAACGTTTCTGTTAGAATTTACAGAGTTAGATGTGACGTTTCTGTTAGAATTTACAGAGTTAGATGTGACGTTTCTGTTAGAATTTACAGAGTTAGATGTGATGTTTCTGTTAGAATTTACAGGGTTAGATGTGATGTTTCTGTTATAATTTAAGGTTAGATGTGATGTTTCTGTTAGAATTTACAGGTTAGATGTGATGTTTCTGTTAGAATTTACAGGGTTAGATGTGACGCTTCTGTTAGAATTTACAGGATTAGATGTGACGTTTCTGTTAGAATTTACAGGTTAGATGTGATGTTTCTGTAAAATTTACAGGGTTAGATGAAACACTAAGAACGTGTTAGGAAGTTTTTACAGTTCTGCAACTGTTTATAACAGTTTGTCATGAACTGTATGTTATAGCAAACAACTAGAAGCCAGTAAAAAAGATACGTATCGTGTTAGGTTTCTTATCTCATAAGAAACTGATAATATTGTGTTAGGTTTCTAATCTAACAAGAAACTGATAATAAAATATCTTACATGTGTACAGTGTATGCAGTTCAGAATGTTACTTATATTCTCCACACACACATACACATGCATACATAAAGTCACTGAACTACACATTATACATACATATTTGTCTACTACACTTATTCATACCTGCATCTAAACTTCTAACGTTATACAAATACAAACTTATATGCTTTCAAACACACGTACACACATAGTACATATACATATATAAAGCCCTACACACTTACACACATTCTTGTCTCTAATATTTGTCTTTTCTCCTCCAGGCACACTCAGCTCAGAAGCCCACTCCTAACCCAAGAAAAACGTAGCCAATACATTTCTCACTCCAGAAGCTGCACAAGACTCACCTAACTCCAAGACGATCCAAGAACATCCTTCCATTGTTGGTAGCCATCATCTCCAACACCATCAACACCACCAGCACTGATAGCCTAGAGTCTTTGGTGCTTTTCTACTTCTGTCGTGTCTTCGCTCATGACAGTACAGCTCTGACATAAAGTACAGGCTCTTCAATCAATGCCTGGTCGACTTCTCCACCCCCCACCCCCAGGCTTTACAAGAAATATGTCTGAATTTATACAAGTAACTGAAGCATTAAAACGTTTTAAAAATGGAGTTCTAGTACCTATGTCCTTATTAGGCTACAAATATATATATCAATCTTGGAGTACTTAGACTGTCTTGTCTTTACCCATTCGTACAGCCGACATTAGTTTTGACTGATTTCTTCAGCATATATAAGATTATATTCCAATTTTATCTGATAAATAGTTCCACTGTTATGAATAAAATAAAATACGCATATCTTATAAAGAAGTGATAAGTTTTTAGAATGCTTTGGTTTTGCAAGTATAGACTAACTATAAGCAAGCATATATAAGCAAGATTCCTTAGTATCTTCACATCAGTATATCCTATATGTTTCAACATTTTTGTTCATTATCCAGACTTTCTGTCATCATCATCATCTTTTTATTCTATTCATTCTCTTTCTACATTAACTGTTAGTCTCTTTTTTTCCTGAAGCATCGTTTCATATTGTTTATTTTCTTTATGTGAGATTGTTGAGCTAGTGAACAATGACTAAGTTAATACATTCATTCAAACCTCATTATTGTAGACGTTGTGTGAGAACATCTGGAAATAAACCTTTGCGGTATGCGATCAGATCGTTAACATCATCATGTTCCATATCTTCAGGAATGATTGACCGAAATGCACCTCAGTTATGCTCAGTTGTTGCTGGCAACCGGCTTACTGTTCTTCAAAGAAAAAAAAAGAAAAAAATAGCTGGCTTGGATGTCGTTATCTGACCACAAGTTGCATATCATCTAGCTTAACAAAAAGGAAAAAAAAACAAGTAAAGGACTTCTGAGACAACCACTTTCAAGAAGTTCAAAGAATTTTTGCATTTTTGTTTCCCCTGATATGACTGCACCGTCTCCATTTTCTTCAGTGCACGAATTATTTCTTTAACATCTTAAACTTCATGTAAACAGACATCTAAGTCCAAATATGATTCTCTTTCATATTCTTAATTTGTTTATCTCTCTACTCTTTCTCTGAGTGTGTCTCTTGTGTGTATGTGTTTCTCTTACTTTGTCTCTAGAAATATCTGAATGGAGACATAAGCTCTAGTTAAATCTTCCTTTACAGTCTCAGTGTTGTAATAATGCATCTTGTTTTATTGCTTTCTCCCTTTTTATTTGATACCAGTTTTATATTACTATTCTGTATTGTATTACTATATTCAGTTCATTGGCCTAATGTTATTGGAAATATTTTATATTTAGTGAACTTGTGTAGGTAATGTAGACCACATATTGCGACATAATGATATTTGTAAATCTTTAAAGAGAGCTTAAATCCGTATCAGCTCCAGGCGATACTGGCTAAGGACTGTGCAAAATGGTGAGAGACTGCTCTAAGATGCTGTGTTGTCTGAGAAGGAAATGAGGGCCAAACTTAAAGATGGGGGATGTAAGTGCATAAAAGAAAAATATCTTTTGTAGCGGAAACCACATTTTGCAGGGAGTAACATGATGCTAGGCTGGGTAGAGGATGTGACCCTCGACCCCTTGTTCCTATCCCACACAAACTCCACCCCACCATGGTCTCTGGCAGATGATGGACGATATCCCCACTTTTGTAAATCTAAATCAAATAGAGGAATACATAAAACAAGAAGATGACTTTTAGAAAAAATCTCGTCATCGACAACTGAAAGTCTTTGTTTTCTGTCTTGGCTTGATCTCTCAGCATTTGTCTCCCACATACAGAATGGAACGTGCTTAAACTTTTGTGGGAAAAGGAGTTTGAAATTTACAGGTTTTGATATGTACTGTTTTAGGGTGATCTGTACATTAACATAGAAAAATAAATGGAAACTGTATTCACCAAAAATTGAAGTGCAATTTTGTTAATTGTTCGTGTGTTCTTGTTTTGTGTACGCAGGTAAAGTGAAAGTTAACAGCCATAAAAATAAACATTCAAAGCATGAGGTAATTCAGTGAATTTACAAGTTTTAAGCGAAGAATTAAAAAACGGGAAATCTGTTCATCAAGTAGGATGTTATCCTTTTATCAGAATTGGGGAAGATGCACCCACAAAAACATGCTCACATACTCTAGAGTAAATACAATGAAAGAAATGCTCACTACCAGATTCAATGATAGAATTACTCACTAGCAGATCAGTCATTAGCGTGTCCTTTCTGGAACTTTGCTCCCTAAAAGCTCTCCTGTAGATCTCTAGGTTGTGAACAAGATGCCCTGCTGCTGATGCATCCATCAAAGAAGTCTTGCAGACTTTTTCGCTTTGATCTTCCTCTCTTTCTTTTTCCCATTATGTACCATTCCATGACGGTCTTCTCTAGATTATTATGACATTTAATGTGTCCAGAATATTTAGGTTTTCTCTCTTTAATCCTCTTTACTAGCCAGCCTTTTTCAATATTAAGCTCTTGCAGTGTAGATATGTTTGTTCCTTTTTGTATCCACGATATTTGGAGAACTCTTCTGTAGCATTTACATTCAAAGGCATTTATGTGTTTCTCAGCTGTTTTGTTAAGTGTCCATGTCTCACGTGCATATATTCCAATGGAAAAGATGCATGTCTTTAAGAATTGTACTTTTGTAGTTCTGTATGTTCCTCTCCACGGGTTCTTTTGTTGTTATATTTTATTTTGTTTTCGAAGAGCGATAAATGTCCTTTTTTAAAAATGTCCTGATTATATGTCCATCATTAGTTGGTCATGATCCGAACTCTCCGCCTCTTCCAGTTTTTCTTAAGTGATAAATATTTCAGCTGTTTTATTTGTTTTGTCAGTTGTCATCAGTTTTGTTTTCTTTGCATTAAGATAGAGGTTTCTCTCTTCACTATTCTTACGGACTATTAGCAGATACCATGATAGAAATACTTACTAGCAGATACCGTGTTAGAAACACTCACTAGCAGATACCATGATAGAAATACTTACTAGCAGATACCATGATAGAAATACTTACTAGCAGATACCATGATAGAAATACTCACTAGCAGATACCATGATAGAAATACTCACTAGCAGATACCATGATAGAAATACTCACTAGCAGATACCATGATAGAAATACTCACTAGCAGATACCATGATAGAAATACTCACTAGCAGATAAAATGAAAGAATGTTCACATACTCCTTAGCAGATAAAGTGACAGAATTATGACAAATGATCTGCAACAGTTAATGAAAAACAACACTGACCTGGCAACAGCTGTGACTTGATATGATACATTTGATCTCTTGATATGATACATGTGATCTCTGCACAACCCTTCTTAGTCTGTAAATAAGGGTCTGCATTTACACAACAAAACTCACATAACATACAAACACACATAACATACATATATCACCACAGACACATACACACATCATCACAGACATATATACACATCACCACACACACATATATATATCATCACAGACACATACACACATCATCACAGACATATACACACATCACCACAGACACATACATATATCATCACAGACACATACACACATCATCAAGACATATACATAGATCAACACAGACACATACACACATCACCACAGACACATCACCACAGACACATACACACATACAGAGAAGAGAGAGTGAAAGAAAAAAGGAGAGGGAAAGAGGAAGAAAAAAGAAGAAACGTGAAGATAATATTTTAAATATATTCGAAATGGAGATGGAGAAACAAGCGACATTTTATAATGTAGACATCAGTTTTGTAGACTGATTGAGTGTGTCTGAATAATTAATTTCTTCTGAATTTTATCGTGTAATACTGTTTTTATTATATAGCATTTCTAAGTCTCTCTCTCTCTCTCTCACACACACTCCTTCTCTCTCTGAACCTTACGTGCTCAGGGCACATGGGGCTTCCGCAAGGGTTTTCCATAAATGCCTGTCCTTCGCCTTTTTTTCTGCTCTTGCCCAGGTGAGCCCTTTGTTGCTCAACATCCTCTCTGTTGTTATTCCCCATGTCTCTTTTGGTCTACCCTTACTTCTGTTCCCCTGTGGTGTCCATCTTAGTGCTATTTTTGGTAGTGAGTTGTCAGTCATTCGGAGCACATGTCCCAACCATCGCCAGCGTCTTTCCTCAATAATTGCTGTCAGTGGCTTCATCCGCATTTCTGCCCATAAGATGTTATTTCTTATGGTGTTTGGCCAAAATATTTTTCTAATTCTTCGTAAATATTTAGTCTGGAAAAAATTCAACTTGTTTCTATGGTTTTGGTGATTTTCCACCATTCACTTCCATAGAGTAGTACACTTAGAATATTACTCTTAAATATCCTGATTTTAGTATTGATGCTTAGTTTTTTAGATTTCCATATAGTATGCAGCACTGCAAAAGCTTGTTTTGCTCTAGTAAGTCTGCTGTTGATGTTCTCTGTGCTGTCTCCATTTTCTACTACTCTACTGCCATCATTCATTTGCATGTCCCTTGTGGAACTTTTCCTCCCAAACAGCACTCATGTAGGCCTCTCGGTTGTGAGCAAGATGGCCTGCTGCTGCTGCGTCCATTTGCAGATCGTCAACGATGTCTTGCAGCCATCTTCGTTTTGGTCTTCCTCTTTTTCTTTTTCCCATTATGTATCCTTCCAATACGGCCTTTTCTAAATTATCATGACGTTTAATGTGTCCAAAATATTTAAGTTTTCTTTCTTTAATCCTCTTTACTAACCAGCCTTCTTCAATATTAAGCTCTTGTAGTATAGATACATTTGTTCTTTTTTTGTGTCCACGATATTTGGAGAACTCTTCTGTAGCATTTACATTCAAAGGCATTTATGTGTTTCTCAGCTGTTTTGTTAAGTGTCAAGGTCTCACAGGTATATGTTGCGATGGGAAAGATGCATGCCCTTAAAAATCTTATTTTTGTAGTTCTGTCTGCTCCTATCCACAGATTCTTTATTTGTTTTACTTTCTGAAGAGCACTAGATGTCCTCCTTTTAATTTCCATCATTGTATCTCCATTATTAGTTAGTAGTGATCCAAGATATATACCTCTACTGCCAGGGTATACAAATTCATTGACTTCCTCCACTAACTTGCTATCTACTCTCAATACATTTCTGTTGTTCACATTTTGCTTCATTAACTTTGTCTTTCCTACGTTGATCTTTAGTCCTATGTTATTTGCATTCTGAGTTAGCTTGTTTATTTTGCATTTCTTTGTGGCTGCTTGATAGTAGACAAATGTCGTCCGCAAAGTCAAGGTCCTCCAACACTGTGTCAAGGATTCATGTAATCCTCTGCGTTTGTCTGATGTTGCCTCCTTCATTAACCAGTCTACTGCCAAGATAAATAATGTTGGTGATAGTACACATCCCTGCTTCACTCCTGTTTGTACCCTAAAGCTGCTGGAGGTATGTTCTCCACAGATCACTTTGGGCTGAAAACCCTCGTATAGGGCTTTGATTACATTAACTATTTTATGGGGGAGGCCATGCCATCTTAGGATTTTCCACAGTGCATCTCTGTTGACACTGTCAAAACTTTCTCAAAATCTATAAACAATGCATATGTTGTGCTATGCCACTCATTTGCCTTTTTCAAATATTTGTCTAATTACAAATATGTGGTCTATTCATGATCTTCCTTTCCTAAATCCTGCCAGCTCTTTCCGAAGTTTTCCCTCAAGTGCTGGTACAATTCTGTTGATGATTATCTCCAAAATACTTTACTAGTGAGTGGCAGTAGGGTAATGCCTTTCCAGTTCCCGCAATCTCTGAGGTCACCCTTCTTTAGTAGTTTTACTATAAGGTCAGTTTTCCACTCCTCTGGAGTTTTTTCTAGATCCCAAATTTGTTGTAGTATCCGGCAGAGTTGTTCTGGTGTTTCTGTTTCTTCTGCTTTCAACATCTCAGCAGTCACTTCATCTTCACCTGGTGCCCTGTCTAATTTGAGCTTCTTTATCGCCTCCTTGACTTCACTTATAGTTATTGGTCCGGTATTGATGTTTAGTTCTGTTTTTGCTTCAGGTATGTCTATTGTTTGTGCTGCTTGTGTTCTGTTTAGTAGGATGTTAAAGTGTTCCCTCCATCTTTCAATTTTTTCTCTTTCTCCACTGACCAGTTGTCTATTTTGTGTCCTTACTGCATTCTCACATCTTGTGTTGAAGTTACCTGTCATTTGTTTTGTGATTTTGTATATGGTTTCCGTGTCATTTGCATATGCTGCTTTCTCTGCTGCTTCTGCTAAGTTATCATAATATTAACGTTTATCTTGACGGCATGATTCCTTCACTTCTTTGTCTTTTTGTGCATAATTACTTAAAACTTGTTCTTTAAGCCGTTGTGATTTGGTGTTCAGTAATTTTTTCTTGATTTCCTTTCTTTGATTTATCTTTTCCCATGTGGTCTTGCTTATCCATTCCTCTTTTCTCCGTTTCCGATATCCCAGCACCTCTTTTGCTGTTTTCTGTAGTGTTTTATTGAATTCTAGTATGGACATTTCTGCTTTGTCTTGTAGGACACTGAAGCGGTTCTTAAGTACTATTGAGAATTCATTCCTTGTTTGCTGGTCTTTCGGTTTTCTTGTATCAAAACGTATCTTTCTGTGTTCTCCGATAATGGCTTCCTTAATTTTAGTTTTATTTTTGCTACCAGAAGGTTGTGATCACTTCCTACATCTGCTCCTTTCCTTGCTCGTACATCTTGTAGTGACCGTTTCCACTTGTTGTTTATTAGTATGTGATCGATTTGGTTTTCTGCAGTTTTATCTGGGGACCTTCAAATCACTTTATGGATGTTTTTATGTTGGAAAATTGTCCCTCCAATGGTCATCATGTTTTCTTCACAGAAACTGCACAGTCTTTCTCCATTTTCATTTATTTCTCCGATTCCTTCTTTTCCCATGATTCTTCTTCTATCTTCATTTCCTTCACCTACTTTTCCATTGAAGTCGCCCAAGATGAGTAACATATCATGCTTGGGTATTGTTTCTACTGTGGCTTGGAGGCTGTTGTAAAAATTTTCTTTTAATTCCTCTTCAGCTGCTTCTGTTGGTGCATAACAAACTATAATAGACAGCTTCGTGAATCTTGAGTTGAACCGTGCATGTAATTATCTCTCATTTATAGGGGTCCATTTCAGCAATGCTCTTGATGCTTCTTTTGTTATAATCAATGCTACTCTTCCTTCATGGTGATCTTCTTTACCTGACCATATTATTGTATCTTCTGTGTGCTGTGTTGTTAATTTCCTTCTGCCTTGTCCTGTCCATCTTGATTCTTGTATTCCTAGTATGTCTATTTTGTATATGTGCATTTCCTTGATGGTTTGTGCTAGTTTTCCAGTCTGGTTAAGTGTTCTTACATTACAACTGCCTATTTGCATCTTGTGCTTAGGTTCCAGGAGGTCTGCAGTCGGGCTGGGGACTTCCAGTGGCTGGCTTTCATCCACAACCTTCATGGGCTCAGTTTCCTGATAAGCATTTCTCCTTCCACCTGCATTTGTTTTTTCCCTTGCTTCCGTTTCTGTAGCAGTCTGATAGTTTTTTTTTACCAGATAGGGTTGCTGGCCCTATGCCGAACCCTCCTTAGTTGCCTTTTACGATCATGCATGGTAGGGTACAGTGGTCCTATTCTTTGCAGATCCCGGGTACCACACGGGGGATTTCTAAGACTGGCGCGATCTAAAAGTGGTGCATCTGAGTGAAAGTTTTCTTTCAGAACCTGAAAAGACAGCGACAGAGACACATACTCTTTGGAAAACAATCTTTAGAGCTGAACTACGTTTAGAAACTTTCAGTTTCATCTCTGTTATTTTTATTTCATGTTCGGGAATATTTGAAGGAACATCTTTGTAACCTTCAGCAAGCTTTCATAGATCAATGGTCTATATTAAAGGTGAGTAAATTTCTTCGGTAGTTGTTGGATATTGCAGATTTTTAAAATTCCCTGCAGCTGCGATTATGTTGTTTTTCTGTGATATTATACCATAAGGTCACATTAACAGGTATTTACTTATTTCCAGATGTCATAGAATTAGGACAACGATCTGATGTATCAGAGAAGCTTGTGAGAGTCATGGAAATCGTTCCAAAGATTGGAATAAGCAGATAATACAGACAGGCATACAGACGACAGACAGGCATACAGACGACAGACAGGCATACAGACGACAGACGGACATACACTTAGACAGCTGAAAGATTAGGCAGGCAGGTGGATAGATAGATAGAAAACTAAAACTAATGAATATCACAGAAACATGATAAATGTTGAGATTCTAATCATAAAATCTATGAATGCCAGGCAATGTGAAATGAACTCTTTTCGAACACACAGAAGAATTCAGAAACACTTGGAATTTGTTCACAGAAAATGAAAAATTTACCAAAGATACCAGTTTATTGCTTATAAATATTCATTTTTACAAGAGCGTCCTACAATATGTATATTAATAAGGACTTCATTTTGCTTTAGGTTACCGTTTTGTATAAGATACGAGAAACGAAATTTTAAAAAAATGTTACCAGTTCACATTTATCTAAAATTACAAGTTTTCAAGCGCTAGACTGGAAACTGAGATAAGCAGTTTGTGTCATAAAGGAATTGTGTTAGTTAAATTGTATCAAAAATAAACTGAGATAAATAGTTCGTATCATAAAGGAGCTGTGTTAGTCAACTTGGACCAAACATAAACTGAGATGAGTAGTTTGTATCATAAAAGAATTGTGTTAGTCAACTTGTACCAAACATAAACTGAGATGAGTAGTTTGTATCATAAAAGAATTGTGTTAGTCAACGTATCAAAAATAAACTGAGATAGTAGGTTATATTTTAAAGAAACTGAAATAAGTAGCTTATATAATAAGAAACTGAGATAAGTAGTTTTTATCATATACAATAATGAATCGCATTTACATTTTTCCTGTAATAAATTACATTTCACGAAGTTATATGAATAATCCCTACCCAGTGTGTTATCTGAATGTGCCTGTGATAATAGACGCGTTGAAGTGTGAGTAAAATGCAAGCAAGATGTTTATTTGTTAGTGTTTAGCACACAAAATTTGATCGGCTCTGCCCAGTGATAGTCTGTACTGAGGCGTGGGCATTTTAGGAAAAGGTAAATTTATAACTGCTAGACCTAGGTTTCTGGTTTAATGGTGTGTGAGTGTAGTGTGGTTGATGTGTGCCTGTAGTGTGGTTGATGTGTGCGTGTAGTGTGGTTGATGTGTGCGTGTAGTGTGGTTGATGTGTGAGTGTAGTGTGGTTGATGTGTGCGTGTAGTGTGGTTGATGTGTACGTGAAGTGTGGCTGATGTGTGAGTGAAGTGTGGTTGATGTGTGAGTGAAGTGTGGTTGATGTGTGAGTGAAGTGTGGTTGATGTGTGAGTGAAGTGTGGTTGATGTGTGAGTGAAGTGTGGTTGATGTGTGAGTGAAGTGTGGTTGATGAGTGAGTGAAGTGTGGTTGATGTGTGAGTGAAGTGTGGTTGGTGTTGGAGCGTAGTATGGTTGATGTGTACGTGTAGTGTGGTTGATGTGTGCGTGTAGTGTGATTGATATGTGTGTAGTGTGGTTGATGTGTGAGTGAAGTGTGGTTGATGTGTGAGTGAAGTGTAGTTGGTGTGAGAGTGAAGTGTAGTTGGTGTGAGAGCGTAGTGTGGTTGATGTGAAAGCGTAGTGCGAGTGTAGTGTGATTGGTGCGTGGGTGTAGAGTGGTTGATGTGTGAGTGTAGTATGGTTGGTGTGTGATTGCAGTGTGGTTGATGTGTGAGTGAAGTGTGGCTGGTGTGTGAGTGCAGTATGGTTGATGTGTGAGTGTAATGTTGCTGATGTGTGAGTGTAGTGTGGTTGACGTGTCAGTGTAGTGTGGTTGGTGTGAGAGTGTAGTGTGGTTGGTGTGTGAGTATAGTGTTGTTGATGTGTGACTGTAGTGTGGTTGATGTGCGAGTGTAGTTTGGTTAATGTGTGAGTGTAGTGTGGTTGGTGTGAGAGTGTAGTGTGGTTAATGTGTGAGTGTAGTGTGGTTGGTGTGAGAGTGTAGTGTGGTTGGTGTGTGACTGTAATGTGGTTGATGTGCGAGTGTAGTGTGGTTAATGTTAGAGTATAGTGTTGTTGATGTGTGACTGTAATGTGGTTGATGTGCGAGTGTAATGTGGTTAATGTGTGAGTGTAGTGTGGCTGGTGTGTGATGACCGTATGCTCTCTGGTTTATTTATTTTATGGTCATTAAAATAAATCTTAATATGAAAATAGTTGTAATTCAGTATGAAGACATACAGAACATTTTAGAAAAACGTGAGGAAACACTGCTACATACGATAAATGCCAGAGTTTCAGAAGACGGTACCTTATTTTTTTTTTTACTGCAGTGTCAGACGTTCACATGAAAGTACTAGCATTTATTCTGCCAATGGCAAATTCTCAGTCTTTTTTTTTACTTACACACGTAACACAGCTCAACAAAAATTTTGTTTTTTCTTGGAGCCTTTTTTTTTTGGGTCTGTTCCTGGGGTTATTTGGAGCACTGATTCAGAAAATTGAACTGGAGAGACCGCATCAACTCCAGTTTCTTTGATATGGTTGAATTTATAAAATTTTAGTCCGCTCTTTAACAAATCTCTTGTGTAGAATTGGGACGTCATAACAAGCTGTCTTATTTGAATAGGAATTTTATTTATTTGATTTATCTACTTTTTGTGTTTAATGACCTTTGTTTTACAACCATTCGACTGCTTCCTTTCCTATAATGCACCTGGCATAAAAATGTATATCTCAAGTGACAAAATCTCTTTTGTTCAGTTTTATTACGTATATAATTATGTGCACAAAATTAAGATGGTAAATCATGGTTTTCGTAGAGGAAATGCTCTTTCATTTCAACAGTCTTGGCTGTAACATGAGGGTTAAAATCCATTATCTGAATATTCATGTAGATCACTTTCCAGAGAACCTTGGTGACTTAAGTGAAGAGAAAAGTGAAAAATTTTACCAAGACATAAAGCAATGGAAGTCAGATACCAAGGAAGATTTGATGCACACATGATGGCAGACTATTGTAGAAATTTTATGCAGGATTGTCCTGGCAGATTCCTGTCTCCGAAGTCTTATAAAAGAAGCTTCTTGTGTGCTGACTGAGTGGAATGTTTGTATCATAAATTTGCGCTTTTGATATGAAATAAGTAGATTTTCACGTAGTACACTTTTTATTTAATGTTTTAATATGTTTCCTTCATGCTTAAAAGATATTAAATTAAACATTACATTAAAATATCCTGATTTGCTGTGGCGAGTAGAATGAAGAGTGGTATATGGCATATGTTTTGTTTCTAAAAAAAAACTAGAAATTATAGGGGAAAGCTGTGCCATTTTTGGAATCAGCAGGTCAAATATACTCTGAAACAGATCTAATATTTGAGGCATCAAAATGTGTGCTGGCCAGTGACAGATCTGGTGGAAAACCTGAAAACTTTAAGTCCTCATACAGGCAGTATGTCTGCCACCATGAGAGTGTTTCTGCTAGTGGATGACTATATAAAGAGAAGGTTTTATTTTTAAAATTTCCATATTCGCTGCTAAAGTGGGCATGAATTAGTTTATCTTCATTATTCTTAACATATATTTCATTTTTGTTGATTTATATGTACACATTCCAGAATATTCTGCAATGTGAGAACGATGGCAGCACCAACAATGCAGAGATAAGACAGATGACTGAACAACAACCAGTCTCATCGGTGATCAGGAAAAGGAGATGGACATATGTTGGTCACGTGATGAGAAGAAATGATCAGAGAATCCTAAAACAAGCTATCAAGTGGAACACAACAGGTCGAATAAAAAAAGGCAGACCGCGTGAAACTCTGAAGAGGACATTGTTAAGAGAGGCCAAATTAATAGGCATAAAATCCTTTGATGAGGTTGAAAGACTCGCCGAAGACAGGAAAAATTGGCGAATTACTTTGCGAGCCCTATGTGACGTTTAACGGCACGGGAAGGATATAAGATATAAGATATGTACACATTGACTGTATTGTCCAGACAACACTGTGCTCTATCGCCTTGCTCGTGCTGGACCATGAGGGAAGCGTGTCCTACCTTAAACACACGCCAATTCTCAGAGTAAAAAGTGAGAGACACAATCTTAGTTTATTTACTGACACGCCCATGAATGTGTAAGACGTTTATTATTGATTTTACTGTACCAGGTGGCGCTTGTTACTATATGCATCGAAAGTCGCGGAATTTATCATCGATCGTAGAATTATATTTTTAAGGGCATGCATTTTTCCCATCGGACCATACGACTGTGAGACCAGGACACTTAACAAAACAGCTGAGAAACTGTATATTTTCCAGTGGAGCTAAAGAGATGTTTAGATCGTCAGAAAAAAATTATTTAACTTTTCAATAAAACTAAACTACACATCTTTAGAATTTTCGCTTCTTTGAAAAAAGGTAAACGAGTTTGATAGATGTGATCTTTTGTTATATATCTGTGACTGTCGAAGTTTACATAATTCCCAATGAATCGTGGGTATCTTTTATGATTAACTAGCAACATATGCCTGTGAGATATGGACACTTAACAAAACAGCTGAGGAACACATAAATGCCTTTAAATGTAAATGATACAGAAGAATCCTTCAAATATCATGGACATAAAAAAGAACAAATATATCCATACTACAAGAACTTAATATTGAAGAAGGCTGGCTAGTAAAGAAGATTACACAGAGAAAACTTAAATATTTTGGACATATTAAACGTCATGAAAATTTAGAGAAGACAGTCTTGGAAAGGTACATAATAGGAAAAAGAAAGAGAGGAAGACCAAGACGAAGATGGCTGCAAGACGTTGTTGATAATCTGCAAATGGATGCATCAGCAGCAGGGCATCATGCTTACAACTGAGAGGCCTACAGGAGTGCTGTCAGGGAGGCCTATTGAAGAGCTACTGAGGAGGCATACAGAAGAGCTATTAGGGAATCCTACAGGAGAGCTATTAGGGAATCCTACATGAGAGCTGTTAGGGAATCCTACAGGAGAGCTGTTAGGGAGGCCTACAGGAGAGCTGTCAGGGAGGTCTACATGAGAGCTGTTAGGGAGGCCTACAGTAGAGCTGTTAAGGAGACAATAGGGAGAATTATTAGGAAGGCCCATAGGAGAGATGTAAGGAGGTCTGCAAAAGAGCTGTTAGGGAGGCCTACAGGAGAGCTGTTAGGGAGGCCAAGTTCCACAGTGGACATGGAAATGACTAACTGAGTGTGTGCTGTCGTGATCTATTCGACGTCTTCTAAAATGTGGGATTATTGTGTCATGATCATAGCCATAAGAGTATCAGAAACTTTAGACTTTATAATATCTGTGCAGATAAATATCCCTTTTAATTCATAACATAAACTATCGCAACCAGTTGTAACAACTACCTAAATTTTAAAGAAAAGATTAAACATAAAATCACAGCGCATTATATAATTTGTTCTGTCTTTTTTTTGGGGGGGGGGGGAAGGGGAATTTGTAATTTTAACTTATCACAAAAACTGAAATGATGTTTTATAAGAAAACCATACAGAAAATCAGGTGTGTGCGCGCGTGCGTGCTTACTCGCGCTTTGTTCTAATCCAGAGATAGTTTCAGATTTAAACTCACGTCCTGTAACAAGACCCTAAGTCGTAGTGTACAACTAAATAACTGCTATATTTAAATGTTTCGTTTGTTTACAGTCAGAGGTCAAAACTGCAGTTAAAAAACTGTTTCCGTCACACTTTTCTTTCTGGAAAGCGATATTTGGAAAATGGAGTATAAGGAATATTTGCGACACTTGTATTGTCACGCTGAAGCGATCTTTCAGTTTCCATGGTGTTCTCAGATTACTCAACAAACATATCGTTCTCTGGCAACTAACACGTTCAGTCAACCTCATACAATATTATTGTAAATTATTTGTGTAAATTATTTCCACTCAGGTGAATGGTGTATGTGCATATATATTTTACTGTATTACTACCATCAGGAGTAACTTGTAGTATTCGTTTAATACTGTAAAATTACTACAGATACTTTAAATGTTTGACATTTTCTGTTCATTATGTATTTACTGTTAAATTTTTCTATTCTTACTTGTTTCTGTCACTTTTCTAAAGAAAGCAGAAGCTGAAACCATACATTACTGTGTTATTACGGTGTTCCTACCTGCATATGTTTTTATTTTCTGCTTTGTTCATGTTAGCTGATTTTTCTTCTTCTTTAGCCATCATGTCTGCTGGATTATCTGGAAGGCGGAAAGCTACAGAGGACAGTAATGTTCCAACGGGTGCTTCAAGTTCAGAAACCGGAGAAGCTCAGAGTCCTGCTGTTAATCATTCTCCTATTGAGAACCTTTTCTTGCTGTGTGCCCTCTGTTTACTGAGATTTAATAATCCGAAGACACTTGCATGCGGTCACGTGTTTTGCTTGTCGTGTCTAAAGAAGGTCTTTGACAGTACAGGGCTTTTTCCTTGGCTTCGGAAGAAAATAAGATGTCCAACATGTCGAAAAGAGATGACACTAAGTAAAAAGGAGATTGACGATCTTCCAAATGATTTCCGTGTCGTACAAATGGTGGATCTCATGTCTGCATCTGAATCCGTGCCAGGAAACACATGCACGACACACGTGGGGCAGGTATTACAGTTTTTCTGTACTAAATGTAAAGTGCCCGTATGTAGAGACTGTCCAGTAGTAGACCACAAGCAAACAGACGGCCATGACATGGCAAACTTGAAGAAAATTTTAGATGAAGAAGTGAGCCAGTCTAATGAAGTTAAGCGAGCAAGTGATGACATTCAGGAAAACATGACAGCCAGATCACAGTTTCTGGGCGATGCTTTAGGAAATCTGGAATTTCTAGAGATAGCTCTGAAGACAATTGTTGAAGAAAAGTTTGATGAGTACATGAGAGTTTTGAAAGAGAGACAGAGAGCAATCACTGAGAATATTCATACAAGAATTGCAGATGAAAAGACCAAAGTAAAGCTAAAGGATATGAAAGTGCAGGCAGCAATGTTAGCGTTCCAAGAGGAAAGTAAGAAATTTTCATCTGCCAGAACTAGCAACGATGTCCACAAAATGTTAACCATGAACGACAAAATGAGAAAAGTTAATGAGTTCATGATTAAAAACGTGGAAAATGGTGATGATACGAAGCTGTTGAAGTCTTGCGAATTCAAAACTCAAGATGACGTCTTCAGACAGCTGCAACAGATCGGCTTTCTCGAAGTGAAAGAATTCTCAGAGCAGGAGGTAAGACAAAATGGCATTACAAACGCTATTAAATTAATTTATATTTTTTGTAAAAACTATCAGAAGTTCTGTGCTCTGGGATTAGGTAAGAAGGGTAGTAGAGATGTAGATAAGGCGAGTTTGTGTTCGATATACAGATTAGGTGAGCTTCTGTTCGATATACAGATTAGGTGAGTTTCTGTTCGATATACAGATTAGGTGAGTTTCTGTTCGATATACCGATTAGGTGAGTTTCTGTTCGATATACAGATTAGCTGAGTTTCTGGAAAAATGACATTTTTGCAAGGTCACAGATCTCATTTCGGTATTTCTGAGACTTTTATATGAAGAGAATATTGGTCACCTTGAAGACAGAAGTCTGAAGCGACACGTCTCAACATCTTTCTCTAAAGTTCATCCTCCTACCACCAGCCTTCCTGTTTGTCATTCAGCAAACTCAGAGAACATTAACATGAATCTATTGAACGGCCTATAATGTGTCCTCCACTCATGTCCCTACATGAGTGTGGACAGTGAGGATGGTCGCTTTTCATACTCGAAAAAGATTGACTCGTTCCGGGAGGGCGAATACTGTGGCTGAGTGAGAACCGACCTCCTAAGGGAGTGGGCCGTGAACCAGCTTCCATGCTGCCTATACGAGGAGCAGCTTTACACGACGCATTAAAAAAAGAAAACTGAGATCTGTGTCGTTTCAGAACTCACAAGAAACCAACAATACTTTATATTAAATATGTACAGTTTATACAGTTCAGAATATTACTTTATAATACACACACATATTTATAAATGTTGGCATTGAAACACTTACATACATGGATATATAATAAGGTATACGTACATGTACACCATCATACATTCATACAAGTTATTAAATTAAACTTTCGCACATTAAAGTGATCTATCATAGTGCTATATAGTGTTATATAGTGTTTATACTGTTATATAGTGCTATATAGTGTTATGTATTGTTATATAGTGTTATATATTTGAAATACAGTAGATAAAGCACTTTAGACGTCAAAGAAAGAAAAGTGACAAGAGAAGTACCTGGGACTGGAACCACGGAGTCCAGTAAAGCGAGCAGCTGTCTAGCCACGAAAAACATTACACTATCTACTCGGCCATCTAACATCTCCAAAGATGAAGTGCTTGAAGGACCGAGTCTTTACTGAGCCTCAAATGCCGACACACGGAAAGGAAACGAGGTCATGACACAAACGAGGTCATGACACAAACGAGATCATGACACAAACAAGGTCATGACACAAACGAGATCATGACACAAACGAGATCATGACACAAACGAGGTCATGACACAGTATTTCCGTTACTTAAGCTCATTCTCCCGCTGGTCCCCGCTTGAGACAGACATACACACATGGTCTCCTGCAAATGTCTTGTGCCACTTGGACAGCAAAAAAAAACCAAACAGTTTCTATTACACAGACTCGGCTATTCAAACATATTTTCTTTATTGTTAGACGGCCGAGTAGTTAGTGCATTGATTCTCGTGGCTAGGCGGCTGCTTGCCCTCCCGAAATCTGTGGTTTGAGTCCCAGGTAATTCTCGTTCATTTGTCATTCTCTCACATCTAAAGTGCTTTTTCTACTATTTTTCCAATACTGACTATACAACACAGTGCTAAATCACCGTACATTTGTATCCACATTTAAAATACTACAGTTCATTTAGACACACACGTATACATTTATACATACATATGCACGCTACAGAATATATGGAAATAAAAAAAAACTAAGCATAAATATGAAAATCAGGATATTTAAGAGTAATGTTCTAAGTGTACTACTCTATGGAACTGAATGCTGGAAAATCACCAAAACCATAGAAAACAAGTTGAATTCTTTCCAGACTAAATGTTTACGTAGAATTAAAAAAATATTTTGGCCAAACACCATAAGAAATAACATCTTATTGGCAGAAATGCAGATGAAACCACTGACAACAATTATTGAGGAAAGACGCTGGCGATGGTTGGGACATGTGCTCCGAATGACTGACAACTCACTACCAAAAATAGCACTAAGATGGACACCACAGGGGAGCAGAAGTAAGGGTAGACCAAAAGAGACATGGAGAAGAACAACAGAAAGAATGTTGAGCAATAGAGGGCTCACCTGGGCAAGAGCAGAAAAAAAGGCGAAAGACAGGCATTTGTGGAAAACCCTTGCGGAAGCCCCATGTGCCCTGGGCACTTAAGGTTCAGAGGGAGAGAGAGATGCACGCACTTATATACATAAATAGAAACTTGTATAATATAATCTCACATACATAAACACATACATCTATAAAGGCATAGACATTAATACACATATACACACATACACACATATGTTTGATTATCGATCTTCGCTCCTACAGGCATAAACCTGTATTATGCTGGATGATTAGTCTTCTTGTGGAGTACAATTTTTCATTACAGAAATTACTTCATGTTGGTGCTAAAAGATAACCTAATTTCCTCTGTTATACACTACGAAAATTCAACAAGACTCCCAGGCACATAACTCCACAGAAGAATATTGATGCAACAATTTAAATGAAATTGGCAATCTCCCAAAAAATAAATAGTCCCATAGCAAATGACGTAGGGGATGAAGCGTTAGAGACCTCATTATGCTGGACTATCCTTTGGACACATTAAACGTCATGATAATTTAGAGAAGACCGTATTGGAAGGATACATAATGGGAAAAAGAAAAAGAGGAAGACCGAAACGAAGATGGCTGCAAGACATCGTTGACGATCTGGAAATGGATGCAGCAGCAGCAGGCCATCTTGCTCACAACCGAGAGGCCTACAGAAGTGCTGTTTGGGAGGCAAAGTTCCGCAAGGGACATGCAAAGGAATGAATGAATCAACGTATGAGGTAGGGTGGCCAGTTCCTTTCCTCGCTGCATTTCCTTCCCAGATTTTCTCTGGTACCCGTTTTATGAGGCTAGGTCAACCTCGGGGCCGTATTGGTCGGAAAAAAATCCTGCTCAGCTGGGGGATTCGAACTCTCGACCATTTGGTTACTAGACGAGTGCTCTAACCACTACGCTAGCCGGTCCCTGCAGTCTCCCAACATAAGCAAAACTTGTCAAACAGTGAGGGTTCCAACAAAGCCAGTGGTGTAGTTTTACATCAGACAGGTTTATTAATGGATAGAATGAAGGGTGAAATTATGAGGATGAATAAACATCACTGCCACAAGGGAGGAAACATAGAACACAATGACAGAAAAAACTTCCCGGCGAGAGAAGAACTTCGCCGTATGGAAACAGAGCCATGGAAAAAAAAATAAGAAAAGTTACATTCTTACACTTATCATGTTCCCGGGTTAGATGTGGCACAGGATTCATTCAGCTCCAAGACCATTCCAAAACTTCCTTCCACTGCTGGCATCTGTCATAACCAACACTCGACATCAACATCAGTACACATCTCCTGGAGTCGCTTTTTTAGGAGATGGGGTGTATTTTATCTTTCTTCTGCTGAGTATCCACCCACGCCAAGCATTCATTAAAGCACCGCACTCTTATAATGTGCACATTCTCTTCTGACTGCCTGAGCAACTACCCCAGCAAGTAACAGAAGATATGGGCAGTCAACTGACACAACACACATATACATATAAAGTAGTATCTTTCTGTGCCTTGTACGGCACCAAATAAAGTAGAATCTTCACGTGTATGCTCTCTATCTATAAGACTATATGCCTAGGTGAATACCTTTGCGTGTGTCACTGCTGATACTATTAAATATTCGTGTTTAAATAATTCTGCTTATGACTGTGAAATACTAGAGCTACTAAAGTTAAGTTACCCTCTTACACATCGCCTGAATAGAACATTCAGTCTTTACACTAAATAACTCGCAGGAACACTTTTTACTCAGACGTGGCACAACAGCACCATAAGACTAACTCCTTCTATAAACACGAAGTCTTTAATAAATGGAACAAGATGATGATAATCGACGACGATGTGCACAGATGAGTGGCATGTAATATCTCTCAAAACTCAAAACCGCATGAATGATAATTCTGGCAGCTACACTTCGTCAACAGACGATCACTGCCATAGGAATTATCAGTCTACATCCTTATCACTACTAGATTAAACTACATAATGACACAGCACGAAGACTACACTACTTGCTCTCAGGAATCAGGTGAATCACCTGCAAGGTGAGACAAGGGCGGATAATCTGACAACAATCTTACTGGCCACTTTGGCCCATAAGCATTTTAAATCAAAGCTTTCACAGTTAACTGATGAATTGTCTATCTTTGCCTAAAAGCTGTTACACACGCTCACACACACACACACACACACACACAGAGAATGAATGAATGAATGAATGAATGAATAATCTTTATTTTTCAAGGGTAAAGAATTTGGCACGCAGGCCCGTCTTACATTCTGCCCTTCATCACTCCATCTTTCATTCTTCCCACACACTTGATTTAGTACAAAAATACAAATTAAATTAGTAAAAACATATCAAAAGAGTGTAAGATTTAACTACTACATTCAAGGTAAAAGAGAAGAAGTAATTAACCTAATAAAATAGCACTCACGCACACATACACCCGCAGACATATACATAAATAAAAATACATTGTAAATACAGATCTTCTAACATATTTTTTTAAACAAACATTAAAATAATTTCTAACAATATCTAACAAGTTGCTTTTCTAACTATGTCACTGAAGTACTTGATGATTTACGAGCCATGTGTTGAGAGAGTGCTGGCTATTTTATGGAGGCATATAATTACATGCAAGTAAATAATGAAACAGGTTTGAGTTAAAGGATGAAGTATTACCAATAGAGAGAGAGAGAGAGAGAGAGAGAGAGAGAGAGAGAAGAGGAGGCAATCTTGTAGCTTTTGTAATATCTTGTTCTACCCATTCAACCTCCATTTTCAGAAAGTTGAATACAAGAGTGCCTAAACCACGCGGGCCTGAGGGGTGAGACATGACCAGGGGACACAAGCTTGGGTCAAAAGCTTTGGGGCTTCTGTCAGGATCTGGAGGGGGCTGCGGGCTTTGCCATGTCGACAGGGAACAGGATCTGATGTGACCAACAACCTCGAAAGAAGAAGAAGAAGAAGAAGAAGAAGAAGAAGCAGAAGAAGAAGAAGAAGAAAGCTGAAGTTAGTTTTGACTGATCTCCAAAACATGGATAAAATTATATTCCAGCTTAATCTAAAAGATTAGTTTAAAAGAGGATAATATGGTTACAAGAAAAAATATGCTAATCTGTAACACATTTTAGACAATTACAAGAAAAAATACGCTAATCTGTAACACATTTTAGAAAGTTACAAGAAAACAATTATGCTAATCTGTAACACATTTTAGAAAGTTACGAGAAAAAATAAGCTAATCTGTAACACATTTTAGAAAGTTACAAGAAAAAAATACGCTAATCTGTAACACATTTAGAAAGTTACAAGACAAAAATACACTTCTCTGTAAAACATTTTAGAAAGTTACAAGAAAAAAATACCCTAATCTGTAACACATTTAGAAAGTTACAAGACAAAAATACACTTCTCTGTAACACATTTTAGAAAGTTACAAGAAAAAAATACCCTAATCTGTAACACATTTTAGAAAGTTACAAAAACAAATACGCTAATCTGTAACACATTTTAGAAAGTTACAAGAAAAAATACGCTAATCTGTAACACATTTTAGTAAGTTACAAGAAAAAAATACGCTTGTATGTAACGCACTTTAGAAAGTTACAAGGAAAAAAATACGCTAATCTGTAACACATTTTAGAAAGTTACAAGGAAAAAAATACGCTTATCTGTAACACACTTTAGGAAGCTACAATAAAAAAACGCTTATCTGAAATAAACTACAGAAAGTTACAAGAAAAAAAAATACGCTTATCTGTAACAAATTATAGGTAAGTGATAATATTTTAACATATGTATGACTTCCTCACCTGACCGATGTACGGTAATTATAAGCATTCATATCAGTTTACGGCGGTTCCAATCATCATCATCATCAGCATAATCATCATCATCAGCAGCAGCGTAATCATCATCATCATCGTTATCATCATCATTTCATACCATCTCCCCAAGGAAAGTTGGTTACAATGGATCTCCACTCTGTTCCTGTCTTCGTAGAACACTCAACCAAGCCTGTCCCTGTCCATCTCATGATGTTGTCCACCCATCTCTTGATGTTGTCCACCCATCTCTTGATGTTGTCCACCCATCTCTTGATGTTGTCCACCCATCTCTTGATGTTGTCCACCCATCTCTTGATGTTGTCTACCCATCTCTTGATGTTGTCTACCCATCTCTTGATGTTGTCCACCCATCTCTTGATGTTGTCCACCCATCTCTTGATGTTGTCCACCCATCTGTATCGCTGTCCTCCTCTTGCTCTTTTCCATTTGATCTTGCCCTAAAGAAGGCTCTACAATATAGTATTGTGCTACTTGACATGCCCAACATGTCTTAGCTGTCTTGTTTTTTTTTATGATTTTCAATATCTATCTTTTCTCTTCTAGCTGATTTAGCACTTCGTTGTTTGCTTTCTTTTTTGTCCATGGAGTACACCCTATTCATCTGTATATCGACATTTCAAGGGCCTAGATTTTTTGGACGTTGTCTTATTCAAAGTCCAGGCTTCTACACCATAAAGGTGCTTCCAATGTTTCTTGTATATTTTAAAGTTTTTGTTTTATTCTATGTCTTTTCGTCGTGTCTTATTTTTCTATTCATTCATTTTCATCATTATTTCTTCTGTTATCCTGAGCTTTTTGCTGTTATTTTTCACTGAATGATTATTTCACGTTGCCTGGATATTTGTATTATATAACCTAGTTAGCAACTGGAGCAGTGTACAGGCTATTATCCTCATCCAAGCTTAATCATTGTTGTAGTTGCTGTGGTTGTTGTAGCTGCGTGAAGAGTGTCTGGAAATAAACCTGTGTGTCACACGATTATTATCGTCATCATGTTACATTTCTCCAGGAGTGGTTGACTGAAGTGTACCATAAATATGCTCCAAGTTCGTGGTCATAACCCGTTTCCTGTTCTTTAAAAGAAAAATGAAGACAAAACAAAATGGCTGCCATTGTCAGACAGCAAGCTGCAAAACACGAGCACAGAACTTATGGAACAAACTTCAGAATGTTTTAAAAAAAAAACTTTCCATTTGTGTTTCTTTTGCAATCTAATCTTGATTTAAAAGCGAAGTCTCCATTTTTTATTTTTAAAAAATGGTCTATTTGTTATTTTTTCAACTATCTTATTCTTTCTGTAAATAGTCATCCTTGTTGAAATATTCTTCTCGTGTCCTGTCTGTCTGTCTATCTATCTGCCTGTCTCTGCCTGTCTGTCTGTCTGTATTACTCTTACTTTTTCTGTGGAAACATCTGAATATAACTGGGTTGGAGCCGTCGTTAAATCTTTTCTTAGATCTGCGGTTCTGACCTAGGCTTCGTGGAAAGATTACTGAATAGATACATACCAGAAAATGGATTAATTAGATTTGTAAAAATCTAAATATCATCTCGATTCTATTTATTGTTTTGTGTTTAATGAGGTCCACAGCGGTTCTTAGCCAGAAAGGAAGTCCACGCTAGAAAAAAGAGAGTTAAGAACCGTGACTCTAGATCTGCCTTGTGGCTCTAGACCTGCCTTGTGGCTGAATACCCACCTAGTGGTTCTAGACCTGCCTTATGGTTCCAGACTTGTCTCGTGGCTGAAGACCTGCCTTGTGACTCTAGAACTGCCTTGTGGCTCTAGACCTGTCTTGTGGCTCTAGACCTATCTTGTGGCTCTAGACATGCCTTGTGGCTCTAGACCTGCCTTGTGACACTAGATCTGCCTTGTGACTGAAGACCTGCCCAGTGGCTCTAGACCTGCCTTATAGGAGAAGACCTGCCTTGTTGTTCTAGACCTTCCTTGTGACTGTAGACCTGCCTTTTTGGATCTAGACCTGCCTCCTGACTGAAGACCTGCGAAAGTGCTTTAGATCTATCTTGTGGCAGTAGACCAAGACCATAAGTCCCACAATAATAAGTAAAACTGACCATTATCTTCGGCATTACAGAAGAATCTATCAGTCAGTCATGTTTATATTCTGTGTAGAACTTTGTCTCCCTGATAGCTATCCTGTAGGCTTCTCGGTTATAAGTAAAATGCCCTGCTGCTGATGCATCCATTTACAGATTATCAACGTTGTTTTGCAGCTATCTTCGTCTTGGTCTTCCTCTCTTTCTTTTTCACATTATGTGCACTTACAAGACGGTCTTCTCTAAATTCTCATGACGTTCCAAAATATTTCAGTTTTCTTTGTTTAATCCCCTTTATTAGCCAATCTTTTTCAACACCAAGTTCTTGTAGTATGGATATATTTGTTCTTTTTTGTGTTCATGATATCTGAAGAACTCTTCTGTAGCATTTACATTCAAAGTCATTTATGTGTTTCTCACCTAAGTGTCCAGATCTCACAGGCATATGTTGGGATGGGAAAGATGTATGCCCTTAAAAATCTTATTTTTTGTAGTTCTGTCTGTTCCTATCAACAGCTTCTTTAGTTGTTTTACCTTTTGAAGAGCGATAGACATCCTCCGTTTAATTTCCCTCATTGTATCTCCATTATTAGTTAGTAATGATCCAAAATATTATAAACTCTCCATCTCTTCCAATTTCTCCTGATTAATATGTATTTAAGCTGCATTATTTGTTTTGTCAGTTGCCCTCAATTTAATTTTCTTCTCATTAAGATTGAGGTTAAGAATCTATCACCGTCAGTAATTTCTATTTCAAAAAAAAAG
Source organism: Achatina immaculata (assembly GCA_009760885.1). NCBI lineage: Eukaryota > Metazoa > Mollusca > Gastropoda > Stylommatophora > Achatinidae > Lissachatina > Lissachatina immaculata. The sequence continues at coordinate 2,535,916 of CM019698.1, forward strand.
ATTTTTTACAAAATATAAACTATGCTTTTTAATTATGTCAAAATAACAAAATGGCGGCTGTGTTCTGGAGGCTCATACAGTGGATATCTCGTTCACCCAGTACTCAGACCATCGATGTACCTTCTTCTTCTTCCTCTTCCTCCTCCTCAGCTTTCCGAGCTATTAAGTTTCATTGCTGTAGATAACGTTCGCTTCCATTTCTTCCTAATTCCTAATCTTCTCTCTGCATTCGGTGACAGCATTGTTTAAAGTATCTTCTTCTTTGTTGTCTTCCCATCTCTGTGTTCATCTGCTAACTCTTTAGCTCCCCCTTGTCTGTTATAAGCTTCTTATATTCCATGTTCCAAGTCTCATAATATTTGTGACTCTCCAAGGACGTAATACTTCTTTGTCTGCTCCGTAACACTGATCATTTTACGGAGACTTTTTTCTTTACCTTAGCCATCCTATAACTAATACACATAATATGACAAATACATCGACGCTGATTTCAACGAGTAGAAAAATACCACTGAATAATTTGTTTCATATAACAAGAAACAACAATTTTTACACTTGTAGGATAAAACTTTTTTCAGAAAATAAATTTAAATACAACAGCCTGAAGTTCTATGTGCAGGTGCATCAGTCTTGCTCAATATAACCAAAATTATGATCTTTGAAAATACTTTCAGAAATGTAAAATTCTTTATTTCGTCGAAGGAATAGCTAAGAAAAGGACGGTGCAAATCTTTGTATTCTCGACTTCTCATTTGTCCAAAACTTGCACGCAGACAAAACCACGCAGCAGAGACTATTAACGAATCCATTGTTTGTCGCTATTCTCCATTTCATGTTTCATACAACACATTTCCTCATTTACTTCATCTTGATTTCTCCTAAGCTGCTCAAAAGCATCAGGAAGTTCCTTGATTCGAAATAAAACTCAAAAGATTGCAATGGCGTCTTCACATCTCTATTTACCATAAGAAGTAACAACTTTGCAACTTCGTTCATTTTAACATTCAGAGATAACATCTTCAGGATGTTTTTGTTGTTTCTAGCCGCAATAAAATCTTTGTAAATCATGCGAGTTCTAGTTACTAAGATGTCTATTCTTTTAACCATGCTATTAATACTGTCTTTCTGTTGGGTGATAGTCTTATGTACCTGCTCGGTAATTTCTAATTGTCTTTTTCTCAAACCAGTGAAGCACTCATTAAATTTGTCATCCACTTTTTCCTTCAAGTGAATCTCAAGAATATCCAGATTTCCCAAAGCACCACAAAGGATCTGTGATCTAGCTTTCAAAATTTCACACATTTTTTCGCACTCTCGTTTAATGTTATCAAACTTCTGGCATTCCTCATCAAATATTGAAGACAGGTCAACGACGTTGTGTTTCTGTGTCTCCTTGTGGTCAATCACTGTACAATCTCTGCAGACTGGAACCGTACATTTTCTGCAGAAAAAGTTCAGCAGCTGACCTTCATGTTTCTTGCATAATTTTTCTGATTTGGTTGTTGCTAGAGTCACAAAATCCAACATCTGGATAACACGAAAGTCATTGGGAAGATTACAAATGTCCTGTTGACAGAGGGTCATTTCCTTACGGCAAGTTGGGCATGTGACATTTTTCCTCGCTGATACTTTAGGCTCTGAGCGAGCGAAAATCTGGGTCAAACATGCTAAACAAAATACATGACCGCAATGCAGTGTTTTCGCTTTCCTCTCTGAAGTGTTAAATAATTCAGCACAAACAGGACACTGCAAGAACTGCTCTTCAAAACACGCCCGATCTACAAGAAGTATTTGATGTGCTTCTGTCCCAGAATTAGATCCTGAAGCACTAGTAACAATATTTCTAGTGTTAGACGCCGATTTCCCTGTATTCTGCCCAGTAGACATGATTGCTGTAGAAGAAATGATAGTGTTGAATGTAGTAGAAATAATGGTGGTACTTGAAGTACTAACAGTAGCGTTATAGTTTTTTTATACAGTAAGTACCAAGGCCTGTACTTAACAAAACAGCTGAGAAACATATAAATGCATTTGAATGTAAATACTACAGAAGAGTTCTTCAAATATCATGGACACAAAAAAGAACAAATATATCTATGCTACAAGAATTTAATTTTGAAGAAGACTGGCTAGTAAAGAGGATTAAACAAAGAAAACTTAAATATTTTGGACACATTAAACGTCATGATAATTTAGAGAAGACCGACTTGTAAGTGTACATAATGGGAAAAAGAAGGAGAGGAAGATGGCTGCAAGACATCGTTGATGATGTGCAAATGGATGCATCAGCAGCAGGCCATCTTGCTTACAACTGAGAGGACTACAGGAGAGCTGTTAGAGAGGCAAAGTTCCGCAAGGGACATGCAAATGACTGACTGACTGAGTCTGTATTCTTCTACTGCTTCTCCCTGCTGACCTTTCCCCACTTTTGTATTTAAATATCCTTACACTATGTTGAACTCATATGGTTTACACTGTTTCATTGCTTCATCCACATTCTTACAAAATTCCTCTATGTCTGTCTCCATATTGTCTGCTGTTGGTGCGTATATCTTTATTAAGCTTATGTCTGCTAGGTGTCCTTTCATCTTTACTGGTAAGACTCTATCTGATAGCCAACAGAATCCTTGAACGGATCTTGCGGTATCTTTATCCAAAATGACCACTACTCCATGTTCATGTTTGCTACCCCCTGAGTAAATTACTTTATATCCTTCAGACATTATGATTTCCTTATATTTTCATCTTACTTCGAATAATCCAAGTATGTTGATGCATATTCTCTTCATTTCTCTCTTTATGTTGCCTAACTTTCCCAATTCCGTTAAATGTTCTGATGTTCCATGTTCCAAACTTTAAGCTGTTTTTAATGTTGCGCACAGTCGCTTGCTGACGGTCTGGTATCACCTGTTTCACTTGGAATATCCCTATCAGATGCGGCGATACCTCTGGTGTCCCCATTTGCGTTGTTCTCTGTTGAATGGCTGTAGATCTCAATGACTGATTCTTGGGAAGCTACATTGGTGGTTTCCTCGTGCCTTCCGTGTCTGTAGTTTACTCCTCTGGCTCTGACAAGAGTCTAAGCCACGAGGTAGCAGGTGGTTTGATATCAGAGTTTTTCCTTCTTCAAGGCTTGCGAACCAACTCTGCCTGAATGTAATGAATATCATCACATAATAATTAAAAAATCTTCAAGTGCTTAAAATTTGGCGAGATGGTCTAAAGAATGTGCACCCCTCCAAAGTAAATGGTCTAAAGAATGTGCATCCCTCCAAAGTAAAGCTCACATTCAACGCTGTTAATGTCAGCGAACGAATGAACTTTATTTTTAAGGGGTGAAGAATTGGGCAGGCATGCTAGTACGACATTATACCCTTGATCATTCAACTTCTGCTCTACAGTAAACATTCTAATTAGTGGAGAAAGTAATACACAAATATGTAAATACATAAAGAGTATGAGAACATGCAAAATGGCAAAGCTTATGCACTTTAACTTAGAATTAGCGACATTTACTAACATGTAATGCGGGAATCACAAAAGAGAAAACAGTTGAAACAAACCAACATACCTGGTCACAACTGGATTCAGCCCAATCTTATCAGGAAAACGATACGGCTCTTTGTGACGATTTTTACATAAACTGTCAGCTGACCTAACGTCTAGTCAGGGGTCGCCAAACTCTTCACCTCATCGACCTCCTCAATAACTTTCAACAACATCATCCAGTCAGAATTTATTATGTGAAAGTCATTTAATAAACAGCACTGTAACTAATACCACTACAGATACTACTGCTATACTACTACTACTACTACTACTACTAATAATAATAATAATAATAGTAATAATAATAATAGTAATAATAATAATAACAATAAATAAATCAATAAATAAATAATAATTCCTTCATAGAATTATATAATATTCAACTTATGAAAATATAACATTACCTATTCCTTATTTTCGCTGAAACTGATGATAGGAAGAATAGAATACATTTGCTGAGCCGCAACAGAGCCACTGATATTTTGTTGGAGTTTGGTGACTTTTGCTCTTTTTATTGGTCTCTATTTTTCCTGCAGCATCCACCGTCCCTGCTAATTAAAATGATAGAAACCTGACTGGGTGGCGTGATTTGAAACTTCCACAGTAAACAAACAAATTTTCCCTCAAAATAACAGGAAGAGCGCCATGTGATCTTTTTGCCCATTCTCTTTCGTCCCTCGTACTGTGAAAGTAACCCAGGTGCATGTAACCTTCCCTAGACAGGGAACATCACAGAAAACCCCGGTACATGTAACCTTCCTGGGACAGGGAACATCACAGAAAACCCTGGTACATGTAACTTTCCCGAGATAGGGAATATCACATATAACCCTGGTACATATAACCTTCCTGGGACAGGGAACATCACAGAAAACCCTGGTACATGTAACTTTCCCGAGATAGGGAATATCACATATAACCCTGGTACATATAACCTTCCTGAGACAGGGAACATCACAGAGAACCCTGGTACATATAACTTTCCTGAGATAGATAACACCACAGACAACCCTGATACATGTAACCTTCCCGGGATAGAGAACATCACAGAGAACACTGATACATACAACCTTCCCGAGATAGAGAACATCACAGAGAACACTGATACATATAACCTTCCCGAGATATAGAACATCACAGAGAACACTGATACATATAACCTTCCCGAGATAGAGAACATCACAGAGAACACTGATACATATCTACCTTCCCGAGATAGAGAACATTACAGAGAACACTGATACATATCTACCTTCCCGAGATAGAGAACATCACAGAGAACACTGATACATATCTACCTTCCCGAGATAGAGAACATCACAGAGAACACTGATACATATAACCTTCCCGAGATAGAGAACATCACAGAGACAAGAGGGAGGGTTGAAGGACAGGGAGATAAAGCAGAGCACACCCCTGGCCTACTTCAGACCGAGCCATTTGCTGATCCACTTTCGACCTCCGCCTCCCCCCCCCTCCACTTATCATCCTCCAACCCCCACCCCCAGGCCATTTATCGACCTCATGTTGAGTGGTTGATCAGAATTTCCATTCTATGGCCTACTGTAGTAAGGGCCCTGTAAGTCTAGACCTACAAGGTGAATACGTTCTCCGAGTCTTCTGTTAGACCCTACCTCGTTCAGAATAGGATTATCCGTATTAAGCGTGTTATCGGCAACGTTCATCCTGCCACTCTGACGGGGTCAATCTGTAGCGATAGTTTTATCACGCACCAAACCTCTGTCATAATAACAGTAACCTCTAGAAAACGCTGAAAGAGCTGACGATCAAGGCATTTTTCAACGGAGAAAGTGAGAGGTTAGCTGTATCGGCAGCCGTTGCACCAATACCAAGAGCAATACCAAGAGCAATACCAAGAGCAATACCAAGAGCAATACCAAGAGCAATACCATCAAAGAGCTCCAACGGAAAGTTACTAGAGCCTTTCCGAAACTTCAGTTGTGTCCAAGGTGTGGAGATTAGGGAGCCGCCTCTGAAACTTAGTATTATGAATGTTACATACTTGATATGACCCAGGCAAGGCACCTCAAGGAGTACAAATGAAAACATTTCGATACAGTTCTCCACATTTAGTTAATAAATGCCAGCATTCGCAAGTCCCACTAGCAGAAAATATATTAGCCATCTGGGTTTTTCAGATTTATAGAAAACGTCTAGAGGCATGATTCTTTCTTTCTCTCTCAAGCAACATATAACGACTCTATGAAAGCAGCACTACATCCTTACAACGTTACACGAAACCTAGACTGATGAAAGCAGCACTACATCCTCACAACGTTACACGAAACCTAGACTGATGAAAGCAGCACTACATCCTCACAATGTGTTAGACGAAACCTAGACTGATGAAAGCAGCACTGCATCCTCACAATGTTACACGAAACCTAGACTGATGAAAAAAGTACTACATCCTCACAATGTTAGACGAAACCTAGACTGATGAAAGTAGCACTACATCCTCACAATGTTAGACGAAACCTAGACTGATGAAAGTAGCACTACATCCTCACAATGTTAGATGAAACCTAGACTGATGAAAGTAGCACTACATCCTCACAATGTTACACGAAACCTAGACTGATGAAAGCAGCACTACATCCTCACAATGTTACACGAAACCTAGACTGATGAAAGCAGCACTACATCCTCACAATGTTAGACGAAACCTAGACTGATGAAAGTAGCACTACATCCTCACAATGTTACACGAAACCTAGACTGATGAAAGTAGCACTACATCCTCACAATGTTACACGAAACCTAGACTGATGAAAGTAGCACTACATCCTCACAATGTTACACGAAACCTAGACTGATGAAAAAAAAAAAGAAACTCCATATAAATCCCGTGGAACACATTATAGGAATGTCAAAATTGAGCTCAATATTCTGAGGAAATCGCCCTATTACCCTCAGTAACAAACAAACAAACAAACAGACAAGGGGGCTTAATTCTACATGATTCTTGCAGGGCTGCACACACTGACAAACATGCGAGACATTTTGTCATGATGATTTCCCTTTTGTTTGTGCCAATTTCTAGCATTCTTAACATACAATTTGGAAGGCGAATGCATTGTACAGTGCTCTTTTCGCATTATTTGTGATGCATTTGTTTGTCAGTAAAGGCGTCATTTGTGCAATGACCTGATTTGCTCCATTACATCTGTCCTCAGTTTCTGTATCTCATTTTTTTCCACAGAAAGTGATATTCTGCTGCTCACTAAGTGTTTGAAAAGCTTCACTTGTTTCAAAGAGTGAGTGTCCGAGGTAATCTTCGCTTGTTTCAAAGCGTGAGTGTCCAAGGTAATCTTCGCTTGTTTCAAAGAGTGAGTGTCCAAGCTAATCTTCGCTAGTTTCAAAGAGTAAATGCCCACAGTGACCTTCACTTGTCTCAAAGAGTGATTGTCCAGAGTGATATTCACTTGTTTCAAAGAGTGATTTCCAGGATGACTTTCTTTTGTTTTAAAAAGAATGGCTGTCCAGTGTGATCTTTACTAAATACCCACCTGCTGTATATAAAAACATGATAATGGATTATGGGTATAATTCATCCACACAAAGCACTGTGAACTTTTTTTTTTTACATTGCCAGACAAAATTCATTAAATTAAGAAAAGTCTCTTTCTTCACTTATCACTAAGAATTTTACTGTGTGTTTGATTGTATGGAATTTTTTTAAATTTTCGTGTACCTAGAAAGAAAAACAAAATGTCCTACGTGAAACTTCTGGTCTGTCTCTGATCTGGACCATGCAGGAAAACTACTGTGAAGAATGTTTCTAAAGTTAATGTTTACAGGCAAGACTCACATTTTAGTGCTTATTTTCAGCGCACATGTTTCTCTGTTAAAACTTTAATTCAAAATCTATGACAAAATCTTCTTCTGCCGTGTAATTCATACCCATGACGTCTGCAGCTGACGCTGTGCAAAATCGAAGTATAGGACTGAGATCAGACTGCAGTAGCTGGCGCAGGTTCGGAAGTAGACCTACAAGAAGTGGACCGCAGTGACTGGTTGAAATCCAAGAGTAGACCCAAGAAAATGAAAGTGGACGGCAGTGATTGGTTGAAATACAGGATTAGACCCAAGAAAATGAAAGTGGACCGCAGTGATTGGTTGAAATACAGGAGTAGACCCAAGAAAATGAAAGTGGACCGCAGTGATTGGTTGAAATACAGGAGTAGACCCAAGAAAATGAAAGTGGACCACAGTGAGGATGGCATCAGGTTTGGAAGCAGACATAAGAAATGCTTCTCACTTTCCTCCACTACCGTGGAACAATGTGTGGCCAGACACCGTTAGAAGCAGAGATTTAAAAAGACTATATTTTGGTCGGGTTGAACTAGATAACAAAGAGGTGATAAAGGGCAAAAGAGGCCGAGGATGACAGAGAGAAAAGATAAAGATGATTTCTCTGAACACCCATGCACTCCTTTGATGCCGTACAACAGGCCCATCTGTGTAAATAACAACATCTGTTCACTGGAGTTTTCGCCGATGAGAGTGTTGACCTCAGCATTCACAACAAGTGGATTCTGCTCCTCGCTCCTTTGTCACACACAGCAATGCACATGAAAGTGTCCTTGAACTCTGGGGGCACAGGTATCCATTCCTCGCCAAGACTGATGTTATTCAGTTCACAGACTTACTCTTCTGCACGACTCTTCAATGATTTGCTCCTGTTTAGCCTGTCACCCCTTTTTTTTTTGGGGGGGGGGGGGGGGGTTTGCTCTTGTTGCAATGGGCGCTCCTTGCTACGCTTATCTTGAGGTGTGCACATGCCCTTCAGATCTTGATCCTGTGATTGATGGTGGAGAGGTCAATGAGGTATCCCATCGTTACACAGGAAGTGTCTCTCGTACATCCCAAGATAATGTATATGGCTTCATTTTCGACCTTTCCGAGTTTTTTCAATCTGCATAGAGCTGACAGTGAGGATGGCTAGGGCATACTCGATAGCTGCAAGGACCAGTCCCTGGTACAGACGTATTAGTACCATCTGGTCAGTGTTGGCAATTGTTGCTGACAGACTTTGTAAATGTTTGTTATTGCGTGGTGAACATGTTCTTTGAAACACGGACTGTGATCAAATTTCACTCCCAAGCAGTGGCGTCTTAACGCATGGGCCCACCTGGGCCAGGAGCCCAGGTACATAGGAGCCAAGCAGCCCACGGAAATTTATGAATTCCTGACATTACTTGCATAGGTTAGAGGGGAATGGTGGGGGCCCAGTGCACTGCTTTGCCCAGGGGCCCCGATGCTGTTAAGACGGCCCCGCTCCCAAAATATGTCATCAAGTTGGTTCTTATCCCATCCTCGCCATCCAGTCTTACAACAGGCTTGTCACTGTTAACAATATGGCTGTTCAGTGAGAACCATGTCACATATCAGTGTTAACAATATGGTTGTTCAGTGACAAACATGTCACATGTCAGTGTTAACAATATGGCTGTTCAGTGAGAACCATGTCACGGGTACTTTTGTAGGGTTGACAAGGGCGTCACACCACGAGGCAATATGATCTCTCTGCAATGCGCTGGCATTCTCCTGGCTGTCTCTTCCCTGTCGATACACCAGAATATCATCAGCAAATGACAGAGTTCTTCAGTAATTGTCACCTTGTACACACTGAATAAGACTGGTGATAGCGGAGAACCTTGTAGCAAACCTGGGTATATTGTTATCAACTGTGGAGACCAACAGGCACATCTGAGAACCACCTTTCTCTGGAACAGGGCCTCAGTTATCCATTTGACGAGAAGAGGGTGTGCCTTAATCTAAAAAGCGTTTAGATGATTGATACTCTTTTGTATGCATCTTCTAAGTCTAATGCGCCTACACGTCTATACTCGGGCCATAGATAAATAATGTAAACACTTTCTATTCGCTTTTATTAGAGAGAGAGAGAGAGAGAGAGAGAGAGAGAGAGAGAGAGAGAGAGAGAGAGAGAGAGAGAGAGAGGAGAGAGATTAATGCAGTTGAACTGTTAAGTGTTTGTTGTCAAAGTTTTACTAGAATTTATTTTTATTGTAAATTTTCCGGTATAGTAAATCGTCACGTTACAACTTGATTTTCCAGGTCAACATTATTCTGTGCGGGACTTGCATTGTTTTGATGCGGCGCGTTCTTTGAAAAAAAATGGCAGCCGGAAGATATGAAACAGTGAGAGATCGTAGTTTTTCTTCATCACTGGAGATACTTGTTGCATTAATTACAACGATCAGTCGAGGATAACAATAATTTGAATATTAGCGAAATCTAAGGAAAGATGATGGTAAGTTTCTGCTTGGTGTTTTGTAGCTACCGTACCTGAATCCATGAGACCATGAACAAGTCTGAACCTGTAGATGGAACACTGATTTAGTTTCTACCAGCTCCAAGTTTATATATCACTCTAAACACTGATTTAGTTTCTACCAGCTCCAAGTTTATATATCACTCTAAACACTGATTTAGTTTCTACCAGCTCCAAGTTTATATATCACTCTAAACACTGATTTAGTTTCTACCAGCTACAAGTTTATATATCACTCTAAACACTGATTTAGTTTCTACCAGCTCCAAGTTTATATATCACTCAAAAAACTGAATTTGTTTCTACTAGCTCCAAGTTTATATATCACTCAAAAAACTGATTTAGTTTCTACCAGCTCCAAGTTTATATATCACTCTAAACACTGATTTAGTCTCTATCAGCTCCAAGTTTATATATCATGCTAAACACTGAATTTGTTTCTACCAGCTCCATGTTAAAAATGAGTTTTACAAAATAGACTCCTCCATTTTATAATTCAAATCATAAATTAACAGCCAGGGCCATGAAGTCAGTACATGAAACCTTCCACTCAGCCCCAAAAATCTTGGTTGCAACATTCAGACTCTAAAAATGACACAACAAATTTCTGAAATTTGAGTTTTATGTTCAGACCAGAATGTACAAACAAGCACACTTACCCTGAACATTAACTCTTTCTGTGCTGCAGAAAAAAAAATGTGGATGTTCCGTTTGTGCCAAGTTAAAAGCATGGGTCTTGATCTGTATAGGGGGTACAGTTGTAAAATTGAATGTAATCATGTATTTCCACATTATAAGTATACGTATTATGCATCAAAATAGCTGTGAAAGTAAGAATGAAGAGTTTTTTAGGAGAAAAAAAGTAATGTGATGATTTTAGCTGATAATTGTGTCCTTACCATCGGGTAGGCCTAGAGGTGCAATATTTACCATCGGCGATGTCTAGACCTACCTGTAGCTTCATCCAATCTCGTTGTGTCATAGTATGTGGCATACTCATTACAGTAATGTCTGTAAATAACCTTCTAACTACTCATTCAGTCTGTTTTATAGGTAAAAATCTACTTGGAGCACATTCAAGAACAGTGGTCTGGTCGTGGGGCATATCCGTATGCCTCAGAAATCACACAAAATATTGATATTTCTGCATCTTCTTCGTTCACGTTTCTACATTAAAAACACCCATTTTCACTCGGTTGTTAGGCACGCTTCGGACAGAACTATGACAGGTCACCGGACATGCGCAAATAAAACATGCACAATTAAAAAGTTACACCGTTTTTTAAAGAAACAAACATGGTCTACCTTAGTACTTGCTGGCACTCTAGACACTAAATGGAAGGGCTACTTCAGTACCTGGAAGCACTCACTATGCTCAGTTTAATAGTCATCCTAGTGCAGTCATTGCTTCACTCACTATGCTCAGTTTAATAGTCATCCTAGTGCAGTCATTGCTTCACTCACTATGCTCAGTTTAATAGTCATCCTAGTGCAGTCATTGCTTCACTCACTATGCTTAGTTTAATACTCACTTGGATGCTGAAGCTGTCCTAGTTAACTTGATAAAATAATTGACATAACTCTGTATGTGCACAAGTTGCTTTCAAGCATACCTTTGTCCATCTTTCACGTTCAGCAGAACATATGTTATGTACACTTAGAGGAGAAGGTGTAGGGAGGTACTTCCTCTGATCTAAGTTGCGTTATTGTTCTTCTGTCTGCAGTAGAGAGTTTCCTGCATGCTGGTGAAGCCTGAGATAAGACTGATTATATGGGGTGACTTTTCAGATTAAACATGCACCACAGATGTCATCAGCTCTGATAGCACCAGTAATCTTTTATGTATATTTAGGAATGTTTTGCATATAGAATCATTAACAGCAATATTTCTAGTACATAAACCATTATATGAATTGATAAATGTGGATATTTTACATGAAAGTCACATCACCAGTACATAAACCTTCATGTAAATGAAGAAATATGTGTAAGGTTTAGTAATAATACTCTAACATTTGTTTCAGCGCTATCAGGATGAAAACATCCTACTAGGGAGGGGCACATATGGTAGTGTTTACAGAGCTGTACGGAAAAGTGACGGGTTAAAAGTGGCTATCAAAAAGGTAACCTGACGTTGTAATTTATCTTAAGAAACTATATAATCTATGTATATGTATGGTTACTGAGCGTGATTAGGAAGAATGCCATTTGTTATCATTTGTTGTCAGTGAGTCAGACTTATGGTGCATACATGAAAGAAAAGTTCCTGGAATGTGCAGAATGTCAGGTAAACCTGCCTACCTATTCATCACTTTTTGAAAATAATTTATGGAGCAAAACTCAGATGCAACTACTCAAGGAACTTATACCTTGTATGTGGTGAGCATGAGGTGTGTGACTAAGCTAGGGTGTGAGTAAGTTTGGGATGTGAATAAACTTGGGATGTGAAAAAACTTTGGATGTGAAAAAACTTGGGTTGTGAGTAACCTTGTTATAGGAATAAGCAGCATGAAGTGTGAGTAAGTTTGTGATGTGAGCAAGCATGAACTGAGTGATCTTTGGATGTTAGTAAGCTTGAGGTGTGAGCAAGCTTGAAGTGTGAGCAAGCTTGGAGTGCGAGCAAGCTTGTGATGTGAGCAAGCATGAACTGAGTGATCTTTGGATGTTAGTAAGCTTGAGGTGTGAGCAAGCTTGAAGTGTGAGCAAGCTTGAAGTGTGAGCAAGCTTGTGATGTGAGTAAGCTTGTGATGTGAGTAAGCTTGGGATGTGAGTAAGCTTGTGATGTGAGTAAGCTTGGGATGTGAGTAAGCTTGTGATGTGAGTAAGCTTGTGATGTGAGTAAGCTTGTGAAGCTTGTGATGTGAGTAAGCTTGGGATGTGGTTAACCAAATCAGTAGTGACATGGCTTCGTGGACAATAGTTTTTATCTGTTACTATTGAGCCAATGCAGTGGGATTTTTTCTGGTACACACTGAAAAAGCCCTGGGGCTCATCCAGCCTCAAAAAATGGGTACCAGAGAAATCTGGAAAAGTAAAGTGACCAGGTATGATACAATCACATCACACTTTCATGTGATGAAGGTCATGGAAAATATGAGCCTAACACCATATTCTCCAGAAACGCCTTCATCGCATGGAAATGGGAATTGTATCCTTTTTTACCTTTATTGAGCAGTGCTGTGAAATATGTGTTGAGCTGTACATGCACCAGCGCTGAGATCTTATCTGGATTAGACTGAAGCAAGCTTGGACTAGCCTGGAGTGCAGTGATGATATCCTAAAACATTTTGACAAAGCAACTTTTGAAAGTAGTTACTATTGATTTGACAGATGTTCCTTGATGTACATTACAGTTTACACTCCAGTGAACCCATTATAAGTTGAAAATATGTCAGATATAAAAATGATATAATAAGTAAATTAGTAAATAAATAACTGCTGTCATTTATAAGTAAATAAACAGATAATTGCTGTAACTAACTAAAATACCAGCAACTCAAAAGTAAGTGAACGAATACAAGTTTATACCATCAATAAATGTATGGGACTGTATGCATCACTGTTGCACCAGTGTAAAGTCAAAATATCGTTAAGTTGAAGCATTGTAAATAGGGGAGCAGATGTACATTTATAACAAAATGATAACAATTAGTTTATGGTTTTTGGTCTGGGTCATCATCATTGCATTCCAGACATGTCCATAGGTGCTCAGATCCTACCTCATCAGTGTCCTGTTGCTGACAGTACCTGTCCTGTGTTGGTTGACCAGTTGCTGTGGCTGACAGTACCTGTCCTGTGTTGGTTGACCAGTTGCTGTGGCTGACAGTGCCTGTCCTGTGTTGGCTGACCAGTTGTCTCGCATGTCTAATATGCCTCTCATTTTTGGCCATGCTGATCTGTATTCCCAGCTCTTTCAGTCCGTGCAGCAGTGTAGATTAACTGCTCCTGAAGTCCTCCACTCTGCCTGTCTCTCTGAGCATGTTAACAATATTAACTCGATCCAGTGGTTGTCCATCAGCAATGATGGCAGATCCAGCCAGTCTATCAGCTTTCTCATTTCCCTGGATGCCCATGGGGCCAGGAACACAGATGAAGGTGACTCTGCGATTTGTTGATTCCTGCAGTGTTCAAGCCACTGCCTGCGTACAGAACCTGCCTCGACCTTCCGGATAATGGTGATTGAATCACTTAGTATGCAGATAGGGGTGTAGTCCTGTGACTCCAGCCATACAGTTCTTTCGTTACTGCTATCACCTCCTTTATCATACTGCTTGTGGTCATAGTGAAGGCACCACTGGCTTCCTGGATTGTTCTGCCCGCCAAAAGTGCTGTGAATGCTCATGCACTCCTTTGATGGCATACAACAGACCCATCTGTGTAAATCACAGAATCTGCCTCGTTGGAGTTTTCATTGATGAGGGTGTTGACCACTGCATTCACAGCAAGTGGATTCTGCTCCATGCTTCTCTTGTCAAGCATGACAATGCCAGAGGAGGTGCCCCTGAATGCTGGAGGCACAGGTACCCATTTCTCACCAGGGTTGATGTTGTTGGGTTCACAGACCTGCTTGATGACATCTTCATGACCCATCCATGACTTGCCCCTCTTTAGCCTGTCTCCCTTGTCTTTGAGGAGTGATAACAATTAGTTTAAAGATCTAGTGCATAATTTATGAAGGTAAACTGCAGAATGCCGGCAGCAGACAGAATTACTGTTGTAGCTTGTGATTTTCAGAACAGTTTTCTGTCATAAATTTTGCCATCGATGAAGTATTTAGAGAGAAATGATCCAGAAAATGATCATCTTAGTGAAACACTGAGATAAAGATGACACTTTCTGTATTGGAAGTAATTGTGAATGTAAATGTGGCCAAACGTAGTTGAACAGTGAATGTGTCTTTATCACAGTATACTTTCATCGTTCAGTGTGCAAAAATAATCAGTGTCTTTCACACAGTATGCTCTGTGTTTAGTATGGTAAAATACTCAGTATATTGTGAAAGTGTTATTCACACAGTATGTTCTCAGTGTTAAAGAAAACTCCATAATGTGACTCTCTCATACCTTCCCCTATCTCAGCTCTTGTCCGCTCTACCAAATGTATAGTTTCTCATAATCTTATTTTTGTCCATTCTACCAGATATAGTTTGTCTCATCATATTTTTGTCTGCTCTACCAAATATACAGCTTGTTCCATAGCCTCAATCTTTTCTGCTCTACCAAATGTATAGTTTCTCATAATCTTATTTTTGTCCTTTCTACCAGATATACAGCTTGTCTCATAATCTTATATTTGTCTGCTGTACCAGATATACATTTTATCTCATAATCTTTTTTCTGCTCACTCTGCCAGATATATATTTAGTTTGTCTCATAACTTTATTTTTGTCTGCTCTGCCAAATACACAGTTTGTAGCATATTATTTTCATCTACTTTTCCAGCTATACAGTGTTGTCATAGTCTTATCTTTACCTACTTTTCCAGGTTTACATATTGGCACCATTTCTGAAAATTAGACCATTTGTCAGAAATATGTGACAGTGTAAAGTCATGTTGAAGATATGTGTTAATGTGTGAAAATAATGTTGTAATGAGTAGAGTACCTGAGTTGAGTGAGCATAGAAACGCAGGCAGGTATTGAATGAGAAGTGCCAAAAGCTTATAAAAGTGGCTGATGAAACTGAAGAGAAGGCTGGTGAATGTTAAACATGGCAGGATGAAGAAGAGAGAACTCTTGGAGAAAAAATGTTTTAATGTGTGGAAAGTTATGCTATAATGTGTAGAAAATCATGTTTAATACATGGGAAATCATGTTTTTAAGTGTAGAAAATCATGTTTAATACATGGGAAATCATGTTTTTAAGTGTAGAAAATCATGTTCATAGAGTATAAACTTTTCCAGATTGACAAGAAACGGATGGAGAAGCAGCACATGAAAGAGAGAGTAGAAAATGAGGTTAATATTCACTCAAAACTTCATCATACATCTATTGTAAAGGTCAGTTATATAACTTTTATCTTTCACCTGTATTTTATAACCTGCATCTTTTTTTCAGTTTTTATTAATTTTAGTTTATATTATCTCTTATCTTTGATTTGCTTATTGGTTACTCACTCTCTCTCCCCCTCCTTCTCTCTCTCTCTCTCTCTCCATCCCTCTCTCTCTCTCTCTCTGTTTGTCTGTGTCTGTCTGTCTGTATCACTGTCTGTCTGTCTCACTGTCTGTCTGTCTGTCTGTCTCACTGTCTGTCTGTCTGTCTGTCTCTCTGTCATCTCACATTCTCTGCCTCTCTCTTTATTACTTTTCCGCATCTTACACAGTCTCTGATTTGATCGGCTTAAGCTCTCGAATGCAATCTCTGGTCTGATCAACTTCAGCTGTAATACAATCTCTCATATGATCACTTTCATCTGTCATACAAGCTCTGATCTGATCACCTTTAGTTCTTATACAATCTCTGGTATGATCACCTTCAGCTGCCATCCAGTCTCTGGTATGATCACCTTCACCTGCCATTCAATCTCTGGTGTGATCACCTTCATATCTCAAACAACTTCTGATTTGATCAGTTTCGGCTGTCATACAGTCTCTGATCTGGTCAACTTGCATATAATCTGGTATGATCACTTCATACAATTTCTGACCAGATTACCTTCAGTTGTCATACATCTCAGATCTGATTATTTTCAGCTTGCAAACAAGCTCTAATCTGATCATCTTTAACAGCCTCTAGTCTGATCAGCTAATTAGTTGTGGTCTGGATATCCCTAATACAAGTTCTTTTCTGGTTATCTCTCATACAAGTTCTGGTCTGGTTTTCTCTCATACAAGTCTGGTCTGATTTTATTTCATACAGTTTCATTTCTGGTCATCTCACATACAATTTCTGACCTATTTATCTCTCATAAAAATTGTCTGGTTACCTTTCTTACAACTTGTGGTCTGGTTATCTCATACAAGTTCCTGTCTACTCATCTCTCTTACAGATTCTTGTCTAGTCATCTCTCATAGAAGTTTGTGTTCTCTTACTTTACCGTACGAAAGCCTCATTGTTTCCTATTCATAAGAAAATTGTTCCTAAAACTATACATGGAACTAACTTCATGTAATAAGTATTCATTTATTTGTTGTTGTTATTGTTGTTCAGGTATGCACCAGACATGGCAGGAGACTGTGTATGTTTGTCTAAATACAAAAAAGTTGGTACCTGTTAGAGAGACTGAATCTAAACTATGGAATTTCCGTGTAATGACTTCGTTTCTTTCTGGGTGTCACGATCCCTTGTGTCTGCTGAACAGTTACTAATGACTGTGCTTACAAACACTTTTTTTTTTTTTTTTTGAAGGTGCTTGTTAGCTCAGTTAGTTACTACGCTGTTCTTTTGTGGCTAGACGGCTGCTCATCCTACCAGAGTCTGTGTTCGAATCCCAGGCAGTTCTGTTTTTTCTTTCTCTCACGTCTCACTAAAGTGCTTCGTCTAAGATTTTTTCAAGGTACAATCCTACAAAACTGTGTTCTCTTACTGTACAATATGAAAGCCTCGTTGTTTCCTATTTATAAAAAAAAAAGATCTTTCATACAAGTTCTTGTTTGATCATCTCTCATACAAGTTCTTATCTGATCATCTCTCATACAAGTTCTTATCTGGTTTTATCTCGTACAAGTTCTTGTCTGCAAAATAAAAAAAGGTTTATTAGGAGAAATGATAAGAAGTCCCTACCAGTAAAATGACACTGCCTTGTAAATGTTAGTATTAACAGAGAGTTGTTACTTTCAGGTGTATGACTATTTTCAAGACAATGAGTACGTGTACTTGGTGCTAGAGTTATGCCAGAAGGGAACACTGCATGAACATCTGAAGTCACGTCAAAGATTAACAGAGGATGAAGCCAGGGGGTTCATGCAGCAAATAGTGGAAGGTGTCCTCTACCTGCATGAGCATGGAATTGTGCATCGGGATCTGTCTCTTGCCAATATTTTGTTGACTGCCGACATGAAAGTGGTAGGTGCTGTTCTGTGGGACATGAATGAAGTAACTCATGTAGAGCTCATTATTGTGTGGGAAAATGAATGAAATAACCCATGTACAGTCCATTATTGTTTGAGAATATGAATGAACCCATGTAGAGCCCATTTTTGTCTGATAACATGAATGAAATAACCCATGTAGAGCCCATTTTTGTCTGATAACATGAATGAAATAACCCATGTAGAGCCCATTTTTGTCTGACAACATGAATGAAATAACCCATGTAGAACCCATTATTGTCTGAGGACATGAATGAAATAACTTGAGTCTTTCATTCTAATTAGTATGTCCATTGCAGAGCTTTACTTCCACAATAGCTCTCTTGAAGGCCTCTCGGTTGTGAAAAAAAAGATGCCCTGCTGTTGATGCATCAATTCATAAATCATCAGCAATGTCTTGTTGCCGTTTTCACATTGGTCTTCCCCTCTTTCTTTTTCCCAATAATTACTCTTTCAAGACTGTCTTCTTTAAACTCTTATGACATCTGATATGCCTAAGATACTTAGGTTTTCTCCTTTTAATCTTCTTTACTAACCAATCTTCTTCAATATTAAATTCCTATAGTATGGATATATTTGTTTTCATTTGTATCAGTGATATTTGTAGGAACTCTTCTATAGCATTTACATTCAAAGGCACTTATGTGTTTTTGGGCTGTTTTGTTAAGTGTCCAGGTCTCTCAGGCATATGTATAACTCAAGTAGAACCCATTACAGATGGGGCACAAATGAAATAGCCTATATAGAATCCATTATTATCATACCATCATTATTGCCCTAAAAATTCATGTTTATTTTTTCAACTATGTTAGGGCAAAATGGAGTTGGTTCAGCCGGTGTTTGTTGTTAAGTGATTTTAGGTCAGCTGGTTCACTGTGGAAAGTAAGATTTTAAGGGCATGCATCTTTCCCATCACAACATATGCCTGTGAGACCTGGACACTTAACAAAACAGCTGAGAAACACATAAATGCCTTTGAGTGTAAATGCTACAGAATAGTTCTTCAAATATTGTGGACACAGAAAAGAACAAATATATCCATACTACAAGAACTTAATATTGACAAAGGTTGGCTAGTAAAGAGGATTAAACAGAGAAAACTTAAATGTTTTGGACACATTAAATGCCATGATAGATAATTTAGAGAAGACCATCTTGGAAGGGTACATAATGGGAACAAGAAATAGAGGAAGACCAAGGCAAAGATGGCTGCAAGACATCGCTGATAATCTGCAAATGGATGCATCAGCAGGAGGCCATCTTGCTCACAACCGAGAGGCCTACAGGAGAGCTGTTAGGGAGGCAAAGTTTCACAAGGGATATGCAAATGACTGACTGGCTGGTTCACTGTGGTATTGGAAGCTGGTGAATGTTGAACATGGCAGAATGAAGAAGAAGAGAAGTATAACTCAAGATTGGCTTCAAGAGACTGGATGGTTTAGAAATTTCCGTGTATCTGGAATAACTTGCCTGTAGAATTCTCAGGAGGTGAATGTGAATGTGGAGATATTCATTATCGCTAAGATTTCAGACAAGCTAAGATTTAGATACAGCACTGATGAAGCTAGAAAAGCTGCAGATCTAAGACTTAGATACAGAATAGATGAAGCCAGACACACTGCAGATCTAATGTTAGCCATAGCAGTGACCTTATGAGGTCATTTGTTACTCCTTAGTGTAACATACAGTAGGTTAAGATAACATAGTCAGTTAAGATAACATACAGTTAATTAAGTTGGCTTATAGTGGGGTTTGTTTTTTTCAAAATTAATTTTTAAAAAAGCCTAAAATTGTTCCTCCAGTTGTGACAGCTGCTTCATTGTGTTCTGTAAGGTTACTTATAGTGTGAGTGTAGGGGGAGGTTCGTCACATTGTGAGTGTAGGAGGAGGTTCATCACAGTGTGAGTGTAAGGGGAGGGGTACTAAAGGTTTGTGTTGGAGGGGTCAGATGCAGTGAAAAATTTGTTGTTTGTGAAGGGGAGGTGGGGGGGCAGTAAGGGGAGAGAAATAACATAGATTCTACTGGCTATTCTGGCTCTTTCATAGGTAGGGAGGAATAATACAAATGTTTTTTTTTTTTATTGGGGAGGGGGAGAGAAAGAAATATTGTAGGTAGCTTTTTCCTGCAGCCATTAATTAACAGGATATCACTAGGTTAGAGATATTTTTCTTGCCTAATTTTATACTATGCACAAGAAGATGGCTGAAAACTTTATTGTGTGTGTTTTTTCTTTTGATTTTTGTTTTTTCCACAGAAAATCAGTGATTTTGGGGTGGCCACACAGCTTCAAGTACCTGAGGAGAAGCACACAACCATGTGTGGGACACCAAATTACATGTGTCCGTAAGTTGTTGGTCGTGAGTGTCTGTAAGTTGTTGGTTGTGAGTGTCCATAAGTTGTTGGTCGCGAGTGTCTGTAAGTTGTTGGTCATGAGTGTGTGTAAGTTGTTGGTCGTGAGTGTCTGTAAGTTGTTGGTCGTGAGTGTCCGTAAGTTGTTGGTCGTGAGTGTCCGTAAGTTGTTGGTCGTGAGTGTCCGTAAGTTGTTGGTCGTGAGTGTCCGTAAGTTGTTGGTCGTGAGTGTCCGTAAGTTGTTGGTCATGAGTGTCCGTAAGTTGTTGGTCGTGAGTGTCCTTAAGTTGTTAGTCATGAGTGTCCGTAAGTTGTTGGTCGTGAGTGTCTGTAAGTTGTTGATCATGAGATCAGATACAAACAAAATTTCGTTTCATTCTGTCAGTATTTTATATCTTATGAGCCAGAAAATGACACTGACATATGTTAAGTTCAGTATCTGCCACTCAGAATTTACTCTAGTGTGAATGTTCATATTTGTACAGTTCATACATGATACATTCAGACACATAATGTTAGTTCTTGTCTTTACTTTGTGTGTGGGCAAGTATGGCAAGGATTAATTGAAAGACATGATGATGCAGTAAATTGTAACAAGGGATGTTACTGGTTTAGGTATGAATGAATACAAAACATCTGTCTTTAGATGCTGCTGTAAATTCCCAGTCATCATAATATCTGTTCAATAATTGTAACATGCCATTGTGGTCTCTGTTCAGTGATTGTAACATGCCATTGTGGTCTCTGTTCAGTGATTGTAACATGCCATTGTGGTCTCTGTTCAGTGATTGTAATATGCCATTGTGGTCTCTGTTTAGTGATTCTAACATGCCATTGTGGTCTCTGTTCAGTGATTGTAACATGCCATTGTGGTCTCTGTTCAGTGATTGTAACATGCCATTGTGGTCTCTGTTCAGTGATTGTAATATGCCATTGTGGTATCTGTTCAGTGATTGTAACATGCCATTGTGGTCTCTGTTCAGTGATTGTAACATGCCATTGTGGTCTCTGTTCAGTGATTGTAATATGCCATTGTGGTCTCTGTTCAGTGATTCTAACATGCCATTGTGGTCTCTGTTCAGTGATTGTAATATGCCATTGTGGTCTCTGTTCAGTGATTGTAACATGCCATTGTGGTCTCTGTTCAGTGATTGTAATATGCCATTGTGGTCTCTGTTCAGTGATTCTAACATGCCATTGTGGTCTCTGTTCAGTGATTGTCAGGCATCACTTATTTTAGTAAAACAAACATCAAATATTTCTTAACCAGGAAGTGATTACCAAGAACCCATACATTCATGTTCCTGAAACAGACTAAGAAATAAACAGGAAAATCTAATTGGTCAAATGAGTTTTTTTATGCTTTTTTTTTTTTAAGCAATTTAATATTGTTGGCAGTTTATTTTTATTTCTGTATTTATTTATAGTGAAATTGTGAAGCCTGTAATATTTGAGATGATTGCTTTTATCTGTGGTGTAAGAGTTAAATTCATGACACATTCCCATGTAGACATACACATATGAACAACTGTACTTACACACATAAATGTCCCCAGTTGTTGCTTGTATTTCTCTGTCCACAATCTAACAGTGAAATTGCCTCAAAGCGTGAACATGGCTTGGAGGCTGACTTATGGTCTCTTGGATGTATACTATATACGTTACTGGAAGGAAGACCTCCATTTGATGGAGACAACCCCCACATTCAGGTCAGACAAGGAGGAAGACCCCCATTTGATAGAGATGGTCTCGGCACTGTATTTAACCGCATCATAAATCAGGACTATATCCCGCCCAGAAGCTCCAGTTCTGATGCTTGCGACCTCGTTACAGCCTTGCTGAGAGACAATCCACGGGAGCGTCTTTCTCTGAGGGGTTGGTACTTGTTGTTGTATGTTCTCTGAGGTTCATGTGTAATGGTACAACCTGTGAAGAATGTGCTTCTCTGAGGGGGTTGGTACTTGCTGTTGTATGTTCTCTGAGGTTCATGTGTAATGGTACAACCTGTGAAGAGTGTCCTTCTCTGAGGGGGTTGGTACTTGCTGTTGTATGTTCTCTGAGGTTCATGTGTAATGGTACAACCTGTGAAGAGTGTCCTTCTCTGAGGGGGTTGGTACTTGCTGTTGTATGTTCTCTGAGGTTCATGTGTAATGGTACAACCTGTGAAGAGTGTCCTTCTCTTAGGGGTTGGTACTTGCTGTTGTATGTTCTCGGTTGGGGGGGGGGGTAATGCGTATAGTATAATCTGTGACATGAAAATCAGTTTCATCATGCTAGATATAATTTCCTTTAAATGTTCACTGTATTGTTTCTCCTTTTTCTCGTAATTCCTGCGTGATGATTCCTTTTTCTCCTTCACTCTAGTCGATTTGACTTCTTATTTAGATACTGCTGCTGCATCAGCCTCGCTGCACGAAATTTGTTGATTTGTTGATCTCATCCAGCATCACTGTGGGTCTTCTGACATGATGATATATACAGATACACTGACTTGGAGCAGCAGAAGTGGTTGGGGTTTTGTTGTCTACCGAAATGGAATAGTAGTGGCACAGGATTCTGGAAGTCGAGCAAGCGAATGGAAATTGAGGCTGTGGTGGCAGCAATGGAATGGCTAGTTGTTCATGATGTGGTTAATGGTGTAAATGTGACAGATTCACAGAGTATCCTTTGTAACATTGAGAAGAAATTGCTTTGAAAAGAATGCATTCATCAGTTAAGCCAGTCAACTGTGACAAGCCTAACGTGGCTTTACTGTCCAGAGCATGCGGGAGTACATGTCAGTGATGTGTCAGACTTGCTGGACAGGCTAAAATAAATGGCAGACTGACAATGGACAAGGGGGACATTGCAAAACCTGTACTGGACAGACTACAGGAGAATGAAGAGCAGGAATGGAAGAACAATGTAGATCTGAAGAGATTGCTGGAGCTAGGACAGATTAAGGGTGCTGGCAGGAAATCTGAACTGTGTGGAAGAAAACGCATTGTAAACAACCAACATTTGACAGGAACTATTAGCAAACATACTCTTAAATGGATGCTGCGACAAGTGACAAAGCATATATGGGATTGTCCCAAATGCAGCGAATCTGGAGTCTGAATTTTCAACCTTTATATTGTTTATTCCACTAAATACATACTGTATCCTTTCTACTATATTTCATCATCATTCCAGCATTTACTGTATTATTTCCACTGTATGTTTCCTCATCATTTCCACTAGATACTTACCGTATCATTTCCAGTATGTACTTACTGTATCATTTCTTTTATATGTTTGCTATATCAGTGTTTCACAGTATACTTACTGTATCATTTCTATCATATGTTTACTATATCATCTGCTTACTTATCATAGTATCAGAAATATTGTATCATCATTTCCACAAGATATTACTGTTAAAGCAGGATTCTCGGGTGATTCAATCTTCTGTTCTTCTGTGTGAAGAATGTAAACTGTAGATATAATGCTATTCATTTCTGTGTATATTCCCACTACTGTCCACGGGAATAATGTTCTTGCTTGCATTACTATTTCTATGTTGTTTTGTGTCTGTTTTGTTAGTCACTTCACAGACTTACTTGCTCCCAGGTTCATTCTCTCTCAGTGGAAATAGTAATACAGAAGCAGCAACTTTACAGTTGAAATGACTTTAATGATGCACGGGGTAATGATGAGTCGATGAGCGATATGACGAGAACGACAAAAGGCATCAACAAAATCCATGGACACAAGACCGGACATCTCCACGATACAATATATGTTCCTGGCAGACTACTGTCGCCATCAGAACAACTTAATGCACTTTATTCTACATCTATTTCACTAAACATTTCTAACAGCCTAATCTTCGTCTATCTCCGACAATACACAAAACACAACTGTCCCTCAGTCATATGATTTCTCTCTCACCTGACCTTTTTCCTATCATTCCCCATCCGTGACCTTCATGCACCTGGAGACAGAACAGATGGACTCTACTTACAAACAGCTGATTACTTTAGAAGATAACTCATTTTATACCAATATTCCAATTCTCAGATGAGTTATCTATCTTACATCCAACATTCAATATACTGCTATACTGTGACATAACTCCCATTTTATACTAATGTTAAATATATCGACATTGACATTTTGATACTGAACTGATAAAATTTTCTCATTGTTTGTCCCTAGAAATACTAGACCATCCTTTCATGACAAGGAAACAGGATCCTGTAAGGCTGACACAAAGGGTATGTTTATGTTTAGTGTTGGGGAAACAGGAATCTGTGAGGCTGACACAAAGGGTATGTTTATGTTTAGTGGAGGGTAAATAGTAATCTGTAAGGCTGACACAAAGGGTATGTTTATGTTTAGTGTTTGGAAATGAATCTGTGAGGCTGACACAAAAGGTATGTATATGTTCAGTGTTGGGCTACAAGAGCTGAATGACTGACCATGAAAATAGGAGGACAAGTTCCTGCAAGTTTCATGGTGACTGACAGGACATTGTATCCTTATCATAACCCATCTCCTAATTGTTATACATATTAATTTGCGTGGATAACTCATTGTTCAGCCTAGCTTAGCATACCAAGACTAAAACATTGGAATCATAGAGTGTCTGTTTGCAGATGCTGCAACCTTTTGTGGCTCATGGTCAGTGAATACACAGCCATGTCAGGACATGTGACACATTCTCGCTAATAATAAGTGTCCAGAGCATTGTGATTCCCGAAACAGCTTCAGCCACTTCGACCAACACAATTTTGATCAAAACAGCATTGACTGATACAATTTTTGACGGAAATAACATTCACTATTATAGCTTTGACCAAAACAACATTGACTGTTTTATCTTTGACCAGTACAACTTTGACTGTTACAGCTTTGACTGTTACAGCTTTGACCAGTACAACTTTGACTGTTACAGCTTTGGTCAATACAATTTTGACTGTTACAGCTTTGGTCAATACAATTTTGACTGTTACAGCTTTGGTCAATACAACTTTGACTGTTACAGCTTTGACCAATACAGCTTTGACTGTTAATCTTATCTTTGATGAATACAACTTTGACTGCTACAGCTTTGACCAATACAAGTTTGACCAGTACAATATTGACCAATCATCTTTGACTGATGCAGCATTGACCAGTACAACACTGACTGTTTTAGTTTTGACCAATACAACTTTGACTGTTACAGCTTTGACTGTTATTAATCTTTGATGAATGCAACTTTGACTGCTACAGTTTTTTCCAATACAACTTTGACCAGTACAATATTGACCAATCATCTTTGACTGATGCGGCATTGACCAATACAATTTTGACTGTTACAGCTTTGACCAGTACAGCTTTGACTGCTAATCTTTGACCAGTACAACTTTGACTGTTATAGCTTTGACCAGTACAACTTTGACTGTTATAGCTTTGACCAGTACAGCTTTGACTGTTAATCTTTGAACAGTACAACTTTGACTGTTATAGCTTTGACCAGTACAACTTTGACTGTTAATCTTTGACCAATACAACTTTGACTGTTATAGCTTTGACCAGTACAACTTTGACTGTTATAGCTTTGACCAATACAACTTTGACTGTTATAGCTTTGACCAGTACAGCTTTGACTGTTAATCTTTGACCAATACAACTTTGACTGTTATAACTTTGACCAATACAACTTTGACTGTTATAGCTTTGACCAATACAGCTTTGGCTGTTAATCTTTGACCAGTACAACTTTGACTGCTACAGTTTTGACCAATACAAGTTTGACTAGTACAATATTGACCGATCATCTTTGACTGATGCAGCATTGACCAATACAACTTTAAACAGAAATCTCTCTGAATCAGTGGAAAAGTTGAATTACCTCAGATCTGCACTTACTGCTAATTTTTTTCTACATGAAAAAATCAACACAGCTGCTACAGTAAGACAGCTGCTACAGTAAGACAGCTGCTGCATTTGGGCAAACTGTCAAAAGGGGCATGAAACAACCGAAAGTTAACTCTAAAGACAGTGGTTCTGGTTTATCAGGCCTGGGCACTTGCATCATCTTCTTACATCCTACATCCTTTCAGTGCCGTTAAACATCACATAGGGCTCACATGGTAGTTTGCCAAATCTTTCTGTTTTCAGCGAGTTTTTCAACCTCATCAAGGGATTTTATACCTACTAAATTGGCCTCTCTTAACGATGTCCTCTTTAGAGTTTTGGTGGTTGACCTCTTTTTCTTTGGCCTGTTGTGTTCCACCTAATAGCTTGTTTTGGGATTCTCTGATTGTTTCTTCTCATTAAGTGACCAATACATGTTCATCTCCTTTTTCTGATCATCAGTGAGGCAGGTTGTTGTTCACTCATCTGCCTTATCTCTGCACTTGTCTTGAATTCGTTTCACTTATATACAGTATTTTCGTTAGACATTTGTTTTCAAAAGAGTCTGATTTATTTTCTATTTCTTTGGTTTTTTTCCCAGCTTTCGCATGCATAAATAAGTGTGGATATTACATTTAAATTGAATAATCTTAGCTTTGTTTTCGTGCTTATAACTTTTGATTGTACTTAGCACTTTTTTATATGGATCTGAAACATGGACATCACAGTTAAGAGATGAAAGAATAAAACTTAAAATTTCCATCTTTCCTGCCTTTTCAAAATAATGAAAATCAAGTGGCAGAACTCTTTGGTAGCATGCTAGGTTTATATCTGTGATGATTCAACAGAAGAAAGTTAAAATAACCAAGACATGCAACAAGAATGGTTGACAGCTTATTCGCAAGTGAACAGCGTATATTAAACTTCTAGAGAAAGGAAAGCTATGAGAAAGTCAAGAACTGACATCTTCATCTCAGAGTTTCCCATCAGCAGTGAAGACTGGAATAAATGGCTGAAGATTGTCCTAGAACAAAGGCAGAAACACAGCAATAAGATTTTACAACACAAATATGACTAGTTGTTTTGGTGGCAGTGAGTGTAAGGATCTAGTTAGCCTGCAGCTATTGTTGTTTAGCAACCTATAATAGTGACAGTTGTATACCTCAACATACAAGCTGAGAGTGAAATTATATGGTGAGTGGTTGCTGGATTGTATGTACATATTATATGGTGTTCTCTAATAATAGCTAGATAAAGTGAATGCATATGTTATATGGTGTTCTCTGATAATAACTAGAGTGTATGAATATGTTATATAGTGTTCTCTTATAATAGCTAAAGTGTATGTATATGTTATACAGCTGATAAAAGCTAGCTAAAGTTTATGCACATGTTATATCATGTTTTTACTATGGTCTAACCGACTACATTTCAGAACAGGAAAATATAACTAAAACATTTTAAAAATTCATCACACAGGACATTATTCGTTAGATAGGGCATTTTGGTTTGTTTAACATTCATCAGATAGGACATTATAGTTTGGTCTACATTCATTAGACATGACATTTTAGTTCACCCTTCGTCGGATAGGACATTGTAGTTTTGTCCACATTGAATTTGTTTACATTCGTTGAACTTTTCAGAAATAATTCAGGCAGTTAATTTTGAATTGATGTTTTTTGTTCCGTTTTTTTTTTAAATCTGTCAGATGAGAGAGATGTCTGTAGACAGTGGTCGTGGCACCATCACTACCACAAAATATAGCAGCAGTAGCAGCATGTCAGCATTCAGCAGCAGGAATCATCCTGTGACTGCACTTCCACTGCGACAAGAACACCTCCCTGTTAGAAGTAATACTCCACAAGATTTGAAGTTTATAAGCAACAATGGGAAACAGAAGTTATTAGTTTCAGAATCTGATGAGTACAGAATATGTGATCTTGGAGTATGCAGCAGGGAAGGTCCTGAACTTATGTACACATGCCAGCATAGTGTATGCAGCAGTGTTTGTAGTCGTGGTAATAGTGATAGCAACAGAGACAAGAACACCACAAACAGCAGCCACAGACACATGAACAGTACAGAGAGCAACTCTCGGGGGCAGTCTCCATGCTTGTTCCAGCCAGACACAGCAAAAGCACATCTCTCACAGTGTAGTCGTACAAGTTTTGACACTGGTCAGATTCAAGCCAGTAAGATGCTGGCAGGTTTTGGCACAAACATTCATCTTAGTCAGTCACAAGACGTGTCTCAGCTTACATCCACAAAGCCAGCATGTCATCTGACTCAGGCGGGAGTGTCTGGGACACAGAACTTTCAGGCCCAGAATAAAGTGAGGAAAGTTCCCAATAGTTTACAGTCAACAGATGAAACACAGGAGGGATGGACTAATCAGGTAATGTCCTACTCTTCTTTTTATCATTTTATATTTTTTGTTGAGGCCTTCTTTTGTGTGCGTATGTGTGTGTGTTTTTCCTTCCTTCTCCATCATTTCTCATCACGGTCAGAATTGTGATACATGGGTTAGAGTTCATGCTTTCAGGTGATATTACATGCTAATGTATTACACTTCAAAGCTTACCCTCATAAGTAGTATACCCCCATAAGTAGTATAGCAACAGTATTATCAAGTCACAGTAAAGGAGTATGGTAACAATATTTGCAGTATAGTAACAGTACAAGTAATAAAGTAGTGCAATAACAATATTTACTATATAGTAACACAAGTAATTAAGTAGTGCAATAATATTTACTATATAGTAACAATACATGTAATAAAGTAGTGCAGTAACAGTATTTACTATATAGTAACAGCACAAGTAATAAAGTAGTGCAGTAACAGTGCAGTCGAACCCACTTAATATCACACTGCTTTACGTCACAACCCGAATATTGTCACAGAAACTGATATCCCTGGTCAACTCCCTTGAGTAAATAATGGGCTTTACTCCAGTTACTGTCGCCCCGTTTATTGGCACAAATCGGTTAAGAGTATTTTTGCACCCAGAAGAGTTAAAGACTCCACTTTGTATCACAAACTGGGCAAGTCCAAGGTATAAACATCTCAGAAAGCCTTATCACCTTTGCGACTCATCAAAGAAGGGGCTGG
Organism: Achatina immaculata; assembly: GCA_009760885.1. Taxonomy (NCBI): domain Eukaryota; kingdom Metazoa; phylum Mollusca; class Gastropoda; order Stylommatophora; family Achatinidae; genus Lissachatina; species Lissachatina immaculata. The sequence goes on from CM019698.1 coordinate 2,565,140, forward strand.
CCGTTTGATCACCAAGTACGTACAGCACTGACCTTTTGAACATGTGAGCATCAAAACTCAAGTGGGGTGAATGAAAGTCCTTTTGTGATTAAAATCTGGCTCCTTTCAGTCATTGTCTTCTTTATCAAGACGACTGTTAAGCTCAAAATCTGAGCTTAAAATAGGTCACGAAATCGGTACTTCGAGAACGCAAAGAGCCTGCCCATCACTTACAAGGCCAACCAACGTGCTTGGATGACAAGTGAACTGTCTGAGAACTGGGTCATTTCTTGCGACAACAAAATGAACAGAAAAGTTTTGTTTGTTGATAACTGTCCGGCGCACACTGACGTCACCAATCTGTTGGCTACAAAGCTTATTTTCCTGCTGCTTAACACAACCAGTATGTTTCAGCCGTGCGACCAAGGTATCATTTACACCTTCAGGCAACAGTACAGAAAGTGGATAGTGCATCATGGAACAAAAGCATGTCACTGAGATCGACACCAAGATAGCAATTAATTTTTATGCATGTGGCATGGAATAGTGTCAGTCAATCAATGCTTGTGAACTGCTTTTGTAAATCACAGTTTACTTTCTTGCCCGAGCCAGTGATCAATACAAATGCCGGTGACATTTGTGACATTCCCCTGACGATAACAGGTGGAAGTGGGCAGCAATTTCTAATGGAAGTGTCATGATCAGTTTGCTTCAGCTGATGACAGCTTGCTATCAACGGAAATGTTTTCAGTTGAAGAGATCGTCCCTAGTTGCAGCAAAAGCAAGGTAGACAGCGACGCTGAGGATAGTGCTGATGATGTCAGTGAGTCTTATCACAGACCAGTTGCCCACCAAAACTGTTTCTTACGCTCAGTCTGTAAGCGTGTTCAAGACTGTGCACTCATTCATTTACAGTATGCCTGACATGACGCAGGACGTTTTTGGCGCTGTATTGTATTTAAATGACTTTATCATGTTTAAATGACTTTTTTTGTTAATAGACCAGTTATCACTACACAATGCAAAATCATGCATTTTTTTTTTAATACTACTGGTGAAAAGTCAGGTGCTGCTTAATTATAGTGTTTTCTGTATTGTAAGACTAAGACCTACTTTACTGTATTCTGTGATTAATATATTTTTGTGGCTAATATATTTTGTGAGTAGTACATATTGTGTCCGATGATGATAGCTTTGACTGTTTGTTATGTGTTTAATGTAGCAATGTGGGACGGACAGGCACACGCACACATGATGGCCCAGTTAAATCCCTTGTAATGGGCCCCGCTTTATGTCAGCGCCACTTATTGTCATCATATTTTGATGGTCCTGACAATGTGACATTAAACGAGTTTGACTGTATTTACTGTATAGTAGCAACACAAGTAATAAAGTAGTGCAATATCAGTATTTACTATATAGTAACAATACATGCAATAAATTAGTGCAATAACAATATTTATTGTATAGTAACAATACATGTAATAAAGTAGTGCAATAACATTTATAAATTGTAATAAAGTGGTATTTTATATTTCTAAATTATTATCATACTTGTCTTGTTGAGTCCAGTTTTTGAGCCCCAGATTAGCAGAGAGAGAGGTGAAGTTGACAGAACACCAAGTCCAGAAGAATGTAACGGGAAATGGACAAGTTTTACCAGAGAGCAGCAACATCTCAGTAGCCCCATTCAACACACAGAGATTAATGCCTTTCAGGCAATATACTCCACATCTTGTGGTAAGACGAGTTTTAAATTTTTATTATTTTCCTTGTGTCTGTGTGTGTCTTTTTTTATTTCAAGAACATAAGCACACAAGTTAAGGTGTTTTAGTTATCAGATATTTTGTGTATGAAATCTCTTAGTTATCAGATATTTTGTGTATGAAATGTCTTAGTTATCAGACATTTTGTGTATGAAATGTTTTAGTTATCAGATATTTTGTATTTGAAATGTTGTAGTTATCAGATAGTTTGTGTATGAAGTATTTTAGTTATCAGATATTTTGTATTTAAAATGTAAGCTTCCATTTAAACATTCTTTGCACTCCGCCATGCGCACTTCAGGACACAGCCTCTTACAAGTCACAACCAAGTGTTCCATTTACTTTATTTTATTTTATTCTATTTTCTTTCCATTTCTACTTTTTACATAACATTCATATGAATTATTTTATCTTCTTTCTCTGTTCCTTCGTCCTGTATGTTTTTGTATGATTAATGTGCAAACTGAACCGTCACAACTGTGTGCTTGTTAAGTAATACAGCTGTTCCTACTTTTTCCTAGTTTATAGATTGTGTTGCATGAAATTTGTAATACAAGGGTCATACCGAGAGTTGTGAGCAAAGATTTTTTTAAAAGACAGAATTTATAGATAGAGTAAATATAAATGTATCACCTTAAAATGCATCCTTTTCTTCACTTTTCAACATAACTTCCATTTCTCTGCACATATTTTACCCCATCGCTCTGCAAGTTTGAAAATACCCTCCAGGTAGAATTCTGTTCCAGCTGACCGAAAGCACAGACGCACTGCTTGCTGGACGTTCTCTCCTGTGTCATAATGATGGCCCCGCATTTGTTCTTTCACAAAACCAAAAAGATGGTAATCACTGGGTGCCAGTTTGGGGCTATAGGCAGGATATGGAAGAATTTCCAAACCTATTTTCTGAATTTCTTCAGTTGTCTGGCGACCAGAGTTTTTCTCACAGCTTTGTGATCTTCAGTCAACAAACGTGGGACCCAGCGGGCACAAACTTTTCTATAGCCTGGGGTTTCAATTATTTCCTGTACTGCATTGTGTCCTGTTCCAAGATTTACAGCCATTTCAGATATTGTGACACGTCTGTCTTGTTTAATGATGTAGTCAACCCTTTCCACGTTCAGTTCAGTGGAGGCAGTTCGAGGGTGACCGCTGCGAGGCATATCTTGGATGCTCGTATTTCCATCTTTGAAATGTTTCACCCACCTCCTAACACTGCTAGCACCCATACACACATCTGCATAAGCAAGTTGAAGTCTTTGGTGAATTTCAGCAGCGGGGATTTCCTCTTTAACGAGGAACTCAATAACAGCACATTGACAAAGTGAAACTTCACCACCCGTCATTTTGTTTATGCTCAGCGTGTTCACGTGACACATGATGGTGACATTATGTGACCTCTACATGAAATGCAAAGGATGCAGGTTAAGGTGATACATTTATATTTTCTCAGTCTATAAATTCTGATTTTTAAAAAATTTTTTGCTCACAAAATTTGGTCTGACCCTTGTATGATTAGATATTATGTTGGATGAGATGCTGTAATTTGGTTAGATATTGTTTAGATGAGATGTAATATGATCGGATATTGTGTTGAATGCGATATAATTATTTGGATGTGATTTTGTAGTAGTGGTCAGCCATTTAATCCAAGAAAATCAGCAGCATTAATTCTCTGTCAGTGTACTTTGCAAACCACATAAAAATACATAAAATACTATCAATGATAAAACCCTTATGATGGTAAAAACAATTCATTTAATAAAAACAGAAGGAAAATGTCATTAGCATTAAGAAAGTCCATTTCATCTACAGGATCATTGATGACAGTGTCTGTAGATGAAGGAATGGAGATATCATCTGGTGTAGTTTCTGTGAGATAGTATAACTATACCAGATGTTAACTACTTTAATTAAATAGACCTAGAACAGCAGTCACAGGCACACAGCCACCTTCATTGAACCACATGAAGAGCCGAGAGATAAATTATCTGCCCATCATTCAGTATACTTAGTGAAGGCCCTACCATGACCTTCTTGTATTACATTACATGTATGTGATAGGTGTACAGCATTTCACTTCAGACTGTAACATTTATACAGGACAGTTATAAATGTATGTAACATAAGATGATAATAAAACAGTAAATGAAATTTCAGTCATCTTCCCAGAGTGATGAAGTGGTCACTGAAGTTGTTATCAGGAAGTTTGTAAGGTGAACATTTACTCCAACCACAACTACATAACAGTCAGTGTGACTTTATGGTACCATGATTTCTCTCATAACATGGGGGTTAACCGTGGAGAAGATGTATGCTTACTTAGCCAGAATTGAGTTCACTGTGGAGTGATGTATGCCCACTTGTCCGAAATAAAAACAAATGTGTCGATATAGATTTGGTCACATAGAGTAAACAGCCTGTTTAAAGTAAGATTCAACACTAACTGATGGTGTTTGCTTGATGTTTATAGGTTAAGATAATGAAAGACTGTCTAACTCAGGCTATTTTGCTTGGTGTTTCTAGATTAATATCTTGAAAGATGGCAAAGTGTCAATGGAGACTATCAGAAGGAAACAAGAAACAGACAGAGTGATAGAGGTGATGCTGATCTCTGCTGATGGGAAACAGGTATAGTACAGCAAATTCTTCTCATACACAAACTTAAAAAATTGTTCATTTGTTAAAATATATACTGACTTTCTTTAGCAACCTTTTCTTTTCGGTCTTTGGTTTTGTTGACAAAGTTTATGAGATGTGTTGTGAGAGTCTGGCCTGCATTCTGACTTACAGCACATCTGCCTTCAGATCTTTTCATATGACTACATCTTTTCATGTGGCTACATCTTTTCATGTGGCTACATCTTTTCATGTGGCTACATCTTTTCATGTGGCTACATCTTTTCATATGACTACATCTTTTCATATGACTACATCTTTTCATGTGACTACATCTTTTCATGTGGCTACATCTTTTCATATGACTACATCTTTTCATGTGACTACATCTTTTCATATGACTACATCTTTTCATATGACTACATCTTTTCATGTGACTACATCTTTTCATGTGGCTACATCTTTTCATGTGGCTACATCTTTTCATATGACTACATCTTTTCATGTGGCTACATCTTTTCATATGACTACATCTTTTCATGTGGCTACATCTTTTCATGTGGCTACATCTTTTCATGTGGCTACATCTTTTCATATGACTACATCTTTTCATGTGACTACATCTTTTCATGTGACTACATCTTTTCATGTGACTACATCTTTTCATATGACTACATCTTTTCATATGACTACATCTTTTCATATGACTACATCTTTTCATATGACTATATCTTTTCATGTGGCTACATCTTTTCATGTGGCTACATCTTTTCATATGACTACATCTTTTCATGTGACTACATCTTTTCATGTGACTACATCTTTTCATATGACTACATCTTTTCATATGACTACATCTTTTCATGTGGCTACGTGTTGGCCCAAAGCTCCTTTTTGATAGATTTTTTCTTGTGGCTGCATGTAGGTCTTTAGCATTTTAGCCTATAAATCTTTCCATGTAGCTACGTCTTGGCCTATAGCACTTCTACCCGTTGTAGATCTTTTCAAGTTGCTACATCTTGATGTATATCTATTCTGTCTGTAAATCTTTTCATGTGGCCACAAACTGCCATTTATAGATCTTGTCAGTATCAGACATGTTGAAAGATTTATCACCCCACTCTTGTTTTTGCCGCAGATCCAAGTGTATCGTCCTGCTGGATCTAAAGGTATCCCACTAGCTGATAGTCCACCATCACCACCTGTAGACTGCAAGACATTTGAGTATCCAAGCATACCTCAGAAATATATCAAGAGGTACCACTTGGCAGTCAGGTAAATTCAACTTGTTTGTACTAGATTGTTTGGAAGCATGACTTGGAAATGTTTAATTACAAAGAGACATAAAAACAATTTCAAAAGTATGTCCAATCAGCATATGGGGCCAAAATGATTTTAAAAAAAAGGAGAAATTGGTGTTGAGAATGAAAGAGAGAAATAAAAATAATAGGAGTTGCTGACACCAAAGTAAGAGGAAAAGACTAAACATATGCATCAAAATGACATACTCCTATACTGTGGAGTAAGTGAATGAATGAGTGATCTTTATCTTTAAAGAGTGAAGAATTGGGCCTGCAGGCCTGTCTTACATTCTGCCCTTCACCACTCCATCCTTCATTCTTCCCACACACTCGAGTTAATACAAGTATACAAATTACATGAGGAAAAAACATCAGAAGAGTGCAAAATTAAACTATTACATTCACAGTGTAAGAGAAGAAGTAATTAACCTAACAAAATAGCATGCACACACACAGAGGTATATACATAAAGAAAAATACATTTTCAGTACAGTTCTTGTAACATATATTCTTTAACATTCATTAAAATAATTTCTAACAAAATCTAACAAGTGGGCAAGAAAGAGCAAAGCAGGGTGTCGGAATGATCACAAAACCTGCTACTGCTGATAAAATCCTGGAAACAAAATACATACCAGAAAGAATAACTGTCAAAATACAGGGAGAAGAAGAGTTGTTTGACTACCTCCATGACACACTCAACAATATTAGCAAAGAGAAAAATATCAGGATTATGACTGACTTGCAAGACCGGAAACGAGTAGAACAGAAATAACGGACCACGTGAAGTCTTCAGTGACCCACAATGCTTTAGAAACAAATAAATGATAACAGGCTCACAGAACTACACAGCCAGCATGACCTTTTCATCACAGATACATTCTTTGAAGTCCCAAATATGCAGGTCAGACTATTTCATCTATATCAGGTCCTAAATATACACTTGGTAGAAGTGGAATAGTCTGACCTGCAGAAGCCAAACTGATTTCATACTTGCAAGGAACAGTAAGAAAAGGTTAGTCATAAATACAGTACCCAACCTGTAATCAGAGACTAGCGTCCCCGCACTCCTGTCATTCCTGTGTGTGCTCCACTTTCCAACACTAACTGAAGCGTGTGCTTTCTGTGTTGCCAGCCACACACTGGTTGTGGGTAACATGTGCTTTCTGTGTTGCCAGCCACACACTAGTTGTGGGTAACATGTGCTTTCTGTGTTGCCAGCCAAATACTGGTTGTGGGTAACATATGCTTTCTCTGGTGCCAGCCACACACTGGTTGTGGGTAATGTGTGCTTTCTCTGGTGCCAGCCACCCACTGGTTGTGGGTAATGTGTGCTTTCTGTGTTGCCAGCCAAACACTGGTTGTGGGTAACATGTGCTTTCTCTGGTGCCAGCCACACACTGGTTGTGGGTAATGTGTGCTAAACCACTTCATTCAAAAAAACTTTCACTTCCCTTCACCTCCCCACAACTTGATCATCTTCCTGATGTGATTGTTGTCATTGAACCGGATGTCATCCTCCATACGCACCCTGTCCAAGGTGGCTATTCTCCTCTTTGTCCATTCTTTGGGTTCCCTGAATTGATGCCATGCCTGCCAGCTTGTCTGCTGTCTCATTGCCTTTGACTCCCACATGGTCCAGGCAGTATATCCACGTCAAACTGGATAACTGAGAGCCCTCTTGAACTGGACCCACTCCCTGCAGAAGAAATGTCTTTCACTTTTTTGTAACATGCTTTGGGAGTCTGTTACAGTGACCCCATGCGAGTTGTCCTGCTCCACCAGCCAAAAAAATTGCTTCTTATTCTGCCTGCACCTCCATGCTCATACTCAAAGTGCTGGTTGCATGGGTTCCTGGTTTGGCATTACAGTAGACAACATCTACCACTTGTTAGACCTCATGCCACTGATCCATCTGTGGAGGTCACAGGGTCATGTGTTTTGGAGTGGTGCTAAATCTTTTCCTGCACCTGGGATTCTTTTTTACCGTGACCCCAGTCTCAGTATTCACAGCCAAGCTGGATCACGACCTTCATTAGATTGTGCATATTTGGTGCTTTAGTCCTTTTCTAGGGCATCTGCTTTGGGTCAGAGACTTCTGACAGTGTCTGCCTCTGCCATCAGTGATCTCCCTCTCTTGATGTGCTTGACCTTGCTGACTTCAGCTCTGGTAGAAGGGGGTGGTTTGCTGTGCCAGCAGTCCTGAGGTATGTCTTCACTTGCACATACTTGTGCCTTTCTTTCATGCTTGACATATCCAGCAAGTAGCACATAGCTATGATCAGAGTGTCCCTGTGCACTCAGTATTGCTATCACAGCCTCGTTTTGGATTCTTTCAAGCCTGGTTATCTGAATTATAGATAAAATCAGAAGGCCAAGTCCGTACTCAGTCACCAACATCACTAACACCCACATCAGCAGGAAAAATGGCCATTATGGCAGTTCAGCGCCTGCCATGGCCTTAACTACACTGAGCCCTTTGTTTTCTAAATAACCATGTCCATGTGGTGTTGAAAGATAAGTGTCCTGTGGAACATGATCCCAAGGTATTTCAGAAATTGTTCCCTCTCGATATACTTGCCGTTGCATTGCACTGCCAGAAGGGAGATCTTTGCAGACTGTCTAATGAGCACCTCAGGATTTTGGCCTTGTTGGGGTTTATCACTGTGTTGTCCTCACACCAACCCGTCATATGGTAAATATTTTCCTGAATGTGGGTAAATATCCTCTGTCTGCAGTTTCCAAGTACATATGTCAGAATGTCCCCCGTGTGGTACCCGGGATCTGCAAAGAATAGGACCACTGTACCCTACCATGCATGATCGTAAAAGGCGACTAAGGAGGGTTCAGCATAGGGCCAGCAACCCTATCTGGTAAAAAACTATCAGACTGCTACAGAAACAGAAGCAAGGGAAAAAGCAAATGCAGGTGGAAGGAGAAATGCGTATCAGGAAACTGAGCCCATGAAGGTTGTGGATGAAAGCCAGCCACTGGAAGTCCCCAGCCCGACTGCAGACCTCCTGGAACCTAAACAAAAGATGCAAATAGGCAGCTGGAATGTAAGAACACTAAACCAGACTGGAAAACTAGCACAAACCATCAAGGAAATGCACAGATACAAACTAGACATACTAGGAATACAAGAAGCAAGATGGACAGGACAAGGCAGAAGGAAATTAACAACACAGCACACAAAAGATATAATAATATGGTCAGGTAAAGAAGATCTTCATGAAGGAGGAGTAGCATTGATTATAACAAAAGAAGCATCAAGAGCATTGCTGAAATGGACCCCAATAAATGAGAGATTATTATATGCACGGTTCAACTCAAGATTCACGAAACTGTCTATTATAGTTTGTTATGCACCAACAGAAGCAGCTGAAGAGGAATTAAAAGAAGATTTTTACAACAGCCTCCAAGCCACAGTAGAAACAATACCCAAGCATGATATGCTACTCATCTTGGGCGACTTCAATGCAAAAGTAGGTGAAGGAAATGAAGATAGAAGAAGAATCATGGGAAGAGAAGGAATCGGAGAAATAAATGAAAATGGAGAAAGACTGTGCAGTTTCTGTGAAGAAAACATGATGACCATCGGAGGGACAATTTTCCAACACAAAAACATCCATAAGGTGACTTGGAGGTCACCAGATAAAACCACAGAAAACCAAATAGATCACATACTAATAAACAACAAGTGGAAACGGTCACTACAAGATGTGCGAGCAAGGAAAGGAGCAGATATAGGAAGTGATCACAACCTTCTGGTAGCAAAAATAAAACTAAAATTAAGGAAAGCCAGAATCGGAGAACACAGAAAGATACATTTTGATACAAGAAAACTGATAGACCAGCAAACAAGAAATGAATTCTCAATAATACTTAAGAACCGCTTCAGTGTCCTACAAGACGAAGCAGAAATGTCCATATTAGAGTTCAATAAAACACTACAGGAAACAGCAAAAGAGGTGCTGGGATATCGGAAAAGGAGAAAAGAGGAATGGATAAGTGAGACCACATGGGAAAAGATAGAGCAAAGAAAAGAAATCAAGAAAAAATTACTGAACACCAAATCACAACGGCTTAAAGAACGAGTTTTAAGTAATTATGCACAAAAAGACAAAGAAGTGAAGGAATCATGCCGTCAAGATAAACGTCAATATTATGACAACTTAGCAGAAACAGCAGAGAAAGCAGCATATACAAATGACATGAAAACCATATATAAAATCACAAAGCAGATGACAGGTAACTTCAATACAAGATGTGAAAGTGCAGTAAGAACACAAAATGGACAACTGGTCAGTGGAGAAAGAGAAAAAATTGAAAGATGGAGGGAACACTTTAACACCCTACTAAACAGAACACAAGCAGCACAAGCAATAGATATACCTGAAGCAAAAGTGGAACTAAACATCAATACAGGACCAATAACAATAAATGAAGTAAAAGAGGCGATAAAGATGCTAAAATCAGACAGGGCACCAGGTGAAGATGAAGTGACTTCTGAGATGTTGAAAGCAGAAGAAACAGAAACACCAAAACAACTTTGCCGGATATTACAACAAATTTGGGATTTAGAAAAAGCCCCAGAGGAGTGGAAAACTGGTCTTATAGTAAAACTACCAAAGAAGGGTGACCTCAGAGATTGCGGGAACTGGAGAGGCATTACCCTACTGCCACTCACTAGTAAAGTATTTTGCAGAATAATCATCAACAGAATTGTACCAACACTTGAGGAAAAACTTCGGAAAGAGCAGGCAGGATTTAGGAAAGGAAGATCATGCATAGACCTATATTTGTACTTAGACAAATATTAGAACAGGCAAATGAGTGGCATAGTACAACATATGCATTATTCATAGATTTTGAGAAAGCCTTTGACAGTGTCAACAGAGATGCACTGTGGAAAATCCTAAGATGGCATGGCCTCCCCCATAAAATAGTTAATGTAATCAAAGCCCTATACGAGGGTTTTCAGTGCAAAGTTATCTGTGGAGAACATACCTCCAGCAGCTTTAGGGTACAAACAGGAGTGAAACAGGGATGTGTACTATCACCAACATTATTTATCTTGGCAGTAGACTGGTTAATGAAGGAGGCAACATCAGACAAACGCAGAGGATTACAATGGACCCTTGACACAGTGCTGGAGGACCTTGACTTTGCGGACGACATTTGTCTATTATCAAGCAGTCACAAAGATATGCAAGATAAAATAAACAAGTTAACCCAGAATGCAAACAACATAGGACTAAAGATCAACGTAGGAAAGACAAAGTTAATGAAGCAAAATGTGAACAACAGAAATGTACTCAGAGTAGATAACAAGTTAGTGGAGGAGGTCAACGAATTTGTATACCTTGGCAGCAGAGTAGTAGAAAATGGAGACAGCACAGAGGACATCAACAGCAGACTTACTAGAGCTAACCAGGCTTTTGCAATGCTACAGAATATATGGAAATCAAATAAACTAATCATAAATATGAAAATCAGGATATTTAAGAGTAATGTTCTAAGTGTACTACTCTATGGAAGTGAATGCTGGAAAATCACCAAAACCATAGAAAACAAGTTGAATTCTTTCCAGACTAAATGTTTACGTAGAATTAAAAAAATATTTTGGCCAAACACCATAAGAAATAATATCTTGTTGGCAGAAACGCAGATGAAGCCACTGACAACAGTTATTGAGGAAAGACGCTGGCGATGGTTGGGACATGTGCTCCGAATGACTGACAACTCACTACCAAAAATAGCACTAAGATGGACACCACAGGGGAGCAGAAGTAAGGGTAGACCAAAAGAGACATGGAGAAGAACAACAGAAAGGATGTTGAGCAATAGAGGGCTCACCTGGGCAAGAGCAGAAAAAAAGGCGAAAGACAGGCATTTGTGGAAAACCCTTGCGGAAGCCCCATGTGCCCTGGGCACTTAAGGTTCAGAGAGAGAGAGAGATGTCAGAATGTCATCTGCATGTGAGTATTTGGTCAGGGCCACTCTGGTTGTGGAAGTGGCCAGTTTGGTTTTTGGAGTGGTTGACCTAAATATCAAACTATATACGTTTGTGCCTTGTAGATTGTGCGTGGTAAAAAGTTAATTGGGTTCAGAGCTCCGTGAGGGGAAGCTTGTTACCATCTGTCTGGATTTGTTTTGTGATATTCTTCTGTGAGTGGATAGTAGGGAAGTAGTTAACTAAGTGTAGTTTGTGCTGTGAGATGTAGCTTCAGTTTAGACGATGATCCCCGTGCCTCACCCGACTCCTGTGAATGTAAATTTGTGTTACATGTTTTAAATATTTGCCAAGTGTTTTTGAGAGCTAAGACTGTCAGTGCTTGATGCATTGCCAGGTTCAAACTGTTGGCAGGGTGCACCCAAATTAGCAGTCATTTTAGTTTTGTGAATGAGTGAGTGGGTGGGTGAGGAAGAGAAGGAGGGAGGGAGCATTTACCATGTTAATTTGGAACAGGGAGACATGTTTGTATTGCAAGATGAAGTACTGATGCTGATATTATTTTTTGGTACTGAAAATGTTGATGTCCTTTGGCTTGGGAAACAGGACTTTGGATAGTTAATGAGTGTTTGTTTTTTTTTTTCATTTTTCTTCCATCATATTCATGACCTTGCATACTGTGTTCACCAAATCATGTACATCCATATTTATGTGCATTTTGTTTTCCTTATTTTGAATTTTGTTTGTTATTATTTTGTTTATATCATGGGTCATTAAAATTTCGTACATTCATTTTATCATTTTCAAAATGCACAGACGATTGTGTTTGATTTATTCTGTGTAGTGAAAATGTCAGTGTTTTATTGTTATTTCATATGGGCACATGTCCAGTCAAAGTGAAATAAGTTGTGCAAGTCAAGGAAAGAATAACTGAAGTAATGTAAGTGCCACAGCCAAGACAAGCTTGAGATTTTATTTAGGGGAGGCTGTTTCCAGAGCCAGGGGTTTATTAAAGCATTCCTTATTTAAGGGAGGGAGTTTGAAGTAATTGTTCCCACTAAGTTGTACAAGAGAAGTTTCTTTAACTTAACCTACTGGGCATCAATTGTACATGATGCAGGTGTGAAATCCAGACAGTGTATATGTTGAAAAGCACTGGTGACAGTGGAGAGCCTTGAGGTAGTCCTAGCACAGTGATCCTAGGCTTTGAGGTCCATGATTCATATCACAGTGCCACAGTTCTCTTCAGAAGCACTGAGGCTACCCACTGCATGATCCTAGCATCAATAAACCATTTCCATCATAAGACACAGGAGTGTTGTGCTGTCAGCTCTGTTATAGCCATCCTCCAGATCCAGTGCAACAACTGCCATTTCTTCTTGCCTCTGGCGTCATATGCCAGTAAGGATGTGTTGCTTGTTGTGTCACAGCCGGGTTGATATCTGCCTAGCGTGCCTGGAAGCCGTCTGCTATTCTCTAATTCTCATGTCAGTTTCTTAGCCATAGTCTTCCTTATCATAAACATTTTGCACGGTGATGATGTGGTACCCTGCTAGTTCAGTGTTATCTTTGCCTGGTTTAGGTAATGGCAGCAGGTAGCCATTCTTTTGATATCTCACCTGACCTTAAACTGTTGTACCCAGCTGTCATCTTAATTTGAATTTCCTCTAATACTTGCTTCAGGTGGCTATATCGAACTCCACCCAGACCCAAAGTACTGTTCCTAGATGTCTTGATGGATTGCAAAACCTCCTCAGCACTGACCAAGTCTGTGTACTGCTGAATTTATAACGATTCTGCTACAATGCTCCATGCTGATCTGCAGTCTTCGGTGTTGCTCTGGTCTGACTGCTCATTACATCTGGGAAGAATGCTGGCCCCTTCTCTGTCTTCAACAGCTGACTGTCCTCATCCTTGATGTTGGCCCCCCCCCCCCCCCATTCCTTGTTCTAGATTTATTGTTGATCCTTCTGTGCAGTTACCAAAATGTTTTGCAGGGGTTTATCGTTTGCTACCTCCTGCACAAAGTCCTCCCAGCATTGTCTTTTTTGGTTCTTGGTTCTGCAGGGAGAGCTTTAAGGACCTAACCTGAGCTCAAGTACTCAGTGGTGGTAGCACCTACTAGATCACACAGGTGAAGCCATTTTATAACTCCTAAGAAGAAAACAAGCAAATCAGATTGAAGTAACGCTAGTATTACTCCACATCCGGAAATAATAAGTGAATTGGTTTGACCATGTTACATGGCTACCACCAGACAGTGTAACACACCTGAAAATTGGGCCGGCAGACCTGTGTGCCTGCAGCAAAGAACAACAGACGCCACATCACAACCTCCAGAACTGCCAGCTACACAACCCACTCAGTCAAAGGACCTGGTCAGGCCCCAGACCTCTACAAGAGAAGCTCTACAGTAATGCTGGAAGCCTGAGATGAGCTGCCACTTTTGTGAGAAAGATTGATATTGATGTCTGAATAAACGACAAAGTTTAACACACAAAACATTCTTGATAAGAATTGTAAGTAATAGAAGAACAGGCCACCCATGCAAGAGGTGGTGGGAGGACATAACACATTTCTTAAATATCCCATGTGGGTGGGTGTGTGTGTTTTTTGTTTTTTTTTTTTTGTTTTTTTTTTTTTTTGGGGGGGGGGGGGGTTAATTTGTCAAAGTGAATTACTTTGAGTGTAGGTATTTGAGTCAGACATGTGATTGTTTCATTCTTCAGACTAATCTACAAGGTTAAGACCAGGACCCCAAAGGTCACATTGTACACAGATCAAGCAAAGTGTATGCTTATGGAGAATGCACCAAACCCAGACTTTACTGCTGAGTTCTATGATGGTAGGAATATATTTTACCCAAGTCTACTCACATTTTATGTCAGTCTTGTGTTTTCTCATAAATATGTATATTTTTGCATGTTGATTGTGGGTTCGTCACTTCTTCCATTTCTTTGCCTCACCCCCATTTTCTTCATTCCTTGGATGTAGGGGTTATTCTCCCATTCCAGATCAGATCCTCTTCCCTGCAAAAATTTGTTCGTACAAACCTTGGAGGTGTCCATTTTGTCCAGTTTCAGCAAACTTTGCCTCACCCCCATTTTCTTCATTCCTTGGATGTAGGGGTTATTCTCCCATTCCAGATCAGATCCTCTTCCCTGCAAAAATTTGTTCGTACAAACCTTGGAGGTGTCCATTTTGTCCAGTTTCAGCAAACTTTGCCTGGGGGCCTTTCCAGCCAGTCAGTCAGCCCATTCATTGCCATGATGCTCCTGGCATTCTGATACCAGTAGATCCATGTAAGGTTTGGAACTGAATAGTTGTGGATATGGTGGGACTACTAGATTATTGGTCAAGATTACTGTAGGTGTAATCACAGGCTGATAAGTATGAGTGTAGGGTGTGGTCATAGTTTGATAAGTATGTGTGTAGGGTGTGGTCATAGTTTAATAAGTATGAGTGTAGGGTGTGGTCATAGTTTAATAAGTATGAGTGTAGGGTGTGGTCATAGTTTAATAAGTATGAGTGTAGGGTGTGGTCATAGTTTAATAAGTATGAGTGTAGGGTGTGGTCATAGTTTAATAAGTATGAGTGTAGGGTGTGGTCATAGTTTAATAAGTATGAGTGTAGGGTGTGGTCATAGTTTAATAAGTATGAGTGTAGGGTGTGGTCATAGTTTAATAAGTATGAGTGTAGGGTGGTCATAGTTTAATAAGTATGAGTGTAGGGTGTGGTCATAGTTTAATAAGTATGAGTGTAGGGTGTGGTCATAGTTTAATAAGTATGAGTGTAGGGTGTGGTCATAGTTTAATAAGTATGAGTGTAGGGTGTGGTCATAGTTTAATAAGTATGAGTGTAGGGTGTGGTCATAGTTTAATAAGTATGAGTGTAGGGTGTGGTCATAGTTTAATAAGTATGAGTGTAGGATGTGATTATAGGTTGATAATAAAGGTAAAGAAAAGAAATCTAAGTCCCATTGTACTTGCATGCCATTGGGGTGTGTGAAGTACTAGACCACTACAGTATTTGAAGTAGGGATGCCAGCACCTGTCCTCGCTGACTTTGTTTTCCAAGGGAAACTTTAGGACACAATTTTTTTTATGTTGGGTTGACCCCAGTGCTGGCTGGCCTGAAAAAAATTTACCAGAGTGCAACATCAAACCAGGGACCGTTGGCATGTGAATACACTAACTACTACACCACCAGTAAAGCCAATAAAAGTATCCGTGTTATACCATGAAGGTACCTGGTGTTACTGTCCAGTGCATGCAGTAAAGCTTACAGTGTTTTTTATAGGATACCCATTCTGTCCAAACATAATTGATGTGGCCATTCAGATTCTTACAGTTTGTGTTAAGCTACTTTCTTGTGCCATGTTCCAGGTTCGAAAGTTTCATTTTGTGAAAATGGTTGGAACATCCTAGAACAAGATGGCAGCTCGACAAACCTGGAATCTGTTCATGAGATCAGTTTATTACTGAGTAGTGAAACTAGAGCTAGGCTGGAACATGCCAGAAATGTAAGTCAGATTTGCTTAACTTTATTTTGTGTGTAAGACAGACTTGGTTAACTTTATTGTATGTGTAAATCAGACTAGAAGAATTGCATACCATTTTTTTCAGTCATCCGATAACATTTCTATGTATCTCTGTCACATTATGAGGGGTTGCTGGAAAGTTATCAGCCTGGCCAGGAAGAGAATGACTTAGAACACCACATCACAGCTGAGTATGATGGGCACTTGTTACTCAGTGTTTGTAGTATACATTCATGGATTTCCTTTGGAGTTTTCTTTATAAAGAACAAGAACTTCATGAACCACAGTCAAGAATTCCACACTTTTCTTTGATTAACTCTTTGATCTGAAAGAAAGGAAAAAAGTTAATGCTGTGATAATGCAAATTGGCACTTTACATTATAAAAAGAAGCACTCTTTCCAGTTAGCTTTACATTATAAAAAGAAGCACTCTTTCCAGTTAGCTTTACATTATAAAAAGAAGCACTCTTTCCAGTTAGCAACAAAATTATGCTCAGATTTTGGGATATGGGTCAGGTCGATAACTTTTCAACACCCTCTTGCACATCACACTTGAGTTTTTGAAAATAGTCTGATTGTTTCTGATTACAGAGCCATGATTGGTGCATAAAAACAGAGAAGTTCCTGTCATCCGTGGAGTCAGATATGTACCAACCGTTCCCTTCCATCAGCGGAAGGTGAGTGAGTTTAGTGTGTAATATATCCATATATCAGCTGTTGTCTTCTTTCAGCAGGAAGTGAGTGTATTTAATATGTGATAAATGTTAGGTTTTATTTTATTTGGTGGGATCTCCATTTATGACAAATGTGTGCAGACAATAGGACATTTCAATGTGATTATTTTGTTGTAAATGCCATGAACCAACAAGACAGATTATTGGTGTGTGTGAAATGAATATGATTATAGGAGGGTTATCCTAAAAGTAAGTTGAAAGGGGTTATTACTTCAAGAGTAAAATTTATTTGGTCATAACACACTGTACACTGTGTTCCATGATGGACACCTTATTTTTTCCATATAGTCTCCATGACGATTGAGACATTTGTCTAAGCGTCAGACAAGTTTTTCGATACCCATGTTATAAATGTGGTGTTCTGGACATGGAACTTCGGTACCACCGCTGTTTCAACATCCTCATCACACTGAAGTCTGTGGCCACCAAGTTGTTCTTCGAGTGGTAGGATGAGGTGAAAATCACTTGGCACCAGATCAGGACTGTATGGCAGATGGTCCACAGTCTCTCACCAAAAATGTTGCAGAAGTTCCCAAATCAGAGTGGCCGTGTGTGGGCAAGCATTCTCATGAAGGAGGAGCACACCTTTTGTCAGCAGCCAAAGATGATGATGTCTGCTGGCAGCTTGTTAACAGTCCATTTTTGCACCGTACATAGCCGCATTGTTTCCCTTTCCAGGAAACCAACAACACACACTTTTCTGATCCCACATCAGGTGGCATGATCTGGTACATGTGAAGCCTGGTTGCTTCTATGTTTCATTTCTGGGCTACCATGGTGAATCTGTCTCTTGTCCCTGGTGAGAATGTGTTGCAGAAAGTCTTGGACATGAATGGCATATTGTTGCAGGAATGATGGGGCATATGTCATTATCTTTATCTTGTGGTATTTGGAAAGGGCTCACAGAACCCATCATGTACACAACTTATGAAATCCCAGTTACACAGTCATTCTGGAGTCATGCATCACTTCGTTCACACTCACTCTTCTGTTCTCCAGTATCAAAAATTCGGTGCAAATTTTGTTCATTGCCACACCTTCTGTCATGAGTCTACCACTGTGCATTACACCACTGGTTGTCACTTGCCTGATTCACAATTCCGACACCATTTTGCCATACGCTGTCAGCTGATTACTGTGTTATTAGACCTCCACCAAATGGTGATTAATTTCTGCAGCTGGCACCTGCTTGATTGCAGAAATCGTATCACAGCGCAAACCTCCCATTTGGGCCACGTCTTTAGTTGATCCTCCATCTAAGCAGATGGCGCCTAGATAGTGCTGCACAGTGCTGCCATCTGGCATGTCGTTAACAATTGACAAATATGAAAAATTCCGCAGTCATGCCCATTGGTCCAACATCACTTTTATAAATGTTACCTGCTTTGTAAGCTTACTTCTGGGCTGCCCCTGGTATATTGGAAGTGCTATGAAGCTGTGAGATAAGGGTGCTATTACTGTTCTGTTTCCTTGGAACTGTGAACAGGATGGTCTTTGCAGCGGAAGTGATGAGACACACTGTTTCACATGGGGACTGGGTTACAGTGCCTTTTTGTAGACCACAGGGATGGAATTGTGATGCTTCTGAAGCAGATCCCACCGCTGTGGAGACTGTAGCAACTTTGCCCTTTTAGCCAGTCTGAGCCTGATTCTGGAGGTCACCAGTGGAAAGATGGAACAGGGTCTTGACTGGTTATGGTTTCCCAAGCCTGATGCAAGTGGTCAGTTTTTGAATCACTGACTGCTACCTCGTACCACATCTTCAGCCTCAGACTCCATATGTGTGTGTATATGGGTGTATGTGGGTGTATTTGGGTGTTTGAGACAGAAAAGATATATTTTGCTTGTTTTAAATGTCTTAAATTGTTCTGTTTTCTCTTGTTCAGACGGCCGCGCAACATCCCCTTCACTAATACAAATAGACAGATTCCAGCAGGGAACAAGTCTGTGCAAGGCGGAAATGATGTCAAGACATTAAATGTTAAACCTCAAGTTCTGGTAAGTACAGAAATTGATAATTGACAATATATAGTGTATATATGCACACACAACTGTGCAGTCACTGACATAATGCAACATATGTATCTTCACAAATGTATACATGTGTTTATGTACATACTGCCATAATATGGTATATGCATGCCCATCACTGTATATACATGTGTACACATTTATTGTTCTCAAGCTGTGGAATGTAGCTAATACATAAAAAAAAAATTGTAAAAGCTTCACTTTTCACTTGTAGCATTGATCATCAACCTCCTTCAGTTCACAGTACACTGGACAAGGTGAAAAATCTGCCAGAGCACACCTTCAGCTTTTTAAGGGGCTGTTTAAAAATGAACAAAACCTGTAACCGTAACCAGAGACTGGCATCCCAGCACTCCGGGCATTCCCATATGTGCTCCGCCTTCTGTTCCACTCAAGTGTGCACCCGCTGATGGAGCTGGTCACAGCTGGTTGCAGCTAACATGCACTGAACCACTTCTTTCAGAAAAATGTCCACTTTCCCCTCTTCTCCCCGAATTTGATCATCCTCCTAATGTGACTGTTGTCATTCAGCCCGATGTCATTCTTCATACGCAGCCTGTCCAAAGTGGCTCTTGCAGTCTCCTCCTTGTCCATTCTTAGGGTTCCCTTAATTGATGCCGTGCCTGCCAGCTTGTCCGCTGTCTCATTGCCTTTGACTCCCCCGTGACCTGGGCAGTAGATCCATGTCAGACTGGATAACCCAGAGCCCTCAAGAAACTGGACCCACTCCCTGCAGAAGAAATGTCTCTCAGTTCTCTGTACCGTGCTTTGGGAGTCTGTTACGTTGACCCCATGAACAAAGCCACTTACGTTCAACCTTCCCTCAAACTTCCATGGCACATCTGCAGACCTTTCAGTGCTAAAATGTAGTATGAGCTGTTAGGAATCATTCATTCATTCAGTGTGTACCATTTAGAACAACGCTTTTATCTCTGTCTGATATCACAAGACTGATGTTATGTCACTCTTATCTTTGTCTGATATCACAAAACTGATGTAGTCATGTCACACCATCAGGTTTGTAAGGAGAGAAAAACTCTCAGACACACACATTCTCTCTCTCTCTCTCTCTCTCACACACACACACACACACACGCATGCACACACAAGTACAAGTGAGAGATTGATTGATTGATCTTTATTTTAAAAGGGTTAAGAATTGGGCACGTAGGCCCATCTGACATTCTGCCCTTTATCATACATCTTTCACTCTATTCCAGACATTCTACAAATATGCTGTTCATGTAACAAATATAATTAACATTGAAGCTGAGAGACATAAAATAAAAACATTTATGTTTTGCTCTTATCCATTCACTGAGTACAGAAGTAACTACATACATATATAAATGACTATCTGCTAGATGACAAGCATGTAGGTTAACAACTGAGGGTTACAGAGTGGAGAAACTGGGTTTTTTTTCTTTAACCAACAATTTTCTCATGCTCATCATCAACATTATATTTCACTTCCAACATTTTTCCCTTGTGACTTCCAGTTTCTTCCATTCCAGATGTCACCTTCTGGGGCAGATTCTCTCAACGTCACAGAAAATCACGTACTGGACGGCACGGCCACAAGATTGTCAAGCACTTCTTCGTCACACAGTAGTCAGACTTCAGGTCAACAACATAAGAAGTCTTCTCAGGTAAAGAAAGAAGGATTCATACAGGACATGGGCTGGTTCTTGATAACACCAGGCAGTGACATTTGTTTTTATTTCCTGGATGGAACAAAGATCATCAGCTTTGACAAGCCAGCCTCCTACACTTACACAGATGCCACAAGAAAGGTTTACACGTGAGTGTCAAGTTTAATGAAGATTTATGGTAATTTGTCATTTGTCAAGTTTAATGAGGATTTACGGTAATTTGTCACTTGTCAAAGTATTTTATATCAGTTAGCTAAGACTAAACATTATCAATCATCTGTTTCAGTGAGGTAGCTGACCATGTTACTTGTAATGCTATTGCAGCAGATATGATTCCTGTGGACAGGACAGACATACTGAAATCGATAGCCAAGCAACTGATGCAGGAGGAGGAAAGGCCATGTGCTGATATTGCATATCTACAGAGGATGAAAGACAGAATGAATGAATGAGTGTTCTTTATTTTGAAAGGGTGAAGAATTGGCCACGCAAGCCCGACTTACTTTCTGCCCTTTATAGCTCCATCTTTCATTCTTCCCACACACTCGATTTAATAAGGTATTCAAAATTACATTAATATGTATATATATATATATATACACACACACACATACATACACACTCTTACATATATAAGAATGCAAGATGAAACTGTGAAATATAAGTATACAGATTACATGAAAAAAAAAATCCAAGAATGCAAGATGAAAATATACACTTGCAAATATAGGATATGAACTACATAAGAGGTAACTGATCTAACAAGATAGTGCACACACAAATACATTTTCAGTGGAGTTCTGACATTCCACTCTCGCATATTTACTAAGATAATTTCTAATAAGATACAAGATCTAACAAATTATGTTTTGAATTATGTTCTTTTAGAACAACTCAGTGACTGGTGAGTCAGGATATGAGAGGCTATTAGATATTCTATGGAGCCATATAGTTACACGCCAGTAAATATTGAAAAAAGGCTTGAGTTAAAGGATGAGGTACTACTAATGGATTTTAGATGGTAGGGGAGGGAGTTCCAGAGCTGTACCGCAGAATATGCAAGGCTTTTCTTGTACATATCTAGCCTGGGTTTAGAAAGAGACAGTTTATTAAACATTGGCTGTGTTTAATGCTGGGCGTGAATAGTGGCCACAAGTAAGATGGAGCATTGTGTGACAAAGGTGTGAGGAGGGGGGGGGGAGTGGAGCATTGTGTGACAAAGGTGTGAGGAGGGGTGAGTGAAGCATTGTGTGACAGACGTGTCAGGAGGGGGGAGTGGAGCATTGTGTGACAAAGATGTGAAGAGGGGGGAGTGGAGCATTGTGTGACAAAGGTGTAAGGAGGGGTGAGTAAGGGGGAGTGGAGCATTGTGTGACAAAGGTGTGAGGAGGGGGGAGTGAAGCATTGTGTGACAAAGATGTGAGGAAGGGAGAGTGAAGCATTGTGTGACACAGGTGTGAGGAAGGGGGAGCGGAGCATTGTGTGACAAAGGTGTGAGGAAGGGGGAGTGGAGCATTGTGTGACACAGGTGTGAGGAGGGGGGAGTGAAGCATTGTGTGACACAGGTGTGAGGAAGGGGGAGTGGAGCATTGTGTGACAAAGGTGTGAGGAGGGGGGAGTGGAGCATTGTGTGACAAAGGTGTGAGGAAGGGGGAGTGGAGCATTGTGTGACACAGGTGTGAGGAGGGGGGAGTGAAGCATTGTGTGACAAAGGTATGAGAGGGGGGAGTGGAGCATTGTGTCACAAAGGTGTGAGGAAGGGGGAGTGGAGCATTGTGTGACAAAGGTGTGAGGAGAGGGGGAGTGAAGCATTGTGTGACAGAGGTGTGAGGAGGGGGGAGTGAAGCATTGTGTGACACTGGTGTGAGGAGGGGAGAGTGAAGCATTATGTGACAGAGGTGTGAAGAGAGGGGAGTGAAGCATTGTGTGACAGAGGTGTGAGGGGGGGGAGAAGTGAAGCATTGTGTGACAGAGGTGTGAGGAGGAGGGGGGAGTGAAGCATTGTGTGACAGGTGTGAGGAGGGGGGAGTGAAGCATTGTGTGACAGAGGTGTGAGGAGGGGAGGGAATGAAGCATTGTGTGACAGAGGTGTGAGGAGGGGAGGGAATGAAACATTGTGTGAGGAGGGGGAGTGAAGCATTGTGTGACAGAGGTGTGAGGAGGGGGGAGTGAAGCATTGTGTGGCAGAGGTGTGAGGAGGGGGGAGTGAAGCATTGTGTGGCAGAGGTGTGAGGAGGGGGGAGTGAAGCATTATGTGACAGAGGTGTGAGGAGGGGGGAGTGAAGCATTGTGTGAAAGGGGGGAGTGAAGCATTGTGTGACAGGTGTGAGGAGGGGGGAGTGAAGCATTGTGTGACAGGTGAGAAGAGGGGGAGTGAAGCATTGTGTGACAGAGGTGTGAGGAGGGGGAGAAGTGAAGCATTGTGTGACAGAGGTGTGAGGAGGAGGGGGAGTGAAGCATTGTGTGACAGGTGTGAGGAGGGGGGAGTGAAGTATTGTGTGACAGAGGTGTGAGGAGGGGAGAGAATGAAGCATTGTGTGACAGAGGTGTGAGGAGGGGGGGAGTGAAGCATTGTGTGACAGAGGTGTGAGGAGGGGGGAGTGAAGCATTGTGTGACAGGTGTGAGGAGGGGGAGTGAAGCATTGTGTTACAGGTGTGAGGAGGGGGGGTGAAGCATTGTGTGACAGAGGTGTGAGGAGGGGAGGGAATGAAGCATTGTGTGACAGAGGTGTGAGGAGGGGGGGAGTGAAGCATTGTGTGACAGAAGTGTGTGGAGGGGAGGGAATGAAGTATTGTGTGACAGAGGTGTGAGGAGGGGGGGTGAAGCATTGTGTGACAGAGGTGTGAGGAGGGGGGAGCGAAGCATTGTGTGATAGGTGTGAGGAGGGGGGGAGTGAAGCATTGTGTGACAGAGGTGTGAGGAGGGGGGGAGTGAAGCATTGTGTGACAGAGGTGTGAGGAGGGGGGAGTGAAGCATTGTGTGAAAGGTGTGAGGAGGGGGGAGCGAAGCATTGTGTGATAGGTGTGAGGAGGGGGGAGTGAAGCATTGTGTGACAAGTGTGAGGAGGGGGGAGTGAAGCATTGTGTGAGGGGGGGAGTGAAGCATTGTGTGACAGGTGAGGAGGGGGGAGTGAAGCATTGTGTGACAGAGGTGTGAGGAGGGGGGGAGTGAAGCATTGTGTGACAGAGGTGTGAGGAGGGGGGAGTGAAGCATTGTGTGACAGGTGTGAGGGGGGGAGTGAAGCATTGTGTGACAGGTGTGAGGAGGGGGGTGAAGCATTGTGTGACAGGTGTGAGGAGAGGGGGAGTGAAGCATTGTGTGACAGGTGTGAGGAGGGGGGAGTGAAGCATTGTGTGACAGGTGTGAGGAGGGGGGAGTGAAGCATTGTGTGACAGGTGTGAGGAGGGGGGAGTGAAGCATTGTGTGACAAAGGTGTGAGGAGGGGGGAGTGAAGCATTGTGTGACAGGTGTGAGGAGGGGGGAGTGAAGCATTGTGTGACAGGTGTGAGGAGGGGGGAGTGAAGCAATGTGTGACAGAGGTGTGAGGAGGGGGTGAAAGAAGAGCAGGGCGGCTAACTGGTAGAATTTGAGCTTGCCAGAACCATTAGCTGACTGGCATAATTAATGCTCATACTATTTGGTGATTACTGAAACAAGAGAGTGGAGGATGTGTGGGTGTGCCCCAAGTCCTATGATTCTAATTCCTAGATTCAAGTTTTACTTGTGTATAAGCATTGGCAGTCATTGTTCCAGCTGTGTCTGCAGTAAATTTTAGTCATTCTAACTTTATCTTTTGAATCATCCGTGTGCTAAAAGCCTGATGTCTTTGTGTCAGATGCTGATTGTCTCAACTAGATACCACACTTCTCTATGTTTGCTGACTGTCTCATCTGGTTACCACACATCTCTGTAACTGGTTACCACACATCTCTGTGTATTAGAGATGCTGACTGCCTCAACTGGTTACCACACATCTCTGTGCTGGATGCTGATTCTTGATATCCTGGTATATCATGATTGCCCTGCTTCTTCTTTTCTTGGGGGTGATGAGGTGCTGTCCATTTTGGTAATCAGTGACCCATAGTTGATATGCTAGCATCAGGGTTGTCTAACCATAGTTGACATGCCAGCATCAGGGTTGTCCAACCATAGCTGACATGCCAGCATCAGGGTTGTCCAACCATAGTTGACATGCCAGCATCAGGATTGTCTAACCATAGTTGACATGCCAGCATCAGGATTGTCTAACCATGGTTGACATGCCAGCATCAGGATTGTCTAACCATAGTTGACATGCCAGCATCAGGATTGTCTAACCATAGTTGACATGCCAGCATCAGGATTGTCTAACCATAGTTGACATGCCAGCATCAGGATTGTCTAACCATAGTTGACATGCCAGCATCAGGATTGTCTAACCATAGTTGACATGCCAGCATCAGGATTGTCTAACCATAGTTGACATGCCAGCATCAGGGTTGTCTAACCATAGTTGACATGCCAGCATCAGGATTGTCTAACCATAGTTGACATGCCAGCATCAGGGTTGGCTAACCATAGTTGACATGCCAGCATCAGGGTTGTCTAACCATAGTTGACATGCCAGCATCAGGATTGTCTAACCATAGTTGACATGCCAGCATCAGATTGTCTAACCATAGTTGACATGCCAGCATCAGGGTTGGCTAACCATAGTTGACATGCCAGCATCAGGGTTGTCTAACCATAGTTGACATGCCAGCATCAGGATTGTCTAACCATAGTTGACATGCCAGCATCAGGGTTGGCTAACCATAGTTGACATGCCAGCATCAGGATTGTCTAACCATAGTTGACATGCCAGCATCAGGGTTGTCTAACCATAGTTGACATGCCAGCATCAGGGTTGTCTAACCATAGTTGACATGCCAGCATCAGGGTTGTCTAACCATAGTTGACATGCCAGCATCAGGATTGTCTAACCATAGTTGACATGCCAGCATCAGGATTGTCTAACCATAGTTGACATGCCAGCATCAGGGTTGGCTAACCATAGTTGACATGCCAGCATCAGGGTTGTCTAACCATAGTTGACATGCCAGCATCAGGGTTGTCTAACCATAGTTGACATGCCAGCATCAGGATTGTCTAACCATAGTTGACATGCCAGCATCAGGGTTGGCTAACCATAGCTGACCAAGATGCTGTCCCACCTCTCCATTGGTGCCCCCAGTAACAGACCTAGCCCGTCTAACAGGACAGGGAATGCCACAGTCTCTATGGTGTCTGAGTAGTCCACACCCTCTGCTTTTTTTTCGGCTACACTCCCAAACTGAAAGAAATAGCTGCTATAACCTGCTGCCATGCCAAGGTGATGATGTGTTTCACCACCTTCATAGCATCACCCACAAAGAACACCAGCTCACACTTCCAGGGTGATACAAGACAGGTCCTGGTATTGATGGCCTAATGTAGTACTATCATTTTTTTCTACACCAAGTGCATTGAATGAATGTAATGCTATCACTAATTACCACCAGGCTGGTGTAATACTATTACCTTTATCTGCTTACTTCAGTATAACATTATCTCATTTATCTACACCAGGTACAGCAAGGGTGATCAGGTACCTGATGAGGTTAGGACTAAGATCAACAAAACTTCCCAGATTTTGGCAGTTTTCGATGATATGAACCAGAACATCATAGCTGGAATGAGATGAGAGCACATCACCTGAGACGATAGTATCAGTGTTCTGAATGTAGATCAGTTTCACATTGCACTAGTCTGTAGGTCAATATCATGTTGTTCTAGGCTGTTAAAACAGTATTTCCAGCACTTTATTTTGACATGCATCATTATTCCTTTCATCTTCTGTTAGTGGATAGAAAAGTATGCACCTCATTTTATCTCTCTGAGTGCCAGTAAGTCTCTGCTCATTTTCCTGGACAGATGCTGCAGAAATAAACAGGGGCAATAATATTTGCTGGAACTTTCCATGGAACTGTTTAAAATTATGAATAGATTCCACTGTACAGATACTCTTTGACTTGTGATGGTTTGGCTTATGATATTTCAACTTTTAATTAGTGTGGTCATAGCAAAGCACATTCAGAAGTCATCAGAGTACTTTTTTTGTGTGTATTTTGTACTATACATAATTGTACAATCTATTGATAGGATGAACTTGTGTTCATTTATTCACTTTTTAATTATCAGTACTTGTTCAATTCCTGCGACCTTCACTTTGTACCATTATGTGGATAGAAAAATATTGTAAATGTTGTCAGGTGCCAGGTAGTATTTTTGTGCAAGTGGGAATTGTGCTGTAGATAAAACAAAATGAACTCTTTTAACATAATTTTATTTTTTTTCATAATTGATTTATTTAATTTTTTTTTAAAAATCATAATGCAGTTCTCGGTTTGGAGACCTTTGCATTATATATACAAATCTGCATGGATACCTCTGCATTATATATGAACAGATCTGGTTAGAGACCATTGCATTATTTAACTCTTCCCATGCCTAAGGATAAAATTAGTCACTTCCGGTATGTGTTTTCCATGCTGTGTGACTATTTTTTATACCTATTTTGTTTCTACAAAAATGGTGTAACTTTTTAATTGTACACATTTTATTTGCGCATGTCCAGTGGCCGCTTTCATCATGGCAGAAGAGTGCTTAGTTACGAGCGATGTCAAGTGTAAAAAACGAAGTTGTTGATCAAGAAATTTCAATTTTTGGTGATGTAGACAGGGGTATGGACATGCCCTGTGACCAGACCACTGTTCTTTAATGTATCCCAAGCAGATCTAGACAGGTGACTGGAGAAGTAGTTAGAAGGTTATTTCAGACATTATTTTTGTGAGAACGGCCCATATGATCACAAGATGAGACTGACAAGTAGTTCTAGGCATCTCAGATGGTACGTACTGTACGTCTAGACTTATCCGATTGATATTTATGTTCTGTTGGAAGTGACCATGCTTTCTGTCTTGTTATTTGGCTATAGTCTTCTTTTGTTGTTCTCTTTGATAACTTTGTCCACTTGTTTCTGCAGACATCCTTACTTAATGTACAAGATGTTATGAATTGTTGTTCTGAATGACACTGTTTTGCTGCACAAGTTGTAGTGCGTTGTCATGGTGGAGATGCCACTCACCACTCTCATGCAGTGTTGGCTTTTTGTAACAGACTGCTTCCATCAAGCGCTGCAGAACTTCACAATAGCATTTCTTGTTGATTATCTGACCTGATGGAACGTATTCCTGATGCACAATTCTGCTGCAGTAAAAAAAAAAAAACAGCATTGTCTTGACGTTGCTGCTCTTGTGCTTTTTTGGGTCTGAGAGACGTTGGGGTCTTGCAGTACAAAGACTGGGTCTAAGTTTCAGGGTCATAAACCCATGATTCATCACAAGTTACGACTGTTTTTAAGAAGTTTTTCGTCATTTTCGACACATTCAAGCAAGTCACAACCAGCCGAAACATGGGTCTGTTTTTGTGATGGAGTTTTATCCAATATGACAATTGCAATGAATGATTAGGACTGTAAGACCAAAAGCACTACTGTAAACAAAGCGGACAAGCAGGGGAGACATGACTTATGCCACTTGTGCAGTATATGCCAAGGTCATATTCCCTTCTGGTTGTATCAGTCATTTCTGGATTTATATTCTCAGTCCAGATATTTTTTTGATCACACCATGTATGTGAGTTTTGTGTGAACAATGCAGTCTAGTCCAACCATTAACACTGGTTGTGGTGTCTGCCATGTGAAATGTCTGAGCTGAAAGATGTATTTCTTCACTACAGAAACTTTCTTACAGTGTTCCTGATTACTGTTCTTGTTTTGTTTTAGAAATTGTTTCAGTTTTTTCTGGATACCCTAATTTGCCGTACTCACATATTTCACTCAGCAAGTCTAGATTTCTTTTCTCATATTCAAGTAGCTATCAAGTAGTTATCATATTCAAGTAGTTATTATTGTCTGAAATTAGCTGCACTTTTTAGATTTTGTATATGCAACATACATATAAACTATCCGTATGGTTCAGTTATCTTTGAGTTTTGCATTCCAGCATTATATAGCAGCCAATTAGTGACAGACTTCATTTTGTCTTATTTTATGAAGACATTTGCCAATTTTGATGGGACTGTACAGACTTTCTGTTTTTTTATTCTGTAAGAAATATTTATTGTCTGTTGATAATTTTAGTCATGTGCCACACATTTCACATTAAAATATAAACAACTCAAGCTGTGTTCTGGTTTACTGTAGCAGATTCTGTGATTCTCATGAGTTTCAGAAAGATGGCTACACTTTCCTGGACTCTAGGGCTCAGAAGTGATTCAGTGATGATGTAGACAGCAGCAGAGTACACTCCCCTGTCAGTGATGATGTAGACAGCAGCAGAGTACACTCCCCTGTCAGTGATAATCAGCTTGGAGACAGAACATCATCATCCTGTTACTGAGAATACCTATAATAGGTTTAAAACAAATGACAGAAAATACTAGTAGCTTGTGAAGTGACCCATACGTGATCATTCACTCCATTAGCAATTTTCTGAATTTGACAGAGCAGGCATGACAAACAACACATTTAAAACTGACTGAATTGATGATGCTTCACTTTCAGTCTGCTTTCAAGTCCCCTTTATTCTGCCTGGGTCATTCAAAACCATGCACTTCACACAAGTAAGACAAGTAGAGAGAGGTTTATGTTGCCTGGGTCATTCAAAACAAAACCATGCACTTCACACAAGTAAGACAAGTGGAGAGAGATTTATGTTGCCTGGGTCATTCAAAACCATGCACTTCACACAAGTAAGACAAGTATACCTAAGGAAGGTACTTTGATATAAAGTGAAACGAATTCAAGAACTAGACTGATGAGCAAACAATAACCTGTCTCATGGTTGATCAAAAAAAGAAGATGGACATATGTCGGTCACGTGATGAGAAGAAACAACCAGCGAATCCCAAAACAAGCTATCAAGTGGAACACAACAGGCTGAAGAAAAAAGAGGTCGACCACGTGAAACTCTAAAAAGGACATTGTTAAGAGAAGCCAATTCAGTGGGCACATCCCTTGATGAGGTTGAAAACTTGCCAAAAACAGGGAATCATGGTGAAATACTTGTACCATGCCGGCCCTATGTGACGTTTAGCGACACAGGAAGGATGTAAGATTATTAAATAATAAGTAGTCTTATTTAGACTAAGACAGGACACTTCAGATTCAAAATCCAGCTGTAAAAATTAAAATCAGGAAGCAGCCTAACTCACCCCAGCAATAAATCAGAAATGAGAGAGGAACTGATAATACAAGACTGTGGGAGATAGGAACTGATAATACAAGACTGTAGGAGAGAGGAACTGATAATATGAGACTGTGGGAGAGAGGACCTGATAATACAAGACTATGGGAGAGAGGAACTGATAATACAAGACTGTGGGAGAGAGGAACTGATAACACAAGACTATGGGAGAGAGGAACTGATAATACAAGACTGTGGGAGAGAGGAACTGATAACACAAGACTGGGAGAGAGGAACTGATAATACAAGACTGGGAGAGAGGAACTGATAATACAAGACTATGGAAGAGAGGAACTGATAATACAAGACTGTGGGAGAGAGGAACTGATAACACAAGACTGGGAGAGAGGAACTGATAATACAAGACTGGGAGAGAGGAACTGATAATACAAGACTATGGGAGAGAGGAACTGATAATACAAGACTATGGGAGAGAGGAACTGATAATACAAGACTGGGAGAGAGGAACTGATAATACAAGACTATGGGAGAGAGGAACTGATAATACAAGACTACAGGAGAGAGGAACTGATAATACAAGACTGTGGGAGAGAGGAACTGATAATACAAGACTGGGAGAGAGGAACTGATAATACAAGACTGTGGGAGAGAGGAACTGATAATACAAGACTGTGGGAGAGAGGAACTGATAATACAAGACTACAGGAGAGAGGAACTGATAATACAAGACTGTGGGAGAGAGGAACTGATAATACAAGACTGTGGGAGAGAGGAACTGATAATACAAGACTGGGAGAGAGGAACTGATAACACAAGACTGGGAGAGAGGAACTGATAATACAAGACTGGGAGAGAGGAACTGATAATACAAGACTGTGGGAGAGAGGAACTGATAATATGAGACTGGGAGAGAGGAACTGATAATACAAGACTGGGAGAGAGGAACTGATAACACAAGACTGGGAGAGAGGAACTGATAATACAGACTGTGGGAGAGAGGAACTGATAACACAAGACTGGGAGAGAGAACTGATAATACAAGACTGGGAGAGAGGAACTGATAATACAACTGTGGGAGAGAGGAACTGATAATACAAGACTATGGGAGAGAGGAACTGATAATACAAGACTGGGAGAGAGGAACTGATAATACAAGACTATGGAGAGAGGAACTGATAATACAAGACTACAGGAGAGAGGAACTGATAATACAAGACTGTGGGAGAGAGGAACTGATAATACAAGACTGGGAGAGAGGAACTGATAATACAAGACTGTGGGAGAGAGGAACTGATAATACAAGACTGTGGGAGAGAGGAACTGATAATACAAGACTACAGGAGAGAGGAACTGATAATACAAGACTGTGGGAGAGAGGAACTGATAATACAAGACTGTGGGAGAGAGGAACTGATAATACAAGACTGGGAGAGAGGAACTGATAACACAAGACTGGGAGAGAGGAACTGATAATACAAGACTGGGAGAGAGGAACTGATAATACAAGACTGTGGGAGAGAGGAACTGATAATATGAGACTGTGGGAGAGAGGAACTGATAATACAAGACTACAGGAGAAAGGAACTGATAATACAAGACTGGGAGAGAGGAACTGGTAATACAAGACTGTGGGAGAGAGGAACTGATAATACAAGACTACAGACTGTATAAAGAGCTGAGGAAACAACTGTCACCCTCAGAACTCCCAGTGAAAGAAAAGTTATTTTGAGACATCGTATCCCTGGAAACGGGAGCAAAGTTTATACTTAAAGGTCAAAATCAACATTTCAAGAAGTAGTAGAAGAAAGAAGACACATGAATCACTAACACTACCATCATAAGTGCCAAGATTTAGTTCATAACTAAACATTCCATGTACACATTAAACCACTACTCTAGAATTTTGACAAAAATAATAAACGGTGCACACTTTACGGCTTAAGCTTAGAGATGGACAGAATATGATTGCTGTAGAAGTAACACCTATCTGTCAGCAACACAGGGGAGATAACTGTTACCCGAGATCACGTAGTGAGATTTGAACTTTAAGTATCATCGAGGATGATAGAGAAAAGAGAATTAAGAGAGTAATGATCTAAGAATCCATATCCTCGGCTAACACTAAAATTGTTAATAAACTGGGACAACAAAAATGTATAATATTAACATTCTGAGAAATATCTTATCAAACTGCAACTTTGGCACGTCCAAGTATATACAGATATGCTACAACATGTGAAAAGGACATTTCCTTAAAAAACAAAAGAGATAAACATTGTATTATAAAGCGCATTTTAAAAAATATTGTTTCACTAAAATAATATTAAACTTAGAGAAAAAAAAATGTATCCTTCATTGTCTGACGGCTTACTCTGGGAATAAAATGTAGCATCTGCATGCTGTAGCAGGGTGTGAAGTGTTAGTGTCTTCAGATTTGTAGCTAACTACAGCATTCCAGGTAGAGATACTGCTTTCTTTCTCCCACGGATAACCCAGGTTGCCTCCTTTCTCCCATGGATAACCCAGGTTGCTTTCTTTCTCCCATGGATAACCCAGGCTGCCTTCTTTCTCCCACGGATAACCCAGGTTGCTTTCTTTCTCCCACGGATAACCCAGGTTGCCTTCTTTCTCCCATGGATAGCCCAGGTTGTCTTATTTCTCCCATGGATAACCCAGGTTGCCCCTGGTGCTGGTGGGACAGAAAAAAAACTGTGTCATCGAACTATGTGCCTTCGGTCGACAGACGAGTGGACTAACCACTGCACCACATTCTGTGAAATGCCATATTAATCGCAGATGACAGATGTATGTTGCATATGGACATAACTGGGTAGGTATATCCAACATTACTTTATGTGGACTCATCCAGCATTACTTTATATGGACTCATCCAACATTATGTGGACTCATCCAGCATTACTTTATGTGAACTCATCCAACATTACTAAATGTGAACTCATCCAACATTAATGTGTGTAGATTCGCTTGCTGACATGAAATTAGCTGTACTAGTAGCTGGTTTAGCATGATTTTTTTCCCCCAGAGTTGGTTTGTGATTCTGCGGCTTCTGTGAGTGTATGTATGTGTGCGTGTGTGTTTTTGAGTATTTTGGAGCCTAGACTATTGCTTGTAATATTAAAACATGCAACTAGACTTTCATTTGCTCTCTTAACACTTCTCTTTCCCTCATGTCCTGTTTATATTTGTTTGTTTCTTTTTTAAATTTTTATTCCTGGTGCTATTCTTGCCAACTTTATTTTCACAATTTTTGTTTTCATTACTACTATTCCTGTTACTGTTATAACAACAACAACAACAACTACTACTACTACTACTACTACTACTCTACTACTACTGTTTGTGACCATACTGTGGCACATAAAAACGGGAGTTTTGATGGACATAACTTTCATATTTAGTTCATGAAATCATAAACACAGAATTTCAAGTTTTTTTTCTTTATTGAACTTATGAAGAGAACTCAACGTTAGTAACATCCACATATAAATAAGATAAATAACAATTTTAATGTCCTCGGTCTTCACAAAATATCTCAGATAAATAAGAAAATGGAGTCTGGTCTTGACCTCAGTCTCTGCTAACTATCTCAGGTAAGTCTTACGGAGAAAATACACTTTGGATGCATGGTTTAAACTCACGGTTCAAAAACTAGACACAGCATTTACAAATGATGTGGCTCCAGCACCCTGACTCTGTCATATGGTTCCTACTAATATTACTGCTTCTGCTACTACTACCACTCCTCCTCCTCCTCTTATTACTACTACTAATACTACTACTATTACTACTGCTACTACCATTATCCCTGCTTTACAGTAAATATCACCACTACTCCATTCTCTTCAGATATCACTCCTGTTTCTACTACATTCATTTCTTCTACAGTTATCATTTCTTCTACAATTATCATATCTTCTACAGTTATCATTTCTTCTACGGTTATCATGTCTTCTACGGTTATCATGTCTTCTACAGTTACCATGTCTTTTGAACAAAATACCGGACCTTCAATCTTCCAGACCACTGCTGCATCGGGATCACATGTTGGGGGACATGTCAAACTTTTCTTGTGTAAAGAAAATAACTGAATACTCAGTATTGGAATGTATATTTGTAGGTGAAACAATACTGAAGCTGTAACATGACGGAGTGAGTTGTAATGGCTTGTCTGTTCTTTTTGCTCTACAAGATCCATTTTTTCTTTTGCCAGAAGATTTAGAATAAAGAATAAGTAAACCTACCAACATTATGATCAAAACTTATCTCTGAGGAACAGCAAGGAAAAAATATATAAATAATTTAAATCAAAGTAAACAGCAAAAAATCAAACTTGAGAGCCGGAATGCTAGGCACAGTTTTCAAAGAAGTCCCTTCAAAACTGTTAAATCTGTCATGTAGTATTTTCTTCCTGGCTTCACCGCCTGCACTTTCTCTACCTGGTGTGAACAACGTATTACCACAAGGTCCTTCTGTAGAAGAAATGTGGAAAAAAAAAGACGAGAGGGAAAAAAAAGACTAGTGCCAGTTTCACAATTCTTTCAGATTTATCAAATATAAAGCTAAGTATAAACTGAGGTTTCAATTTTTTTTTCAAATAAACAATTAGTGGATATTAGTAGCAGAAACAATTAGTGAACATTCAGAAACAATAAGTGAATATAAGTAGCAGAAACAGTGAAGGTAAGTAACAGAAACAGTTAGTGAATGTAATTTTAAAAGAAACAGTTATAGAATATAATTAATAGTGAGGCCAAGGAATGTCACAGCCGTGGCTGAGCAATGTTTGCGACATGGATGTAGCAACCTGGGGCCTGATCTGGGACATGACTTGACCCAGTGACCCACGGGAATGCAGTTCAGTGGAGTTACAGCTGAAAACAACAAGGGAAGGAAACAACGAAAAAAAGTGTATTCTGCTGCGCTGTGAGAATGCTCAGGTAAGATTACATCAGGAAAGACAAATCATACTATTCACACATGTACAAGTTAGTGAAGTACAACAATGAACATCACTTGCATTGAAAACCATAGCCTAAACTAACTGGATAAAACTGCCAACAAAGGTTGAATTAAATTAGTTGTGTTTGAAAGTTTAATTTATTAAAAAATTATATTCAAACATGAAATAAAAAATGAATGCAATGTGATCTTATATGCAATCGTGAATAAATTATTTCCTTATTTCACGTTTATGTCTAGTATTAAGATGGTCACTGGGCTACGATGAGGTCCAAGATAATTTTGCAATCAAATCA
Organism: Achatina immaculata; assembly: GCA_009760885.1. Classification (NCBI taxonomy): domain Eukaryota; kingdom Metazoa; phylum Mollusca; class Gastropoda; order Stylommatophora; family Achatinidae; genus Lissachatina; species Lissachatina immaculata. The sequence goes on from CM019698.1 coordinate 2,600,258, forward strand.
CGGTTTTTTCTTACCTGTTTTATTTTAAGTGAGAGAGTTCCCGTTGATCTTAAGTGACACACTGGTTGTAGATCTTCACCTGTGAATTTAAAAGTCACAGAAAGATTTGCGTCCTTTTCATCAGTCTCTGTGCTAAATCTTTCAACTTAGGCCTTCATGTTTTCTTTCATAGTTAGAAGTTGTAAACATCTGTAGTGTTTTTGGCCTTGTATAAGTTCACTGTAAATATCCTGAAGCTAGGTATTGGGTTGCTGCAGGTAGAGATGTGTGATTCTAATTTTGCTCTTCTGATTTTCGATCAAATCAGAGGTCCTTGACTCTAGCTCTCTTTGTACTGTCAGGTCGTTGATCAGTATGGTAAAATATTCACCAATTTGCTGTATGAGATCAGTATGGTAAAATATTCACCAATTTGCTGTATGAGATCAGTATGGTAAAATATTCACCAATTTGCTGTATGAGATCAGTATGGTAAAATATTCACCAATTTGCTGTATGAGATCTTCCTTGTCTATGTCTAAATCTGCTGAAGCACATTCTAACTTGGTTGATCTGACTTTCATTCGACTTAAAGTGAACTCTAATTTCTGTTAAAGTTTTTCATACTGCTGGTGCACAAGCTTTAGAACTATGGATAGGCCTGCTTTTCTGTTTCTGTATGTTCCAGACCTTTGCACAAATGACATTGGGGGGGGGGGGGGGGGGGGGGGGTAACATATTTCGTGCAGTAAAATTCCAGAGAGATTCCAGAATGCTTACTGTAGAAATGCTGTCCTTCTAAATAGGGGCTTGCAATAAAATCCATAATTTCATAAATACATTGTGGAGAAATTAGAGAATTGGTTAACTCTCTTTCAGTCCACGTTTTTTTGCAACATTCTAGACACTTTAGTGCGTTCTCGCTTTCATGGATTTTCATCAGACAGAGAAGACAACAACAAAAATGTGGCCGCAATCCAGAATTTTTGGTATATTTCTGTCATTGTCCAATTTTTCTAAACAAACTTGACATTCCAAGAATTTGTTTTGGAGATGTGTGATTTTTTTAAAAAATGAAACGTTGTTTTCATGCACTAAGGTTGGTTGTCTTCTCCATAGTTCGTCTGCCATTGTCTCTAAAGGATAATATAAAAACAATAATAATATAAAGAAAAATAATAATAATATAAAGAACAATAATAATATAAAGAAAAAGAATAATAATATAAAGAAGAACAATAATATAAAGAAAAACAATAATAATATAAAGAAAAACAATAATAATATAAAGAAGAACAATAATAATATAAAGAAGAACAATAATAATATAAAGAAGAACAATAATAATATAAAGAAAAACAATAATAATATAAAGAAGGACAATAATAATATAAAGAAAAACAATAATAATATAAAGAAGAACAATAATAATATAAAGAAGAACAATAATAATATAAAGAAGAACAATAATAATATAAAGAAAAACAATAATAATATAAAGAAGAACAATAATAATATAAAGAAGAACAATAATAATATAAAGAAGAACAATAATAATATAAAGAAAAACAATAATAATATAAAGAAGAACAATAATATAAAGAAGAACAATAATATAAAGAAGACCAATAATAATATAAAGAAGAACAATAATAATATAAAGAAAAACAATAATAATATAAAGAAGAACAATAATAATATAAAGAAGAGCAATAATAATATAAAGAAAATCAATAATAATATAAAGAAGAACAATAATAATATAAAGAAGAACAACAATAATATAAAGAACTTAAAATTTTCATTTTCTAATCTCCCCCAGAGGAACGAATGAAGAGCGGTGGAAATGTGACACTATTAATGAATTTACTATTAATGAGTTTGCTATTAATGAGTTTACTGTTAATGAGTTTACTATTAATGAGTTTGCTATTAATGAGTTTACTGTTAATGAGTTTGCAGTCTTGGTTATCAGACACTTAACAAGCAAGGAGAGGAATATGAAGTGTTAGATGAAAGAATATGAAGTACATCACATCATGAGTGGCAATAAAGTAAACGAGAATATACAGGACAGAAAGAAGAATGTTAAACAAAATGTTGAAGTATAAGAGAGACTAAGTAGCACGAAAATGCTACAGATAAAGAAATTTAAATAGCACAAAATGTTAAAATAGAAGAGATAGGGTCTTGACAAGTACACACACTAGTAGCAAAATATTAAAACATAAGAAAGTTAAACAGGGTCTTCACTTGTAATAAAATGTTAACACAAATGAGACATGAAGTAGGGTTTGATAAGCAAACAAAAAATCTGAAGTAGAAATTTGATAGCATAAAGAAAAAAGCTAAACTGTAAAAAAATGTGAAGTAGGGTCTTCACCATTAACAAAACGCCAAAAAGATAGCTGATCGAAGCAAGAAAATGCTACAACATAGTAAATTTGAAGTGAAAATTTGACTAGCAAATTAAATGTTAAAATAGAGAGAAGATTTAAGGTCTTGACTAGTACTAGAATGTTGAAACATAAAAGAAATGGAATATGGTCTTGATTAGCAAAGAAAATGATACAGCTAATGAACTTTATACGCATTTGACTAGCAACAAAATGAAAAAGAAGAGATGAAGCAAGGTCTTTATTTGCAAGAAATTACAGTAACTGCAGACATTTGGAGTAGAAATTTGACTAGTAACAGCCAGTCAGGTAGCCATTTGCATGTCCCTTGAGGAACTTGCTTTCCTAACTTTCTTCAAGATTTATGTTGTCCAGTTACTCGGATGTTTCGTAGATATGTCAATAAATGCTTTGAACATTGTGTTATATAAAGAATTTTGCTCTAACAGATCTTCTACATTAGTGACCTCACTCCGTGAAATAAATGGGGTTTTTTGGACTACCCTATACGTTCATTTCCTTCGTTTTCACTTGAATTTTCCAGTCATTACTAAATTCCCTAAATTCTGTCTTCTTACACGTGTCAAAGAAATTTTGACTGCCGTATCCTTATAATGTTAGCAAGTTTCTGTTCTCTAACATCTCTGACAGGATGTAGTGGAGACTTGAGAGATGCACGCAAACAAGTAGTCACGAGAGAGACAGACTGTAGTGGACATGAGAGACACACTCCGGACTAGTAGACAAGCATGAGATTAGGGTCAGCAAGGAAGAGAGAGACAAGTACACACACAGACTAGTGGACACATGAGATTAGGGTCAACAAGGGAGAGAGAGAGAGAGAGAGAGAGACAAGTACACACACAGACTAGTGGACACATGAGATTAGGGTCAACAATGGAGAGAGAGAGAGAGAGAGAGATAAACAAGTACACACACAGACTAGTGGACACATGAGATTAGGGTCAACAATGGAGAGAGAGAGAGAGAGAGACAAGTACACACACAGACTAGTGGACACATGAGATTAGGGTCAGCAATGGAGAGAGAGAGACAAGTACACACACAGACTAGTGGACACATGAGATTAGGGTCAACAATGGAGAGAGAGACAAGTACACACACAGACTAGTGGACACATGAGATTAGGGTCAACAATGGAGAGAGAGAGAGAGAGAGACAAGTACACACACAGTCTAGTGGACACATGAGATTAGGGTCAGCAAGAGAGAGAGAGAGACAAGTACACAGACAGATTAGTGGAAAAATGAGATTAGGGTCAATAAGAGAGAGAGAGAGAGAGAAACAAGTACACACACAGACTAGTGGATACATGAGATTAGGGTCAGCAAGAGAGAGAGAGAGAGAGAGAGAAACAAGTACACACACAGAGACTAGTGAACACATGAGATTGGGGTCAGCAAGAGAGAGAGAGAGAAACAAGTACACACAGACTAGTGGACAAATGAGATTAGGGTCAGCAAGAGAGAGAGAGAAACAAGTACACACAGACTAGTGGACACATGAGATTAGGGTCAGGAAGGGAAAGAGAGAGAGAGACAAGTACACACACAGACTAGTGGGCACATGAGATTAGGGTCAGCAAGGGAAAGAGAGAGAGACAAGTACACAGACAGACACTATAGTGGACACATGAGATTAGGGTCAGCAAGAGAGAGAGAGAGAAGCAAGTACACACACAGACTAGTGGACACATGAGTTTAGGGTCAGCAAGGGAAAGAGAGAGAGAGAGAAAGTACACACACACACTAGTGGACACATGAGATTAGAGTCAGCAAGAGAGAGAGAGAGAGAGAAACAAGTACACACACAAACTAGTGGACACATGAGATTAGGTTCAGCAAGGAAGAGAGAGAGAGATACGTACATACACAAAAACTAGTGGACACATGAGATTAGGCTCAGCGAGAGAGAGAGAGAGAGAGAGAGAGAGAGAGAGAGAGCGAGAAACAAGTACATACACAAAAGCTAGTGGATACATGAGATTAGGGTCAGCAAGGGATAGAGAAACAAGTACATACACTAAAACTAGTGGACACATGAGATTAGGGTCAGAAAAGGAAAGAGAGAGAGACAAGTACACACAAAAACTAGTGGACACATGAAATTAGGGTCAGTAAGGGAAAAAGAGAGAGAAAGAGACAAGTACACACGAAAACTAGTGGACACATGATATTAGGATCAGCAAGGAAGAGAGAGAGAGATAGAAACAAGTACACACACAGACTAGTAGACACATGAGATTAGGGTCAGCAAGGAAGAGAGAGAGACAAGTACACACACAGACTAGTGGACACATGAGAGAACGAAATCTCTTACACCGTAAGCCCATGTCTGCCATAGTAAGGTTGCTGTGGTCACGTTCCCAGGTGAGTAGTGTATTCTCTGATTTAAAAGTGCACAGATGTTATTACAAAATAACCAAGATAATTTAGCAGGTCCTATTTGTGAAACTCTAAAGAGGACATTGTTAAGAGAGGTCAGTTTAGTGGGCATAACGTCCCTTGATGAGACTGAAAAACTCGCCGAAGACAGGAAATCTTGGCGAACTACCATGGGGGGCCCTATGTGACGTTTAGCGGCACGGGAAGTATGTAAGATAAGATTCGACTGAATTCTATTTTTATGTAAAAAATGAATAGGTAACCTTGTACTTCGAGTGAAAATACTTGCCTTTTATATAGCCTGTGATCAGTTTCACTCTCTAAAATATCCTCTCCCTGTTGTTTTATACAAGAGAGGAGAGCGGTAATACTTCTGTCAAATTTGGCACAGGCCCACAGCAGAACGTGTGATGATTTTACTGCTTATGAATGTTAGGTTTACCGCTTCTTTTTGTTCTTCTAGCAGCTCGTAAAATCAGCAGCTTTCAGTGCCATTGAGATCTACCTCATGGGTGATCCCTGTCATCATTTCTGTACGGGCCTTCTGTGTCTGCCCTCCTACACTCTCTCTAAATGTCCGAGCCAGCTCAGTCTATTGTTTTTCTTAATGGCTGTTATAAGAAGAGAGTTAAACAACGTGCAGGTTTCTGTGTTACTTCTTAAATTCCATTGTTGTGTTATTGGGTGTCACTTTTTCTAGACTTGCATAAATCACCGTATGCCTCCTGAAACTGTCTGATTTGTCACCGTATGTCTCATGAAACTGTCTGATTTGCCCTTGAAAGTGACGATTTCTATTTTTAATATTGGTTTCCAGGTCTTCGACTATCACAGAGATCACAGGCTGCAGCTCTTTCACTGTTTCAACCTTTTCACTGTTTTAGCTCTTTCATTGTTTTAACTCTTTCACTGTTTTAGCGCTTTCACTATTTTAGCTCTGTCACTATTTTAGCTCTTTCACTGTTTTAGCTCTTTCACTGTTTTAGCTTTGTCACTGTTTTAGCTCTTTCACTGCTTTAGCTCTGCCATTGTTTCAGGTCTTCTTTGATAGTTGTGACAATAGTTGCATCGATCAAGAAAATTTGACAGCATATGCTATATTGGTGGTTGTTGAATTTTGTCTTTTTTTTAAAGCTAGTTTTGCTAACTTGATTAATCTTTTGTATTTTGGTCATTTATTGAATTGATTCATCTATCATGAGTGTTTCAATGTGATTATCAGCCTCAAAGTCATGTGAGAATCAGGGCACATACCGCCGTATTTTATTAGCTTCTTTTTAAAGTCAACGTAAGACTCTCTTGGTCATTCTTGGGTTCCTCTTGCAACAAATTACGATAAACTTCCCCTGGCTGTTCGAAAAAAAATTTTTTTTTCTGTCCTTCATGCAGATTGTTCACTAAAGAGTGTTTCATGATCTGGTCGATCCGCTGCGTGATTTTCATGGATCGTCTTCATAAATGTTAGTATGGCAGGGAAGTGCCTATGTAGCAGAAGTTACCTTTAATTAGTCTCAAGGCTGCATTAGCTGCATTGACCACTTCAGTCTCCATGGCCATGTCAGTTTGTGTTGATGTATCCGTGTTGCCAGCCTGGACTGACTCGAGCCCGGTATAGGTCGTACTGATCATTGCTTCTGGAAACATATGCGACTGCTGGCACTGACACTTAACAGGTCCAAGGAAGAAAACATGGCAAATTCCTTGTGTCCGATATTGTTTATGTACAGTCTGCACAAAAATGCCATAATTTCTTTACATGAAAAACTGAGCACTGAAAACACTTTCTTTGCCAAGCTGGCCATGTCTGATCTGCTAAGATGGAAAATAGAATACTATTTTTATATGCTGATGTTTTTGCTACTATAAAATAATATTTATGATAAACTATGGTGTAACATAAACACATCTGGAAAAGATGAAGGTTCGCTACTATTTTAAGAAATTGGATTTAGATTAATGAGGTTCTAACAGGGTAGTTGAGGGATAATAAGATTAATGTTGATGTCAACGACTTACAAAGCTAATGGGCACAGTTTGGTCTGGAGAAGAACTAAAGTAAATGGGCAGTTTACTGAACTGTTTATTAGGCAACCAGATCTTATCAGGAATTATTTATTATACAACCAGATCTTATCAGGAATTATTTATTATACAACCAGATCTTGTTAGGAATTATTTATTAGATAACCAGATCTTGCCAGGAATTATTTATTATACAACCAGATCTTGTCAGGAATTATTTATTAGACAATCAGATTTCAGAGATTATAATCATTTTATGGGTTGAGTACATAAGTGATCCGTTGATAAATGTTGAGAAAGACTGATAAATCTTGAAAAGCGTTTTTGTTTGTTTGTTTGTTTTTTTATTTTAAATTTTATATCAGTCACATGATGAGAAGAAACATTCAGAGAATCCCAAGACAAGGTATCAAATGGGGCACAACAGGTAAAAAAAAAAGGTTGACCACATGAAACTTTAAGGAGAACATTGTTAAGAAAGGCCAAATTAATAGGCATAAAATCCCTTGATGAGGTTGAAAAGCTCGCCGAAAACAGGAAAAATTGGAGAACTATCATTCGAGCTCTATTTGACGTATAACATCATAGGAAGGGTGTAAGATGTAAAAAGGATACATTTGTATATCTTATTTCATGACTGGAGGAAGAAGAACCTCAATAAAACAGAACTGTAAAGACTATCTAGATATGGGCAGTTAGTTTACTGAAGATCTTATTAGATATAGGGACATATGAAGATGCACATGTTGCAGCAAAGCTGAAAGGTTTTTATCATACAAATTCCCAGAAATTTCAGTCAGACAGAAAAACTGCAAACTTTTGTCAGACCAGTCAAAGTAAATACAAGTATTAGATGTTTGACATACATTTATGTTTTGTGAAAGGGATAAAATCTGTTTCATAAACGATGATGATAACACATTTTGTAATTTCACCTGATTGTCCGTAGGTGAAATAATGTTCAGACCATTATGTAGAGATTTTTGGAACTCTGTACATAACTGATTTGTTTTATTTGTTTTTTATAATGTCATTTATATCAAATTGAAATTATTTCACATTTTGAAGTCAAATTTCTGAATTTTTTACAGTTCTATCATTTTTTTTCTAGCAGTTTTACTTGATGGTTGAAAATCTTTACCATTTTATTATTTTTAGTCAGATGGACTTCATATTTGAGAACATAAGGCAGATATGGTTATTTTCTAATAAAACAACCAATATGTTCTCCACTGTTGCAGTACTTTCTCCCCCCCCCCCCCCCCTTTTCTGTGTGAAAATATAGTGGAACAAATTTAAGAACAACGCAGAGATAAGACAGGTGAGCAAGCGAATAACTGTCTCATGGAGGACAGAAAAAAGAAGATAGACATATGTCGGTCACGTGATGGGAAGAAACAATCAGAGAATCCGCAAACAGCTATCAAGTGGAACACAACAGGCCGAAGAAAAAGTGGTCGACCAAGTGAAACTCTAAAGAGGACATTGATATGAGAGGCCAGTTCAGTGAGCATAACATCCCTTCAAGAGGTTGAAAAGCTCACTGTAAACAGACAAAAACTTGGCTAACTACCTGCGGGGCCTATGTGACGTCTAGCGGCAGGGGAAGGATGTAAGATGTAAGATGTAAGATGTAAGACGTAAGATGTGAAAATATGCTGTTAATATTTTTGTGAGTTGTGTTCTGTATTTAAGAGCCTTAATCTCTTCAATTTAATGTTTGTCCTACCGATTATTTGTGTTTCATTCAAAACAGCATGATCTCATTAATGCAAGGCTGTTGTATTTTATTTTCTTTTATTCTTTCTTCGTGGCTCACATTGCTGACAGAGATTATCATTTTATAAGAAGAGGTGGCTATGAGTTTGCCTATTAAATATCATGTGCCATAATTTCTTTTTTGATGTATTCAACTTGACATCAGTATTCTGTTGTCTGCTCCTCTCCCGTGCCCAACATGGTTGGTTAACAAATACCTGTGTGAACATTCTGGCCGCCTTGACACCATTTAAGAAGAAGGAATAAAGTTTAATGCTCTTTAAATAATGAAGAGTGCATGATTTCTAACCTACTTCTATCACCAAAATAATTGACTAAACTTTCGTCATAAAATAAATGTGCTATTTTGGCCACGTGGAATTTTTTTCAGTAATTAAAATGAAAACTATACTGTCAAAACCCCCCCCCCCCCAAAAAAAACGCATAGCTTATATAGGGTTAATTTTTTATATGTTATGACAAAATTTTTTTCACAGCTATCTCAAACCAAATCAAAAATTGTCATCAAGATATCAGGTTCATGATTTAGCGTGAATTTTGCTACTCTCGTGTATAGTCAGAACGCAGTAGCTGCCCTTGCTAATCACGCATTTGTTTTTACCATAACTCACGTTGCGTTTATGGAAAAGTCGTGATTTTTGTGGCGAACACAACTCATTTCCCACGCAAATAAGCCCTATAAAAGGATGAGGTTACACAAACAAATTCAGTTAATTTTCAAGCAGACAATTGTGGCGCGTCTATCGCAAAATTTACGGAACATTGCTATTGGTCGCCTGCAAGCATGCTAAAGTCAAAGTCAGGTCGCCAGGCATTTAAACGTGCAGCTGAGAACCATCAGTCGACTTTGGCACTGTTTCAAAGCCGCTGGCTCAGCTGAAGACCGGCACCGCACTGGACGACCCAGGGTGACAACAGCAGCTGATGATCGCTTTATTCTGGTTCATCAACTCAGAAACAGGTTTACAACAGCTTCCTCAAGTGCCCAGTCATTGCTTGAAGGACGTCGTGTGTCTGATCAAACTGTCCGGAATAGACTGAATGAAGCTGGACTGGTGGCACGACGACCTCACCGAGGTCCTGTCTTAATGAGACGCCATCGCCAAAATCGAATTCATTGGGCCAACCAGCATCGGTTCTGGACAACTGACAATCAACGGAGACGTGTCTGGTTTAGTAACGAATCTTCCTTTTTGTTGCACCGCCATGATATGCGGAGAAGCGTCTAAAGTAGGACAAATGAACGTTTTGCCCAAAATTGCGTTGATGAAGCTCCGCCGCACGGTGGTGGAGGTGTAATGGTATGGGGAATGATCAGTTTCAACAGAAGGAGTCCATTGTTGCAGATTGAAGGTGGCTTGAGTGCGCAACGATACGTCAATGAAGTTCTTCGACCCGATGTCCTTCCATTTTTGGCTGCACAAAGATCTGTGTTTCAACAGGACAACGCCAGACCCCATTCTGCACGGTTCACCACACAGTTCCTGACTGCCAACAACATTTTCACCCTTCCCTGGCCATCCCTGTCTTCAGACATGAATCCTATCGAGCACCTATAGGATGAGCTGCAAAGACGTATTTGTCACCGAAACGTTTCTCCGGCCAATCTTCGTGATTTGTGGCAGGCACTCCAGTAAGAGTGGGCAGCCATCCCACGGACGTACATCAGACATCTGATCGCATCTATGTCCAGTGTATGCCAGTTGCTGATCGATGCAAGCGGAGGCCACACACTATACTAACTTGAGAACCACTGGGACTAACAAATTCTCAGCACACAGATGCAAGAAACTGTCAAGTGAGTGTTTAAACTTAAAATTGTGTGCAATTTGAAAACTGTATCCATTCAATTTAAAAAACTATATTCGCTGCTCGGGAGATTCTTCATTTGCCGTGTGTGGGGTGAAACTCCTCCCGGCCAATGAAGAAAAATGCGATTAGGGTTGCCGCTCGACGCCGCCGTGGAAAAGGTGAAGAAAATGATTAAGTAACCAGTAGTCTCGAGGTAACAAAGACGCTGGCGATGGTAAATACGCTGGCGGTGGTTGGGACATGTGCTCCGAATGACTGACAACTCACTACCAAAAATAGCGCTAAGATGGACACCACAGGGGAACAGAAGTAAGGGTAGGCCAAAAGGGACATAGATAAGAACAGAAAGGATGTTGATCAATAGAGGGCTCACCTTGGCAAGAGCAGGAAAAAAGGCAAAGGACAGGCATTTGTGGAAAACCCTTGCGGAAGCCCCATGTGCCCTGGGCACTTAAGGTTCAGAGAGAGAGAGAGAGAGAGAGAGAGAGAGAGAGAGGTCAGGGCTACTCAAATCATGGCACCTCTGCTCTAGAGGCCAGCCACGTCCTATAAACACCCATATTGGGGCAGATTGCCTATACCAGCTTAATCCAGGGGTTAAACTAAGACACTGCTGGCGAGATTCTTCGGCTGCCGCGCATGGGATGAAACTCCTCCGGGCGAATGAAGAAAATGCGATTAGATTGCCTTGCGGCGCCGCTGTGGAAAGGTGATGGAAAGGATAACGTGAAGTTTAATCAGTATGTCCAATAGTCTCGCGGCGAGAGCTACTCATACCATGGAACCTCTGCTCTACAGGCCGGCCACGTCCTATATACACCCATACTGGTGAAATATGCCTAAACTGGCTTAACCAGGAGTGAAACTTGATGACTACTCATGTCACGATACCTCCGCTCTAGAGGTCGGTCACGTCCTACATACGGCCATACTGGGATAATACGCCTAAACCGGTTTAACCCAGGGATGAAATTTACTAGTGGCGAGGATTCGTCCTCCTGGAAGTCGGAGACACTGGACCATTGCAGTCTATATAGGCAACCATCTCTCACCCTAAGGGGATATATACGTATCCTAATCACGCTGAGGCTTTCTGGTGAGAAAGTCCAACGTTGGACTGGATAGGCAACCACCTCTCACCCGACGGGGATCTATGCGTATCCTAATCACACTGCGGTTTTCCGGGCATAAAGTCAAACTCTAGGCTGGATGGGCAACCACCTCTCACCCAGCCGGGATATACTAATATCAAAAAGACGCCGAGGTTTTCAGGTGAGAAAGTCCAGCTCTAGATTAAACTGGTGCAACGAAAACCAGGTTGTCACGCAATCCCGCTTATGTGACCCACCGAGAATACAGGCCCAAGCCCCGCGATACTCTGAACCTCTTCTGGTCCTCTCGGGGATCTCTTGTGGTCCTCTCGGGGACCATAGGAGGACCACAGTCCTTTCAAGGACCACAGGAGTAAATTCAGTAGTATCATGGGGCGGTCTCAGTGGTAGAAGCGAACGAAAAAGAAGAAGATGAAGAAGAAGAAGTAGAAGAAGAAGAAGAAAAAGAAGAAAAATCTATAGAATATCAAAGTTATGGCTAAAATTGGGTCATCAGTAGTTATGGGTTTCTTTTTTTGGACAGTATAATATAAAATTATATAAACAATATACCTTGGATAGTAAGTATAATTTTTAACATGGCATTATTTAATATGATGTAGGCAGTAATAGAAGTAACATAGGTTGGCATCAGAGACAGAGACTGGGAGAAGGTAAAGAGAAGAGACGAGTATAATAGCCAGATTTTATGTGTGGTTTTATCTAAACTTGCAAGGTTAGAGGGCGTGTGCCCCTAGAGATTGTTTGATTTCATGAATGTGCCTATAAAGATTATTTGACTTCTTGGATGAGCCCATAGAGATTATTTGACTTCTTGGATGTGCCCATAGAGATTATTTGACTTCTTGGATGTGCCCATAGAGATTATTTGACTTCTTGGATGTGCCCATAGAGATTATTTGACTTCTTGGATGTGCCCATAGAGATTGTTTAATTTCATGGATGTGCCCATAGAGATTATTTGACTTCTTGGATGTGCCCATAGAGATTATTTGACTTCTTGGATGTGCCCATAGAGATTATTTAACTTTTGTATGTGCCTGTAGAGATTATTTGATTTCATGGATGTGCCTATAGAGATTATTTGATTTCATGGATGTGCCCATAGAGATTATTTGACATCTTGGATGTGCCCACAGAGATTGTTTGATTTCATGGATGTGCCCCTAGAGATTATTTGACTTCTTGGATGTGACCCTAGAGATTATTTGACTTCTTGGATATAACCCTAGAGATTATTTGACTTCTTGGATATGACCCTAGAGATTGTTTGACTTCATGGATGTGCCCCTAGAGACTGACTTCATGGATGTGCCCCTAGAGATTTTTTGACTTTCATGGATGTGTCCCTAGAGATTTTTTGACTTTCATGGATGTGCCCCTAGAGATTTTTTGACTTTCATGGATGTGCCCCTAGAGATTTTTTGACTTTCATGGATGTGCCCCTAGAGACTGACTTCATGGATGTGCCCCTAGAGATTTTTTGACTTTCATGGATGTGCCCCTAGAGACTGACTTCATGGATGTGCCCCTAGAGATTTTTTGACTTCATGGATGTGCCCCTAGAGATTGACTTCATGGATGTGCGGCTGGAAAGGGGACAAATGCAAACCTCTTGGTGAGAGTAGGGCGGTATCTGCTGAAAACCCTGATACTATAACCACCAGGAGGTGAAAGACAAGTTTTTTGATTAACCTTCTGGGACAGGGAAGAAGCAAAACACAAATAACATGGTCATAGCAGTCACTGGGCGTGAGAGTTACAGCAGCCACCTTCTGTAGTGCCTGGAGCAATATAATGTGTGTGGCATGTAAGCCCACTACGGTTGTGGCATGAAAGTTATGAAAATGGCTATCAAGTACTTCTATGGAAGGGATGTTCATTAATGTCTTGTGTAAACTTTTTTTTTTTTGGGGGGGGAGAGACTCTTTGGCATTGTTTGTGTGGTGTACTTATATATAAAGTAATGAGTGTAAGGGTTTCCACTAATAGAATATTCCTCCTGAAAAGTGACCCAATGAAAAAAAAATAACAAAAGATGGAACTTTAAAAAATTTAATTAATGCAAAAATTAAAAACAAAACAATGTAAAGAAATTTTTTTTACAGACATCACAAGACGAACTGAACAAGTTGGATATTACAAATAAAATACAACAATGGCACAGAGAAATACAACTGAAGACAAGGATAATGAAATAAGTCATCATAAAATAGTTAAGTAAAATATAATAAAGCGAAAACGTGAAGAGAAATGTCAAAAAGTTTTTTGAAAAAAAGACATAATCAAATATGACCAAAAATCATGATTGAAAGAAAAGGGTAAATGACAAAAACAAGATGGAAAAAATCCTAATAACTAAATAATGATAGTGCTATATAGAAAACAAATAGTATGATAAAGGTGATAATAATGTAAACTTTGTACTCCAATGATAATCAGAAAGAACTTATCACTAAGAGAATGTGGCAGACTGAAATAACAGACTGAAATAATTGACTGAAATAACAGACTGAAATAACAGACTGAAATAATTTATGTTTTGTCTTAAAGAGAATGGAAAAAGAAAAAGCTTAGAGGAAGGAATGCTAATCTCAGGCATGTCAACATGACATTTGAGAGTGAGTACAGAACATGAACAAAGAACAAGTTAACGGCTGAAACAACAGAAAACTAGTGTACAAACATGAAGGTGTGAAAGAACCTGAGAACTAAAAATTACAACTATCAACAAATATAAAATAACAGCAAAGAGATATAAAACAACATATCGAATAACTGCAAAATAACTTATATAAACTTGCATAATGGCCCAAAACACTAAATGCAGAATAAAGGAAAACAAATAAAAAGAAGAATTACAATTATCTCACTCAACAGTTTGATCTCTTTCCTCATGAAACAGCTTTATTGTTGTCAATGTTTGTTACTGACTAATCCCATGCTTTATTGTTGTCAATGTTTGTTACTGACTAATCCCATGCTTTATTGTTGTCAATGATTGTTACTGAATAATCCCATGCTTTATTGTTGTCAATGTTTGTTACTGACTAATCCCATGCTTTATTGTTGTCAATGTTTGTTACTGACTAATCCCATGCTTTATTGTTGTCAATGATTGTTACTGAATAATCCCATGCTTTATTGTTGTCAATGTTTGTTACTGACTAATCCCATGCTTTATTGTTGTCAATGTTTGTTACTGGCTAATCTCATGCTTTATTGTTGCCAATGATTGTTACTGAATAATCCCATGCTTTATTGTTGTCAATGTTTGTTACTGATTAATCCCATGCTTTATTGTTGTCAATGTTTGTTACTGAATAATCCCATGCTTTATTGTTGTCAATGATTTTTACTGATTAATCCCATGCTTTATTGTTGTCAATGATTTTTACTGATTAATCCCATGCTTTGTTGTTGTCAATGTTTGTTACTGGCTAATCTCATGCTTTATTGTTGTCAGTGTTTGTTACTGGCTAATCCCAGGTTTATTATTGCCAATGATTGTTGCTGGCTAATCCCAGCTTTATTGTTGTCAATGTGTGTTACTGACTAATCCCATGATAAGAATCTTTGCGTTTAACTCGAGTCATCATTGTAAATGTTGTCCTGGTTTCTTAACGACGAGGCCGAAGGATGTCTGACAACCCTATAGCTCGACCCAGAAGAGGTTGGGGTTCGGTTCCGGCTTCCAGACCTAGGTGCCGAGATCGATGCACCGTATGATTCAACAGCTGATGCTGGTCTAAAATAACCGAGGTTCTCAAGTGAGTCTGGGGCCAGTGAACTTTGTACCTGTCATACAGATAAAACAGATGAGCTTTAGTCTAATTTTAAAAATCTTATACTGTGTACAGCAATTTGCTAACATGTTTTCAAGTTACTGCATCCTGATCGATAACATGATATTTCACTGTGTTACGATAGACGGTATTTGTAGGAAGGGGTTATGGTAACTGCGTGTGGTGCCCACTTAGGAATCACAACATTGGAATTTCAGATCCCAGGCACGCTAGAAATTACTTTCATGATCTCTCTCGGTCCTCTCATGAACTACTGGGTCAGCGATTTTTAACCAGGGGGGTGTCTCTATCACCTGAACAACAGATATTGGAGGCATGGGACTCAATCTCTAAACAACAGCTCAAAATTTATTGTTAGATTAGAATTTTCTGTCGACTGTTCTGGTCCAAGTTAAATAAAACCAAACTCAGTCAGTCAGTCATTTGCATGTCCCTTTATGAACTTTGCCTCCGTAACAGCTCTCATGTAGGCCTCTCTGTTTTAAGCAAGATGGCCTGCTGCTGATGCACCCATTTGCAGATTATCAACAATGTCTTGCAGCCATCTTCGCCTTGGTCTTCCTTTCTTCCTTTTTTCTCATTATGTACCCTTCCTTTCGCCTTGGTCTTCCTCTCTTTCTTTTTTCTCATTATGTACCCTTCCAAGACAGTCTTCTGTAGATTATTATTACATTTAATATGTCCAAAATATTTAAATTTTCTCTGTTTAATCTTCTTTACTAGCCAACCTTCATCAATATTAAGTTCTTGTAATATGGATATATGACGAGTTCTTCAAATATCATGGACACAAAAAAAGAACAAATATATCTATACAACAAGAACTTAATGTTGAAGAAGGCTGGCTAGTAAAGAGGATTAAAGAGAGAAAACTTAAATGTTTTGGACACATTAAACGTCATGATAATCTAGAGAAGACCTTATTTGAAGGGTACATAATGGGAAAAAGAAAGAGAGGAAGACCAAAGCGAAGATGGCTGCAAGACATCGTTGATGATCAGCAAATGGATGCATCAGCAGCAGGCCATCTTGCTCACAACCGAGAGGCCTACAGGAGTTCTGTTTGGGAAGCAAAGTTCCGCAAGGGACATGCAAATGAATTAATGAATGAATATGGTTATATTTGTTCTCTTGTTTTTTTGTGTCCATGATATTTGAAGAACTCTTCTGTAGCATTTACATTCAAAGGCATTTATGTGTTTCTCAGCTGTTTTGTTAAGTGTCAAGGTCTCACAGGCGTATGTTGCGATAGGAAAAATACATGCCCTTAAAAATCTTATTTTTGTAGTTCTGTATGTTCCTCTCCACAACTTCTTCGCGAAAGGAGTGTGAAGACATATTGGGCAGTCTACTGAGGGTTTGTAGTTGTAAAAAGGATAAGAACATCTATGCTAGATAATGATAGGTTAAATTCTGACAAAAATAGCACTAGCCTTGGGGGTGAATGGTTATACTTACACTGAACTGACGGTTTCTTAATATGTAACACAATATTCACGTACAAAATTCCTGCTGAGATGATTCTATTTGAAACACAAATGTACCTCGGGTCCAATTTTTGACTCTTCTTGTATATCCATACAATGCCTAATCTGGTATATCCGTACACTGTCTAGTCTGGTATATCCATACAATGCCTAATCTGGTATATCCGTACACTGCCTAGTCTGGTATATCCATACATTGCTTAGTCTGGTATATCCGTACACTGTCTAGTCTGGTATATCCATACACTGCTTAGTCTGGGATATCCGTACACTGCCTTGTCTGGTATACCCTTACACTGCCTAGTCCGGGATATCCATACATTGTCTAGTCTGGTATACCCTTACACAGTCTAGTCTGGTATATCCATACATTGCTTAGTCTGGTATATCCGTACACTGCCTAGTCTGGTATATCCGTACACTGCCTAGTCTGGTATATCCGTACATTGCCTAGTCTGGTATATCCGTATACTGCCTAATCTGGTATATCCGTACATTGTCTAGTCTGGCATACCCTTACACT
Organism: Achatina immaculata; assembly: GCA_009760885.1. Lineage (NCBI taxonomy): Eukaryota > Metazoa > Mollusca > Gastropoda > Stylommatophora > Achatinidae > Lissachatina > Lissachatina immaculata. Next base: position 2,617,579 of record CM019698.1, read on the forward strand.
GTCTGGTCTGGTATATCCATACATTGCTTAGTCTGGTATATCCGTACACTGCCTGGTCTGGTATATCCTTACACTGCCTAGTCTGGTATATCCGTACACTGCCTGGTCTGGTATATCCTTACACTGCCTAGTCTGGTATCCGTACATTGCCTAGTCTGGTATATCCGTATACTGCCTAATCTGGTATATCCGTACATTGTCTAGTCTGGCATACCCTTACACTGTCTGGTCTGGTATATCCATACATTGCTTAGTCTGGTATATCCGTACACTGCCTGGTCTGGTATATCCTTACACTGCCTAGTCTGGTATATCCGTACACTGCCTGGTCTGGTATATCCTTACACTGCCTAGTCTGGTATATCCGTACACTGCCTAGTCTGGTATATCCGTAAACTGTCTAGTCTGGTATATCCGTACATTGTCTAGTCTGGTATACCCTTACACTGTCTGGTCTGGTATATCCATACATTGCTTAGTCTGGTATATCCGTATACTGCCTGGTCTGGTGTATCCTAACACTGCCTAGTCTGGTGTATCCGTACAATGCCTTGTCTGGTATATCCGTACACTGCCTAGTCTGGTATATCCGTACACTGCCTAGTCTGGTATATCCGTACACTGCCTAGTCTGGTATATCCGTACACTGCCTAGTCTGGTATATCCGTACACTGCCTAGTCTGGTATATCCGTACATTGTCTAGTCTGGTATATCCGTACATTGCCTAGTCTGGTATATCCATACATTGCCTAGTCTGGTATATCCGTACATTGTCTAGTCTGGTATATCCGTACATTGCCTAGTCTGGTATATCCGTACACTGCCTAGTCTGGTATATCCATACATTGCCTAGTCTGGTATATCCGTACATTGTCTAGTCTGGTATATCCGTACACTGCCTAGTCTGGTATATCCGTACATTGCCTAGTCTGGTATATCCGTACATTGTCTAGTCTGGTATATCCGTACACTGCCTAATCTGGTATATCCGTACGTTTCCTAGTGATAACCCATTGTTCAATGCTTCTTTTCGTTAAAGAAAGGGTCACCATCATCATCATCATGCCGTACCATCTCCCCACGGAAGGTTGGCTGCAATGAATCTCCCCTCTGCTTTTTCTTGTCTTCGTAGAACACTCGACCAAGCCTGTCCATGTCCATCTCTTGATGTTGTCCACCCATCTGCGTCGCTGTCGTCCTCTTGTTTCTCTCTCTTCGATCCTGCCCTTGTGCTAATTTAACGTATTAATTTGTGTGTCATTTGAAAGTACAACCTCCATTTATTCGTTTCTATGTCGGACATTATAAATGTCAGTGGTTTTGTGAAGTTCTAATTGTTTTTAATCGAGATTGGCATAATTTTGTGATACTGACCCGCCTGATGCAAGGAGTGTAAATAAGCGCCTCAAAAAGTATTGATAATGACTAAGTGAAATTCTAAATGAGAAAATATACGACATGGTAATATTTTTCAAGTGGATTTCTGAGATATTGATGGTAAGCAGAACGTAATTTTATTTTGTGAAGCAAACAATTTGCTAAAATATATTTTCGTATTTTCACACCAGTTTGTCAATAAAGGTTTATTCATGGAATCTTCTTTCATTTACAAGTACTTTCATTTATGATAAGCATACCTTGAACACAGAACTGCTTTGTTACACTGAGTTTTACAGCGAGACTTCATAAATGTCACAACACAAGCGCCAACAGTCGCATAATCGAATCATCCGCGCTGATTGCTCGGGTAACGAAAGAAGCACAGGATAGTTTCAAATGGTAAGTGGTTCTATGGATTCATGGAACAGTGACCATTATCTCGTAATACTGGTTACAGAAGTTCAGAATTTCGGCAGCAGATAAGGTAAAAGGTAAAATTTCCGCTTCCAGGCCATTAAGGTATATTGGGGACTAGGGAGATAAGAAGAACATGAACTTTTGTAATATTTTCTAACAGTTACCTGGAAGCTGTTGGTGTCACGTGACCGTCTACCACGCCTAGAACCAGATCGACGGCTGTTAATGGGCAGTCCGTCTCCTTCATCCATAGCTTCAGAACCATTTCCTCTTTGTCGAGCATAAAAAGATGTTAGGCGAGACATGACAGAACTGGGATCTAACCAGTAGTTCTGTGAAATGTCCTCGTCATTGATGAGCTCTGGCTCAAAATTTTCTTCCCTGCTTATTGACCTGTTTCCAAGAAGAAAGTCCTCATAAAAAAATGTGTTGCTCGTTTGGCTGAGTCTTTCCCTTTCCCTCTGTTCTTCTCGCTCCAGGCTCGCCAACTGATGAGCACTCAGCGGTTCCTTAAGCTCTAGATCCGCTTTCATCTTGACTTCTCCCAAACTGCTCATATCGGAAAGGAAGGAGCCCTCATTCTGCGGCTCGAAATCGCACGACTGAAACAAATCAGAGTCGTCTTGGGACGCTATCAGCATGAAATGGTTCTCATGGCCTTGTATCTGTTGATTAACTGTAAATAGCTTCCGAATATCGTTGTTATTTCTGGATGCCTTGAACTCGTCATAGAGTTTCTGTAGCTGTGTCCCCTGTTCACACACACTCACAAACTGACTGTTGATTCTCGTTTTTTGATCTTTTACAATCTGGCGTACCATAGAAGTGAGAGCTTCCTGTCGTTTCTCCAAGAGAAGCCGATATTCGATGAATGTTTCTTTGATTTCATTGGCCAAGCGACGCTCGAGAACATCTAGTCTCTTGGAGGCGTTTGCGAGGGAGTCTGACCTGCTTTTCATTTTTTCCAAGGCGTCCCTACTTCTATTTTCAGTTTCATCAAAATGCTCTGAGTTTTCATTTAATGCCTCTGAAACATCGATAATTTTGTGGCCTTCAAAGTCCTTGTGATCAAGAACAGTACAGTCCCTACATACAGGAGTCAGACACTTTTTGCAGAAGAAGCTCAATGGTTGTCGATCATGTTTGGGGCAGGAGTTTTGAGATTTAGCGAGAGCTTGGGACACGAAGTCCATCATTTGAACAACGCGATGATCGTTGGGTAGTTCTTTGATTTTATTTCTGCTGAGGAAAATTTCCACTCGGCAAGTTGGACATTTCAGCGTCCCATCATTAGTCTCATCCGCCCACGTTAGAGTTCTTCTCACAGGAGGTTGGGCGTGGTCGAATATCTGGCTCAGGCACGGCAAGCAGAATGTATGGTTGCATGGCAGAGATTTGGGAGATCTGTCTGTCTGGTCAAACCGCTCGTGACACACCTGGCATTTAAGAAACTGCTCCTCGAAGAACCGTTCATCAAAAACGAGGCTTCTACTTGAGTCAGGTGAGGCTGTGAGTGGAGCATTCACTCCTGAAACTGATCCTGACCCTCCAGCCCCAGCACTGTTCGGGGCACTCACGTTTGAGCTGACAGTACCGTCTGAACAAGACATTCTGAAAGTCACAAAAACAGAGCAATCGTGTTAGTATAAGCAATAAATATTCATCTGATAAAACAAATAAGCAGATGACACCGTTGTAATAGAAGGTGAAAATAGTCTGTGGAAACTAGTGAACAAGATTATTGAAGCGAACAATAAAAAAGGCTTATAGCTACACAGAAACAAGACGGGTGTGATGCTGTACGGTAAGTCTGCCACACCAACATCCACAAAGTGATTTCACTGATATGATGGATCAACAGTAACCAAAGTCCTTGCAATATAAAGATATATATATATATATATATATATATATATATATATATATATATATATATATGTCCTAAGCTAATATATGGCAGCGTCAGAGTGGGGCTCTTGTCCTAAGCTAATATATGGCAGCGTCAGAGTGGGGCTCTTGTCCTAAGCTAATATATGGCAGCGTCAGAGTGGGGCTCTTGTCCTAAGCTAATATATGGCAGCGTCAGAGTGGGGCTCTTGTCCTAAGCTAATATATGGCAGCGTCAGAATTGGGCTCTTGTCCTAAGCTAATATATGGAAGTCTCAGAGTGAGGCTCTTGTCCTAAGCTACCATATGGCAGCGTCATAGTGGGGCTCTTTTCCTAACCTAATATATGGCAGCGTCAGAATGGAGCTCTTGTCTTAAGCTAATATATGACAGCGTCAGAGTGGAGATCTTGTCCTAGCCTAATATATGGCAGCGTCAGAGTGGGGATCTTGTCCTAAGCTACTATATGCCGGCGTCAGAGTCGAGCTCCTGTCCTAAGCTAATTTATGACAGCGACAGAGTGGAGCTCTTGTCCTAAGCTAATACATGGCAGCGTCAGAGTGGGGCTCTTGTCCTAAGCTAATACATGGCAGCGTCAGAGTGGAGCTCTTTTTCTAAGCTAGACTGTGGCAAGGTCAGAGTCCAACTCTTGTCCTAAGCTAGACTGTAACAACGTAAGAGTCTAACTCTTGTCCTAAGCTAGACTGTAACAACGTAAGAGTCTAACTCTTGTCCTAAGCTAGACTGTAGCATGTGTCAGAGTCTAACCCTTGTTCTAAGCTAGTCTATGGCAAGCGTCAGAGTCTAACCCTTGTTCTAAGCTAGTCTATGGCAAGTGTCAGAGTCTAACCCTTGTTCTAAGCTAGTCTATGGCAAGCGTCAGAATGGAGCTCTTTTCCTAAGCTAGTCTATGGCAAACATCAGAGTAGAGCTAATGTTCTAAGCTAGTCTATGGCAAACATCAGAGTGGAGCTAATGTTCTAAGCTAATCTATACCAAGCGTCAGAGTATAACCCTTGTTCTAAGCTAGTCTATGGCAAGCGTCAGAGTCTAACCCTTGTTCTAAGCTAGTCTATGGCAAGTGTCAGAGTCTAACCCTTGTTCTAAGCTAGTCTATGGCAAGCGTCAGAATGGAGCTCTTTTCCTAAGCTAGTCTATGGCAAACATCAGAGTAGAGCTAATGTTCTAAGCTAGTCTATGGCAAACATCAGAGTGGAGCTAATGTTCTAAGCTAATCTATACCAAGCGTCAGAGTCTAACTCCTGTTCTAAGCTAGTCTACGCAAGCGTCAGAATGGTGCTCTTGTCCTAAGCTACCAGTCAACATTCAAGTGAATCGTCATATATATAGCTTCGACCTAAAGGATGATGATTGTCTGGAATGGCACCAAATCGACGATATCGTTGTCATCTACGAGATATATATTTTAATCCAAATCGATCTTTGATTATGTAGTATGAAAACATGATGGTGAGGTAATGTTGGAGCAGAATATTAAAGCACAGAATGTGGAATGAAGAGTGAACGCCAGGTATGTAGAACAGGAACAGATGAACTTCTTTTGGCGGAGACACGATACGCCATCATGTAATTAAAGAACCGAAGATTTTTTTTTTTAATCGCAGAATTCATTGGAAACCAGAAAAGAAATTCGACTGAGAAGCTCGTAGTGAACAGTTTAAGAAACACGTTATACTGGGAATTGTAAGTGTGTGAGCATATGTGAACCCGCAGACTAAGTAAGCTTGATCCAGTATTTGCTGTCCGTGTCTTTGTCCATGTTTACCTGAGTATGTGTCATATGCTCGAAAGCTAACAACAAGATCTATAAACACTCGACTAAGGTACGTAAATTCTGGCTGAAATCTTGTATAAAATTAAGTACTAGAGACATACGAATCTAGACAAGTACCTCAAGCATTTTCTCCCTTGCAGTCCTTCGATATTCAAATTAATATGTGGTGTGATCAGTATTTAATGACACCTGTTCAGTATGATTTATCCTATACATATTGTACATAATGTCCTAAAATATTCAGCTATTTTTAATTTGGTCTGTTTCATGTTTATTCCATTCTTCCAGTCTTCTTCTTTCTTTAGTCTGCTTATTATGTCAGTGTGTCCCTCATGCTTTGGGTTCTCTGATATGTTTACGAAACAGATGTTACATACAGGCATTCAACGCAGGAAGGGGAACGTCTGTCATTTTCTACCTTACTTGTCTTCATAAAGTAATGAACATCAATGACAAAGTAACAAACATACAGGTGTTACTTCATCGTGTTACTTCACAAAATAATGAACATGAAGTAGCCGGACAAAGTAACATACATACAGGTGTTACTACATCGTATTACTTCACAAAATAATGAACATGAAGTGGTCGGACAAAGTAACAAACATACAAGTGCTACTACTTTGCATTACTTCACAAAAATAATGAACATGAAGTGGTCGGACAAAGTAACAAACATACAAGTGCTACTACTTCGTATTACTTCACAAAATAATGAACATGAAGTGACAGGAGAAAGTAGCAGACACGCAGGTGTTACTACGTCGTATTATTTCACAAAATAATGAACTTTAAGTGACAGGACAAAGTAACAATCATGCAGGTGTTATTACACTGTGTTACTTCACAAAATAATGAACTTGAAGTGACAGGACAAAGTAACAATCATGCAGGTGTTATTACACTGTGTTACTTCACAAAATAATGAACTTGAAGTGACAGGACAAAGTAACAATCATGCAGGTGTTATTACACTGTGTTACTTCACAAAATAATGAACTTGAAGTGACAGGACAAAGTAACAATCATGCAGGTGTTATTACATCGTGTTACTTCACAAAATAATGAACTTGAAGTGGCAGAATAAGAGACATAATATGCTACTACAGAAAGGTACGATTCTCTTTCCTGTGACATTACGTAGGAGCATGGAAAACGAAACGGACAGATGGAGAAAAAAGTATTTTACTACAAAATAAAACGTTTTAGTAATGAAAGATAATGAAGCACAAGATTGATAGAATCTGTTAAATAAACAGTCAAAACTTAAACAGAAAATTCAATATGATTTTTTTTCCATGTAGGCATTCATCACGACATTAAATTCTTACTTGGCTCGTAATATCTTTGTAAAGTAACAAGATGCGTTCAGCCTTGTGAGAAATTAAATGGCAAACATGTTGTGAAGTATCAAATCATGGCAAACAGATCGGCCACTAGCTGAACCTTATACAGACGTCTATCGATTATACAACAAAAGAACACCTTTATGAGACTTAATACCTATTTTTAGTACTTAATCAGTGTTCGAGAGGAAACTTTTAATGTGGTACATAAAAAAAGGAATTACAAAATTTAAGCATAAAACATATGATGTTTATAAAGAAATTACAGAAAAAATATTTTTAGCAATTTTGTAAAATAGAACAAATATTATTTAAATTATATTGTCTAATGTTTGGAGTTTAAGTTAAGTTTTTATTTCAGAAATCCTGTCGAGCCTTTTTGTTTACTACCGTTGCTAAGCAGGGAAAGAATGGCGACAAACTTACGAGCGTGACCGATCATGTCTGCGTGACACAAGTCAAGGAGATTTTGCGTGTGCCCTACCAGTTGTCACAGCAAACTGTACAGAACCAGTATGTACTGATTGTGTAAGACACACACAAAGCAAGAGATTTATTGTGTACGTCTAGTGAATCCAGTAATACAAAAAGTTGCCCTTGGTTAGCCGGGCATAATAGTGGGTTGGAGAAGGGTGTGCTATATAAACAGATTTACTGATATCGAGAAACGTCTAAATTTTGTTTAATTACCAGCTACGAACTGTATATGATGTATAGTAAGAATTTTATATGCCAGCTTGAATGTCCAACATAAAAATATTTTGTAACGGGCAAAACAAGAATGATTTTACACACGAAAACAAACAATATGGGCCAAACTGTCTACTAAAACAACACTCCAGTTTTAATATTTTGTTGTGGATGATGACTCAGTGTAGACGTAACATTTGGGCTAGCTTTAGAATTTTCTGATTTTTCCCTTTCAACATTCTGACACTAGAAATGTATAGACATACCTGTCTGGTGTTAGAAAAAAAAATCGTGATAACAGTAATACTGGTAACCGCACAAGCGCAGATAGTTGGCTCACACCAAATTTCTACGACACCGGCAAAGAGAGATGACGTGCACTCGAAGTAAAAACCGATCTCAGCGTAATAGGAAAATTATTATCTGTAAATACCTCATCATTCCGAGTCTTCGCTGGCACAGGTGTCCCACGTGTTGCAGGTATACTTTTAGGTAGCCAGCCCAAGCATGTCATATCGTGTTACCTGTGTTTGTTCAGGACTGCATCACACAAATTGATTTCTTTTACCCTCGCCAATAGACGCGCTTTGAGCTGACTTGCTTGGGCATGAAAATGGGGCCGTTCCTCTCTTTGATCAGTGAGGATGTTACAGATATTGCTTATACTGCAGTGTTTGTAAACAACTAAGTCAGCTGTAACATAAATCAATGAGGACAAAGTGGAAGAAGTGGAGAGTTTTGAATATCTTGGATTATTAATAACCAATAATGGAATACAATGAGGGAAATTAAAAGGAGGACATCTATCGCTCTTCAAAAAATAAAACAACTAAAGAAGCTGTGGAGAAGAACAGACAGAACTACAGAAATAAAATTTTAAGGGCATGCATCTTTCCCATTGCAACATATGCCTGTGAGACCTGGACACTTAACAAAACAGCTGAGAAATACATAAATTCTTTTTAATGTAAATGCTACAGAAGAGTTCTTCAAATATCATGGACACACAAAAAAGAACAAATATATCCATACTACAAGAACTTAATACTGAAGAAGGTTGGCTAGTAAATAGGTTTAAACAGAGAAAACAAATATTTTGAACATTAAACGTCATAGTAATTTACTTCCAGTCTTGGAAGGGTACATAATGGGAAAAAGAAAGAGAGGAAGACAAAGGCGAAGATGCCCGCAAGACATCGTTGATGATCTGCTTATGAACGCATCAGCAGCAAGGCATCTCACTTACAACCGAGAGGCCTACAGGAGAGCTGTTAGGGAGGCAAAGCTCTGCAAGGGACATGCAAATGACTGACTGCCATGTTTGTATCAAGAGTTGTATAGGCAGATTTTTGTCTGATAAGAGTGATGGTTTATTTATTGTTGAGAACAGAAGCGCCAGCTTCCTTTTATTTTATTTGTGATAGAGAATATAAGTGTTTGAGAGAGAGAGAGAGAGAGAGAGAGAGAGAGAGAGAGAGAGAGAGAGAGAGAGAAGAGAACCCGAATAAACGTCAGTCAGTCAGTCATATGCATGTCCTTGCGGAACTTTGCCTCCCTAACAGCTCTCCTGTAGGCCTCTCAGTTGTAAGCAAGATGGCCTGCTGCTGATGCATCCTTTTGTAGATTATCAACAATATTGTCTTGCAGCCATCTTCACCTTGGTCTTCCTCTCTTTCTTTTTTCCAATTCTAATATTGTCTTCTCTAAATTATCATGGTATTTGATGTGTCCAAAAGGTTTAAGTTTTCTCTTTACTAGCCAACCTTCTTCAATATTAAGTTCTTGTAGTATGGATATATTTGTTCTTTTTTTGTGTTCATGATATTTGAAGAACTCTTCTGCAGCATTTACATTCAAAGGCATTTATGTATTTCTCAGCTGTTTTGTTAAGTGTCCAGGTCTCACAGGCATATGTTGCGATGGGAAAGATGCATGCCCTTAAAAATCTTAGTTTTGTAGTTCTGTCTGTTCCTCTCTACAGCTTCTTTAGTTGTTTTACGTTTTGAAGAGCGATAGATGTCCTCCTTTCAATTTCCCTCGTTGTATCTCCATTATTAGTTAGTACTGGTCCAAGATATTCAAAACTCTCCACCTCTTCCAATTTTTCCTCATTGATAAATATTTCTTTCACATCATCATCTGCATCATTCGTGGGTGCATAACACTGTATTATTGTAAAAGAAATTAGGCTCTTTTGAAAACAAATGCCTAAGGAAAATACTCGGCATCAAGTGGAATGAATTCAAGAACAATGCAGAGATAAGACAGATGACTGAACAACAACCAGTCTCACGGGTGATCAGGAAAAGGAGATGGACATATGTTGGTCACTTGATGAGAAGAAATGATCAGAGAATCCCAAAAAAAGCTATCAAGTGGAACACAACAGGCCGAAGTAAAAGGGGCAGACCGCGTGAAACTCTGAAGAGGACATTATTAAGAGAGGCCAAATTAACAAGCATAAAATCCTTTGATGAGGTTGAAAGACTCGCTGAAGACAGGAAAAATTGGTGAACTACTTTGAGAGCCCTATGTGACGTTTAACGGCACGGGAAGGATATAAGATAATAAGAAGATAAGATAAATATTTCAGCTACTTTATTTGTTTTGTCAGTTGTCATCAATTTAGTTTTCTTCGCATTAAGATAGAGGTTTTGCTCTTCACTACTCTTACAGACTGACATAATTAGTTTTTCCATTCATATTTGTGTTGTAGACAGTGATACTGTGTCATCAGCGTGTTCACTGTAAATAACCACAGAGGACAAACGTAAGCAAGGTATGTAACTGTAGAAAGAATAATCTGCGACAACGACATAGTGATTGCATCCCTTCAAGCATTATTTTGACATGGCGCGTCACAGGTAACGGATGATGAAAGTCCTCCAGATATGGAGGATCCCTGTGAATAAGGATTTACCCAAATAAGCAGGCGCGGACCAACTGGCGGTAATCTCAGAGAGCGAGGTGGGGTGGTAGGTGGCTCTACTACTCCTATAAAGTGCCTCATGTACTCAGTGAAGGGAATACCAGGCGAGTAAGAGACGCCTTAAAAACCTCTCGCTCCCGCTGCCTTGCGGGTAGGACAGGGAGTCCAAAGGCTAGCGGAGAGTCCGTACACAAACCGACAGAAGGCAACGGGAAACCACTGTTGTAGCTCCCAAGAACAATTATGTTTATTCAGAGTAATGGATTTGTCATGAACGACGTTAATGGATGTATAAAATTGGAAAAAAGTAGGAGCAGCTTTATTACTTAACGATTACAAAGTTGTGACGTTTCGGCGTGAGCCTTAATCATACAAAAACATACAGGACGAAGAAATAGGGAGAGGAGATAAAGTATAGATTTACATGAATACTGTTTAAAAAAAAAAGTACTTAGCTTTAATGGATGTTCCTCTGGAACAGCCTCGTCAGGTAGGGCAGCTTACGAGCCACAGGTGAGGCCAGATCGTCATCAAGCTACTGGTGGCAAAACTAAGAGGTTCCAAATAGCAAAATGAATTGCTAGAACTTTATTCCAGGCTGGAAAATTAGAAACTGTAAAGACGGAAATGGAAAGGATGCATATCAACATATTAGGAATGATTGATTGAGTGATTGATCTTTATTTCAAAAGGGTTAAGAATTGGGTACGCAGGCCCGTCTGACATTCTGCCCTTTATCATACATCTTTCACTCATTCCAGAAATTCTACAAATATGTTGTTCATGTAACAAACATAATTAACATTGAAGCTGAGAGACATAAAATAAAATATAACATTTACGTTTCGCTCTTAAACATTCACTCAGTAGAGAAGTAACTACATACATTATAAATGACTATCTACTAAATAAAAATATCGGGACTATTCAGAATAAAATAATTAACTGTATTCGGTGTCTGTAAGAGCAGTTTAAGATAACTTTTAAGATTATGATTCATGGAGGCATGTAGTCGACATCAAATAGATATTGGGAAAGTTTGTAGTTGTAGGAAGGAGTATAATTTATATTTTTTATACAGGATGGGAGGGTATTCCAAAGATGAGCAGCAGAATAACTAAAGCTTTTCTGTATAGATCAAGTATAGTTTTTGGAAGACGTATGTTGTTCAAGCGTTGGTTGCACTTTGGGCTAAATTTAAACAGGTTCCATAAATAAGGCGTGAAAGAATTTGATCTACTAACTTCGCTTTGTTGAAGAGGAACTTGTTTTTAAGAGGCAGTATTTTGATACGTTCATGCTGGTTAGTTGTTTGTTTGTGCTTGATCTTTGTCACTAATAAGCTTTACTACTGGCTTTGAGAGTGAGCAAAGACTCTTTGTATGTGACACTGAGCAACCATCCCAGACGGCTGAGCTTTAGTCTAAATGTGTTTGTGTATGTGATATGTAATATGTCTCCCTTGTGTCTTGATCGATGAAGTGCTTGATTTTGGCTAACTGGTATACTTTTTGTGCGATGAGTTTTGTTAGACATGAGAGTTTCAGGTCAGATGTTGGTCAATAATAAGACCTAGTGTTTTGTACTCGCTAACGTTTTCTATCTGTGATGTTTCCGTGCTGAGTGAAGTTAGATGGACATATGCAGGGAAGATAAACTCTGATAAATATACAATAATATATTCAGGAAGTGAGAAACATGAATGAAGTGTACGAATAATGTTTGACGAACAAACAGCAAGGACAATTGTAGGATATTTGAACATCTCGGACCGAGTCCTGCTAGCCCAACTGAAAGGACGACCAATAAACATAAATATTATATAAGTGTACGCTCCAACATCTGAAAGATCTGAAAAAGATATACAATTATTTTATAATGACATAGAGGCAGCCCTAAAACACACAAAGTCACATGAAGTTACTATAGTCATGGGAGATTTTAATGCCAACGTTGGTAAAGGAAGAACTTCAGACATCATTGGTAAAGGAAGAACTTCAGACATCGTTGGTGAAGTAAGAACTTCAGACATCATTGGTAAAGTAAGAACTTCAGACATCATTGGTAAAGTAAGAACTTCAGACATCATTGGTAAAGTAAGAACTTCAGACATCATTGGTAAAGTAAGAACTTCAGACATCATTGGTGAAGAACTTTAGACATCATTGGTAAAGTAAGAACTTCAGACATCATTGTTAAAGTAAGAACTTCAGACATCGTTGGTGAAGTAAGAACTTCAGACATCATTGTTAAAGTAAGAACTTCAGACATCGTTGGTGAAGTAAGAACTTCAGACATCATTGGTAAAGTAAGAACTTCAGACATCATTGGTAAAGTAAGAACTTCAGACATCGTTGGTAAAGTAAGAACTTCAGACATCGTTGGTGACTATAGACTGGGGGAGAGGAATGACAGAGGTAGTAAATTAATTGAATGTAGGAAACACCTGGTTTAAACAACATCCCCGAAGACTGGCAACGAGGTGCAGCCCAGACAAAAAGACTTTTAACCAGATAGACTACATATTAATCAACAAACGATTCCGGAATGCATTACTGACAACAAAAACCATGACAGGAGCTGACTGCAATAATAACTATGACCCACTCTGTGGAAAAAATTAGAATAAAGCTAAAGAAAGCAGGCAGAAAAATGAGAAACATCAAACGGAATACATAACTCCTTAAAAATGACCAAGAAGTGCGAGAACAACACAAAGTTATTATAGCAAATAGATACAATGCAATAGCAAAGATAAATAGTATAGATGAACAATGGGAATTGTTAAGAGATTCTATCCACCAAACTGTTAAGGAGATAATACCACCGAAAAAAGAAGCCCCTAAAAATAAATGGATGACAGACGACATCTTAGGACTGATGGACAAGAGGAGGAGGAGTAAAAATAACCAAGAAAAATATAACAAGATAAATAAAGAAATAAGACGCAAATGCAGAGAAGCAAAGGAAGCGTGGTTAAATGAACAGTGCAGACAAATAGAGGACTCTCATAATAAAGACAGCAAAAACATGCAAGAACGAATTAGTGAACTCACAGGCAGGAAAACAAAATATACCACAGGATGCCTGAAGTCAAAAGAGGGTAAAATGTTAATGGGAAAAGAAGACATTGTGGACAGGTGGACAGAGTATATCGGTGAGCTATATGGAGGAGAAAGACCAGAATTAACACCACATACTGAAAACTGTGATGGACCACTAATATTTGAAGATGAAATCATAGATGCCATCAAATACATGAAGAAAGGAAAAGCGACTGGGCCTGATAATTTAACAATAGAAGAAATAGAGACACTATGGGAGATAGGAATAACATTAATAACTAGGTTACTGAATGGCATTTACAACAGTGGTTATATGCCCAGTGACCTGCTTAAATCCACGTTTATAGCACTACCAAAGAAACCAGGTGCAAAGGAAAGTGATGACCACCGGACTATCATCCTCTCATGTCACACAACGAAGCTACAATATTAACAACCTTCGGTATGCTGACGACACAGTACGGATAGCTGAGAACCAACAAGACCTGCAAAATCTCTTGGATAAAGTCGCTCAAGGAAGTGTTCAGAAAGGCTTTACTTTAAACATCAAAAAGACAGAAACTATGGTTACATTTTAAAAGATAGAATCCACCAACATGCAGTATAAAATTAAATGGAACTATTCTAAAGCAGGTGCAGAAATTCAAATACCTTGGAGCAGTAATAACTTCAGATGGGAAATGCAGAACAGAAATTAGGAACAGAATAGGCCAAGCAAAGACTGCATTTCAGATAATGAAAAACATATTATCCAACACATCCTTATCAATGAATGTTAGAAAACGAGCCCTAAAATGCTATATTGAACCTATCTTGTTATATGGAAGTGAATCATGGACAATAGGCAAGTCTGCACAAAAATCATCGGAAACAGCAGAAATGTGGTTTATTAGAAGAATGTTGCGAATCCCCTGGACAGCAAAAATAACTAATGAAGAATGTATGAGAAGAGCTGGAGAGACAAAAACCTTGTCAAAAAAAATAAGAGAGAGACAATGTACTTTCATAGGACATGCAATGAGTAGAGGGGGCATTGAAAATATTATAACAACAGGAAAAATAGAAGGAAGAAGATCAAGGAGAAGACCAAGAGAAATGATACTGGACAGTCTGACGGGATGGCGTGAGAGGAGATCACCAACTGAGCTGATGGCCTGCATGAAGGATCGTGTACTCTGGAGGAGCATAATAGCCAACGCCAGTTGGCACGGCACATGATAATGATGATGATATTTTCAGATTTACCTGTTGTGATAACTTATTTATAAATGAAATAGTTCTGCATCTCACATGTAGCCTACGAGGGAAAAAATTTGAAGCGATACCGATGTAACTAATTCTTTAATTTATTATTTGTTTACATGTTTATTTTTTTGGTATTAGGATTAATGTTATCACCTCAACACATCTCGCAAGTTTTTTAGAATTTATTTTATCCACAATTGGTCATATCAAAACATTTTTAAAATAAAAATTGAAAATGTTATCAGCTGAACAATCTATTTTATTAGTAAATGTAAGAGTTAATTCAGTTTTATTTCACTTTACTTTCATCCATGTCAGTGTGCAGGTTGTCCTCATTTTATGTTGACTATAAATAACGCAGGTTTGAAATTTACTCAGAATTTAAAATATTTTAAAATGTTCGTGAACACAGGCGTTGTTCATACTTCCACCTCTGGTAGCGCCGGTGGTGCAGTTTCCACCAGTCAGCGCCACTTATACAATCTCCCTATAACAGCGAGCTGTTGTTCTTTGCAGCCGATGCTGGAGAAGTGATGAGGCACAACATCATATCGGCGTGGGAACGGGATGTCACAGCTATTTTATCAGTCTCGGAGTACAGCTAAAAAGCAGGGGGTGTGCAATGGTTCTTTAGCAGATTCCACCACCATGGGGCTATGGAGATCCCTACCCCGTTAGCCAGGCTAGGCCAGTTACTAGGGGAGGTGAGACAGGGTCTTGGTTAGCTATGGTTCGCTAACCCTGTCTATAGTATAAAATATGTTTATTTATATGTGTGTAATATTCTTGTTTATTTAAGTCCCCATTACATGTGTTTGGACTACAGTCCAGGGGGTCTTGTAATTCTTCTTTTTTTTTTGGATAAGGGAATAAGACAACCAACCGTGTGGATTGGGTGGAAATCTCAATTTCCTACCTCTTTCACATCCCAACCATCTAACCCTTACTACTCTGTGTCGGGGGCACGGCTACTCTTTAGCCTACAGCTGGAGTGGGGCCCGCGTTACAGCTTCCGCGCGGCCCCTGCTTCCATACTGCCCGCCCCCAACTAACACTCAACCCAGGATCTTTTCTTCATGGACGTTCTTCTTGAATTCATCCACCCCCTTGCTATGAGTATAACCTCTAACAACATCCTTCTTAACACAGGCACTCACTCATCACCAACAGTAAATCACAATCCTAACAACTGTTTTATCATCCACCAACTTTATTACTAATATAACTATATAAATTCAAACAAAACAGTTCCAACCAAAACTCCGCATAACAAATTATTACATTAAATGATACATAGGTTCAGTGCATTCAAGGGTTTCACTGCACTACAACCAACAACCCTTGTAATACTAAAATATAACAAGATTACATGGACATCTTATGACTCAAAACTAACAAGATTACATGGACATCTTATGATTCTAAACTAACAAGATTACATGGATATCTTATGACTCTAAACGAACAAGATTACATGGATATCTTATGACTCAAAACTAACAAGATTACATGGATATCTTATGACTCAAAACTAACAAGATTACATGGATATCTTATGACTCAAAACTAACAAGATTACATTGGCATCTTATGACTCAAAACTAACAAGATTACATGGATATCTTATGACTCAAAACAAACAAGATTACATGGATATCTTATGACTCAAAACTAACAAGATTACATGGATATTTTATGATTCTAAACTAACAAGATTACATGGACATCTTATGACTCAAAACTAACAAGATTACATTGATATCTTATGATTCTAAACTAACAAGATTACATGGATATCTTATGACTCAAAACTAACAAGATTACATGGATATCTTATGATTCTAAACTAACAAGATTACATGCACACATGGCTCCCTAACAAGTTATACACAACGCGACACATATGAGCCTCAAGATAAAATAAGATTCCATCAGTTCTTGCATAACGCATTGCTCAAGCTAAAATGTGTTATTAAAACTTATAACTTCAAAGCTAAAGTGCAATTTATACATCATATGAAAATGTCACATTACGACTGCTGACACCATATATTGACATGACATCACCTGACACTGACAATCACTGACAATCACTGACACGAACGAGGTGGCTCGAGCAACACCTCTGAGATCATAGCTGACAGAACGGTCATACTCATGACCCCTATATCTTGATCATACATCTATCATTCCAAAGCAAGGAGAAAGCTCCCTCAGTAACAAAAATCCTGCCGGCCATACGCCTAGACTGGACCAACTCTGACTGAAAGAACACATCCTGCTACCCTATCTCCCGATCATTTTGCTCAAAACCCCATTAGCGTACACACGAGAAATGCGAACGTATCGTGGGTCTGATCATCGCAACCGGCCGCGTCATTGACAACCATACCCCTCCGGCTCACGCTGGTATATCAGCTATGGGTCTCTGATTGCCTCATCGAAAGTCTTCACCCAAACCAGTCAGCGAAAAGCTAAGGCCAGCATTTACAAACGTAATCTTTTCCTTTGTTTACGTGTCACTCTTTTGTGAAGAATTCAAACATTATCCTCTCTTTTGAAGCAGTACCTGTTATATCCGAACAATTCATAAACAATAATTTATGAAGTGGTTATTAATTTACTAAGCAGAAGTGTTATTCTACTACTTCGTGTGATTTTTTTGTGATTTGATGATGGTTATAACTACTATTTATTATTACTATTCCTAAGTGTTTACTGTTCATATAGTATTTTACCAATTAAAAGTCAAGTTATTGCGTAATATTAATTTAAAAAAAACGGAAATGGTAAACAAATTAATGAATCCAAATGACCAAGTCCTCAAGAAATCTTGCCGTTCTAAAACTTCCAAAGATAAAATGTTAGTCATTCGCTCTATGGTAGGTGGCGATGACTGGCCTAGTGCTCTGTGAGTTTTCCTTCGCTGATTCCGCGTTCATTTTAGCAAGCTGCCAAAGTAAGTGCCACGCGGTTGAGTTATTATTTGTTGTTATTAGTTATTATTAGTTGTTATTAGTTATTATTAGTTGTTATTAGTTATTATTAGTTGTTATTAGTTATTATTAACAGTGTGGTTGAAATACCAGAAAAATATTCCCAGTCACGCTATTATTTGTGATGAACCGAAGGAAAAAGATGGTTTAAAGGCTCTGAGCGACCTATGAAGTGTCCTATTATTAAGATAAACTGGTGAGGTAGCAAATGCAGATACTGCATGAGATAAAGACAGAAGAAGGAATGAGCGAATGGTTCCAGATTGAAACAGGCGTGAAACAAGGATGTATATTATCTCCCTTGTTTTTTGGAATAGCCATAGACTTTATAGTAAAAAGATGCTGTATAGGTAAAACCGGCATTGACTGGGTACATAGGACCCAAAGAGAAGATCTTGATTTTGCGGATGACGTAACTCTTATCAACGAGGGCGATTACATTTTCTAGTGCCAACATATGCAAGGTTTTGCTTCAAGTGGCTATGGACGAGGGTGTCCTTACATGTGTTACCTGCCCTGTAGTCTTGGAAACGAAAATGATCACCTTTCCCAAAACTGTACTCAGTCTCCATGAGCGATTCATATGCGAGTCCCGCGATGTGATATATGTCATTATGTGCAAAAGATGCAGAATAACCTACACTGGTGAAACTGGCCTCATATAAAGGGACCGCATGCAATAACATCTGTATGATATCATCCAGCATGCTTCGAAAACAGTATTTAATCATTTCAATGGACCCAACCACAGAGGCAAATCTGATTTTCTGGTAACAGCCATCAAACGTCACGAAGATGACACAAGCCGCCTGGCGCTTGAGAACCGCTGCTTTCAAAATTATGGTACGCTGGAGCCACACGTGTTAAACTCGCTGTTCAGCTACACTTAGTATTCTCTTTAATCATCATAGTACCTCTCCACTAAGCTCCACTCCCTTCTTACTTGTCACACATAGTTCAAAACCTGCTCACAGCATCACTTTGCAACCCCTCTTCCTTAATCATCTATTTCATCCTCTCCTGGCTAGGTAAATATTGTATCACTCTCTCTCCCCTCCACGGTCCACATATCACAGGTCTCCATTTAAACAGTCTCCACGTTCTACTACATCCATTCCTGACACACACAGCCGGACAAGCCACACCTTACAATTTACAGTTAAGTACTCTGCTTAATTGTTTTTTAGTAGTATTCATGAACAAGGACAAAGATAAAAATGGAAATAGCAGATGAACAGTATGGATTTGTTGAAGGAAAGGGAACACACAATGCCATTTCTGCTTTACGAACACTAACAGAAAGAGCTTTAGAAATACAGAAAGATCTCTACTTATGCTTCATTGATTACACCAAGGCATTCGACAAGGTGAAACATAATGAAATTATTAAAATGCTTCAAGACATAAATATAGACGCCAAAGACCTGAGGATTGTAAAACACCTATACTGGCAGCAAGAAGCAGAAATTCGAGTTGAAAATATAACTGGAAAATATCAACCTACAAAACAAAGGGTACAACAAGGATGTGTACTATATCCAGACCGTTTTTTCTCTGTACAGCTAGAATATTCTATGAATGATCATCACAGAACCAGGCATAAAAATTGGAGGATACAATATTAACAACCTTCGGTATGCTGACGACACAGTACTGATAGCTGAGAACCAACAAGACCTTCAAAATCTCTTGGATAAAATCGCCAAAGAAAGTGAACAGAAAGGCCTTACTTTCAACATCAAAAAGACAGAGACTATGGTTATATCTAAGAAACAGAATCCACCAGCATGCAGTATTAAATTAAAAGGAACTATTCTAAATCAGGTGCAGAAATTCAAATACCTTGAAGCAGTAATAACTTCAGATGGGAAATGCGGAAAATAAATTAGGAACAGAATAGGCCAAGCAAAGACTGCATTTCAGAGAATGAGAAACATATTATCCAATACATCCTTATCGATGAATGTTAGAAAACGAGTCCTAAAATGCTATATTGAACCTATCTTGTTATATGGAAGTGAATTATGGACAATAGGCAAGTCTGCACAAAAATCATTGGAAGCAGCAGAAATGTGGTTTATTAGAAGAATGTTGCGAATCCCCTGGACAGCAAAAATAACTAATGAAGAGTGTATGAGAAGAGCTGGAGAGACAAAAAATCTTGTCAAAAAGATAAGAGAGAGACAGTGAGAAGAGGGGACATTGAAAATATTATAACAACAAGACAAATAGAATGAAGAAGATCAAGAGGAAGACCAAGAGAAATGATACTGGACAGTCTGATGGGATGGTGTGAGAGGAGATCACCAACTGAGCTAATGGCCTGCATGAAGGATCGTGTACTCTGGAGAAGCAAAATAGCCAATGCCAGTCGGCACGGCACCTGATGATGATGATGAGTATTCATGTAAATCTATACTTTATCTCCTCTCTCTATTTCTTCGTTCTGTGTGTTTTTGTATGGTTAAGGCTCATGCCGAAACGTCACAACTTTGTAATCGTTAAGTAATAAAGCTGCTCCTACTTTTTTCTTAGTTTATACATTCTGATATCACAGCTTTAAGCAGTGCTTCGTGTATAGTTGTATACTTATACAGTCATTTGTGTGTGTAAGTTGGTTAAATGAGGTTTTGAAGGAACTTTCACGCAAGCCGTGAACGACTACCATTATAATGCCATTATAATTATGTATATAAAAGCAATGAGTATACACATTTTCCATTAGTACCTCGTGATAAATTTATCCAAATGTAAAATAAACAACAAAAGATGGAACTATAAGTATGTTTAATTGATACAAAAATGAAAGACAATATAAAGAAACTAAACAAGTCTCTTCACAAGAGAAACTAACCAAACTGGATATTGCAATGACAATTTGATAATGGCACAAAATGGAAAATAAAAGATAAGAAAAATCAAATAGGTGGATACAAAATAATTATGTAAAATATGATAACTAATAAATCTTGAAACCAATTTACCAGTACCACAAATTAATGTCAACTTAGATGAAGTTACACTGAAAGAAACTGAAACAGCAGTGAATCTAATGGCTAACAACAAAGCTGCAAGTGAAGAGGAAATAACAGTTGAAATGTTAAAGGCTATTAACTGTGACAACATGAGCCAATTACAAAGAATGTTTAATAAAATTTGGATAGAAGAAAAGGTCCCTTCTAAATGGAAATAAGGAATTAATGTTATAATACCCCAAAAAAGGCAATCCCAGTGACTGCAATAACTGGAGGAGTATAACCTTACTATCAGTTATGTCAAAGATGTTTGTAAAGTGATTCTGAATAGAATTAAGGATATAGTGGATACTACAACGAGAGAAGAACAGGCAGGATTTCGAAAGGGGAGAAGTTGTCTCAACCAGATCTTTGCTCTAAGAATAGTACTTGAAGAACATATTGAAAAGCAAAAACCATTAATCCTGAACTTCATAGACTTTAAAAAAAGCATCTGTTAGCATACACATAGATTCATTGTGGATAATTTTAAGACTATATGGAATACCATCTAAAATTGTCAACATCATTAGAGATCTCTATGACACATATGTTTGTGCAGTCAAGACAGAAGAAGGAATGAGCAAATGGTTTCAGACTGAAACACGTGTAAAACAAGGATGTATATTATCTCCCTTGTTTTTTGGAATAGCCATAGACTTTATAATGAAAAGGTGCTGTACAGGTAAAACCGGCATTGATTGGGTACATAGGACCCAAATAGAAGATCTTGATTTTGCAGATGACATAACTCTTATCAGTAACAATGTGAAATCGATGAAGGAAAAAACAGATTCCCTGTCTTCCTTGGCTACAAAATGTGTCTTGGAATTAACAAGGACAACACAAAAATAATGAAACTTCTCATTAATCAAGAAGGAAAAATATACGTAGAAGGAAAAGCTGTTGATAAAGTAAATCAGTTTGCATACCTTGGCAGCTACATAGCCCAGGATGGTAACATCAGGAAGGAAGTTAGAATCAGAATTGCAAAAGCAGCATTGTCCTTCAAAAAGCTTGAGAACATATGGAATTCAAAAGTTATAAGCACAAAAACCAAGTTAAGATAATTCAATTAAAATGTAATATCCACCCTCATTTGTGCATGCGAAAGATGAAAATCAACTAAAGAAATAAACAAGAAATTAGACTCTTTTGAAAACACATGCCTAAGGAAAATACTTAGTATAAAGTGGGACGAATTCAAGAACAACGCAGAGATAAGACAGATGAGCAAACAACAACCTGCCTCATGTGTGATCAGAAAAAGAAGATGAACATATGTAGGTCATGTGATGAGAAGAAACAATCAGAGAATACCAAAACAAGCTTTCAAGTGGAGCACAATAGGCCGAAAAAAAAAGAGGTCGACCACGTGAAACTCTGAAGAGGACATTGTTACGAGAAGCCAATTTAGTGGTCATAACATCCCTTGTTGAAAGACTCGCCTAGAACAGGAAAATTTGGCTAACAATTATGTGACGTTTAATGTCACGGGAAGGATGTAAGATGTAAGATGATGAAACGAACGCTTCAAAACTTAAGAAAACATAAAATGTCTTAAGGACAAAGAAATAAAATAAACAATGCTATATATATATATATATGGCATGACAGGATTACCTTTACCTTGTTATATATAATTATTATATAAATATTATAATATAATTTAAATAAATTTATAATATAAATTTTATAATGTTATAAGTTATAATACCAAGAAGAAAAGTTAAAAATTAACCCAAATAAACAAAATAGGATCATGTTACAATAATGCACCAACTTTTATCCTGAAGATGATGATGATGAATATAAAAGTTGTTACTTCAGTGGCCAAGGAGAAAATGCTAGAACTAAGAGAATGTGGGAGACGGTTGTTACTTCTATGACCATGGAGAAAATTCTAGAACTAAGAGAATGTGGGAGGCTGTTGTTACTTCAGTGGCCATGGAGAAAATGCTAGAACTAAGAGAATGTGGGAGACTGTTGTTACTTCAGTGGCCATGGAGAAAATTCTAGAACTAAGAGAATGTGGGAGGCTGTTGTTACTTCAGTGGCCATGGAGAAAATGCTAGAACTAAGAGAATATGGGAGACTGTTGTTACTTCAGTGTCTGACTTCAGGAAAATTCTTTACCAAGTTCTTTTTTGCATGGCAGTTTCCATGTTTTATAATTAATTACTGGGAATAATAATAATTATTATTATTATTATTTACATGCACTTGTTATTAGTTATCTAATATTTTTAGAACAAGACGTGTGTATGTTTAACAATAAAACCGTGTGTTTAATATTTGTCTATGTCTTATGTCTCATGTGTGACTGTTACGTTAAGTAAATCTTGCCACCTCTGAAATACAACAATTTTATATATATATATATATGTTGCTAAATAAACAAAGGATCGGTTGAATTTTAAAAAGTTGTTTCGAATAAACTGTAAAATAGCATACATGAACTTACATGACAACCGAAAATGTTTAAAGTAGAAGAAAGGGAAAGGGACTGAGAAATGTGATATCACAAAGCTAATTATTATTATAATCTTTGTTAATATCTATTCTCAGTTTTGACTCTGTTTTGGAAACGATCTGGGGTCAATAAGCCTACGTTAAGTATGTTGTTACCAAGTTAAGTAAGTTGTTACTAAGTTAAGTAAGTTGTTACTAAGTTAAGTAAGTTGTTACTAACATTTGTTACTGCCCACTAATTCCATGATTTAAAAAAAAAACCAAAAAACTCTGCATTTGACGGGAGTCTTCACTGGAAACAGTTGACCTGGCTGACGACTCAGATTGAAATGTGACGCTCAAAGACCTGGCGATGGGGTAGCAGGGCGCTGGCTTTTAGAAAGTTACTCACATTCTTTTACCAAAGTGAAATACTGGATAAGGGAATCCAACAGATTTCGGGCGTGGTATAAAACAGCCGTGGTTCTCAGGTGAGCCTGAGCCCAGTGGACTCTGTACCTTTCATACAAATAAAACAGATGAGCTTCAGTCCAATGTTGAAAACTTTGTACCGTGTAGAACAGTTCCATATAAAATACATCTGGTATAGCTACTACGTCATCACTAAAGGAAGGGAAAATTGACAATGCCGCTTTTCACTGACATATGACTCCGTTATAACAAATGATGTTTGTAAGTGGGAATTCTGGGTAGCTATTTGACGCTCGCCAATACTGAACGAAGGATCGAGTGTTAAATCCCGGTTATGGAAAATCTACTTTCTTTCCCAGTCTCCTTGCCTTTCCATGTATTGCCAGGCCAGGGATTCTTAACCCAGGATATCACTATCTTAGGTCAGGGATTATTAATCCAGGGTATCACTATCTTAGGTCAGGGATTCTTAACCCAGAGTATCACTATCTTAGGTCAGGGATTATTAACCAAGGGTATCACTATCTTAGGTCAGGGATTCTTAACCCAGGGTATCACTATCTCAGGTCAGGGATTCTTAACCCAGGGTATCACTATCTCAGGCTAGGGATTATTAACCCAGAGTATAACTATCTTAGGCCAGGGATTCTTAACCCAGGGTATAATTATCTTAGGCCAGGGATTCTTAACCCAGAGTATAACTATCTTAGGCCAGGGATTCTTAACCCAGAGTATAACTATCTTAGGCCAGGGATTCTTAATCCAGGGTTTAACTATCTTAGGCCAGGGATTCTTAACCCAGGGTATAACTATCTTAGGCCAGGGATTCTTAACCCAGGGTATCACTATCTTAGGCCAGGGATTCTTAACACAGAGTGTAACTATCTTAGGTTAGGGATTCTTAACCCAGGGTATCCCTATCTTAGGTCAGGGATTATTAAACCAGGGTATCACTATCTTAGGTCAGGGATTATTAACCCAGGGTATAACTATCTTAGGCCAGGGATTATTAACCCAGGATATAACTATCTTAAGCCAGGGATTATTAACCCAGAGTATAACTATCTTAGGCCAGGGATTCTTAACCCAGGGTATAACTATCTTAGGCCAGGGATTATTAACCCAGGGTATAACTATCTTAGGTCAGGGATTCTTAACCCAGAGTATAACTATCTTAGACCAGAGATTATTAACCCAGGGTATAACTATCTTAGGCCAGGGATTATTAACCCAGGTTATCACTATCTCAGGCCAGGGATTCTTAACCCAGGGTATAACTATCTTAGGCCGGGGATTATTAACCCAGGGTATAACTATCTTATGTCAGGGATTATTAACCCAGAGTATAACTATCTTAGGCCAGAGATTATTAACCCAGGGTATAACTATCTTAGGCCAGGGATTATTAACCCAGGGTATCACTATCTCAGGCCAGGGATTATTAAACCAGGGTATCACTATCTCAGCCAGGAATTCTTAACCCAGGATATCACTATCTCAGGCCAGGAATTCTTAACCCAGGGTATCACTATCTCAGGCCAGGGATTCTTAACCTGGGGTATCACTATCTTAGGCCAGGGATTCTTAACCCAAGGTATAACTATCTCAGGCCAGGGATTCTTAACCCAGAGTATAACTATTTCAGGCCAGGGATTCTTAAACCAAGATATCACTATCTTAGGCCAGGGATTCTTAACCCAGGGTATAACTATCTTAGGTCAGGGATTATTAACCCAGAGTATAACTATCTTAGGCCAGAGATTATTAACCAAGGGTATAACTATCTTACGCCAGGGATTCTTAACCCAGAGTATCACTATCTTAGGTCAGGGATTCTTAACCCAGGGTATCACTATCTTAGGTCAGGGATTCTTAACCCAGGGTATCACTATCTTAGGTCAGGGATTCTTAACACAGGATATCACTATCTTAGGCCAGGGATTCTTAACACAGGATATCACTAGCTCTTGTGGGTCTGAGAAAGAAAATATGTGTGTATTAAGGGGGTGGGTAGGATGGCCTTGACCTCTGAGAAAGTATTTGCTGTTAGATTAGAACTTTCATTAAGCTGGTCTGCTCGTAGCTATTCGAGTGTAAAATCAAGTTACTAACATCTTCTGAAGTCAGACTGGACCTGATAGGACCAGTGGTTATGAAGATTTCGACAATCTGGAGAAAAGGGGATGAAGAAATATTAGGCAATACACCAATGTCTGTATACATAAAAAAGGATTCAGAACTCCTGTGCTAGAGTTATGATATGGAGAGCATCGACCAAAGGAAATCATACCAGGTTACACTGTGCACTAGACTAGAAAAGTGTTTAAGAGGTAACAGAATACATTATTCACGTAAAATCAGTCAAAACACAGTTGAAGTACTAATGTGTGAAACAGTTGCTTAAGAATTGCTTGATATCTTCAAATAACTGCAGCGATTATATGGATTCAGCATATAGCAATCATTATCCTGTAATAATGTTACATAAATTTTAAACGAAAAGCGTAAGAGGACGAGGAAAACAAAGAATTGGTAACTTTTTCTAACATTACTATTTCACTCAATACTTACATGGTGTCTGTTTGTGTCACGTGATCGTCGACGACGTACACGAGTAGACTGACGACGACTATCTTGGTCCAGAATTTGAGGTAAATTATCTGTAGGTCGAGCACGAGGCAGGATAATGCCAGGCATGTCAGTCCTACTCATAGAAAGGGTGTTTCTCGTTTCGCTGCTGATAAGTCTTTCCCTTTCCCTCTGCTCTTCTGACTGCAGATATTCCAACTGGTGCTTGCCCACAGGCTTCTTAAGCTCTAGATCCGCTTTCATCTTGACTTCTCCAAGACTGCTCAGATTGGAAAGGAAGGAGCCCTCATTCTGCGGCTCGAAATCGCACGACTGAAACAAATCAGAGTCGTCTTGGGACTCTGTCAGCATGAAATGGTTCTCATGGTCTTGTATCTGTTGATTAACTGTAAACAGCTTCCGAATATCGTTGTTATTTCTGGATGCCTTGAACTCGTCATAGAGTTTCTGTAGATATGTCCCCTGTTCACACACACTCACAAACGTAATGTTGATTCTCCTTTTTTGATATTTTACACTCTGGCGTACCATAGGGCTTCCTGTCTTTTCTCCAAGAGAAGCCGATATTCGATGAATGTTTCTTTGATTTCATTGGTCAAGCGACGCTCGAGAATATCTAATCTCTTGGAGGCGTTTGTGAGGGAGTCTGACACGCTTTTCATTTTTTCCAAGGCGTCCCTACTTCTATTTTCAGTTTCATCAAAATGCTCTGTGTATTCATTTAATGCCTCTGAAACATCCATAATTTTGTGTCCTTCAGAGTCCTTGTGATCAAGAACAGTACAGTCCCTACATACAGGAGTCAGACACTTTTTGCAGAAGAAGCTCAGTGGTTGTCGATCATGTTTGGGGCAGGAGTTCTGAGATTTAAGGAGAGCTTGGGACATGAAGTCCATCATTTGAAGAACGCGATGATCATTAGGTAGTTCTTTGATTTGATTTCTGCTGAGGAAAATTTCCACTCGGCAAGTTGGACATTTCAGCATCCCATAATTAGTCTCATCCGCCCACGTTATAGTTCTTCTCACAGGAGGTTGGGCGTGGTCGAATATCTGGCCCAGGCACGGCAAGCAGAATGTATGGTTGCACGGCAGAGATTTGGGAGATCTGTCTGTCTGGTCAAACCGCTCGTGACACACCTGGCACTCAAGAAACTGCTCCTCGAAGAACCGTTCATAAAAAACGAGGCTTCTACTTGAGTCAGGTGAGGCTACGAGTGGAGCATTCACTCCTGAAACTGATCCTGACCCTCCAGGCCCGGCACTGTTCGGGGCACTCATGTTCGGACTGAAATTCACCGAATACAACAACCATATGAGAAAAGCCACAGAACAGAAACTGTAAATTTTATATATAAAACTGCGACCATGTTCATTCCAGATGAATAAATTAAAATATATCTTGTGAGGTCACTTATTTCGTATGACAAACACGGAGATGAGATTGAAAAAAAATGACTAAGATTAAGTCAAGTTTTTTATATCTTTTATTTGATCATATACATTAATCATTAGTTTCAGTAACAGCAAATAATAGAGGAACAATGGAGAAAGAAGAACTTTACACTGACGATAGTGGAGATGACGCCGCAAACAGTCTCACACACAATAATTAAGACATAAAATAAAATCCTTCACACATATATGTATTTATATAAAGTTAAAATATTCAGTTGCAGCGAAGATACTTAGAGCGAAGAACTCTTGATTTTGTAATGAAAGTTCAGGAAGACAAACAGCTGCACTTCTCTAAACTCAAACTATCAGCACACGACAAGAATGAAAGTGAACTTCCTGTTGGAGTCTGCCAGTCAAAACTGACGTGAGCCTTAAAACAGAGCATCGCTGTATAGAGAGCAATGAGTGTCTGGAACAGCATCAAGTGAAGAACGAAGATGTCGTTGTTATTTGCCAAATATATTTCTTTGTTCATAGTAATCTTTGAGTGAGTAGTCTGAAATCTGGTGTTGAGAGAATACTGGGCCTACCAAGGAGTGTAGAGAGAATACTGGGCTTACCACGGAGCGTTGAGAGAATACTGGGCCTACCACGGAGCTTTGAGAGAATACTGGGCTTACCACGGAGCTTTGAGAGAATACTGGGCTTACCACGGAGCTTTGAGAGAATACTGGGCTTACCACGGAGCGTTGAGAGAATACTGGGCCTACCACGGAGCTTTGAGAGAATACTGGGCTTACCACGGAGCGTTGAGAGAATACTGGGCCTACCACGGAGCTTTGAGAGAATACTGGGCTTACCACGGAGCTTTGAGAGAATACTGGGCTTACCACGGAGCGTTGAGAAAATACTGGGCTTACCACGGAGCTTTGAGAGAATACTGGGCTTACCACGGAGCGTTGAGAGAATACTGGGCTTACCACGGAGCTTTGAGAGAATACTGGGCTTACCACGGAGCGTTGAGAGAATACTGGGCCTACCACGGAGCTTTGAGAGAATACTGGGCTTACCACGGAGCTTTGAGAGAATACTGGGCTTACCACGGAGCTTTGAGAGAATACTGGGCTTACCACGGAGCTTTGAGAGAATACTGGGCTTACCACGGAGCTTTGAGAGAATACTGGGCTTACCACGGAGCTTTGAGAGAATACTGGGCCTACCACGGAGCGTTGAGAGAATACTGGGCCTACCACGGAGAATAGAAAGTATGAGAATGTATAAATGAAAAACATACAACATCCGATATTTCGGCTTTAGCCTTTTTCAAGGATTACATACACAAACGAGACAAAAACAAATACAAATAACTAAACGAAGAACTTATCTTAATTCCTCTGTTTCCTACTTCTGGAGGATGCCATATTAAGATACGTTCTTCGTTTAGTTATTTGTATTTGTTTTTGTCTCGTTTGTGCATGTAACTCACAAAAAAGGCTCACGCCGAAATATCGGATGGTGTATGTTTTTCATTTAAACATTCTGATACTTTCTATTCGTTTTTTTCTCACTTTAATCACTCCCTCTGCCACTTTGTAAAACTACGCCATACACCTCTATCTAACTTTATTACAGTAAAACATGACCACGCCTCCATTCACTTCTCTGTCCTCACTCACCAACAATGGACAAAACAACCCTTCATTCATTCATTCATTCATTTGCATGTCCCTTGCGGAACTTTGCCTCCCTAACAGCTCTCCTGTATGCCTATCGGTTGTGAGCATAATGACCTGCTCCTGATGCATCCATTTGCAGATT
This sequence comes from Achatina immaculata, assembly GCA_009760885.1. NCBI lineage: Eukaryota > Metazoa > Mollusca > Gastropoda > Stylommatophora > Achatinidae > Lissachatina > Lissachatina immaculata. The sequence continues at coordinate 2,647,031 of CM019698.1, forward strand.
ATCAACGATATTTTGCAATCATCTTCGCCTTGGTCTTCCTCTCTTTCCTTTTTCCCATTATGTGACTTCCAAGACGGTCTTCTCTAGATTATATTGTCTTTTATTATATCCAAAATATTTAAGTTTTCTCTCTTTAATCGTCTTTACTAGCCAGCCTTCTTCAATATTAAGTTCTCGTAGTATGGATACATTTGTTTTTTTTTTTTTTGTTGTTGTCCATGATATTTGAAGAATTCTTCAACACAAATGGAAAATTCACTAAGAACAATAAATGATTCACTCTTGTTTTCTCGATATCCAGCTTTAATGTATAATCAACAAGAAACACTTATCAGCAACTAGATCACAAGAAACACTTACCAGCAACTAGAGCACAAGAAACACTTACCAATAAATAGAGCACAAGAAACATTTAAAAGCAACTAGAGCACAAGAAACATTTACCAATAACTAGAGCACAAGAAACACTTACCAATAACTAGAGAACAAGAAACACTTACCAACAACTACAGCACAAGAAACACTTACCAACAACTACAGCACAAGAAACACTTACCAACAACTAGAGAACAAGAAACACTTACCAATAACTAGAGCACAAGAAACACACACCAACAACTAGGAGCTTTGAGAGAATACTGGGCTTACCACGGAGCGTTGAGAGAATACTGGGCCTACCACGGAGCTTTGAGAGAATACTGGGCTTACCACGGAGCGTTGAGAGAATACTGGGCCTACCACGGAGCTTTGAGAGAATACTGGGCTTACCACGGAGCTTTGAGAGAATACTGGGCTTACCACGGAGCGTTGAGAAAATACTGGGCTTACCACGGAGCTTTGAGAGAATACTGGGCTTACCACGGAGCGTTGAGAGAATACTGGGCTTACCACGGAGCTTTGAGAGAATACTGGGCTTACCACGGAGCGTTGAGAGAATACTGGGCCTACCACGGAGCTTTGAGAGAATACTGGGCTTACCACGGAGCTTTGAGAGAATACTGGGCTTACCACGGAGCTTTGAGAGAATACTGGGCTTACCACGGAGCTTTGAGAGAATACTGGGCTTACCACGGAGCTTTGAGAGAATACTGGGCTTACCACGGAGCTTTGAGAGAATACTGGGCCTACCACGGAGCGTTGAGAGAATACTGGGCCTACCACGGAGAATAGAAAGTATGAGAATGTATAAATGAAAAACATACAACATCCGATATTTCGGCTTTAGCCTTTTTCAAGGATTACATACACAAACGAGACAAAAACAAATACAAATAACTAAACGAAGAACTTATCTTAATTCCTCTGTTTCCTACTTCTGGAGGATGCCATATTAAGATACGTTCTTCGTTTAGTTATTTGTATTTGTTTTTGTCTCGTTTGTGCATGTAACTCACAAAAAAGGCTCACGCCGAAATATCGGATGGTGTATGTTTTTCATTTAAACATTCTGATACTTTCTATTCGTTTTTTTCTCACTTTAATCACTCCCTCTGCCACTTTGTAAAACTACGCCATACACCTCTATCTAACTTTATTACAGTAAAACATGACCACGCCTCCATTCACTTCTCTGTCCTCACTCACCAACAATGGACAAAACAACCCTTCATTCATTCATTCATTCATTTGCATGTCCCTTGCGGAACTTTGCCTCCCTAACAGCTCTCCTGTATGCCTATCGGTTGTGAGCATAATGACCTGCTCCTGATGCATCCATTTGCAGATTATCAACGATATTTTGCAATCATCTTCGCCTTGGTCTTCCTCTCTTTCCTTTTTCCCATTATGTGACTTCCAAGACGGTCTTCTCTAGATTATATTGTCTTTTATTATATCCAAAATATTTAAGTTTTCTCTCTTTAATCGTCTTTACTAGCCAGCCTTCTTCAATATTAAGTTCTCGTAGTATGGATACATTTGTTTTTTTTTTTTTTGTTGTTGTCCATGATATTTGAAGAATTCTTCAACACAAATGGAAAATTCACTAAGAACAATAAATGATTCACTCTTGTTTTCTCGATATCCAGCTTTAATGTATAATCAACAAGAAACACTTATCAGCAACTAGATCACAAGAAACACTTACCAGCAACTAGAGCACAAGAAACACTTACCAATAAATAGAGCACAAGAAACATTTAAAAGCAACTAGAGCACAAGAAACATTTACCAATAACTAGAGCACAAGAAACACTTACCAATAACTAGAGAACAAGAAACACTTACCAACAACTACAGCACAAGAAACACTTACCAACAACTACAGCACAAGAAACACTTACCAACAACTAGAGAACAAGAAACACTTACCAATAACTAGAGCACAAGAAACACACACCAACAACTAGAGCACAAGAAACACTTACCAATAACTAGAGCATAAGAAACACTTACCAATAACTAGAGCACAAGAAACACTTACCAACAACTAGAGCACAAGAAACACATACCAATAACTAGAGCACAAGAAACACTTACCAACAACTAGAGCACAAGAAACACTTACCAACAACTAGAGCACAAGAAACACTTACCAACAACTAGAGCACAAGAAACACTTACCAACAACTACAGCACAAGAAACACTTACCAACAACTAGAGCACAAGAAACACTTACCAACAACTAGAGCACAAGAAACACATACCAACAACTAGAGCACAAGAAACACTTACCAACAACTAGAGCACAAGAAACACTTACCAGCAACTAGAGCACAAGAAACACTTACCAACAACTAGAGCACAAGAAACACTTACCAACATCTAGAGCACAAGAAACACTTACCAATAACTAGAGCACAAGAAACACTTACCAATAACTAAAGCACAAGAAACACTTACCAATAACTAGAGCACAAGAAACACTTACCAATAACTAAAGCACAAGAAACACTTACCAATAACTAGAGCACAAGAAACAATTATCAATAACTAGAGCACAAGAAAAACTTACAAATAACTAGTGAACAAGAAACACATACCAACAACTAGAGCACAAGAAACACATACCAACAACTACAGCACAAGAAACACATACCAATAACTAGAGCACAAGAAACACATACCAATAACTAGAGCACAAGAAACACATACCAATAACTAGAGCACAAGAAACACATACCAACAACTAGAGCACAAGAAACACATACCAATAACTAGAGCACAAGAAACACATACCAATAACTAGAGCACAAGAAACACATACCAATAACTAGAGCACAAGAAACACATACCAATAACTAGAGCACAAGAAACACATACCAACAACTAGAGCACAAGAAACACATACCAATAACTAGAGCACAAGAAACACATACCAACAACTAGAGCACAAGAAACACGTACCAACAACTAGAGCACAAGAAACACTTACCAATAACTAGAGCACAAGAAACACTTACCAATAACTAGAGCACAAGAAACACTTACCAATAACTAGAGCACAAGAAACACTTACCAATAACTAGAGAACAAGAAACACATACCCACAACTAGAGCACAAGAAACACATACCAACAACTAGAGCACAAGAAACACTTACCAATAACTAGAGCACAAGAAACACATACCACTAAATAGAGCACTAGAAACACATACCAACAACTAGAGCACAAGATACACATACCAACAACTAGAGCACAAGAAACACGTACCAACAACTAGAGCACAAGAAACACTTACCAGCAACTAGAGCACAAGAAACACTTACCAACAACTTTAGCACAAGAAACACTTACCAATAACTAGAGCACAAGAAACACTTACCAACAACTAGAGCACAAGAAACACTTACCACTAACTAAAGCACAAGAAACACTTACCAACAACTAGAGCACAAGAAACTCTTACCAACAACTAGAGCACAAGAAACACTTACCAACAACTAGAGCACAAGAAACACTTACCAACAACTAGAGCACAAGAAACAGTTACCAACAAGTAGAGCACAAGAAACACATACCAACAACTAGAGCACAAGAAACACTTACCAGCAACTAGAGCACAAGAAACACATACCAACAACTAGAGCACAAGAAACACTTACCAATAACTAGAGCACAAGAAACACTTACCAGCATCTAGAGCACAAGAAACACTTACCAACAACTAGAGCACAAGAAACACTTACCAGCAACTAGAGCACAAGAAACACTTACCACCAACTAGAGCACAAGAAACACTTACCACCAACTAGATCACAAGAAACACTTACCAACAACTTTAGCACAAGAAACATTTACCAACAACTAGAGCACAAGAAACACATACCAACAACCGGAGCACAAGTAACACTTATCAGCAACCAGAGCACAAGAAACACTTAAAAGCAACTATAGCACAAGAAACACTTACCAGCAACTAGAGCACAAGAAACACTTATCAGCAACCAGAGCACAAGAAACACTTATCAGCAACCAGAGCACAAGAAACACTTACCAGCAACTAGAGCACAAGAAACACTTACCGGCAGCTAGAGCACAAGAAACACTTACCAGCAACTAGAGCACAAGAAACACTTACCAGCAACTAGAGCACAAGAAACACTTACCAGCAACTAGAGCAAAATAAACACTTACCAGCAACTAGAGCACAAGAAACACTTACCAACAACTAGAGCACAAGAAACGCTTACCAGCATCTAGAGCACAAGAAACACATACCAACAACTAGAGCACAAGAAACACTTACCAACAACTAGAGCACAAGAAACACTTACCAGCAACTAGAGCACATGAAACACTTACCAGCAACTAGAGCACAAGAAACACTTACCAACAACTAGAGCACAAGAAACACTTACTAGCAACTAGAGCACAAGAAACAGTTACCAGCAACTAGAGCACAAGAAACAGTTACCAGCAACTAGAGCACACTAAATGAAGGCTAAACATCACAGACTTATGCCAGGTCCACAGCGTGTCTCCGCGACAGGCACGTGACAACAAGACATCAACACGGACTCGATACTGACGAACATATGCTACACCCAACACGAACGTGACACTGACCAACATATGCTACACCAAACACGGACGTGACACTGACCAACATATGCTACACCCAACACGGACGTGACACTGACCAACATATGCTACACCAAACACGGACGTGACACTGACCAACATATGCTACACTCAACACGGACGTGACACTGACCAACATATGCTACACCAAACACGGACGTGACACTGACCAACATATGCTACACTCAACACGGACGTGACACTGACCAACATATGCTACACCAAACACGGACGTGACACTGACCAACATATGCTACACTCAACACGGACGTGACACTGACCAACATATGCTACACCCAACCAGTTGTTTCGCTTGGCTGTACAAATTTCTACACATCACGAGAACATTCAACATACATAAGTGCATATATATATATATTAAAAAATGAAGACTATTTCCTCTATGTACGTTTTCACCATCATCTAAATTTATGTTTCCTGTTTGCTTGTCCATGGATACAACAATTAACATAAATTAAGCATAGTCAAAATGGCGTCATCTCGAAATTCTACATAAAGAAAAACATATTCATGAACTGGGCACCATTCCTGCAGAAAACTGATGATCCTCAGTTCTATATCATAATCATAAAGCAATGATGGATTCGTATGCATCAATATCACTTAATCAAACATACAGCAAAAGAAACATAAAAAAAAGAATCGAAACAATCTCCCAACACATCATAGACAAAAAAAAATACCACAACGCCCAGGAATGTCTCCTCCATGGACGCCTTCTCTTAAACTTTTTTCCTGCCTTATCAGAGACAGGTAAGTAGGGGCAGCACTGACACCCATAAACACCACTCCCCATCCATAAACTCCACTCCCCACCAACCCGTGTTGGACACTAGTTCTATACAGAACAAAATCGTTGATCGGCACACAGCCTTACTGATAACGTTTACTGGGATCTTTCCAAGCCAGGGCCTAGATCGGGAGTCCATACCTCGATGGTACGGTTTCCACAAAGGATCCACCAAATGTCCCACAACTGGATAACCACTGGCCTCCATCTCGGACCTGGACAACATCATCATCACGTGTCATTCCTAGAACCGTCGGCGACCATGTATCTCCACAGTTTCCGATCTTCCATGCTATTCATCAATTCTATTGTTGTGCCTCTCACTTGTCATTGTGTCAAGTCATCTAAGATTTTCTCCCTTGGTCTCTCTCTCTCTTTCTCTCTCTCTCTCTCTCTCTCTCTCTCTCTCTCTCTAACCTTAAGTGCCTAGGGCACATGGGGCTTCCTCAAGGGTTTTCAACAAATGGCAGTCCAATGCCTTTTTTCCACTTTTGCCCTGGTGAGCCCTCTATTGCTCAACATCCTCTCTGTTGTTCTTCTCCATGTCTCTTTTTGTCTACCCTTACTTCTTTTCCCCTGTGGTGTCCATCTTAGTGCTATTTTTGATAGTGAGTTGTCCGTCATTCGGAGCCAGCGTCTTTCCTCAATAGTTGCTGTCAGTGGCTTCATCTGCATTTCTGCCAACAAGATGTTATTTCTACCTCTCCCTTTCCTACCTCCTATTTTCCCCGTTGTCGCAATATTTTCTATCTCTCCTCTTCCCACTTTAAGGCCTTGACTGTCTCCCCAGTAATGTATTTATTAATGTTCGCTTCTCATTGATTTTTCTGAGTGTATAAAATCGGAAAAAGTAGGAGCAGCTTTATTACTTAACGATTACAAAGTTGTGACGTGTCGGCGTGAGCCTTAATCATACAAAAACATACAGGACGAAGAAATAGAGAGAGGAGATAAAGTATAGATTTACATGAATACTGTTTAAAAAAAAATTTTTTTTAAAGGAGTACTTAGCTGTAAATTGCAAGGTGTGGCTTGTCCGGCGGTGTGTGTGTCAGGAATGGATCTGGTAGGACGTGGAAATTGTTTAAATAGAGACCTGTGACATGTGGTCGGTGGGTTGTAACTGGGGGTGGTGGATGGGGGACCGGGGAGGGGAGAGAGAGTGACACACTACTGGCCTAGCTAGGAGAAATTGAAACAGGTGATTGGGGAAGAGGGGTTGCAGAGAAGAGGGGTTGCAGAGAAAATAGCGGGGTTGCAGAGTGATGCTGTGAGGAAGTTTGAAAAGTAAGAAGGGGTGGATTTAGTGGAGAGGTACTATAATGATTGAAGAAGATGATGTTACGTGTAACTAAACAGCGAGTTTAACCCATGTGGTTCCAGGGTCCCATAATTTTGAATGCAGCGGTTCTCAAGTGCCAGGCGGCTTGTGTCATCTGTGTGACATTGTTTAATGGCTCTTTACCAGAAAATCAGATTTGCCTCTGTGGTTGGGGCCATTGAAATGATTTAGGACTGGTTTCGAAGCATGCTGGGCGATGTCGTACAGATGTTTTTGCATGCGGTCCCCTAATCTGAGGCCAGTCTCACCAATATACGTTATCCTGCATCTTTTGCAAACGATGATATATATCACATTTCGGGACTCGCATGTGAATCCCTCATGAAGAGTGAGGATAGTTTTGGGAAAGGTGATTGTTTTCGTTTCCCAAACTACAGGGCAGGTAACGCAGCGCGGGCAGTTATATTTTCTGGTGCCAACATATGTAAGGCTCTGCTTCAAGTGGCTGTGGACGAGGATGTCCTTAAGGTTTGGCTCACGCTTGTATGCCAATAGGGGTGGATCAGAGAAAATGTCACGAGTGTCGGAGTCGAGTTGGATTATCGGCAGATGACGATAAAGAATTTTCTTAACCATCTGACCGCGCGGGTGGAAAGGCAGTACTAATTTAACTCTGTCAGATGGAGTAACAGGCTTTTTCCTGAATACTTCTTTGCGGCTCACTAGTTACATACGGTTGAAGGCTTTACGAAGGACCTTTTCTGGGTAGTGGCGATGACGGAAAAATTCTAATAACTTTTTGGACTGATCTATAAAGTCCAAATTATCCTGACATATGCGGCGAAGACGGAGGAGTTTCTGGTAACAGCCATTAAACATTGTCACGCAGATGACACAAGCCGCCTGGCACTTGAGAACCGCTGCATTCAAAATTATGGGACGCTGGAACCACATGGGTTAAACTCGCTGTTTAGTTACACGTAACATCATCTTCTTCAATCATTATAGTACCTCTCCACTAAATCCACCCCTTCTTACTTTTCAAACTTCCTCACAGCATCACTCTGCAACCCCGCTATTTTCTCTGCAACCCCTCTTCTCTGCAACCCCTCTTCCCCAATCACCTGTTTCAATTTCTCCTAGCTAGGCCAGTAGTGCGTCACTCTCTCTCCCCTCCCCGGTCCCCCATCCACCACCCCCAGTTACAACCCACCGACCACATGTCACAGGTCTCTGTTTAAACAATTTCCACGTCCTACCAGATCCATTCCTGATACACACCGCCGGACAAGCCACACCTTGCAATTTACAGCTAAGTACTCATTTAAAAAAATTTTTTTTTTTTAAACAGTATTCATGTGAATGTATACTTTATCTCCTCTCTCTATTTCTTCGTCCTGTATGTTTTTGTATGATTAAGGCTCACGCCGAAACGTCACAACTTTGTAATCGTTAAGTAATAAAGCTGCTCCTACTTTTTTCCGATTTTATACATTCTGGTATCACAGCTTTACTGCAGTGTTTAGTGTATAGTTGTATACCTATACACCAATTATTGTGTTACTGATTTTTCTGAAGTATTCTTCATTGTTATTTTGGCTGTCCATGGTATTCTTAACATTCTTCGTAGGAACTTCATTTCACCTGAATCTAATGATCTCATTGCTGCTTTGTTGTTGACCACGCTTCTCTTCTATATAGTAATACTGGCTCGATATAGTATTTCAGCACTCTTTTCCTAGTGTCTATTGGCAAAGATGGACTGCACAAAATACTCGTAGATTTCAATTTTTGAAGCCTAGCATATTATGTTTCTGACCTCTGTGGTACACCTACCATCTTATATTATCATTGTACCAAGATATTTAAATTTGTGCACTTGTTTTAATGTTATTCCTTTGATTTTTACGCTGCATTCTGGTACAGATTTCTGGACACGACCATCGTTTCTGTATTTTTTTTTTACTGTTCAGTAACAGTCTTATATTCACTTTCTGTTACTAATGTATCTAGCAGATCTTGTAGATATTTTTCGTTGTCTACTGTCAGGACTGTGTCGTCAGTGTGTCTCAGGTTATTGATGTTATGTCCTCCAACTCTGATGTGTATTGTCTCTCATAGTATTTTCACTGTAGATAAGAAAAAAGCCACATCTGGAGACAGTATATATTCTTGTCTCACTCCTTTCTTTATGCTCTGTGTGTGTGCACACACACACACACGCACGCACTCAATCACAATCAAACTGGATTTGTCTACAATGACTGGATCCAGTTTTGGTACTTGTGATATGCCTCTTTTCTCGTGTCACGTGTGTCATATGCTTGCTAAGATAACAATCTGATGATAAAAATACTTTACTAGTGTATGATATTTAGAGAATTCTCCCTGAAAACTCAGACATAATTCACCATCAGACACATCAAGATCTGGACAAGTACACAGACTATTTGTTATACTGTGAATTAAGTCACTGTTGTATATTTGTTACCTTGAGAATTAAGTCACTGTGTTGTCTGACCAGTTCTTTATCGTGGCCTGGTGAGTTTGACTTATCAATTAACTAATTTTAACAAAAAAATCTTACTTGCCTTTTAATTCTCTGCCATTTCCTGTTTTATCTATATTTTATTCTCCTTATTTCTTCAATCTACACTGTCATGCCACTATATTATAGCACTTAGTGCGAATCTGTTTCTCTATGAAACATTAATAATACACATCAGAGATAAATAGTCTGGCAATTTTCATCTTACTCTCATTCACAAAATAATGAACATCAAGTGCCAGGACAAAATAACAAGCAAGCACATGCTACTACGGCGTACAAAGAGTGCTCTTTTATGATGACAAGAACATAGACATGAAAAACGCAAAGAACAGAATATTGATGCGAAGTAACATATGCTAATGATGAAAAAGAACAAGAGAAAGAGATATTTTTGATGAAGAATAAGGTTTTACACAATCTATCAGGAAATAAGCAGAATGTAATCAGGCAATTCGATGATTTGAAAATTGTTCTTTCTTCGCGTACAACACATTAATTATTTACCTGACTTTCTTGCGTGGACGGATGTGTCTGTGCTGTAGATAATAACACGCTCTGAAAATTTGTTTTATTAAAAAGCGCAAAGGGCGAATGCAGAAAACTAATATAATTAGTACACAACATAGAAAACACAGAGCAAAGTAAGCCATGCTTGTACACCAGTATGAACATCTAACGTAAATAAAGTTTGTATCCGGTTCTAGAATATAGTCTTATTACTTATTATAAACATTGTAAAATGAAATAATAAACAAGCGGTGACATATCAAATCATGTCTCACAAATCAGTTTGACTTCTGAGTTTTATTTATATTATACAGAGCTCTGTCGACTTTGCTACACAGGAATATCTTCACCATCCTGAATATGTATATATTTTTAGTATCACTTTAGTGTTCGAAAAGATTATTGTCAAGTTGCACACGTACAGATTTACAAATATAGGGATAATATGTATCCTCTGTACAAAATTAAATTACATAGACAAATATTAACTGGTAATTCTTTAATATTTTACGAGCAATGTTTTTTCTTCCTAGTGTTTCGTTATTTAAGTCAGATTTGTATTTCAAAAAATCCTGTCGAGCCTTTTCCTTTACTTTTGCGAAACGGAAAGAATGGCAACAACAAACTTAGGAGCCTGACTGTGCTTATCTGTGTGACTTAAGTGAAGGAGATTTCGCTTGAACATTATTGGTTGTCAGAGAACACTGTACACAGCCAGCACACATAGAGGGTGCTACGTATAAAACATACACCAGGCAAGAGGTTTACTGTGTACGTCTAGTGAATTTATAAGTACAAAAAGTTGCCGCCCTTGGTTAGCAGGCCATAAGAACGGATTAGAGCAACAAGTTATGTTATAGAAATCACAATTGCTGATACTGAGAAATATTTAAAAAAATTGTTTTATAACTAAGTACAAAAATAATATATATATATATACTGTTCAAAAAAAAAAAAAAAGAAACGCAACACTAATGCAGTCGTAATGGACACCAGAGTTTAAACTTGCATCAAAATTTTATTTTACGGAATTAATGTTTCAGTCTTGGCATGAAGAACCTTTAAGACTTTAACAGTGAAATGATATTCATTAAATTTAGTTTGGACTTTTATTCTTTGCAACTGAGGCCTCCGTTTCAGTAAGGTGTATGGCCTCTCTGGCCTGTATCAGAGAACTACATCTCCTTGACATGGATCCGATTAGCCGTTGGATCTGTTGTTATGGGATGGCTGCCCACTCTTCCCGCAGTGCAAGAGACAACTGTCGGAGATTGCTGGCGCCATGTCTCGCTGGCGGACTTGTCTGTTGATTTAATCCCATAACTGTTCTATTGGGTTCACGTCTGATGACATGGATGGCCACGGAATGGACTCAACGTTGTTGTCAGTGAGGAACTGGGTGGTGAGTTGTGTCACATGAGGTCGAGGGTTATCTTACTGAAAAATGACCTTGGTGCAGCCAGAAGGGGAAGGACGTGATGACGAAGAATTTCACCGACGTATCGTTGGGCATTCAGGCGTCCTTCGATTTGGAGCAGGTCAGTTCTTCCTCTGAAGATGATTGTCCTCCACACCGGTGCACTTCTACCACCATGTGGAGGAGCCTTATCCACGCAGTTCTGGGCGTAGCACTCATGGACTGCTGTAAACTTTTCTCCGTCTATCGTGTCGCTGGAGCAGAAAGAATGATTCATCACTAAACCAAACCCTTCTCCAATCATTAGCAACGGTCCATTGACGATGCTGGTTCGCTCACTGCAGTCGGTTCTGGCGATGCCAGGTCCGTAGAACAGGACCTCTCTAGGGTCTTCTAGCCCAAAGACCAGCGTCGTGCAGCCGGTTCCTGACCGTTTGGTCTGAAATTCGACGAGCTGTTGTCATTGACTTGACTGTTGAGGACGCAGATACAAACCAATTCCTGAGGTGACGAAGCCGTATGAAGCGATCTTCGGCAGGATTTGTGACTACGGGTCTTCCATTGCGCGGACGGTCTGCAACTGAGCCAGTTTCTTCAAATCGTCTCCAAAGGCGACTAATGGTGCTTCTAACCACATTAAATTGTCTGGCCACTACACTTTGTGACTGTCCAGTCTGTAAACGTCCAATGATGATGAGTCGTTCTGTAGTGAGATGAGCCATACTTGCGCATTGAATTTTCAAATGAATTGATTCGAGGAGCGTCAATCTTTTATAGGCATTCAATAATATGGTCAGAGAGTTTTGTGTTCAGTAGGTTTCACGGGATTCTCGTGAACCTGTCATCAGTTATTGTCACAAATGCTGTTTAGAGTACACTTCAGGTCAGCACGTGAAGTTGATGTCCAAGTTCACGTTTCAGGCAATTTGCCCTTGTCTGATCAGCAAACTTCTGTTTAAATCGCAACATCCTATTTGTTGCGTTTTTGTTTTTGTTTTTTTAAACAATATATATATATATATATGAGGGGCGTTTAGAAACTAAATCAGTGTTTAGAGTGATATACGAAGCAGTCACCAAATTTGGTTAGACTGTACTACCCCATCCACCCTATAGTCCTGATTTGGCACCCTCTGATTTCCATCTGTTTGGTCCACTTAAAGATGCACTCTGAGGGGTAAGATTTGAAGATGACGAAGGAGTGATTCATACAGCGAAGAAATGGCTACATAATCAAGAGAAAATCTGGTAAGGGTTAGGAATACATGCATTTGTTTCGCGCTGCCGTAAAGCTGTACAGGTTGATGTGGATTATGTTGAATAATACCAATGTTTACAAGACGTATCCATGTATTTTGTGTATAAATTTCATGATTTTGGAATAAACAGCCCCCGAGAATAACGAGGTGGTGCATTACTTTCTGAACGCCCCTGGCAGATATAAATTTTGCTTTTTGGCCTCCTCCTTGTAAGAAAGCCCGGCAGGAAATGCCTACATACACGAGGGGTGATTGATAAGTTCTCGGCATAAAGTACAAATACTTGAAACACACAGTTTGATATTAGGTGCATTTGTAGATCAGGTTAATGAAAGATTAAACACCAAATTTCAAGAAATTAACTGCAGCCAATTTTTTTAAACAGGCTACTGAAGTGGTAAGGGGTGGCAGAAATTCAGAAAATGGATAAAATTTCTCAACGAGAAGTCATTCGCTACCTCTGAATCAAGGGCTTATCATCGAAGGAGATCCATGAGGATACGGTAGAAACTCTAGGGGAGAGTGCCCCTTCTTACAGCACAGTGAAGAAATGGGCACTCAATTCAAACATGGAAGGGAGAGTCTGGAAGATGATCCCCGTCCAGGTAGACCAAGAACGGTAATCACTGATGAAATCACCGACAGAATCCATGACATAATAATGGAGGATCGACGACTAACTGAGCGGTACATTGCTAATGAGTTGGGCATCTCCCAAGAACGTGCTCATGCCATTATTCACAATGATATTCAAATAACAAAGGTCTCTGCTCGATGGGTCCCGAAACCTCTTGGAGCTGATCACAAACGACATCTCTGCATGTCAAGAGACAATCTTGGCCATTTTTCTGCAGATCCTAAAAGGTTCCTTCAGCAATTTGTGACTATAGATGAGACTTGGGTTCATCATTTTCAACCAGAAACCAAAGAACAATCAAAGCAGTGGAAACATCATGGATCCCCACCTCCAAAGAAAGCAAGGGTGGTTCTGTCTACAGGCAAAGTGATGGCTTCCATATTTTGGGATTCAGAAGGTGTGCTATTAGTAGACTATCTTCAAAAGGGCAGAACAGTCACCGGGGCCTATTACACTTATCTTGTGAAGCAACTAAGTGCATAAACTTGCAAGGGTACTATGTTGAGAAATAACCAAAAAAATTGTCTACAAATAATCCCTTGTACCTTATGCCGAGAACTTATCAATCACCCCTCGTACTACGCCTACCATGCAAAACTGCAAGTGAAGAAACAACCATATTGCAAGGGATTGAACAGAATGAAAAGCAAAACTGAAGAAGAAGAAGAAAAAGAAGAAGAGGAAGAAAAAGAAGAAGAAAGAAGAAGAAAGAAGACAACGAAATAAAAGAACGTTGTATCTGAAATAAGCGATCAATAAAATCGTTTATAAATGTTGTATCTAACATAATGGCTACTATCATTACAGAAACATATAGACATGCACTACCAGTCACTCCCATGAAACCATCATATTTCATCCTTTTACATTTCATGACCATTCCTGTCGTGATCATTAGCGAACACACCGGCCTGACTTAAGTAACCTTGCAGACATTACACTTTATCACACCACTGGGACTGTATCCAACTGCAAAAACCTCTGGTCATTGAGACCCTCTCAGCCACGATCACGTGGGTATTTAACCTGGTGTCTGACTATGTAAGTATGTACACCTGAACGACTTCACTCAGAGTATTACCTGCAACAATTCACCCAGAGTATTACCTGCACCAATTCACCCAGAGTATTACCTGCATCAATTCACCCAGAGTATTACCTGCACCAATTCACCCAGAGTATTACCTGCACCAATTCACTCAGAGTATTACCTGCACCAATTCACCCAGACTATTACCTGAACCACTTCACTCATAGTATTACCTGCACCAATTCACCCAAAGTGTTACCTGCACCACTTCACTCAGAATTAGGAACAGAATAGGCCAAGCAAAGAGTGCATTTCAGAGAATGAGAAACATATTAACCAAAACATCCTTATCAATGAATGTTAGAAAACGAGTCCTAAAATGCTATATTGAACCTATTTTGTTATGAATGTTAGAAAACCAGTCCTAAAATGCTATATTGAACCTATCTTGTTATGAATGTTAGAAAACGAGTCCTAAAATGCTATATTGAACCTATCTTGTTATATGGAAGTGAATCATGGACAATAGGCAAGTCTGCACAAAAATCATTGGAAGCAGCAGAAATGTGGTTTATTAGAAGAATGTTGCGAATCCCCTGGACAGCAAAAAATAACTAATGAAGAATGTATGAGAAGAGCTGGAGAGACAAAAAACCTTGTGAAAAAGATAAGAGAGAGACAATGTACTTTCATAGGACATGCAATGAGAAGAGGGGGCATTGAAAATATTATAACAACAGGAAAAATAGAAGGAAGAAAATCAAGAGGAAGACCAAGAGAAATGATACTGGACAGTCTGACGGGATGGTGTGAGAGGAGATCACCAACTGAGCTGATGGCCTGCATGAAGGATCGGGTACTCTGGAGAAGCATAATAGCCAACACCAGTGGGCACGGCACATGATGATGATGATGACTTCACTCAGAGTATTACCTGCACCACTTCACCCAGACTATTACCTGCACCACTTCAGTCAGAGTATTATCTGCACCACTTCAGTCAGAGTATTACCTGCACCACTTCAGTCAGAGTATTATCTGCACCACTTCAGTCAGAGTATTACCTGCACCACTTCAGTCAGAGTATTATCTGCACCACTTCAGTCAGAGTATTACCTGCACCACTTCAGTCAGAGTATTACCTGCACCACTTCAGTCAGAGTATTACCTGCACCACTTCAGTCAGAGTATTACCTGCACCACTTCACCCAGACTATTACCTGCACCACTTCACTCAGAGTATTACCTGCACCACTTCAGTCAGAGTATTACCTGCACCAATTCACCCAGAGTATTATCCCTGCACCAATTCACCCAGAGTATTATCCCTGCACCAATTCACCCAGAGTATTATCCCTGCACCACTTCACCTAGTGTATTACCTGCAACAATTCACCTAGAGTATTACATCTCAAGGGATAAAATATCATCACGTCCATACTGTATTACACTATTGTAATACATGACATTTCTTGCTGGAAGTAACCGGGCAGTGGACATGATATATATATATATATCATCATCATGTGCCGTGCCGACTGGCGTTGGCTATTATGCTTCTCCAGAGTATCCGATCCTTCATGCAGGCCATCAGCTCAGTTGGTGATCTCCTCTCATACCATCCCGTCAGACTGTCCAGTATCATTTCTCTTGGTCTTCCTCTTGATCTTATTCCTTCTATTTTTCCTGTTGTTATAATATTTTCAATGCCCCCTCTTCTCATTGCATGTCCTATGAAAGTACACTGTCTCTCTCTTATCTTTTTCACAAGGTTTTTTGTCTCTCCAGCTCTTCTCATACATTCTTCATTAGTTATTTTTCTGTCCAGGGGATTCGCAACATTCTTCTAATAAACCACATTTCTGCTGCTTCCAATAATTTTTGTGCAGACTTGCCTATTGACCATGATTCACTTCCATATAACAAGATAGGTTCAATATAGCATTTTAGGACTCGTTTTCTAACACTCATTGATAAGGATGTGTTAGTTAATATGTTTCTCATTCTCTGAAATGCAGTCTTTGCTTGGCCTATTCTATTCCTAATTTCTGTTCTGCATTTCCCATCTGAAGTTATTACTGCTACAAGGTATTTGAATTTCTGCACCTGCTTTAGAATAGTTCCGTTTAATTTAATACTGCATGCTGGTGGATTCTGTTTCTTAGATATAACCATAGTCTCTGTCTTTTTCATGTTCAAAGTAAGGCCTTTCTATTCACTTTCTTTGGCGATTTTATCCAAGAGATTTTGCAGGTCTTGTTGGTTCTCAGCTATAAGTACTGTGTCGTCAGCATACCGAAGATTGTTAATATTGTATCCTCCAATTTTTATGCCTGGTTCTGTGATGATTGTTCTTAGAATTTTCTCGCTATACAGAGAAAAAAGGTCTGGAGATAGTACACATCCTTGTCACACCCCTTGTTTTATAGGTTGATATTTTCCAATTCTATTTTCAACTCGAACTGCTGCTTCTTGCTGCCAGTATAGGTGTTTTACAATCCTCAGGTCTTTGCCGTCTATATTGATGTCTTCAAGCATTTTAATAATTTCATTATGTTTCCCCTTGTCAAATGCCTTGATGTAATTAATGAAGCATAAGTAGAGATCTTTCTGTACTTCTAAAGCTCTTTCTGTTAGTGTTCGTAAAGCATAAATGGCATTGTGTGTTCCCTTTCCGTCAACAAATCCAAACTGTTCATCTGCTATTTCCATTTTTATCTTTTTCCTTGTTCTTCTCATATTTATTCTCAGAAGTAGCTTCGTTATGTGACATGAGAGGCTGATAGTCCGTTGGTCGTCACATTCCTTTGTACCTGGTTTCTTTGGTAGTGATATATATATATATATATATTCACCTGTTTTACACCAGAGTTTTTGACTAAATCTAACAGAGGACTGTCCTTCAGACAATCAAACTTGTTGTTTTCGACAACGCAGCTTTATATTTCGGATATTTGATATTTTAAAAATTAATTTTAGATGGACTGAGAAAGAATGAGTTTACGCCATGACACGTGTCTGAAGAATGCGTCTCAGGCCTAAGTTCCTCCAAGAAGACATTCAGGGAATGGACACAGTAAGATGTCCCTATAGAGACAGTAGGTCAAATACCACAGACTCCTTACAGGTCACAAGTCGCCCTTCCACTACTACCTTATTCAGTCTACACTTCTCGGTATACCGAGCGGCACACGTAGCTCTATCTGCCCAAACGCAAATGACGTCTTCGGAAGGATTCCGCCAGATGGTCCAGAATCATACGCAAATGCAAGTTCAACATCTTCAGCGAAGATGCAACTCCAGCGATATCCAGCGTACCTTGCTACTCACACACATGTAAAAAAATCAGATCAAATTTCGCCAGCGAAACTACAATATGTTTAGAGTAGCGCATGGCACTCCACTTGTAGCTATCTGATTCACTGACGCACTATGGTCATTTTCAAGCCTTTAGTCATATGATAATTGTATCATTTTACATTCCGGATTACTGAGGCATGTTCAAGGCATCCCGAAGATCTTGGGATGTATCTTCTCCGTACTGATGGTCAACGAATCCATTTTCTAGTAGATATGTTGTCAATCTCTTTTGCCTTTACTGAAAAGAATATCTTCTCTTCTACAATGAGAAACGATACTGGCCAGATCTGGGCAATATCTGTGGAGTTCTGCTGCTTATGAGCCATTTCTCATTCTTTACTTATTCTTTACATTTGAATCCTTTCATCCATGTCCTTGTCAGGAGTTATAAGTTTTTCTTCAGCACTTCCGAGCATCGTTTGAACACTGCGCATGGAAACATCGTTTATAACAGGTGCTGCTCTCCTTGAGGCCTTCCTTAAGATACTCTCTAACTCTTGCAAGGATGGTGCTTGATCTGAATTTGGTTCATGATGCACAGGGCCACATTAGTCCTTTTATAACCTCAAGGAGTGTATGTTGACCATCATGAGAGTGTGTCTTCCTCAGATGTTCTTTGAGCAAATCTTGACTTGGTTTTTTGTGCTTCTGATTTTGATTTTGATTGCTCAAAAATCTATCTAGCAGAATGGATCCCCGTAGAACTTTTCTCTTGTTTATCTTCTACTTTTGCACAGTCCTTTTGTAGATCTTGGAGTCTAACGACAATCAGTTTTAAGTGTAATACAATATCCCATGTCAATTGAGAAATAGCACATTTCTAATCCAGCCTATGTTGTTAAACTACGTGTACAGAGTAATTTCCTTCCAGTTTATGTCAGACAAAACATCTCAAGCAAATGTATTCTGGCATACGGTTGACAATAATTCAGGAACAAAAGAGTTAAACATAAAAGACTGTTGAACTAAGACAACTGAAGAAATAATTTGACTTTACTTGAACAGCTGCTGATAAGACAATAAGATTAAGTGAAAAGCTTGACCGAAGAACTTACGGAGGCGACTTGTCTATTAGAGGGAGTTTGCTAGGCTAGATTTAAGGAGAAAGCACACGTCTGACAGTCGTGTGGTTACAGTGGTCTATTTAGGCCAAAGTTTCGTTTGGTCAGAGTTGAGGTTACATATCCGACTGCAACGCAGGAGTTGGACATAATGGACTGAATGGGAATGTGGTCCGAGGGTGGAGCCTAAGTCATGTTACCAAGTTAACTGGACACAGCATTCATCAATGTGTTAGGTATTCTGTGTAGAGACAGCAGGCTGTGTACTTGATCTGGGGTTTGAATGAAGAAGTAGCTTGTCTGTAGAAAGAAAGAAGCCATAAATAGCAAGCATTATTGAAACATGGAGTCTCGCTAAAGGTGATGTTGGGTTATGTGCCCAGCTGAAGCTGTGTGGTTATATTTTTTATTTTTTATTTTTCGTGTGCTTTCTAAAAGTACAGTCTGGACTGCACTGTCGCATTGATACTCCTCTGTGTGAGACATCTTGAGTCGATGTAGGCGGCTCAGTAGTCTGCAGTGGCCTGTCCTTAGGCGAAAGAGGATGGTTTGCTAATGTGAAGCGACTTCTAATAGGAACCTGAGGTTCTTGTCCTGCCTGTGCGCCACAAGTGAGGGTTCCACAAATAGTTCGCGTGTATCTGGCTCAGTCTGGAAGAGATGGAGATGACCAAACAAGATCTCCTTTACTGTCAAACTCTGGGGGTGCTACGTAAGTTTCAGTTTTACTCTGTCCGAGCTGCAAGATGGTTTAGGAGCAAGACCTATTGTCTCGAGATATGACTGAGCGGTTGCAGGACGAAATGAGAACATGTTCTGGATAGCCGCGTTGGGGAAAGAATTACATTGTGTTGGCTTGATCATGGAGATCAGCATCACTCACGCACAAACGTCGCTGCCTAGGGGGCTGAGAACAAGACATTAGAGTCCTTGCACGATCTGGGGTGAGAAAAGGAGCACAAGAGATAGCTGTAAGAATTAGTGGGTTTGTGACAGACAGAAGAGGTAAGTCCTGACTGAGGTGGTAAGTCTTGACTCAGGTGGTAAGTCCTGACTGAGGGAGTAAGTCCTGACTCAGATGGTAAGTCTTGACTGAGGTGGTAAGTCTTGACTGACGAGGTAAGTCCTGACTGAGGTGGTAAGTCCTGACTCAGGTGGTAAGTCCTGACTGAGGGGGTAAGTCCTGACTCAGATGGTAAGTCCTGACTCAGGTGGTAAGTCTTGACTGAGGTGGCAAGTCCTGACTCAGGTGGTAAGTCCTGACTCAGGTGGTAAGTCCTGACTCAGGCGGTAAGTCTTGACTCAGGTGGTAAGTCCTGACTCAGGTGGTAAGTCCTGACTCAGGTGGTAAGTCCTGACTCAGGTGGTAAGTCCTGGATGACCCATAGTGACGACAATGTAAAGACATGGGAAATGAGAGAAGTTGTAGGGACATGGGAGGTGAGAGAAGTTGTAGAGACATGGGAAATGAGAGAAGCTGTAGAGACATGGAAGGTGAGAGAAGTTGAAGAGACATGGGAAATGAGAGAAATTGTAGAGACATGGAAGGTGAGAGAAGTTGTAGAGACATGGGAAGTGAGAGAAGTTGTAGAGACATGGGAAGTCAGAGAAGATGTAGAGACATGGGAGGTGAGAGAAGTTGTAGATACATGGGAAGTGAGAGAAGTTGTAGAGACATGGGAAGTGAGAGAAGTTGTAAATACATGGGAGGTGAGAGAAGTTGTAGAGACATGGGAGGTGAGAGAAGTTGTAGACATTGGAGGTGAGAGAAGTTGTAGAGAAATGGGAGGTGAGAGAAGTTGTAGAGACATGGGAGGTGAGAGAGGTTGTAGAGACATGGGAGGTGAGAGAAATTGTAGAGATATGGGAGGTGAGAGAAATTGTAGAGACATGGGAGGTGAGAGAAATTGTAGAGACATGGGAAGTAAGAGAATTTGTAGAGACATGGAGGTGAGAGAAGTTGTAGATACATGGGAGGTGAGAGAAGTTGTAGAAACATGGGAGTTGAGAGAAGTGGTAGAGACATGGGAAGTGAGAGAAGTTGTAGAGACATGGGAGGTGAGAGAAGTTGTAGAGACACGGGTGGTGAGAGAAGTTGTATAGACATGGAAGGTGAGAGAAGTTGTAGAGACAAGGGAGGTGAGAGAAGTTGTAGAGACAAGGGAGGTGAGAGAAGTTGTAGAGACATGGGAGGTGAGAGAAGTTGTAGAGACATGGGAGGATGAGAGAAGTTGTAGAGACACGGGTGGTGAGAGAAGTTGTATAGACATGGGAGGTGAGAGAAGTTGTAGAGACATGGGAGGTGAGAGAAGTTGTAGAGACAAGGGAGATGAGAGAAGTTGTAGAGACAAGGGAGGTGAGAGAAGTTGTAGAGACATGGGAGATGAGAGAAGTTGTAGAGACACGGGTGGTGAGAGAAGTTGTATAGACATGGAAGGTGAGAGAAGTTGTAGAGACATGGGAAGTGAGAGAAGTTGTAGAGACATGGGAAGTCAGAGAAGATGTAGAGACATGGGAGGTGAGAGAAGTTGTAGATACATGGGAAGTGAGAGAAGTTGTAGAGACATGGGAAGTGAGAGAAGTTGTAAATACATGGGAGGTGAGAGAAGTTGTAGAGACATGGGAGGTGAGAGAAGTTGTAGACATTGGAGGTGAGAGAAGTTGTAGAGAAATGGGAGGTGAGAGAAGTTGTAGAGACATGGGAGGTGAGAGAGGTTGTAGAGACATGGGAGGTGAGAGAAATTGTAGAGATATGGGAGGTGAGAGAAATTGTAGAGACATGGGAGGTGAGAGAAATTGTAGAGACATGGGAAGTAAGAGAATTTGTAGAGACATGGGAGGTGAGAGAAGTTGTAGATACATGGGAGGTGAGAGAAGTTGTAGAAACATGGGAGTTGAGAGAAGTGGTAGAGACATGGGAAGTGAGAGAAGCTGTAGAGACATGGGAGGTGAGAGAAGTTGTAGAGACACGGGTGGTGAGAGAAGTTGTATAGACATGGAAGGTGAGAGAAGTTGTAGAGACAAGGGAGGTGAGAGAAGTTGTAGAGACAAGGGAGGTGAGAGAAGTTGTAGAGACATGGGAGGTGAGAGAAGTTGTAGAGACATGGGAGATGAGAGAAGTTGTAGAGACACGGGTGGTGAGAGAAGTTGTATAGACATGGGAGGTGAGAGAAGTTGTAGAGACATGGGAGGTGAGAGAAGTTGTAGAGACATGGGAGGTGAGAGAAGTTGTAGAGACAAGGGAGGTGAGAGAAGATGTAGAGACATGGGAGGTGAGAGACATTGTAGAGACATGGGAGGTGAGAGAAGTTGTAGAGACAAGGGAGGTGAGAGAAGTTGTAGAGACAAGGGAGATGAGAGAAGTTGTAGAGACAAGGGAGGTGAGAGAAGTTGTAGAGACATGGGAGGTGACATAAGTTGGTGAGAGATAAACTTCTTAACGAAACTGATAAAATTGCCAGGGTCCTTCAGTGACCAGCAGAATAGCTCCTATAGAAGACTGGGAAAGGTCCTCTATAACACTCAGTGACAATCAGAATAGCTCCTATAGAAGGCTGGGAAAGGTCCTCTATAACACTCAGCGACCATCAGAATAACTCCTATAGAAGGCTGGGAAAGGTCCTCTATAACACTCAGTGACAATCAGAATAACTCCTACAGAAGGCTGGAAAATGTCCTCTCAGTGACCTTAGCTAGACACACTCTCACAGTGCCGAGACCAACAGCATGTTTCATGAGTAAGTATTAGAACAGTTCTTGATTACAGTGACTGGAATTAGGCTGAATTCACAAAACAGGATTTTATGGTCAAACTACTTGCTACATAAAAATGTTCTCATAATGTCAGGCAGAGTGATACATAATTTATTGTAAAAGTATCGTGGAAATTGACAGTCTTTACATTGCTTGGTCTCTTACAGACTATCAAAGAAGAGGTACCTTTAGAGCAGGTAGAAAGTCTGAATTATTTGACAGAAGCTCAAGTGATAGATATGGGAGCACTGTATACATGTGTCACATTCTAAAGTTTAAGAAACTGTGACTTGTTCAGTGCCTTGTTTATAATTATTGCCCGTAAGCAGTCCATTATTATTCAAATCTCAACATAATCCCCTTTTTAGTCGAAACCTCAACTAGAAGCAGGACATTATGGTCTGCCCAGATAGAAGTATTTTCTTCACTTATTATTGTTCAACTTCCGCAGAAGGAATATTAACAAGGACATGGGAGATAATACACCGAATGCAATAAATACTGCAAGGGGAATAATTCATTTGAGAAGCCGGTGAATGTCTGCTTACATAACGAACAGATAGTAGAGTACGAGTTCTATTTGCATGACAAAACTTTATTTCCACAAAACAAGAAGCTGTTCTAGAAGTGGCTACAAAGATTTGTTGAATGCGTAACCATATACATATATACATATACTGACGTATGGTCTGGCATATCTTACAGATCTCATTTTCTATATTCACTGTGGTTTAATGGCTACGAAGTGTTTTAACCACTGTAAATGCTAAGAAGTGTTTTAACCACTGTAAATGCTAAGAAGTGTTTTAACCACTGTAAATGTTAAGAAGTGTTTTAACTGTCGTAAATGATCAGATTTTTTTCATAAACAGAGTCATCTATTTTATTCCACTTTCTGCTGGTTAATATGAACAAATGCTTAAAACTGGATCGTTAAAAAAAGAGGCATTTGTGAGAACATTTTTTGGAATATTATGTAAAACGTGTTTTCACCATTATAAAGCTTTTTATGCAACTTTGTACAGTGTATTTGAAAAATAAAAATAGATATACATTGTGACAACATTAAAAATATATCATGATATCATAACAAAACTCCCGTGGGCATTGCAGTTAGTAAAAATAATTTCCATTTTCAATAAAATAATAAGGTTTGAAGTTCTTAAGTAAAGAGAAATAGTTAATGGTGACATGCATGTACTCATTGTTGCATTTTCAGGTCTTTTCTTGATGTATGTCTTTGACGGTGAGTACAATATCTTCTCAAATTCTGTGCTTCGTGATTAAATTACAGCAAATTTTCCTTAACTAGTATCCTGCTGTATTACTTAAAAGTACTTCATCATATTGTAGCAAATGAACCATTATTATATATAATATCTGGACAACACTTACATGTTTCATTCTACATAAGGACAGAACTGACTGACATTTTTCATCTCACATCACCACAGCAGACATATGTTTAGTTTCACATCATGACAGTAGATACATGTTTAGTTTCACATCATTACAGCAAACACATGTTTAGTTTCACGTAATGGCAGCAGTGAAACATTGTTACATACGAGGAAGCATCTAAACAACATCAATAAACTAATCTTTAAGAAATGACAAGAAATTGAACATCTATCATATCTTTCCACCTTCCATGTAAAGGTCATCTATAGACCTGGAATGATAATTTTTCCATCAACTGTACGATTATTTAGTGAAAGAATCAGAATTTTTGTAGTAAACAGACTTTTTACATTAATTAGCCCATGTATTTCATGAAGAATGTTGCGAATCCCCTGGACAGCAAAAATAACTAATGAAGAATGTAGGAGAAGAGCTGGAGAGACAAAAAACCTTGTCAAAAAGATAAGAGAGAGACAATGTACTTTCATAGGACATGCAATGAGAAGAGGGGGCATTGAAAATATTATAACAACAGGAAAAATAGAAGGAAGAAGATCAAGAGGAAGACCAAGAGAAATGATACTGGACGGTCTGACTGGATGGTGTGAGAGGAGATCACCAACTGAGCTGATGGCATGCATGAAGGATCGCGTACTCTGGATAAGCATAATAGCCAACGCCAGTCGGCACGGCACATGATGATGATGATGATGATTTCATGAAAAACAACATACATCAGCTTTGCTATATGACATAGATTATATGCTTACGTTTATTACACGAAAGAAAATGGCTTACTTTCCATCATCAACACACTAAAAAATGTTCCTTTTCATGTGCACGCTCTATATGTGTAAAGTGTTAGTACTTTCACATTTCTATATCACATTATCTATTGTTAGGTAGTTAGGCCAGCACCTCTTCTCGCTGCCCTTGTTTTTTTTTCCCAAGGTAAATCCCAGGTACCGTTTCTTTAAGCTGGGTTGGCCTCAGTGTCCCAGGTACCATTTCTTTAAGCTGGGCTGACCTCGGTGTCAGTCAGTTTGGAATCGAACAGGCGATTGGTTCTATCACCACACCACCTTGCATTTGATCATTACATATCTACTACATGTACATGTTTTCTGAAGACATTTGGAAAATTAGAAGTTAGAAGAATGCACGATAATGTTGTTTAAACGAAAAATAAGTTGTCAATAAACTGTAATTCTGCTCATCTAAATACACTACAAATTGTTTTTATATTTAAATTATGCTGGTCACAAAAATGAGAAGATGATAATTTATGTTTAATCCATTTAAATTTTAAAAATGTGATTTGTATTTGAAAGCAGATGATAGAACTAGAAACCAGATAGACCATTTTTGTATTAGAAAGCAATACAGAACATCTCTTATGGATGTAAGGGCTTATAGGGGTGCAGATGTCAACACTGATCACAACCTGTGCATAGGGAAAATAAAACTAAAATTGAAAAGTCAACACAAGAAATCAGTACGCAGAAAGATAAACAGCCACAGCCTACAAGAAGAAAATACTAACATTAATTTCAATCAGGAACTTGCCAATCATTCCAAAACACCCAGTGAAGTTGAGGAGATAGGTATAGATGAATTATGGAATTCTTACAGCACAGCCATAATCACAGCAGCAAAAGTAAGCGCTGGATTGGAAAAACCAAATAGAAAAGCATGGATATCAGATAAAACATGGAAGTATATACATGAAAGACGAGCAGTCAAATTAGACATGTTGAATGCAAAAGCAGATCATGAAAGAGATTTGGCAAAAGCAAAATACAAAGACATAGACAAGAAAGTAAAAAGTTCAGCTAGAAGGGATAAAAGAGAATACATAGACAATATGGCGAAAGAGGCAGAAAAAGCAGCAAAAACAGGAGACAGCAAAACTTTATGTAACATACAAAAGAGGCTAACAGGTACTATTACATCTAAAGAAAGACCAATCCTTAGCAAAACTGGAACACTATTAACATCAAATAAAGACCAAAAGCAAAGATGGGCTGAACACTTCCAAGAAATACTCAATCGACCACATCCAAAAGAATTGTTAAACCTTGAAACTGACTTACCAACCCCACAACTAAATGTCAACCTAGATGAAATTAAATTGCATGAAATTGAAACAGCAGTGAATTTAATGGCTAACAACAAAGCTGCAGGTGAAGAGGTATTGACTGGGTACATGGGACCCAACTAGAAGATCTTGGTTTTGCTGATGACATAACTCTTATCAGTAATAATGTGAACTCCATGCAAGAAAAAACAGATAGCCTGTCTTCACTGGCTAGCAAAATAGGACTTGAAATTAACAAGGACAAAACAAAAATAATGAAAATTCCTCTCAATCAAAATGGAAAAATACACATAGAAGGGACAGATATTGAAGAAGTCAATCAATTTGCATACCTTGGCAGCTACACAGACCAGGATGGTGACACTAGAAAGGAAGTTAGGATCAGAATTGCAAAAGCAGCATCAATCTTCAAGAATCTTGAGAACATATGGAATTCAAAAGTTATAAGCACAAAAACCAAGTTAAGACTATTCAATTCAAATGTAATATCCACCCTCATTTATGCATGCGAAAGCTGGAAAACAACTAAAGAAATAGAAAAGAAATTAGACTCTTTTGAAAACAAATGCCTAAGGAAAATACTCGGCATCAAGTGGAATGAATTCAAGAACAATGCAGAGATAAGACAGATGACTGAACAACAACCAGTCTCATGGGTGATCAGGAAAAGGAGATGGACATATGTTGGTCACTTGATGAGAAGAAATGATCAGAGAATCCCAAAACAAGCTATCAAGTGGAACACAACAGGCCGAAGAAAAAGGGGCAGACCGCGTGAAACTCTGAAGAGGACATTATTAAGAGAGGCCAAGTTAACAGGCATAAAATCCTTTGATGAGGTTGAAAGAATCGCCGAAGACAGGAAAAATTGGCGAACTACTTTATGAGCCCTATGTGACATTTAACGGCACGGGAAGGATATAAGATATAAGATTTGAAAGCACACAAAATATCTATCAGCCTGTTTGACTGTACAGAGTTGTTTTTTTTAAAATCATAGGCAGAACGAATGTTAAAAATATGATAAGGGCACAAGGACTAACATATATATTCTAATCACAACAGATACTTACGTCCAAGGGGAGTGTACCTTCCCATCTTCCATCCCGGGTACGTGGATCAGAAGCCGCGACAAAAAGTCCTTGACCTTCACGGAGTCAGAAATCTCAGGCATTGACATCAAGTACAACAGCCAGACCGTGGGGACGTTCACCTGTCGCCAGAGTTCAGGTGACATGTTTGTCATGTAAGTTGCTGTATGTTGCACGGAGACTATTCTAGAAAACCAAAAATTATAGTTCACATTTGCTACAGCCATTATTCCAGGTTATTGAAGGTAGAAACATTTGATAACGGCGAAAGCTAGCCAATCTAAACCCTTTCCTTTGTTCTCAGTCTACTCCAATAAATGGTGCTGTGTCACAAAAGCCTTGGCAAAAAAGTTGGGTGTCCTGACAGCCGCTAGCAAGGCCAAGGTCATGGCATGGAGGTGGAGGTCTATGACAGTCATCAACATCATGTGCCGTCACCATCACTAGGATGAAAAATCAAGATATTGGTTTACTAACGTCCAATTTTATCTTTATCTTTAGACATCTAGTTTTCACTTTGTCTTTATATATCCCTTCTTCACATTACCTTTATTATTTCACGTTATCTTCTGTTTTATTTGCTTTTTCTTGTGTGTGTGTGCGCGCGCAGGAGACGACTTCGGTGTGTAAAACATTGATGTTTAATAAGTTTTCTACTTCTTGTGTGAAGAGACTAGTTCGGTGTGTAAAACATTAATGTTTAATAAGTTTTCTACTTCTTGTGTGAAGAGACTAGTTCGGTGTGTAAAACATTAATGTTTAATAAGTTTTCTACTTCTTGTGTGAAGAGACTAGTTCGGTGTGTAAAACATTAATGTTTAATAAGTTTTCTACTTCTTGTATGAAGACTAGTTCGGTGTGTAAAACATTAATGTTTAATAAGTTTTCTACTTCTTGTATGAAGAGACTAGTTCGGTGTGTAAAACATTAATGTTTAATAAGTTTTCTACTTCTTGTATGAAGAGACTAGTTCGGTGTGTAAAACATTAATGTTTAATAAGTTTTCTACTTCTTGTGTGAAGAGACTACCTCGGTGTGTAAAACATTAATGTTTAATAACGATGCTTTCTACTTTATATGTGAAGAGACTAGTTGGGTGTGTAAAACATCAATGTTTAATAAGTTTTCTAATTCTTGTGTGAAGAGACTAGTTCAGTGTGTAAAACATTGATGTTTAATAAGTTTTCTCAGACATCCTCCATTTATTTTGTCAACTTTACACTGTCTGAATTAACACATATTAAAAAGCCAAACATGTTTAAATACGGCAACGTCATTCGATAATGATAAGCATATTTTATGATGATCTGTCTGTACATATTAGTTGCTGTTGTTGCCTGGTAGAGGTTGATATACTGAGATCAAGTTCGGCCCCTGTCATTTTCTAGTCAATCAGTCTGAAAACTGGTACCTGATGCTTTATCCTAGGAAATATTGATAACATGAATGAAAGCGGATACCTTATGATTAAACATAAGGAAATGAGATCTCTACAACACTTACATGTTATCAGACTAGGGCCACGGAGAGCTAGGTCAGTTACTTACTGAACTTTGACTTAGCTAAGAGAAAAACATAGACCTGCTAGGAACCTTTAGCAGCCCTGGTACCTGGGGTACGCTCCTCTCACCCAGTCTGTACGAGACGTTACCTCAGTATTCTACGACATTTACATGTCAAAAGACTTTTGGACTAATTTTTTTTAAAATATCAAACCATTCATTCATGATAGAGGATCAGAGGCCTACAGTACAACAATAGAAGACAGAAGATACTTTGTGTGCTGGAAGCTAGTCAGAATAACAGACAGCGCTTTCTTTCTCTACGAACTTACAGGTAATATACTCAACTGCCTGTGATGATTAGTTTCCACACAGTTCTGTGAGTCTAGGAGTAATATCTCTGAAATAGGATTAAGACGAGAAAAGCAAAGGTCCAAGCGTCCTAACAATAAATATATTATCATACCTTTACAGTAAGTATTACATTTTCTTTAGCAGAACGTCGTAAAACTAGCGAATCCAAAAAATATCTTATTTGATCCTTTTTGAGCAACCAGCTGCTGTGAAACTTATATATTTTCTTTAATAATTTCTTACAGGACCAGAAAGTTGGTACAGAAATTATACAAACGAGAGTGACGCATAAAGATAAAGAAAACGCATTATAGATAATTAGAAATCTAAAAATAACAGTCGCTCTTACTGTATATTATCTGAGTTTCTTAAACAAAAGGTTATCATATTTATTATGTCTCCCACAGACGATTGTTTTCCATTCATTAAAAATACAACAACAATTTTAAAAAATTGTTTGTTATAACTGTAGTTCTGAAAAAAAATTATAATTTTAGATCGAGTCACTGACGCAAGTTACCAAGGAGAACCCGGGATTATTGAGTCAGGTACCAGTGAGTCAACAGTCACATTCAACCAGGTCTGTAACAGGGATGCCAACTTGCAGCTTTTTACCACGATAGTGAAGAGAAGTATGTATTTTCATGATTTTTGTTAAAGTGTCTTGTATGTATTTTCATGATTTTTGTTAAAGTGTCTTGTATGTATTTTCATGATTTTTTGTTAAAGTGTCTTGAATGTATTTTCATGATTTTTTTGTTAAAGTGTCTTGTATGTATTTTCATGATTTTTTTGTTAAAGTGTCTTGTATGTATTTTCATGATTTTTGTTAAAGTGTCTTGTATGTATTTTCATGATTTTTTGTTAAAGTGTCTTGTATATATTTTCATGATTTTTGTTAAAGTGTCTTGTATGTATTTTCATGATTTTTGTTAAAGTGTCTTGTATGTATTTTCATGAGTTTTGTTAAAGTGTCTTGTATGTATTTTCATGAGTTTTGTTAAAGTGTCTTGTATGTATTTTCATGATTTTGTTAAACAAAGGTAAGTAAAGCGTCCCCTATGTCAAAGCTTTTCAAACGGATTGCCGCTCCACAAAGGTGTCCTGCGAGAGAGCTAGAGGTGTGCCCCCAAACTTTTAGACTTAAAATAGTTGTGATCAATTTACAGCAAATTTTGGGGAAAGAAAGAGAGAAGAATATGAAGAGAAGTGTGCACAGCAAATTATTTGTGACCCTTGTTAACGTTTTTTTTTTAAAATATACATAAGTACCGTCAACGGGTGAGGCCAGTTTTCAAGGGTAATCTAGAGAAACAGGTTTAGCTTTTAGGTAACAAAAAATGTTCAAACATGTGAGAAAACACCCTCGTCAGAAGATACCTTCCTTAGTAAACAGGGGTGCTAGTTGGCTAAGTCGATAGTACGCTGTTCTCTCGTGGCTAGACGGCTGCTCGTCCTACCGGAGTCCGTGTTCGAATCCAAGGTAATTCTCTTGTGATTTTTCTTTCTCTCACGTCTCACTAAAGTGCTTTGTCTACGATTTTTTCGAGGTTTAATCCTACAATATTTGTTATCCTTAGTAAACAGTTTAGTAAGATACTAGAAGAATGGACTTTCATTATTAAACAACTTGATAAGATGAATGAACTTTCCTTAGTAAACAGCTTGATAAGATGCTGCAAGAATGAAGTTTCCTTATTAAACAACTTGGTAAGATTCTAGAAGAATGAAATTTCCTTATTAAACAATTTGATAAGATGTTTGAAGAATGAAGTTTCCTTATTAAACAACTTGGTAAGATGCTAGAAGAATGAAGTTTCCTTATTAAACAACTTGGTAAGATGTTTGAAGAATGAAGTTTCCTTATTAAACAACTTGGTAAGTTGCTGGAAGAATGAAGTTTCCTTATTAAACAACTTGGTAAGATGTTTGAAGAATGAAGTTTCCTTATAAAACAACTTGGTAAGATGCTAGAAGAATGAAGTTTCCTTGTAAAACAACTTGGTAAGATTCTAGAAGAATGAAGTTTCCTTATAAAACAACTTGGTAAGATGCTAGAAGAATGAAGTTTCCTTATAAAACAACTTGGTAAGATTCTAGAAGAATGAAGTTTCCTTATACAACAACTTGGTAAGATGCTAGAAGAATGAAGTTTCCTTATAAAACAACTTGGTAAGATGCTGGAAGAATGAACATGTTTATATAATAGTGCAAAGTGAGCGTCACACATTCGTACCATGAAAGAAGTCCACACATCCATTAATCCATTCACAGACGCGACACCAACCAGCGCCTGCACAGCATGCCCAGCTGCCCTTGTGGCCAGGTATTCATATGCCCTGTGTCTGAGCACTGAACTGGACGCATGCAGCGACTCCTCGACACTGACAGCAAATTATTCCATGTGCTCCAGACAGGTCTTCAACTCTGGTATGTCAGTCTTCGGGTGTCATCACAATGTCTTTGACATATGTCTAGACATGTTCTACATTAATGTTCTAGTAGATTCTGACATCATTTCTTGTCTCATTTCTTAATGTGTTAAATCTCATATTCTGTTCCATGTAACCATAGACTCTTTATTTTTCTCACTATTTGCTCTAACCACGCCTCATTCTTATGTCTTTTTTTTTTAAAACACTCTTTGTTCTACACATTCTTCGTTCTGGCCTCTAGTTATTTCTAACACTCTTTGGTCTAACCTGTTTCTAGTTTACCTCTCTTTCTTCTAGCAGTTCCTTTATTTTTTCACTCTTTGTTCATTCTTTATTCTCGTCAGTCTTTGTTCCATTCACTTTTTTTTTTTTTATTTCTCATTGATCCAACCACTCTTTGTTCTAATCGCTCTTTATTTTTATCAGAATTTGTTCTAATCAGTTTCCTATACTGTTATTTTAGACATGGGTCTTTCTTTACCATCCTCGTATCTACAGTCACAGATTATCAGATCATATGATATAAAGTACATAATAATATGCTTGTGTGTACATCTGTTGTCCATTCTCACTACAACCTCTAACCATCTTAATCTTCTGTTGCTCATTGTTGTCATCATGGATGGTAGCTGTGCATGCATCAGAACTTCAGAGCTGGATTTTTATCTTGCCACTTGATGTTCAATATCTTGCGAAGGCAGTGAAGATGAAAACTGTTAAGATTTGATCTCATGCCGTGAATTTTGTCCACGTTTAAGTTCCATAAAAACGTGTAGCAGAGTCAGACAGGGCTGTTTGTTTCTGTTTCACAAAGAGATGGAAAGATGGCAAGGCTAGACGATAAAAGGAAAAAAAGTCCAATACTTCAACAAAAATGTCATTGTCAAGGGAAACAAAAATGACGAAACAGATCAATCCACTCAAAATATTGGGGGCTTAATTGTCTGAGATCGTCGCTGTACGAAGATCTGGCACAGAAAACATGCACACGAGTGTCAGACACACACGCCAGGGTAATCAGAAGCTTTGTCTTCAGTTTCAATCTTCTGTTTTTTTCCCCGTTCTCTCTTTATTAATTCTCCAGAGACTGTTAACAAATCCAGAGACTGTTAACACATCCAGATACTGTTAACAATTTAAACAATCTATAATCTCAGCTAATAGGTTACTCTCATGCATGGGTTACGTGTCACGTGACGACTACATCTACCTAAACCTGTTCAGGCATGACTTGGGGGCGTCTGTGACATGCTTCGTAAGTTCAAGTCTTACCTTACAATAAATTAGTTCTTCTTTTCGAGCATATACTGTTTATAATGTGATGGTCGAGAGAATGGAGACTGCAGTGGGAAGGCGAACCCAGTCTAAAAACTACACCAAGCTGAAGTGGGAGGTGTCAAACCGAAACACGCAAAACAGCCACACAATGCAAAACAGGGGAACATTGCAAAAACATGACCTTTTTGAGGGTGAAAGTCTGGTAAGACAACTTGTACGAACTCCATGTAACTGCGATATGTTGTTCTTTGCAGCCGATGCTGTAGAGGTGTTGAAACACAGATCGTATCGGCGTGGGAGCAGGTTATGGCAGCTACTTTTTCAGTTCCGGAGTACAGCTAAAAAGCAGGGGGCGGGGGGTGTGCAATGCTTCTTTAGCAGACTGTACCACCATGGGGACTATTGCGATCCCTGCCCCGTTAGCCAGGATAGGCCTGTTACTAGGGGTACCAATGGAGAGGTGGGACAGGGTCTTGGTCAGCTATAGGTCGCTAACCCTAACACTAGCATGTCAGCTATGGGTCGCTAACCCTGACGCTAGCATATCAGCTATTGGTCGCTAACCCTAACGCTAGCATATCAGCTATGGGTCGCTAACCCTGACGCTAGCATATCAGCTATGGGTCGCTAGCCCTAACACTAGCATGTCAGCTATGGGTCGCTAACCCTGACGCTAGCATATCAGCTATGGGTCGCTAACCCTAACACTAGCATGTCAGCTATGGGTCGCTAACCCTGACGCTAGCATATCAGCTATAGGTCGCTAACCCTAACACTAGCATGTCAGCTATGGGTCGCTAACCCTGACGCTAGCATATCAGCTATTGGTCGCTAACCCTAACGCTAGCATGTCAGCTATGGGTCGCTAACCCTGACGCTAGCATATCAGCTATGGGTCGCTAGCCCTAACACTAGCATGTCAGCTATGGGTCGCTAACCCTGACGCTAGCATATCAGCTATGGGTCGCTAACCCTAACGCTAGCATCTAAGCTATGGTTCGCTAACTCTAACGCTAGCATATCAGCTATGGGTCGCTAACCCTGACGCTAGCATATCAGCTATGGGTCGCTAACTATAACGCTAGCATATCAGCTATTATTCGCTAACTCTGACACTAGCATATCAGCTATATTTCGCTAACCCTAACGCTAGCATATCAGCTATGGTTCGCTAACTATAACGCTAGCATATCAGCTATGGTTCGCTAACTATAACGCTAGTATATCAGCTATGGGTCACTGATTGCCTCATCGAAAGTCTTCACCCAAACCAATCAGCGAAAAGCTAAGGCGAGCATTTACAAACGTAATCTTTTCCTTTGTTTAAGTGTCACTCTTTGTGAAGAATTCAAACATTGAATTTCTTTTGAAGCAGTACCTGTTATATCCGAACAATTAATAAACAATAACTTATGAAGTGGTTATTAATTTACTAAGCAGAAGTGTTATTCTACTACTTCGTGTGATTTGTTTTGCGATTTGATGATGGTTATAACTACTATTTATTATTACTATTCCTAAGTGTTTACTGTTCATATAGTATTTTACCAATTAAAAGTCAAGTTATTGCGTAATATTAATTTTTAAAAAACGAACATGGTAAACAAATTAATGAATCCAAATGACCAAGTCCTCAAGAAATCTTGCCGTTCTATAACTTCCAAAGATAAAATGTTAGTAATTCGCTCTATGGTAGGTGACGATGACCGGCCTAGTGCTATAGAAGTTGATGACCTGTGAGTTTTCCTCCGGCGATATCTATGTTCATTTTAGCAAGCTGCCAAAATAAGTGCCACGTGGGTGAGTTATTATTAGTTGTTATTAGTTATTATTAGTTGTTATTAGTTATTATTAGTTGTTATTAGTTATTATTAGTTGTTATTAGTTATTATTAGTTGTTATTAACAGTGTGGTTGAAATACCAGAAAAATATTCCCAGTCACGCTATTATTTGTGATGAACCGAAGGAAAAAGATGGTTTACAGGCTCTGAGCGACCTATGAAGTGTCCTATTATTAAAATAAACTGGTGAGGTAGCAAATGCAGATACTGCATGAGATAAAGACAGAAGAAGGAATGAGCGAATGGTTCCAGATTGAAACAGGCGTGAAACAAGAATGTATATTATCTCTTTTTTGATTTGCCATACCCTTTATAGTGAAAAGATGCTATACAGGTAAAACCGGAATTGACTGAGTACACAGGACCCAAATATACTCACGGAAAAAAGTAAGTGTGCAATGCTTTAAAAAGCACAATGAACGTGCTCAGGTGATGACTGAAATAAAATTTGGCACACATTATGTTTGATTATCCAATAACAGATAAAATGATAACTTTCAGGTCAGTCACAAGTCACAAAAAAGTGAAAAAAGCTCACCTAATGTGGCTCTTTTCACTTTTGAATGTGGCTCAAATGAAGACATTGACGAGAAATGTCATACCTAAGCTAAATGTAATTTGTGATGAGATGGGGAATACCTTGACAGAGACAGAGGAAATTCTAGAAAGATGGAAGGAATATTGCAAAGGAATGTATGAAACAACCGACTGTGGAAACGGAAATCAACAGTGTGAATTATTATTGGAGGAGAAAGAACCTGAACCAACAATAGAAGAAGTTTTATGGGCAATAAAGAATCTGAAAAATGGTAAATCACCAGGATGTGATGAGATAACAGCTGAATTTATTAAAGCAGGAGGAAAGGAGTGCGCAACAATCTATCATGCACTGTGCAAAAAGATATGGCATTCAGGTATTTGGCCAAAAGAATGGAAAAGAACTATATTCATACTACTGCCAAAAAAGGGTAGCCTGAAATTATGCACAAACTACAGAACTGTTGCCCTGATTAGTCATGCCAGTAAAATTCTGTTAAAAATCATAATGGGTAGACTTCGAAAGAAAATAGAAGAAGAAGTCAATATGGTCCAAGCTAGTTTCAGGCAAGGAAGAGGATCAAGAGATCATATATTCAATCTAAGATTAATAATAGCGAAATGCAGAGAGTTTAATGTGAATCTATATTTATCCTTTATAGACTACTCAAAGGCATTTGATTGTGTACAACACCAGAAACTTTGGGAAATAATGGAAAAAATGGGATTTCCAACACATTTGATACAATTAACATCACTGCTATATCTAGACCAACAAGCAGCAGTAAGAATAAATAGTGAAACAACAACTTGGTTTGACACAAAAGAAGGGGTCCGTCAGGCGTGCATATTGTCACCCTACTTATTTAACTTGTATACTGAACATATAATGAGGAATGTTAGAGAAGACGTAGACAAAGAATATTACGATGCCATAACAAATGGAGGTTATGAAATACCAGAGATTAGATATGCTGATGACACAATGTTACTATCCACAACACAAAAAGGGATGGAAAAACTAATTATGTCAGTCCGTAAGAACAGCGAAGAGCAAAACCTCTATCTTAATGGGAAGAAAACTAAATTGATGACAACTGACAAAACAAACAAGGCAGCTGAAATATATATCAATGAGGAAAAATTGGAAGAAGTGGAGAGTTTTGAATATCTTGGATCACTGCTAACTAATAATGGAGATACAATGATGGAAATTAAAAGGAGGACATCTATTGCTCTTCAGAAAGTAAAACAACTAAAGAATCTGTGGAGCGGAACAGACAGAACTACACAAATAAGATTTTTAAGGGCATGCATCTTTCCCATCGCAACATATGCCTGGGTGTGAGACCTGGACACTTAACAAAACAGCTGAGAAACACATAAATGCCTTTGAATGTAAATGCTACAGAAGAGTTCTCCAAATATCGTGGACACAAAAAAGAATAAATATATCTATACTACAAGAGCTTAATATTGAAGAAGGCTGGCTAGTAAAGAGGATTAAAGAGAGAAAACTGAAATATTTTGGACACATTAAACGTCATGATAATTTAGAGAAGACCATATTGGAAGGATACATAATGGGAAAAAGAAAAAGAGGAAGACCAAAACGAAGATGGCTGCAAGAAATCGTTGACGATCTACAAATGGACGCATCACCAGCAGGCCATCTTGCTCACAACCGAGAGGCCTACAGGAGTGCTGTTTGGGAGGCAAAGTTCCGCAAGGGACATGCAAATGAATGAATGTGGCTCACACCCCCCACCCCAAGAACAGAAAATCAAGGTTTCAATATCGTGTGTCCTCCTCTGGCAGTTATCACTGCTTGACACCGACTTCTCATCGAACCAATGACAAGTTGTATCAATTGTTGAGGCATGTTATTCCATTCTTCTTGCAGCGCTTGGGCTAATTCTTGGCGGTTTCCAGGACAATTGTGTCGTCTTCTCAACCTGAGGTCCAGTTCATCCCAAATGTGCTCGATTGGTGATAGGTCCGGTGAAACTGTTGGCCGTGGCAAGACAGTAATCTGGTGCTGCTGAAAGTGGTCCCTGACCACACGTGCGACATGTGGACGAGCATTAACCTGCTGTAGTATCACGCCTTGTCCATTAGCATCCGGAAAAGGTATCAAGTGGCGTGTAATGATTCCGTCCCTATATCGTAAACCTGTAAAGTTGCCATTGAGGAAGACTAGGCTTGTTCGGCCAGCATAGGAAATTCCTCCCCAAACCATTACACTGCCTCCTCTTCTCCTATCCACCTCTAGTACACAGTTATTCGCAAAGCGTTCTCCTCTTCGCCTGTACACTAAAGCACGCCCATCATGGCCTTGCGACAGAATCTGGACTCATCAGTGAATAGGATCCGTCTCCATTGATTATAAGACCATGCCACATGGTGCCTGGCCCAGTTCAAGCGGGTTTGTCTGTGGCGAACTGTTACTACTAGTCTAACTGCAGCCCTATGAGGTAAGAGATTTACATCTCTGAGTCTGTTCCTCACTGTCCTGCCCGACACACGTCTTACACCTGGAATGTTGCAGGCAGTCCATGTTGCCTGGAGAAACCTGTTACGAAGGTGCATGAGGTGGATGTAGCGGTTTTGTGCAAGGGTGGTAACTCGTGGTCTGGCGCTTCTATGGCGGTCAGCAACGGAACCATTTTGGTTAAAACGACTTTGAAGGCGTGATATTGTGTTTCTGTGAACATTAAAATGTTGAGATACAGCTGCTACTGTTGATCCAGCAATTAACATCAAAACAGCTATTTCTAGCTGATGTTCATTCAATCTTGGCATGATGAAAAAAGATGTTTATGTTGGAATTCCACTACTTCTTTCTTCAACGATTACGTGAAGAGATCTCTGAGAACAGAATTACACACTTACCCTCTTTTTATCCGTGGTCAGTAACCAATCATGGATCACGCACGTGATTTCACTGGAGCTGTGGTTATCTCCCCATGAATAGTGCGATCAGCTTCGTGCAGCACGGGGAAGTAGACAACACTCAGACAAAACTTTGTGCCAAATTTGATTTCATTTCACTCATGACAACGTAATTGGTGCGCTTGACACCACTGCACACTTACTTTTTTCCATGAGTATAGAAGATCTTGATTTTGCAGATGACATAACTCTTATCAGCGAGGGCGGTTACATTTTCCAGTACCAACATATACAAGGTTTTGCTTCAAGTGGCTATGGACGAGGATCTCCTTAACCTGTGTTACCTGCCCTGTAGTCTGGGAAACGAAAATGATCACCTTTCCCAAAACTAACCTCACTCTCCATGAGCGATTCATATGCGAGTCCCCCAATGTGATATATGTCATTGTGTGCAAAAGATGCAGAATAACTTACATTGGTGAAACTGGCCTCATATTAAGGGACCGCATGCAGAAACATCTGTATGATATCACCCAGCATGCTTCGAAAACAGTCTTGAATCATTTAAATGGCACCAACCACAGAGGCAAATCTGATTTTCTGGTAAAAGCCATCAAACGTCACGAAGATGACACAAGCCGCTTGGCGCTTAAGAACCACTGCATTCAAAATTATGGGACTCTGGAACTTCACGGGTTAAACTCGCTGTTCAGCTACACTTAACATTCTCTTCAATCATCATAGTACCTCTCCACTAAGCTCCATCCCCTTCTTACTTATCACACATAGTTCAAACCTCCTCACAGCATCACTTTGCAACCCCTCTTCCCGAATCATCTATTTCACCTTCTCCTGGCTAGGTCAACATTGTATCACACTCTCTCTCCCCTCCCCGGTTCCCCATTCACCACCCCCAGTTACAACCCACCGACCACATGTCACAGGTCTCCATTTAAACAGTCTCCACGTTATACTAAATCCATTCCTGACACACACCGCCGGACAAGTCACATCTTACAATTTAGAGCTAAGTACTCTATTTAATTTTTTTTAATTAGTATTCATAAACAAGGAAAAAGATAAAAATGGAAATAGCAGATGAACAGTTTGGATTTGTTGAAGAAAAGGGAACACATAATGCCATTTATGCTTTACGAATACTAACAGAAAGAGCTTTAGAAGTACAGAAAGATCTCTACTTATGCTTCATTGATTATATCAAGGCATTTGACAAGGTGAAACATAATGAAATTATTAAAATGTTTGAAGACATCAATATAGACGGCAAAGACTTGAGGATTGTAAAACATCTATGCTGGCAGCAAGAAGCAGCAGTTCGAGTTGAAAACAGAACAGGAAAATATCAACCTATAAAACAAGGGGTGCGACAAGGATGTGTACTATCTCCAGACCTTTTTTCTCTGTACAGCGAGAATATTCTAAGAACAATCATCACAGAACCAGGCATAAAAATTGGAGGATACAATATTAACAACCTTCGGTATGCTGACGACACACTACTGATAGCTGAGAACCAACAAGACCTGCAAAATCTCTTGGATAAAATCGCCAAAGAAAGTGAACAGAAAGGCCTTACTTAGAACATCAAAAAGACAGAGACTATGGTTATATCTAAGAAACAGAATCCACCAGCATGCAGTATTAAATTAAATGGAACTATTCTAAAGCAGGTGCAGAAATTCAAATACCTTGGAGCAGTAATAACTTCAGATCGGAAATGCAGAACAGAAGTTAGGAACAGAATAGGCCAAGCAAAGACTGCATTTTAGAGAATTAGAAACATATTAGGCAACACATCCTTATCAATGAATGTTAGAAAACGAGTCCTAAAATGCTATATTGAACCTATCTTGTTATATGGAAGTGAATCATGGACAATAGGCAGTTCTGCAAAAAAATCATTGGAAGCAGCAGAAATGTGGTTTATTAGAAGAATGTTGCAAATCCCCTGGACAGCAAAAATAACTAATGAAGAATGTATGAGAAGAGCTGGAGAGACAAAAAAAAAATCTTG
Source organism: Achatina immaculata (assembly GCA_009760885.1). Taxonomy (NCBI): domain Eukaryota; kingdom Metazoa; phylum Mollusca; class Gastropoda; order Stylommatophora; family Achatinidae; genus Lissachatina; species Lissachatina immaculata. The sequence continues at coordinate 2,687,189 of CM019698.1, forward strand.
TCAAAAAGATAAGAGAGAGACAGTGTACTTTCATAGGACATACAATGAGAAGAGGGGGCATTGAAAATATTATAACAACAGGAAAAATAGAAGGAAGAAGATCAAGAGGAAGACCAAGAGAAATGATACTGGACAGTCTGACGGGATGGTGTGAGAGGAGATCACCAACTGAGCTGATGGCCTGCATGAAGGATCGGGTACTCTGGAGAAGCATAATAGCCAGCGGCAGTCGGATGGCACCTGATGATGATGATTAGTATTCATGTGAATCTATACTTTATCTCCTCGCTCTATTTCTTCGTCCTGTATGTTTTTGTATGATTAAGGATCATGCCGAAACGTCACAACTTTGTAATCTTAAGTAATAAAGCTGCTCCTAGTTTTTTCCTAATTTATACATTCTGGTATCACAGCTTTACTGCAGTGCTTCGTGTATAGTTGTATACTCATACACTAATTTTTGTGTGTAAGTTGGTTAAATACAGTTTTGAAGGAACTTTCATGCAAGTTAGTGAACGACTACCATTATAATGCCATTATAATTATGTATATAAAAACAATGAGTATACACATTTTCCATTAATAGAAAGTACCTCGTGATAAATTTATCCAAATATAAAAAAAAACAACAAAAGATGAAACTATAAGTATGTTTAATTGATTCAAAAATGAAAGACAATATAAAAAAACTAAACAAGTCTCTTCACAAGAGAAACTAAACAAACTGGATATTACAATGAAAATTTGATAATGGCACAAAATAGAAAATAAAAGACAAGAAAAATCAAATAGGTTGGTACAAAATAATTATGTAAAATATGATAATTAATAAATCTTGAAACCAATTTAACAGTACCACAAATAAATGTCAACTTAGATGAAGTTACACTGAAAGAAACTGAAACAGCAGTGAATCTAATGGCTAACAACAAAGCTGCAGGTGAAGAGGAAATAACAGTCAAAATGTAAAAGTTATTAACAGTAACAACATAAGCCAACTATAGAGAATGTTTAATAAAATTTGAAAAGAAGAAAAGGTCCTTTCTAAATGGAAATAAGGAATTAATGTTATAATACCTAAAAAAGGCAACCTCAGTGACTGCAATAACTGGAGGGGTGTAACCTTACTATCAGCTGTGTCAAAGGTGTTTCGTAAAGTGATTTTGAATAGAATAAAGGATGTAGTGATGAATGCAATGAGAGAAGAACAGGCAGGATTTCGAAAGTGGAGAAGTTGTCTCGACCAGATATTTACTCTAAGAATAATACTTGAAGAGCATATTGAAAAGCAAAAACCAGTAATCCTGAACTTCATAGACTTTAAAAAAGCATATGTTAGCATATACAGAGATTCAATGTGGAGAATTTTAAGTCTATATGGAATACCATCTAAAATTGTCAACATCATTAGAGATCTCTACAAAGGACATGTTTGTGCAGTCAAGACAGAAGAAGGAATGAGCGAATGGTTTCAGATTGAAACAGATGTGAACAAGGATGTATATTATCTCCCTTGCTTTTTGGAATTGCCATAGACTTTATAATGAAAAGATGCTGTACAGGTAGAACCGGCATTGATTGGGTACATGGGACCCAAATAGAAGATATTGATTTTCTTGCAGATGACATAAATTTTATCAGTGACAATGTGAAATCGATGAAGGAAAAAACAGATTCCCTGTCCTCCTTGTCTACAAAATGTGTCTTGAAATTAACAAGGACAACACAAAAATAATGAAACTTCTCATCAAGGAAGGAAAAATATACGTAGAAGGAACAGCTGTTGACGAAGTAAATCAATCTGCATACCTTGGCAGCTATACAGATCAGGATGGTGACACCAGAAAGGAAGTTAGAATTAGAATTGCAAAAGCAGCATCGACCTTCAAGAATCTTGAGAACATATGGCATTCAAAAGTTATAAGCACAAAAACCAAGTTAAGATAATTCACTTAAAATGTGATATCCACCCTGATTTGTGCATTTGAAAGCTGGAAATCAACTAAAGAAATAGACAAGAAATTAGACTCTTTTGAAAACACATGCCTAAGGAAAATACTTACTATAAAGTGGAACGAATTAAAAAAAACACAGAGATAAGACAGAGAGCAAACAACAATCTGTCTCATGGGAGTTCAGAAAAAGAAGATGAACATATGTAGGCCATGTAATGAGAAGAAACAATCAGAGAATACCAAAACAAGCTATCAAGTGGAGCACTTTAGGCCGAAAAGAAAGAGGTTGACCACGTGAAACTCTGAAGAGGACATTGTTAAGAGAAGCCAATTTAGTGGTCATAACATCCCTTGATAAAGACTCGGCGAGAATAGGAAAACTTGGCTAACAACTATGTGAGCCCTATGTAACATTTAAAGGCACGGGAAGGATGTAAGATGTAAGATGATGAAACGAATGCTTCAAAACTTAAGAAAACATAAAATGTCATAAAAACAAAGAAATACAATAAACAATACTATATATATAGCATGACAGGATTACCTTTAACTTAATATAGATAAATATATATATATATATATATATATATATCTATATATATATATATATATATATATATATATATATATTCAATCATTCATTCATTTGCATGTCCCATGTGGAACTTTGCCTCCCTAACAGCACTCCTGTAAGCCTCTCGACTGTGAGCAAAATGGCCTGCTGCTGATGCATCCATTTGCAGATCATCAACGATGTCTTGCAGCCATCTTCATCTTGATCTTCCTCTCTTTCTTTTTCCCATTATGTACCCTTCCAAGACGGTCTTCTCTAGATTATCATGACGTTTAATGTGTCCAAAACATTTAAGTTTTCTCTCTTTAATCCTCTTTACTATCCAGCCTTCTTCAACATTAAGTTCTTGTTGTATAGATATATTTGTTCTTTTTTTGTGTCCATGATATTTGAAGAACTCTTCTGTAGCATTTACATTCAAAGGCATATATGTGTTTCTCAGCTGTTTTGTTAAGTGTCCACGTCTCACAGGCATATGTTGCTATGGGAAAAATGCATGACCTTAAAAATCTTATTTTTGTAGTTCTGTCTGCTCCTCTCCACAGATTCTTTAGTTGTTTTACTTTCTGAAGAGCTATAGATGTCCTCCTTTTAATTTCCATCATTGTATCTCCATTATTAATTAGTAGTGATCCAAGATATTCAAAACTGTCCACTTCTTCCAGTTTTTCCTCATTGATACATATATCAGCTGCTTTGTTTGTTTTGTCAGTTGTCATCAATTTAGTTTTCTTCGCATTAAGATAGAGATTTTGCTCTTCACTGTTCTTACAGACTGACATAATTAGTTTTTCCATTTCTTTTTGTGTTGTGGACAGTAACACTGTGTCATTAGCATGTCTAATCTCTGGTATTTCATAACCTCCAATTGTTATGGCATCGTAATATTCTTTGTCTACATCTTCTCTAACATTCCTCATTATATTTTCAGTATATAAGTTAAATAAGTAAGGCGACAATATGCACCCCTGATGGACCCCTTGTTTTATGTCAAACCAAGTTGTTGTTTCATCATTTATTCTTACTGCTGCTTGTTGGTCTGGATACAACAGTGATGTTAATTGTATCAAATGTGTTGGAAATCCCATTTTTTCCATTAATTCCCAAAGTTTCTGGTGTTGTACACAATCAAACGTCTTTGAGTAGTCTATAAAGGCTAAATATAGATTCACATTAAACTCTCTGCACTTCTCTATTAAAATACAATATATATATTGTTATATTGGATATATGATCTCTTGATCCTTTTCCTTGCCTGAAACCAGCTTGGATCATATTGACTTCTTCTTCTATTTTCTTACGAAGTCTAGAATATATATATATATATGTGTGTGTGTGTGCGTGCATGAGTGTGTGTGTGTGTGTGACAAAAAAAAAGGAAAAAAAAAAGACCAAAAATATAGAGTAAATTATAGTACCGAGAAGAAAAGTTAAAAATTAACCCAAATAAACAAAATAGGATCATGTTACAATACCGCACCAACTTTCATCCTGAAGATGATGATGATGATAAATATAAAAGTTGTTAATTCAATGACCATGGAGAAAAATTCTAGAACTAAGAGATTTGTTAATGAGCATAATAATCATGAAGACACATTAAATGATTATCTTATATATCTTATATCTTATATCCTTCCCGTGCCGTTAAACGTCACATAGGGCTCGCAAAGTAGTTCGTCAATTTTTCCTGTCTTCGGCGAGTCTTTCAACCTCATCAAAGGATTTTATGCCTGTTAACTTGGCCTCTCTTAATAATGTCCTCTTCAGAGTTTCACGCAGTCTGCCCCTTTTAAATTTAATTAAATGATTACATTAAATGATTACATAAATAAATAATAAACTTATCTGATGTCCATACACTCTACACTCTGATTTATGCAACCACATGAAATAAACTTGCATTCTTACATTCATTCAAAACTAACAAATTTATAGAAAAGCAGTATTAAAAAAAATTACAACACTCAAGCATTTTAAACTACTTTCTGCTTACGGAGGCATATAGTCCATATCAAACAGATGTTGACAAAGTTTAAAGTTATAAGAATGAATATTACTTATAAGTTTTATGTGAATTAGTAGGGCATTCCAAAGGTGGGCAGCTGAGTAAGAGAAGGTTTTTTTAACTAAGAGAATGTGGGAGACTGTTGTTACTTCAGTGACCATGGAGAAAATGCTAGAACTAAGAGAATGTGGGAGACTGTTGTTACTTCAATGACTGACTTCAGGAAAATTCTTTACCAAGTTCCTTTTTGCATGACAGTATCCACATTTTATAGTTATTTACTGGGAATAATAATAATTATTATTATTATTATTTATATGCACTTGTTAATGGTTATCTAATATTTTTAGAACAAGATGTGTGTGTGTGTAACAATAAAACTGTGTGTGTAATATTTGTTGATGTCTTGTGTCTCATGTGTGACTGTTACGTTAAGTAAATCTGACCACCTCTGAAATAAACAGTTATTTATATTTCTAGCTAAATAAACAAAGAATTGGTTCAATTTTAAAAAGGTGTTTGGAATAAACTGTAAAATAGCATTCATGAACTTACATGACCACCGAAAATGTTTAAAGTAGAAGGAAGGGAAAGGGACTGAGAAATGTGATATCACAAAGGTAATTATTATTATAATCTTTGTTAATATCCATTCTCATAAAACATTCAGTTTTGACTCTGTCTTGGAAACGACCTGGTGTCAATAAGCCTAAGTTAAGTATGTTGTTACTAAGTTAAGTATGTTGTTACTAAGTTCAGTATGTTGTTACTAAGTTAAGTATGTTGTTACTAAGTTAAGTATGTTATTACTAAGTTAAGTATATTGTTACTAAGTTAAGTATGTTATTACTAAGTTAAGTATGTTGTTACTAAGTTAAGTATGTTATTACTAAGTTCAGTATGTTGTTACTAAGTTAAGTATGTTATTACTAAGTTAAGTATGTTGTTACTAAGTTAAGTATGTTGTTACTAAGTTAAGTATGTTGTTACTAAGTTAAATATGTTGTTACTAGTATGTTATTACTAAGTTCAGTATGTTGTTACTAAGTTAAGTATGTTATTACTAAGTTAAGTATGTTGTTACTAAGTTAAGTATGTTATTACTAAGTTAAGTATGTTGTTACTAAGTTATGTATGCTGTTACTAAGTTAAGTATGTTATTACTGAGTTAAGTATGTTGTTACTAAGTTAAGTATGTTATTACTAAGTTCAGTATGTTGTTACTAAGTTAAGTATGTTATTACTAAGTTCATTATGTTGTTACTAAGTTAAGTATGTTATTACTAAGTTAAGTATGTTGTTACTAAGTTAAGTATGTTGTTACTAAGTTAAGTATGTTGTTACTAAGTTAAGTATGTTGTTACTAACATTTGTTACTGCTAGCTAATTCCATGACTTAAAAAAAAAACTCTGCATTTTACTGGAGTCTTCACTGGAAACAGTTGACCTGGCTTCTTAGTGACGACGCTGACTGAAGTGTAACACCCCCGTCTCTGGACCCGGTGGGGGAGGGTATCTGAGCTGGCTTCTAGATCTATCAAAGTGGAGCGCTGCATAATGGAATCCACCAGGTACTGGTATCGGGTTAAGATAGTCGAGGTTCTCAGGTGTGCCTGGGCCCAGTGAACTCTGTACCTTTCATACAAATAAAATAGATGAGCTTCAGTCCAATGTTAAAAACTTTGTACCGTGTAGAAAGTTCCATATAAAATACATCTGGTATAGCTACTACATTATCACTGAAGGAAGCGAAAACTGACAATGCCGCTTTTCACTGATATTTGACTCCGTTATAACAAATGGTGTTTGTAAGAGGGAATTCTGGGTAGCTATTAGACGTCAGTCAATACTGAGCGAAGGATCGAATGTTAAATCCCGGTTATGCAAAATCTACTTTCTTTCCCAGTCTCCTTGTCTTTCCATGAATTGCCAGGCCAGGGATTCTTAACCCAAGGTATCGCTATCTCAAGTCAGGGATTCTTAACCCAAGGTATCGCTATCTCAAGTCAGGGATTCTTAACCCAAGGTATCGCTATCTCAAGTCAGGGATTCTTAACCCAGGGCATCACTATCTCAAGTCAGGGATTCTTAACCCAGGGCATCACTATCTCAAGTCAGGGATTCTTAACCCAAGGTATCGCTATCTCAAGTCAGGTATTCTTAACCCAAGGTATCGCTATCTCAAGTCAGGGACTCTTAACCCAGGGCATCCCTATCTCAAGTCAGGGATTCTTAACCCAGGGCATCACTATCTCAAGTCAGGGATTCTTAACCCAGGGTATCACTATCTCAAGTCAGGGATTCTTAACCCAAGGTTTCACTATCTCAAGTCAGGGATTCTTAACCCAAGGTATCACTATCTCAAGTCAGGGATTCTTAACCCAGGGCATCACCATCTCAAGTCAGGGATTCTTAACCCAAGGTATCGCTATCTCAAGTCAGGGATTTTTAACCCAGGGCATCACTATCTCAAGTCAGGGATTCTTAACTCAGGTTATCATTATCTCAGGCCAAGGATTCTTAACTCAGGTTATCATTATCTCAGGCCAAGGATTCTTAACCAGGATATCATTATCTTCCGCCAAGGATTCTTAACTCAGGTTATCATTATCTCAGACCAAGGATTCTTAACCAGGATATCACTATCTCAGGCCAAGGATTATTAACCAGGGTATCACTATCTCCCTCCAGGGATTCTTAACTCAGTTTATCATTATCTCAGGCCAAGAATTCTTAACCAGGGTGTCACTATCTTCCGCCAAGGATTCTTAACCAGGGTATCACTATCTCAGGGCAAGGATTCTTAACTCAGGTTATGACTATCTTTTGTGGGTCTGAGAAAGAAAATGTGTGTGTATTAATGGGGTGGGGAGGATGGCCTCGACCTTTGAAAAAGTATGTGTTGTTAGATTAGAACTTTCTTTAATCTGGTCTGCTCCTAGCTATTCGAGTGTAAAATCAAGTTACTAACATCTTCTGAAGTCAGAGTGGACCTGATAGAACCAGTGGTTATGAAGATTTCGGCAATCTGGAGAAAAGGGGATGAGGAAATATTAGGCAATACAGCGGTGTCTGTATACATAAAAAAGGAGTCAGAACTCCTGCGCTAGAATTATGATATGGAGATCATCGACCAAAGGGAATCATACCAGGTATGGCAGTCCTACCAGTCAAGTTGTTGTGATGAAGATACAGGTGACTGGGGAGTTCTGGTTTGTCAGTTCTAAGAGGAAAGTCCTCATTCAAAAGGGCGTTTATGGTTTCGCTGTTGATAAATCCTTCCCTTTCCCTCTGCTCTTCTGACTTCAGATACTCAAGCTCTTGCTTGGTCACCGGCTCCTTAAGCTCTAGATCCAATTTCATCTTGATTTCTCCCAGACTGCTCAAATCGGAAAGGAAGGAGTCCTCATTCTGCGGCTCGAAATCGCACGACTGAAACAAATCAGAGTCGTCTTGGGACACTGTCAGCATGAAATGGTTCTCATGGCCTTGTATCTGTTGATTAACTGTAAACAGCTTCCAAATATCGTTGTTATTTCTGGATGCCTTGAACTCGTCATAGAGTTTCTGTAGCTGTGTCCCCTGTTCACACACACTCACAGACTGACTGTTGATTTTCGTTTTTTGATCTTTTACAATCTGGCGTACCATGGAAGTGAGGGCTTCCTGTCGTTTCTCCAAGAGAAGCCGATATTCGATGAATGCGTCTTTGATTTCATTGGTCAAGCGACGCTCGAGAATATCTAATCTCTTGGAGGCGTTTGTGAGGGAGTCTGACATGCTTTTCATTTTTTCCAAGGCGTTCCTACTTCTATTTTCAGTTTCATCAAAATCCTCTGTGTATTCATTTAATGCCTCTGAAACATCGATAATTTTGTGGCCTTCAGAGTCCTTGTGATCAAGAACAGTACAGTCCCTACATACAGGAGTCAGACACTTTTTGCAGAAGAAGCTCAGTGGTTGTCGATCATGTTTGGGGCAGGAGTTTTGAGATTTAGCGAGAGCTTGGGACACGAAGTCCATCATTTGAACAACGTGATGATCGTTGGGTAGTTCTTTGATTTGATTTCTGCTGAGGAAAATTTCCACTCGGCAAGTTGGACATTTCAGCGTCCCATCATTAGTCTCATCCGCCCACGTTACAGTTCTTCTCACAGGAGGTTGGGCGTGGTCGAATATCTGGCTCAGGCACGGCAAGCAGAATGTATGGTTGCACGGCAAAGATTTGGGGGATCTGTGTATCTGGTCAAACCGCTCGTGACACACCTGACATTTAAGAAACTGCTCCTCGAAGAACCGTTCATCAAAAACGAGGCTTCTACTTGAGTCAGGTGAGGCTGTGAGTGGTGCATTCACTCCTGAAACTGACCCTGACCCTCCAGACCAAGCACTGTTCGGGGCACTCATGTTCGGACTGAAATTCACGGAATACAACAACCATATGAGAAAAGCCACAAAACAGAAACTGTAAATTTCATATATAAAGCTGCGACCATGTTCATTTCAGATGAATAAATTAAATTAAATACTTATTTCTTACGACAAACACGGAGAAGAAAGAGGAGAATGAAAAAAGATTAAGATGAAAACACAGTTTTTACATCTCAGATTTGGTCATGTAAATTAATCACTAAGTTTTAGTGACAGCAAACACGTAGAGGAACAATAGATCAGTGGAGAAAAAGAACCTTACATTGACGATAGTGGAGATGACGGCGCAACACAGTCTCTCACACACACAATAATTAAGACATAAGATAAAATCCTCCACACATACGACGTATAAGTATTTATATCAAGTTAAAATATTCAGTCACACCGAAGATATTTAGAGGGAAGAAATTAGTTTGATTTTTTAATGAAACTTCAGGAAGACAAACAGTTGCACTTCTCTAAACTCAGACTGTCAGTACATGACCAGTGTGAGATTGAATCTCCTGTTGGAGTCTACCAGTCAAAACTGACGTTAATCTTAAACAGAGCATCGCTGTATAGACAACAATGAGTGTCTGGAACAGCATCATGTGGATAACAGCGACGTCGTCATCATTTGCCGTACATGCCTCAATGTTCATAGTAATCTTTGAGCGTCTGATTCTGAAATCTGGTTTTGAGAGAATGCTGGGTCTACCAAGATGTGTTGAGAGAATGCTGGGTCTACCAAGAAATGTTGAGAGAATACTGGGCCTATCACGAAGTGTTGAGAGAATGCTGGGCCTACCACGAAGTGTTGAGAGAATGCTGGGCCTACCACGAAGTGTTGAGAGAATGCTGGGCCTACCACGAAGTGTTGAGAGAATGAGAGAATGCTGGGCCTACCACAAAGTGTTGAGAGAATACTGGGCCTATCACGAAGTGTTGAGAGAATACTGGTCCTATCAAGGAGTGTTGAGATAATACTGGTCCTATCAAGGAGTGTTGAGATAATACTGGGCCTACCACGAAGTGTTGAGAGAATACTGGGCCTATCAAGGAGTGTTGAGAGAATACTGTGCCTATCACGAAGTGTTGAGAGAATACTGGGCCTATCACGAAGTGTTGAGAGAATACTGGGCCTATCAAGGAGTGTTGAGAGAATACTGGGCCTACCACAGAGTGTTGAGAGAATACTGGGCCTACCACGGAGTGTTGAGAGAATACTGGGCCTACCACGGAGTGTTGAGAGAATACTGGGCCTACCACGGAGTATTGAGAGAATACTGGGCCTACCATGGAGTGTTGAGAGAATACTGGGCCTACCACGGAGTGTTGAAGGAGACAAGGCCAGGTATGTAGGACAGGAGCAAATGATCTCCACATGAAGAAGACAAGGTCCAACATAATAGAACAAAGAGCTAAGCATAAGAAACTGCAGAATTCGTCAGATATGTAGCTGATAATCACAGTGAGGAGTTTGTAGTGAAGAGCTTTAGTAAAGAGTTAAAGCTGGCATTGTGAATGTGCAAACGTCCGTAAAGCCGCATATTGCAGTAAAGTTGTGTTAACATATGGAGTTATCCCTATCTTCAACCTTCTGAATTTTTTAAAAACTTTCGCGACAATCAACTAGATCCGTACTAAATCCAGGAAAACGTGATCATCCTCTTCTCTATCCTCACTCACCAACAATAGACAACACAACCAGAAACTTCAGTAACAAGAAGAAATGATTCATTCTTGTTTTCTCTACGTCGAATTTTAATGTACAGCCGATTAAAAAAAACAGTTACCAACAACTAGAGCACAAGAAACAGTTACCAACAACTAGAGCACAAGAAACACTTACCAACAACTAGAGCACAAGAAACACTTACCAACAACTAGAGCACAAGAAACACTTACCAGCAACTAGAGCACAAGAAACAGTTACCAGCAACTAGAGCACAAGAAACAGTTACCAGCAACTAGAGCACAAGAAACAGTTACCAACAACTAGAGCACAAGAAACAGTTACCAGCAACTAGAGCACATTAAACGAAGGCTAAACATCACAGACTTGTGCCAGGTCCACACCATGTCTCCGCGACAGGCACGTGACAACAAGACATCAACACGGACGTGACACTGACCAACATATGCTACACCCAACACGGACTCGACACTGACCAACATATGCTACACCCAACACGGACGCGACACTGACCAACATATGCTACACTCAACACGGACGTGACACTGACCAACATATGCTACACTCAACACGGACGCGACACTGACCAACATATGCTACACTCAACACGGACGCGACACTGACCAACATATGCTACACTCAACACGGACGTGACACTGACCAACATATGCTACACTCAACACGGACGCGACACTGACCAACATATGCTACACTCAACACGGACGCGACACTGACCAACATATGCTACACTCAACACGGACGCGACACTGACCAACATATGCTACACTCAACACAGACGCGACACTGACCAATATATGCTACACCCAACACGGAGGCGACACTGACCAATATATGCTACACCCAACACGGAGGCGACACTGACCAACATATGCTACACCCAACACGGAGGCGACACTGACCAATATATGCTACACCCAACACGGAGGCGACACTGACCAACATATGCTACACCCAACACGGAGGCGACACTGACCAATATATGCTACACCCAACACGGAGGCGACACTGACCAACATATGCTACACCCAACACGGAGGCGACACTGACCAACATATGCTACGCCTAACACGGACGCGACACTCACCAACATATGCTACACTCAACCAGTTGTTTCGCCTGGCTGTGCAAAATTCTACACAGCTCGAGAACATTTAATATACCACTCCAACATTCAACAAAATATAAAAATATAAAAAATATAATATATATATATTATATATAAAAATATTAAAAAAACCATCCCAGGAGCTGACTGCAATAGTGACCATGATCCACTCTGTAGAAAAGTTAGAATAAAGCTAAAGAAAGCAGGCAGAAAAGTGAGAAACATCAAACTGAATACAGAACTTCTTAAAAATGACCAAGAACTACTAGAATAATACAAAGTTATTATAACAAATAGATACAATGCAATAGCAAAGATAAATAGTATAGATGAACAATGGGAAATGTTAAGAGATTCTATCCACCAAACTGTTAAGGAGATAATACCACCGAAAAAAGAAGCCCCTAAAAATAAATGGATGACAGACGACATCTTAGGACTGATGGACAAGAGGAGGAGGAGTAAAAATAACGAGGAAAAATATAGCAAGATAAATAAAGAAATAAGACGCATATGCAGAGAAGCAAAAGAAGTGTGGTTAAATGAGCAGTGCAGACAGATAAAGGACTCTCATACTAAAGACAGCAAAAACATGCACAAACGAATTAATGAACTCACAGGCAGGAAAACAAAATATACCACAGGATGCCTGAAATCGAAAGAAGGTAAAATGTTAATGGGAAAAGAAAACATTGTGGAACGGTGGACAGAGTATATCAGTGAGCTATATGGAGGAGAAAGACCAGAATTAACACCAGATACTGAAAACTGTGATGGACCGCCAATACTTGAAGATGAAATCATAGATGCCATCAAACACATGAAGAAAGGAAAAGCGACTGGGTCTGATAATATAACAATAGAAGAAATAGAGGCACTAAAGGAGACAGGAATAAAAATAATAACCATGTTACTGAATGACATTTACACAGTGGTTATATTCCAAGTGACATGATTAAATCCACGCTTATAGCACTACCAAAGAAACCAGGTGCAAAGCAATGTGACGACCACCGGACTATCAGCCTCTCATGTCACATAACGAAGCTACTTCTGAGAATAATTATGAGAAGAACAAGGAAAAAGATAAAAATGGAAATAGCAGATGAACAGTTTGGATTTGTTGAAGGAAAAGGAACACACAATGCCATTTATGCTTTACGAACACTAACAGAAAGAGCTTTAGAAGTACAGAAAGATCTCTATTTATGCTTCATTGATTACACCAAGGCATTTGACAAGGGGAAACATAATGAAATTATTAAAATACTTGAAGACATCAATATAGACGGCAAAGACTCGAGGATTGTAAAACATCTATACTGGCAGCAAGAAGCAGCAGTTCGAGTTGAAAATAGAATTGGAAAATATCAACCTATAAAACAAGGGTGCGACAAGGATGTGTACTATCTCCAGACCTTTTTTCTCTGTACAGCGAGAATATTCTAAGAACAATCATCACAGAACCAGGCATAAAAATTGGAGGATACAATATTAATAACCTTCGGTATGCTGACGACACAGTACTGATAGCTGAGAACAAACAAGACCTGCAAAATCTCTTGGATAAAGTCGCCAAAGAAAGTGAACAGAAAGGCCTTACTTTCAACATCAAAAAGACAGAGACTATGGTTATATCTAAGAAACAGAATCCACCAGCATGCAGTATTAAAGTAAATGGAACTATTCTAAGGCAGGTGCAGAAATTCAAATACCTTGGAGCAGTAATAACTTCAGATGGGAAATGCAGAACAGAAATTAGGAACAGAATAGGCCAAGCAAAGACTGTATTTCAGAGAATGAGAAACATATTAGTTGACACATCTTTATCAATGAATGTTAGAAAACGAGTCCTAAAATGCTATATTGAACCTATCTTGTTATATGGAAATGAATCATGGACAATAGGCAAGTCTGTACAAAAATCATTGGAAGCAGCAGAAATGTAGTTTATTAGAGGAATGTTGCGAATCCCCTGGACAGCAAAAATAACTAATGAAGAATGTATGAGAAGAGCTGGAGAGACAAAAAAATCTTGTCAAAAAGATAAGAGAGAGACAATGTACTTTCATAGGACATGCAATGAGAAGAGGGGGCATTAAAAATATTATAACAACAGGAAAAATAGAAGGAAGATGAAGAGGAAGACCAAGAGAAATGATACTGGACAGTCTGATGGGATAGTGTGAGAGGAGATCACCAACTGAACTGATGGCCTGCATGAAGGATCGTGTACTCTGGAGAAGCATAATAGCCAACGCCAGTCGGCACGGCACCTGATGATGATGATGATGAACATTCAACATACATAAGCATACTCTTATATATATATATATATATAAATAACATGGCAAGCCAATATTCCAGTAGGAAGACTGTTTCCTCCTACCACTTTTCAGCATTGTCTAAATATATGTTTCCTGTCTACCTGTTCGTGGAAACAACAATGAACATAAATTAAGCGTAATCAAAATTGAATCATCTTAAAGCTCTACATAAAAGAAAATATTTTCATCATGAACTGGCGACCATTCCTGCTTGTAATGCATCAGAGGATTGATGATCCTCATTTATACATCATATTCAGAAAGCAATGATCGATTTATACTCATTGTCATAATCAATTAATCAAACATACAGCAAAAGAAATACATAAAAAAGGATCGAAACAATCTCCCAATATATCTTAGACAAAGAAATTACCATAACGCCTAGGAATTTCTCCTCCGTGGATGCGTTCACTTAAGCCTTTTCTTCGATTCCGGGAGTTTTCTGCTTCATTAGAGACAGTTGAGTAGGGGCAAGCACTGACACCCATAAACTCCACTCCCCACCAACCCGCGTTGGACACTAGTTTTATACAGAACAAAATCGGTGATCGGCACACAGCCTTACTCATAACGTTTAGTGGGATCTTCCCAAGCCAGGGCCTCGATCGGGAGTCCATATGTCGATGGTACGGCTTCCATCATGGATCCCTCAAGTGCCCCATAATTGGATAGCCACTGGCCTCCTTCTCGGACCTGAACAACATCATCATCACGTGTCATGCCTAGAAGCGTCGGCGACCATGTATCTCCACAGTTTTCCGATCTTTCATGTTATTCATCAGGTCTGTTGTTGTGCCTCTCCCTTGACATTTGGTCAAGTCATCTAAGATTTTCTCTCTTTGTCTACATCTTCCTTTCCTGCCTTCAAATTGTCCCTGTTGTCACGATATTTTCCATCCCTTCTATCTATATGACCAATAAACCGTGCCTGTCTCCCCTGTAGCGTGTTTATTAATGTTCGTTTCTCGCTGGCTTTCCTTCGACTTTCTTTATTTGTTATTTGGCTGTCCACGGTGTTCTTAACATTCTTCGTAGGAATCACATTTCCGTTGTGTCTAATGCTCTTGTTGTTTTTGTTAGTGACCATGATTCGCTTCCATATAGTAATACTGGCTCGATGTAGCATTTCAAGATTCTTTTCCTAGTGTCTATTGGCAAAGATGGACTGCACAAAATAGATTTTGTTTGTGTGTATATCTTTGCCTGCCATATTCTGTTTTTGACCTCTGTGATACACCTACCATCTGATGTTATCGGTGCACCAAGATACTTGAATCTGTGCACTTGTTTTAATGTTATTCCTTTGATTGTTACATTGCATTCTGGTACAGATTTCTTTCTGGACACGCCCATCGTTTCTGTTTTCTTACTGCTCAGTGACAGTCCTTTATGTTCACTTTCTGCTACTACTGTATCTATCATCTCTTGAAGATCTTTTTCATTGTCTGCTATCAGGACTGTGTCGTCAGTGTATGCCTGGTTATTGATGTCAAGTCCTCCAACTTTTATCCCAGGCTTGTTTGTATTGCCTCTCATAATATTCTCACTGTAAAGAAGAAAAAACCAGATCTGGGGACAACACACATTATTGCCTCACTCCCTTCTTTATGCTCTGCGCTCGCTCACTCACTCACACACACACACACACAAACACACAAACACACACACACACTGGATTTGTCCACGCTGACTTGATCCAGTCTTGGCATGTAATTTGTGATATGCCTCTTTTCTCGTGTCACGTGTGTCATATGCTTACTAAGATAACAATCTGATGATAAAAATACTTGACCAGTGTATGATATTTAGCGAATTCTCACTGAAAACTCATACATAATTCACCATCAGACACATCAAGATCTGGACAAGTACGCAGACTTGGTATCTGTTATCTTGTGAATTAATTTACTGTTGTATATTTGTTATCTTGTGAATTAATTCACTGTGCTGTCTGGCCAGTTCTTGATCGTGGTCTGGTCAGTTTGATTTATCACTTAACTAATTTTTTAAAAAGTCTTACTTGCCTTTTAATTCTCTGCCATTTCCCGGTTTATATCTATTTTATTCTCCTTATTTCTTCAATCTACGTCGCCATGACACTATATTATAGCACTTAGTGCGAATCTGTTTCTCTGTGAAACATTAATAATATATACAACGCGTCAGACATAAATAGTCTGGCAATTTTCATCTTACCTTCATTCACAAAATAATGAACATCAAGTGCCAGTATAAAATAACAAGCACGTACATGCTACTACGGCGTACAAAGAGTGTTCTTTTATGATGATAAGAACATTGACATTAAAAAAGGCAAAGAAAAGAGAATATTAATACCAAGTAAAATGTGATTTTTTTTATGAAGAATAAGGTTTTACACATTCTGTCAGCAATAAGCAAAAGGTAACCAGGCAATTCGATGATTTAAAAATGGTTCTTTCTTCATGTACAACACAATAAATATTTAACTGGCTTGCTTCCGTGGCAGGATGTATCTGTGCTGTAGAAAATTTGCTCTGAAAATTTGTTTTATTAAAAAGCACAAACCGCCAGTGAAGAAAAGTTAATCAGTTCATAACATAAAGCAAAGTCATCCATGGCCGTATGCCAACATGAACATTACCCAGTTTGTATCCGGTTTTAGAATATAGTCTTGGTTTTAAAATATAATCTTGGTTTTAGAATAATCTTATTACATTATTATAAACATTGTCAAATGAAATGATAAATGAGCTGTGAGATATCAAATCATGTCTAACAAATCAGTTTAACTTCTGAGACTTACTTATATTATACAGACTTCTCTCGCTTTTGTCACAAAGGAATATCTTTACCAGCCTAAATATGTATTTTTAGTATCATTTTAGTGTTCGAGAAGAATATTGTTAAGTTGGCACACGTATAGATGTACAAATGTACATATAATAAGTATTCTCTGTACAAAAACAAATTACACAGACAAATATTGCTAGTAATTCTTTTAATGTTTTACGAGTATTGTTTTTTTTTCCAAGTGTTTCGTTATTTAAGTTAGATTTTCATTTCAAAAATCCTGTCGAGCCTTTTCCTTTACTTTTTTGCTAAACGGAAAGAATGACAACGACAAACTTAGGAGCCTGACTCAACCTGTTTGTGTGACATAAGTGAAGGAGATTTTGCTTGAACATTATTGGTTGTCAGAGCACACTGTACACAGCCAGCACACATAGAGGGTGCTATGTATAAAACATACACCAAGCAAGAGGTTTACTGTGTACGTCTAGTGAATTTATAAGTACAAAAAGTTTCCCTTTGTTATCGGGACATAAGAGTGGATTAGAGCAGCAAGTTATGTTACCGAAACAACATTTACTGATACTCTCTCTCTCTCTCTCTGAAACTTAAGTGCCCAGGGCACATGGGGCTTCCGCAAGGGTTTTCCACAAATGCCTGTCCTTTGCCTTTCTTTCCGCTCTTGCTCAGGTGAGCCCTCTATTGCTCAACATCCTTTCTGTTGTTCTTCTCCATGTCTTTTGGTCTACCCTTACTTCTGTTCCAATGTGGTGTTCATCTTAGTGCTATTTTTGGTAACTGATACTGAGAAATATAAAAAAGATGTTTTATAACCAAGTACAAACTACATATGATCTCTTTCTTTCGCTCTCTCTCTCTCTCTCTCTCTCTATATATATATATATATATATATATATATATATATATATATTGCGAAAGAAAGTTAACACTTCATGTTTTTTCCCATAACTTGCGTATTTTGTGTACAACTGCAATAAAATTTCTGACGAACTGCAATGATTAATATGTTAGTAAGAAAGGAGAATTAATGAAACTGAATTTTAAACACAAGCAAGGCGATACTCACAGTGGCAGTGGTTTGGGAGGGGGGGGGTGTCGAAGTGAAATGGCACACTCCATAATAGCGAGTGTGTCATACTCTTGACAGCAACCACAGATGTAGAGCGGCAGCAGTCCCTCAGACAGCATACAATAGTACTCTCCGAAACGTATGTGTTATTCAGTAATGAAAATAGACGGATATTTGCTACTGTTGTACAAACAAACAAACAAAAAAATAGCAAGAATGAGGAAAAAGGGCAGAAACAAGAATGACAGAAAGCAAGATGAGTACATATAAATGAAGAACATACAACGATGTAATATTTCGGCAAAAGCCTTTTTCAAGGATCACATACAAAAAACAAAATAACAGAGGAAAACACAACAAATGTTTGAAAAACATATAAACGTAGCCTTTTGATCTTCTCCTTGTAAGAAAGGCCGGCACGAAATACCTACATACATTTCATGTCCGGACTGCACTGCCACATTGACACTCGTCTGTGTGAGATATCTTAAGTCGATGTAGGCGGCTCAGTAGTCTGCAGTGGCCTGTCCTTAGGCGAAAGTGGATAGTTTGCTGATGTGAAGCGACTTCTAACTAAGGTTCCTGAGGTTCTTGTCCTGGCTGTACGCCACCAGTGGAGGTTCCACAGAGAGTTCACGTGTATTAGGCTCAGTCTGAACAAGCTATCAATGTGGAACACTACAGGCCGAAGAAAAAGAGGCAGACCACGTGAAGCTCTAAAGAGGACATTGTTAAGAAACAATTAATAGGCATAAAATCCCTTGATGAGGTTGAAAAGCTCTCCGAAAAACAGGAAAAATTGGCAAACTACCTTCCGAGACCCTTGTGACGTTTAATGGCACGGGAAGGATATATATAAGGCTCCGTTTGGAGATAATGGAGATGACGAAACAAGATCTCCTTTACTGTCAAACTCTGGGGGTGCTACGTAAAACACAATTTTACTCTGTCCGAGCTGCAAGATGGTTTAGGAGCGAGACCTGTTGTCTCCAGGTATGGCTGAGCTGTTCCAGGACGAAATGAGAACATGTTCTGGATAACCGCGTTGGCGAAAGAATTACATTTTGTTGGGTTGATCATGGAAATCAGCATCACTCACGCACAAACATCGCAACCTAGGGGGCTGAGAACAAGACATAGAGTCCTTGCACGACCTGGGGTGAGAAGAGGAGCACAAGAGATAGCTGTAAGAATTAGTGGGTTTATGACAGACAGAAGAGGTAAGTCCTGACTGAGGCAGTAAGTCCTGACTGAGGCGGTAAGTCCTGACTGAGGAGGTAAGTCCTGACTGAGGTGGTAAGACCTGACTGAGGAGGTAAATCCGGACTGAGGCGGTAAGTTCTGACTGAGGAGGTAAGTCCTGACTGAGGTGGTAACTCTTGACTCAGGTGGTAAGTCTTGGAGGACCCATAGTGATGACAATGTAAAGACATGGGAAGTGAGAGAAGTTGTAGAGACATGGGAGGTGAGAGAGGTTATAGAGACATGGGAAGTGAGAGATGTTGTAGAGACATAGGAGGTGAGAGAAGATGTAGAGACATAGGAGGTGACATAAGTTGGTGAGAGATAAACTTCTTAACGAAACTGATAAAATTGACAGGGTCCTTCAGTTACCACAAGATTAGCTACTATAGAAGGCTGGAAAAGGTCCTCTATAACACTCAGTGACCAGCAGAATAGCTCCTCTAGAAGGCTGGGAAAGGTCCTCTATAACACTCCGTGACCAGCAGAATAGCTGCTATAGAAGGCTGGGAAAGGTCCTCTATAACACTCAGTGACCAGCAGAATAGCTGCTATAGAAGGCTGGAAAAGGTCCTCTATAACACTCAGTGACCAGCAGAATAGCTCCTATAGAAGGCTGGAAAAGGTCCTCTATAACACTCAGTGACCAGCAGAATAGCTCCTATAGAAAGCTGGAAAAGGTCCTCTATAACACTCAGTGACCAGCAGAATAGCTCCTACAGAAGGCTGGAAAAGGTCATTCAGTGACCTTAACTAGGCACACTCTCACAGTGCAGAGACCAACAGCATGACCAACAGCATGTTTCAAGAGTAAGTATTAGAACAGTTCTTGATTACAGTGGCTAGAATTAGGCTGAATCCACAAAACAGGATTTTGTGTTCAAACTACTTGCTATATAAAAATGTTCTCATAATGTCAGGCAGGGTGATACATAATTTATTGTAAAAGTAACGTGGAAATTGACAGTCTATAAAGTGCTTGGCCTCTTACAGACTATCAAAGAAGCGGTATCTTTAGAGCAGGTAGAAAGTCTGAATTATTTGACAGAAGCTCAAGTGATAGATATGGGAGCATCGTATACATGTGTCACATTCAAAAGTTTAAGAAACTGT
The DNA here is from genome assembly GCA_009760885.1 of Achatina immaculata. Lineage (NCBI taxonomy): Eukaryota > Metazoa > Mollusca > Gastropoda > Stylommatophora > Achatinidae > Lissachatina > Lissachatina immaculata. The sequence continues at coordinate 2,707,508 of CM019698.1, forward strand.
GACTTGTTCAGTGCCTTGTTTATAATTATTCCCCGTAAGCAGTCCATTATTATCCCAATCTCAACATAATCCCCTTTTTAGTCGAAACCTCAATTAGAAGCAGAACATTATGGTCTGCCCAGATAGAAATGTTTTCTTCACTTATTATTGTTCAACTTCCGCAAAAGGAATTTTAACAAGGACATGGGAGATAATACACCGAATGCAATAAATACTGCAAGGGGAATAATTCATTTGAGAAGCCGGTGAATGTGTGCCTACATAACGAACAGATAGTAGAGTACGAGTTCTATTTGCATCACAAAACTTTATTTCCACAAAACAAGAAGCTGTTCTAGAAGTGGCTACAAATATTTGTTGAATGCGTAACTACATACATATATACATATACTGACGTATGGTCTGGCATATCTTACAGATCTCATTTTCTATATTCTCTGTGGTTTAATGGCTACGAAGTGTTTTAACCACTGTAAATGTTAAGAAGTGTTTTAACCACTGTAAATGTTAAGTGTTTTAACCACTGTAAATGCTAAGAAGTGTTTTAACCACTGTAAATGTTAAGAAGTGTTTTAACCACTGTAAATGTTAAGTGTTTTAACCACTGTAAATGCTAAGAAGTGTTTTAACCACTGTAAATGTTAAGAAGTGTTTTAACCACTGTAAATGTTAGGAAGTGTTTTAACTGTCGTAAATGATCAGATTTTTTTCATAAACAGAATCATTTATTTTATTCCACTTTCTGCTGGTTAATGTGAACAAATGCTTAAAACTGGATCGTAAAAAAAAGAGGCATTTATAAGCACATTTTTGGAATATTATGTAAAACGTGTTTTCACCATTATAAAGCTTTTTATGCAACTTTGTACAGTGTATTTGAAAAATAAAACTAGATATACATTGTGACAACATTAAAAATATATCATGATATCATAACAAAACTCCCGTGGGCATTGCAGTTAGTAAAAATAATTTCCATTTTCAATAAAATAACAAGGTTTGAAGTTCTTAAGTAAAGAGAAATAGTTAATGGTGACATGCATGTACTCATTGTTGCATTTTCAGGTCTTTTCTTCATGTATGTCTTTGACGGTGAGTACAATATCTTCTCAAATTCTCTGCTTCGTTATTAAATTACGGCACATTTTCCTTAACTAGTATCCTGCTGTATTACTTAAAAGTACTTCATCATATTGTAGCAAATGAACCATTATTATATATAATATCTGGACAACACTTACATGTTTCATTTTACATAAGGACAGAACTGACATTTTTCATCTCACATCACCACAGCAGACACATGTTTAGTTTCACATCATGACAGCGGATACATGTTTAGTTTCACATCATGACAGCAGACATATGTTTAGTTTCACATCCTGACAGTAGATACATGTTTAGTTTCACATCATGACAGTAGATACATGTTTAGTTTCACATCACCACAGCAGTGAAACATTGTTACATACAAGGAAGAATCTAAACAACATCAATAAACGGATCTTTAACAAATGACACGAAATTGAACATCTGTCATATCTTTCCACCTTCCATGTAAAGGTCATCTATAGACCAGGATGAGTATTTTTCCATCAACTGTACCATTACTTAGTGAAAGAATCAGAATTTTTTTAGTAAACAGACATTTTTTTACATTAATTTGCCCATGTATTTCATGAAAAACAACATACATCAGCTTTGCTCTATGACATAGATTATATGCTTATGTTTATTACATGAAAGAAAATGGCTTACTTTCCGTCATCAACACACTAAAAAATGTTCCTTTTCATGTGCACGCTGTATGTGTGTGAAGTGTTAGTACTTTCACATTTCTATATCACATTATCTATTGTGAGGTAGGTAGGCCAGCTCCCCTCCTCGCTGCCCTTGTTTTTTTTCCCAGGGTAAATCCCAGGTACCATTTCTTTAAGCTGGGTTGACCTCAGTGTCCCAGGTATCATTTCTTTAAGCTGGGTTGGCCTCAGTGTCCCAGGTACCATTTCTTTTAGCTGGATTGACCTCAGTGTCCCAGGTACCATTTCTTTAAGCTGGATTGGCCTCAGTGTCAGTCGGTATGAAAAAAAAATTACCACGGTGTGGAATCGAACCAGGGACTTTCTGATCGACAGGCGAATGGTTCTATCACCACACCACCTTGCATTTGATCATTACATATCTACTACATATACATGTTTTCTGAAGACATTTGGAAAATTAGAAGTTAGAAGAATGCACGATAATGTTGTTTAAACGAAATATAGTTTCCTAAAGTTGTCAATAAACTGTAATTCTGCTCATCTAAATACACTACAAATTGTTTTTACATTTAAGTTATGCTGGTCACAAAAATGAGAAGATGATAATTTATTTTTAATCCATTTAATTTTTTTAAAAATGTGATTTGTATTTGAAAGCACACAAAATATCTATCAGCCTGTTTGACTGTACTGAGTTGTTTTTGTTTTTTTAATCATAGGCAGAACGAATGTTAAAAATATGAGAAGGGCACAAGGACTAACATATATATTCTAATCACAACAGAGACTTGCGTCCAAGGGGCGTGTACCTTCCCATCTTCCATCCCGGGTACGTGGATAAGAAGTCGAGACAAAAAGTCCTTGACCTTCACGGAGTCAGAAATCTCAGGCATTGACATCAAGTACAACAGCCAGAGCGTGGGGAAGTTCACCTGTCGCCAGAGTTCAGGTGACATGTTTGTCATGTAAGTTGCTGTATGTTGCACGGAGACTATTCTAGAAAACAAAATAATAATAGTTCACATTTGCTACAGCCATTATTTCAGGTCATTGAAGGCAGAAACATTTGATAACGGCGAAGCTAGCCAAACTAAACCCTTTCCTTTGTTCTCAGTCTACTCCATTAAACAGTCCTGTGTCACAACAGCCTTGGCAAAAAAGTTGGGTGTCCTGACAGCCGCTAGCAAGGCCAAGGTCATGGCATGGAGGTGGAGGTCTATGACAGTCATCAACATCATGTGCCGTCACCATCACTATGATGAAAAATCAAGATATTGGTTCACTAACGTCCAATTAACATTTTGACGTTGGTTTATTTCTAAATCTGGCTTTCAGTTCATCTTTAGACATCTAGTTTTTACTTTGTCTTTATATATCCCTTCTTCACATTATCTTTATTATTCTACGTTATGTTCTGTTTTATTTGCTGTTTCCTCTCTCTCTCTCTCTCTCTCTCTCTCTCTCTCTATCTATCTATCTTAACCAGGATTAACTATCAGTGCTGTAGAGTTTTCTCCTTTCTGTATGCAGAGACTACCTCGGTGTGTAAAACGCTAATGTTTAATACGTTTTCTACTTCTTGTGTGAAGAGACTAGTTCGGTGTGTAAAACATTAATGTTTAATAAGTTTTCTACTTCTTGTGTGAAGAGACTAGTTCGGTGTGTAAAACATTAATGTTTAATACGAAGTTTTCTACTTCTTGTGTGAAGAGACTAGTTCGGTGTGTAAAACATTAATGTTTAATACGAAGTTTTCTACTTCTTGTGTGAAGAGACTAGTTCGGTGTGTAAAACATTAATGTTTAATAAGTTTTCTACTTCTTGTGTGAAGAGACTAGTTCGGTGTGTAAAACATTAATGTTTAATACGAAGTTTTCTACTTCTTGTGTGAAGAGACTAGTTCGGTATATAAAACATTGATGTTTAATAAGTTTTCTCAGACATCCTCCATTTATTTTGTCAACTTTACACTGTCTGAATTAACACATATTAAAAAGCCAAACATGTTTATATACGACAACGTCATTCGATAATGATAAGCATATTTTATGATGATCTGTCTGTACATATTAGTTGCTGTTGTTGCCTGGTAGAGGTTGATATACTGAGATCTAGTTCGACTCCTCTCATGTTCTAGTCAATCAGTCTGAAAACTGGTACCTGATGCTTTATCCTAGGAAATATTGATATCATAAATGAAAGCGGATACCTCATACTTAAACATAAGGAAATGAGGTCTCTACAACACTTACATGTTATCAGACCAGGGCCATGGAGAGCTAGGTCAGTTACTTACTGAACTTTGACTTGGCTAAGAGAAAAACATAGACCTGCTAGGAACCTTTAGCAGCCCTGGTACCTGGGGTACGCTCCTCTCATCCAGTCTGTACGAGATGTTACCTCAGTATTCTATGACATTTACATGTCAAAAGACTTTTGAACTCATTTTCTAAAAATATTAACGCATTCATCCATGACAGAGGATCAAAGGCCTACAGTACAACAATAGAAGACAGAAGATACTTTGTGTGCTGGAAGCTAGTCAGAATAACAGACAGCGCTTTTTTTCTCTACGAATTTACAGGTAATATATTTAACTGCCTGTGATGATTAGTTTCCACACAGTTCTGTGATGATTAGTTTCCACACAGTTCTGTGATGATTAGTTTCCACACAGTTCTGTGATGATTAGTTTCCACACAGTTCTGTGATGATTAGTTTCCACACAGTTCTGTGATGATTAGTTTCCACACAGTTCTGTGATGATTAGTTTCCACACAGTTCTGTGAGTCTAGGAGTAATATCTCTGAAATAGGATTAAGACGAGAAAAGCAAAAGTCCAAGCGTCCTAACAATAAATATATTATCATACCTTTATAGTAAGTATTACACTTTCTTTAGCAGGACGTCGTAGAACTAGCGGATCAAAAAAAAAATCTTATTTGATCCTTTCTGAGCAACCAGCTCCTGCCAAACTTATATAATTTTCTTTAGTAATTTCTTACAGGACCAGAAAGTTGGTACAGAAATTATACAAACGAGAGTGACGCATACAGATAAAGAAAACGTATTATCTTATATCTTATATCCTTCCCGTGCCGTTAAACGTCACATAGGGCTCGCAAAGTAGTCCGCCAATTTTTCCTGTCTTCGGCGAGTCTTTCAAACTCATCAAAGGATTTTATGCCTGTTAATTTGGCCTCTCTTAATAATGTCCTCTTCAGAGTTTCACGCGGTCTGCCTCTTTTTCTTCGGCCTGTTGTGTTCCACTTGATAGCTTGTTTTGGGATTCTCTGATCATTTCTTCTCATCAAGTGACCAACATATGTCCATCTCCTTTTCCTGATCACCCATGAGACTGGTTGTTGTTCAGTCATCTGTCTTATCTCTGCATTGTTCTTGAATTCATTCCACTTGATGCCGAGTATTTTCCTTAGGCATTTGTTTTCAAAAGAGTCTAATTTCTTTTCTATTTCTTTAGTTGTTTTCCAGCTTTCACATGCATAAATGAGGGTGGATATTACATTTGAATTGAATAGTCTTAACTTGGTTTTTGTGCTTATAACTTTTGAATTCCATATGTTCTCAAGATTCTTGAAGATTGATGCTGCTTTTGCAATTCTGATCCTAACTTCCTTTCTAGTGTCACCATCCTGGTCTATGTAGCTGCCAAGGTATGCAAATTGATTGACTTCTTCAATATCTGTCCCTTCTATGTGTATTTTTCCATTTTGATTGATGGGAATTTTCATTATTTTTGTTTTGTCCTTGTTAATTTCAAGTCCTATTTTGCTAGCCAGTGAAGACAGGCTATCTGTTTTTTCTTGCATGGAATTCACATTATTACTGATAAGAGTTATGTCATCAGCAAAATCAAGATCTTCTAGTTGGGTCCCATGTACCCAGTCAATACCTGTGTTACCTGTGCAGCATTTTTTCATTATGAAGTCTATTGTAATCCCAAAAAGTAAAGGAGACAGTATACATCCTTGTTTCACGCCTGTTTCAATCTGGAACCATTCACTCATCCCTTCTTCTGTCTTGACTGCACAACCATATCCATTGTATAAGTCCTTAATGATGTTGACAATTTTAGATGGTATTCCATATAGACATAAAATTCTCCATAATGAATCTCTGTGTATGCTATCAAATGCCTTTTTAAAATCTATGAAGTTCAGTATTAATGGTTTCTGCTTTTCAATATGTTCTTCAAGTATTATTCTGAGAGTAAAGATCTGGTCGAGACAGTTTCTCCCGACGAATGAGCTCTTCGGAGTTGGCATCCCTGATGCTCGGTTGGTTTCTCTGCGAGTTTCCATAACGATATCTTTTTTTCCCATCTGGAGTTGCCTCTAGATAGGTCCCAGGATAAGGTTGTTAGCCTTATGCCCAACTCCAAACGTATTATAGATAATTAAAAATCTAAAAATAACAGTTGCTCTTACTGTATATTATATGAGTTTCTTAACAAAAAGTTATCATATTTATTATGTCTCCCACAGACGATTGTTTTCCATTCATTAAAAATACAACAACAATTTTAAAAAATTGTTTGTTATTACTGGAGTTCTGAAAAAAAAATTATAATTTTAGATCGAGTCACTGACGCAAGTTACCAAGGAGAACCCGGGATTATTGAGTCAGGTACCAGTGAGTCAACAGTCACATTCAACCAGGTCTGTAACAGGGATGCCAGCTTGCAGCCTTTTACCACGATAGTGAAGAGAGGTATGTATTTTCATGATTTTTGTTAAACAAAGGTAAGTAAAGCGTCTCCTGTGTCAAAGCTTTTCAAATGGATTGCCGCTCCACAAAGGTGTCTTGCGAGAGAGCTAGAGGTGTGCCTCCAAACCGTTAGAGTTAAAATAGTTGTGATCAAATTACAGAGGTTTTTTGCGAAAGAAAGAGAGAAGAATATGAAGAGAAGTGCGCACAGCAAATTATTTGTAACCCTTGTTAACATTTTTTAAAAAATATACATAAGTACCGTAAACGGGTGAGGCCAGTTTTCAAGGGTAATCTAGAGAAACAGGTTTAGCTTTTAGGTAACAAAAAATGTTCAAACATGTGAGAAAACATCCTCGTTAGAAGATATTGTATAAGAAAATACCTTCTTTCGTAAACAACTTGATAATATAACTAGAAGAATGGACTTCCATTATTAAACAACTTGGTAAGATGCTAGAAGAATGAAGTTTCCTTATTAAACAACTTGGTAAGATGCTGGAAGAATGAAGTTTCCTTATTAAACATCTTGGTAAGATGCTAGAAGAATGAAGTTTCCTTATTAAACAACTTGGTAAGATGCTAGAAGAACGAAGTTTCCTTATTAAACAACTTGGTAAGATGCTAGAAGAACGAAGTTTCCTTATTAAACAACTTGGAACAACTTGGTAAGATGCTAGAAGAACGAAGTTTCCTTATTAAACAACTTGGAACAACTTGGTAAGATGCTAGAAGAACGAAGTTTCCTTATTAAACAACTTGGTAAGATGCTAGAAGAACGAAGTTTCCTTATTAAACAACTTGGTAAGATGCTGGAAGAATGAACATGTTTATATAATAGTGCAAAGTGAGCGTCGCACATTCGTACCATGAAAGAAGTCCACACATCGATTAATCCATTCACAGACGCGACACCAACCAGCGCCTGCACAGCATGCCCAGCTGCCCTTGTGGCCAGGTATTCATATGCCCTGTGTCCGAGCACTGAACTGGACGCATGCAGCGACTCCTCGACACTAACAGCAAATTATTCCAAGTGCTCCAGACAGGTCTTCAACTCTGGTATGTCAGTCTTCGGGTGTCATCACAATGTCTTTGACATATGTCTAGACATGTTCTACGTTAATGTTCTAGTAGATTCTGACATCATTTCTTGTCTCATTTCTTAATGTGTAAAATCTCATGTTCTGTTCCATGTAACCATAGACTCTTTATTTTTCTCACTATTTGCTCTAATCACGCATCATTCTTATGTCTTTTTTAAAACACTCTTTGTTCTATCCATTCTTCGTTCTGGCTACTTGTTATTTCTAACATTCTTTGGTCTAACCTGTTTCTAGTTTACCTCTCTTTCTTCTAGCAGTTCCTTTATTTTTTCACTCTTTGTTCATTCTTTATTCTCATCAGTCTTTGTTCCACTCATTCTTTTTTTTTATCTCTCATTGATCCAACCACTCTTTGTTCTAATCGCTCTTTATTTTTATCAGAATTTGTTCTAATCAGTTTCCTATACTGTTATTTTAGACATGTATCTTTCTTTACAATCCTCATATCTACAGTCACAGATTATCAGATCATGTTATCATAAAGTGCATAATAACATGTTTGTGTGTACATTTGTTGTCCATTCTCACTACAACCTCTAACTACCTTAATCTTCTGTTGCTCATTATTGTCATCATGGGTGGTAGCTGTGCATGCAGCAGAACTTCAGAGCTGGCTTTTATCTTGCCACTTGATGTTCAATATCTTGCGAAGGCAGTGAAGATGAAAACTGTTAAGATTTGGTTCTCATACCGTGAATTTTTCCACGTTTAGGTTCCATAAAACGTGTAGCAGAAGCAGACAGGGCTGTTTGTTTCTGTTTCATAAAGAGATGGAAAGATGGCAGGGGTAGACGATAAAAGGAAAAAAAAGTTCAATACTTCAGCAAAATGTCATTGTCAAGGGAAACAAAAATGACGAAACAGAAAAATCCAGTCAGAAAATTGGGGGTTTAACTGTATGAGATCGTCGCTGTACGAAGATCTGGCACAGAAAACATACACAAGAGTGTCAGACACACACGCCAGTGTAATCAGAAGCTTTGTCTTCAGTTTCAATCTTCTGGTTTTTTTCCCGTTCTCTCTTTATTAATTCTCCAGAGTCTGTTAACAAATCCAGAGACTGTTAACACATCCAGATACTGTTAACAATTTAAACAATCTATAATCTCAGCTAATGGGTTACTCTCATGCATGGGTTACGTGTCACGTGACGACTACATCTACCTAAACCTGTTCAGGCATGACTTGGGGGCGTCTGTGACATGCTTCGTAAGTTCAAGTCTTACCTTACAGTAAATTAGTTCTTCTTCTTTTCGAGCATATACTGTTTATAATGTGATGGTCGAGTGAATGGAGACTGCAGTGGGAAGGCGAACCCAGTCTAAAAACTACACCAAGCTGAAGTGGGAGGTGTCAAACCGAAACACGCACAAAGCGACACAATGCAAAACAGTCTCACAATGCAAAACAGCGGCACAATGCAAAACAGGGGAACATTGCAAAACAGCCACACAATGCAAAGCAGTCTCACAATGCAGAACAGCGCCACAATGCAAAACAGGGGAACATTGCAAAACAGCCACACAATGCAAAACAGCCACACAATGCAAAACAGGGGAAAATTGCAAAAAACACGACCTTTTTGAGGGTGAAAGTCTGGTAAGACAACTTGTACGAGCTCCATGTAACTGCGAGATGTTGTTCTTTGCAGCCGATGCTGTAGAGATGTTGAGGCACAGCATCGTATCGGCGTGGGAGCGGGTTATGGCAGCTACTTTTTCAGTTCCAGAGTATAGCTAAAAAGCATGAGAGTGTGCAATGCTTCTTTAGCAGACTCCACCACCGTAGGGACTATGGCGATCCCTGCCCCGTTAGCCAGGCTAGGCCTGTTACTAGGGGTACCACGGAGAGGTGGGACAGGGTCTTGGTCAGCTACGGGTCGCTAACCCTGACGCTGGCATATCAGCTATGGGTCGCTAACCCTGACGCTAGTATATCAGCTATGGGTCGCTAACCCTGACGCTAGCATATCAGCTATGGGTCGCTAACCCTGACGCTGGCATATCAGCTATGGGTCGTTAACCCTGACGCTAGCATATCAGCTATGGGTCGCTAACCCTGACGCTGGCATATCAGCTATGGGTCGCTAACCCTGACGCTGGCATATCAGCTATGGGTCGCTAACCCTGACGCTGGCATATCAGCTATGGGTCGCTGACTGCCTCATCGGACAACGTCTTCATTTCCCTTGTAAGAAAAGGAAGTATAAATGTATTGAGGAAAATTTACAGAGACAAATTGAAGGGGTAGTAGAAGTGAGGGGGGGGGGGGTTGCGTGTGTAGCTACAGGTTGTTAATTACAAACTGATACAATGGGGGGGGGTTGTCATTAAAATAGATGTCAATTACGAGACAGACAGTCGCCACATACACATATAAATGGGTAAAAAGACAGACAAGGAAACATATAAGACAGATATATAGACTGACGGATGGATGGATGGATGGATGGATGGATGGATGGATGGATGGATTAACTATTCAAACACATGTATTCCGTATACTCATGATATGGTTAACCTATGACATCTGGCACCTGAGACTCCAGTAAAATAAACCTTGACCCACAGAAACTCAGCAGCAACAATGTCGAAGGAACTGTCACAGGTCAGTACTACACTGGTGACTGCACAACCAACCCAGCCTCGTCACTGACACTAAGACTGCAGAGTGTAGTAAGTAAGCTACTGTGTAATATTAGATTTTTGTTGTTGTTGAAAAAGTGTGATAAATAATTTGTAATATTGGAATGATTTTTAGAAAACTATTTCTGTTAGAGCCTTAAAAGTAGCATATGTTAAACTGTTGTCATTGTAGACGTAAAAGTGTCAGTCTTTTGTAGAATTCATTGAGAACATTAAACAACACTAAGGAAAAAAATAGATCCATAATAATGAAGCTGAGTACCAAAAGCGAACATCAATAGCAAGAATTAAAGGAAAAAATCAAACTTGTCTGTCAGGTCACATCCCATTTTTTCGCTCAGATTATTCTGATGTCCCCTATTACTCCATTTTCCTTCATTGCTCCCGCCCAAATCCTTCCCCCCCCCCCCCCCCCCCCCCCCCCGCGTGGGAACTACTGACTTAAAAGTTTAGGAGAATGAGATTTATTAAGTGTTGTGGTTGCTAAGTTACGAAACTGTCGTAAATACGGGAGATGAAAAAATGCAGACGCAGAAGATTCCCCGAAACGATAAAAATGATTTTTCTGATTTTTTTATCTTGTAGATAAGGATCAGAAGATTAGAAAAAAAAAAGGAAAAGTCGATAAAAAAATGTTACATTTTGCCAGTTTATTTACTGTTAGGTCGTTTATTCTCAGAAAATCCAGAACTGGCTCACTTTTACTTGATTACCAGAACCATTTTCTCCCAGAATTCAAAGGATCTTCGCAGTGATGCAAATGTCTCCAAATATTGAGTAATGCAACATTTCCTTCTATCTAGTGATAAAGTATTTTTCTTGTCTGATATTTTTTAATGCTAGACTGACATACAGACACTGCTGGCAAATTTTTACGGGATAGAGTTAACAATAATTATCGATGTATTAACATTTTTGAAAATACAGGTCGTTAACATACTTTTAAAAATGTATTCTTTGTTCAGCGTATGTTGTACTAGCGTAACTTATGAAGCAACACTATTATGAATTGTGTGTTGTTTTTTTGCAACAGTTTTATCTGTATTTTATACCACAAACATATTCATTTTAAACACATTTATTTATATTTTATCCAACGATAGTTTTATCTAAAATATAAAAAGTGACACACTGCTGACAGAAATACGGAAATCACTGACATCCATTATTGAAATAAGTCGCTGACGACGGCTGGGACATGTGCTCCTGATGACTGATAACTCGCTACCAAAAAAAATAGCACTAAAATGGACACTACAGGGGAACAGAAGTAAGGGTAGACCAAACAAGACATGGAGAAGAACAACAGAAAGGATGTTGAGCAATAGAGAGGGCTCATCCGGGCAAAGGACAGGCGAATAGGGAAAAACCTTGTGTAAGCCCCATGTGCCTTGGACAGATAAAGGCACAGAGAGAGAGAGAGAGAGAGAGAGAGAGAGAGAGAGAGAGAGATTTATCTAAACCGTATGGTCACAGCTTTGTCAGCACATGTTCTACTTGCTTTATTTATATTGTTAGATCTAGGAACTTTTCTAAAACATCGTCTCTCACACTCTCACACTCTCCCACGTTTTGACTCTTCATGAAAGACAGTGACCTACTTTCCGCAGGCCCGGGGATCGGCTTTGTCTCGCACATCCCAGTCATTGCTGGCGTTATTGTTGCTGTACTCCTGCTTGCTGTCGCAGTTCTCGTCGTCTTTCTTATCATAAGAAAGACAATGACGTCACGAGTTTCAGGTATAACGACAAATTGTCCATGAAGCAGAAAGAAAGAAAGAAAGAAAGAGGCAAGCCACTGTCACGAAGAAGCATGCCAGCGCTTTAGTGTCAGAGAGATGTGCTCCTGGTTAAAAATAGTAAATCCTATATATAGCTCGAAGGGATTCGATTAAGCAGTAAGCATGCCATGTACACAAGGATGAGGAGCACAACTTCTCACGGTCTGCATCTGGCATATGCTTCCAGCTATAGTGTACCCGGCTTCTGCAGTTCGTCGCCATATAATCATTAGTTAGTCTTTCTTTCTCGTTCTTTCTCCTTTCTTTCTGTTTCTTTCTCTTTACTTCAGGGGTTCTAGTAATATATGATCTCTTGATCCTCTTCCTTGACTAAAATCAGCTTGGACCATATTAGCTTCTTCTTCTATTTTCTTACGAAGTCAACCCATTATGATTTTTAACAGAATTTTACTGGCATAACTAATCAGGGGAATGTTAAGTGTAGCTAATTTCGAGTTAAAGCTATGTAGTTCCATCGTTCCATCGTATAACTTCTAGTGCTGGTCAGGTTCTATAACTTCTAGTGCTGGTCAGGTTCTATAACTTCTAGTGCTGGTCAGGTTCTATAACTTCCAGTGCTGGTCAGGTTCTATAACTTCTAGTGCTGGTCAGGTTCTATAACTTCTAGTGCTGGTCAGGTTCTATAACTTCTAGTGCTGGTCAGGTTCTATAACTTCTAGTGCTGGTCAGGTTCTATAACTTCTAGTGCTGGTCAGGTTCTATAACTTCTAGTGCTGGTCAGGTTCTATAACTTCTAGTGCTGGTCAGGTTCTATAACTTGTGTCTGACATTATATAGATCTGAAATTCAGTTAACGGAGGACATTCTTGTAAAGACTTCAGAACTAATATCACGGTACAGTTACCAGGACTGGCAGATCAAGGTTACACAAAACTCTATTCCATCTCCTAATAGTGCTTCTTGTAACAGATTCTTGTACCAATCAACCAGACACTTTAAGCTTTATGTAATCAGACTTTTTCTGGAGTTCAAGGTTGATATTTCGAGCAAGGCTAGCAGAACTCACCTCTCATCAGACATACCTCTTGATCTCAGTCATCATCACAGCACTGAATGCAAAACAAGAGAAGGGCATCAAAAGGGGAGGAGGAGGAGGAGGAGGAGAAGAAGAAGAAGAAGAAGAAGAAGAAAAGAAGGAGAAAGCAGGAAACAAAAGAAGAAGAAATGCAAGTATCTTATGTATGGCATATCTCCATCATTCTGTTCCCTGGAAGTAATCATCAGAATTACCCATTTTCTGTTAGCTTGTATCTAATCATGAAGCACTAAAGCTGAAGTATTCTTCTTAAAGTCCACATAGTATAAGAAAAAGCACTGAAATGCTGATTATGTGTGTACAACAGAGAAAGAAAGAATATTCATAGCCTCAGTCTCAAGTATGTCACATGTATAATATTAAACATTTACACACGTATAAAGCTTATTCATTCATTCATTCATGAATGAATGAATAAAGCTTAGACATATTGGTATTATGAAAAAAAAATATGGTTATTACAAGTTTTATTGATACTTATCATCAAGACTTCTAATACCAACACAGTCTGTCATCTATAGCATATCCTGACATCTGCAACACATCCTGACATCTACACTCATAACAAAATAAGTATAAATTATCTCAGTGTTATGGCAACAGTAAAGGCAATGTTATTGTTAGCTTCACAAGTAAAACACTATAAATAATATGTAAAATTGAAAGTACTAAAACAATTAAATTAAGCAAGAAAACAGAAAAGGAAGTTAGGAAATACTGTATATAACAATGACTGTATAATAAACATTCTACAAGTGTTTTTTCAAACTCATTACAATGCAATGATTATTAAACTACTATTTCACATACTGACAAACTCTTTACAATACAGTGATTATTAAACTATTATTTGACATACTGACAAACTCTTTACAATGCAGTGATTATTAAACTATTATTTGACATACTGACAAACTCTTTACAATGCAGTGATTATTAAACTACTATTTCACATGCTGACAAACTCTTGAATTTCACAACCCAAGAAGTTACTATGAGTGCTCACATCTGAGCTTGTTATATGTTCTCACTCTGTTTTATGAGAACAAAGTCAGCATATGGGAACAAAGTCAGTATATGGGAACAAAGTATATGAGAACAAAGTCAGTATATGAGAACAAAGTCAGTATATGGGAACAAAGTCAGCATATGGGAACAAAGTCAGCATATGGGAACAAAATCAGTATATGGGAACAAAGTCATTATATGGGAACAAAGTCAGCATATTGGAACAAACTCAGTATGTCTTCATAACCTCTCATGTATTCATCCATCAACTCTTTGTATTGTTATAGATGTTATGGTATTTATTAAAGAATTTCATGAAATCGATGTTGAAGTTATTTGGTGAAGCAGTGAAGCATACACAAGACAGTTGTTCTATACTAAAGTTAGCTACAGTGTCTGGCATGCAGTCCACCATGATGTGGGTAATATATATTGATCATAACCTTTCTTTTGGATGTTGTAGTACCTGTACATGATTCATAAAAACTAGTACAAAAAATCTTCACCACATAAATAAAATTTATAACATACTATAAAGAGAAACTGCCACTTGATACAAAAGATAAATCCCATAAAAATCAAAATATAAAGAATTAAAAATGAAGAAGCATCTTCATTCATCATATTTTATCTGAAAGGATGATGAAAGAAGCACTGCTATCACTGTCATCATTATCATCATCATCATCTTCTTCAATGTTACTGTCCCTTTCATAGGACAGAGACCTGCCAATATCTTCTTGGTTGAAGACATGACCTGCTTTCTCTTTAAGTGCATCATAACTACTTCTTAATGTATCTTGATCATGTGACCATGACGCAGAATCTTGGAAGTCTGGATTCAGTTTGTTCAAGTGCCTATTTTTAATCAAATTCTGAAAATCAAAATGGAAAAGATCAGCACTTGATGTGATCAAGCCTCTGGATCCATCTGATACTACACTTTCTGGAGAATCACACATGGAGTTATGGGCCAGTGAATATTTGCTGAGGATAAAACTTTGTGCTTCTGTTTCACATAGTTCATAATGCTGCCTAACTTGATTTATGTTGTCTGCATGTTCTTCTGGTAGATTGCCAAAACAGGATGGCACTAGTATCTCAAAGCTTTCTGTGGAGGATGTACGATGAAGCGATGCAGAACTATGAATGCTGCACTGATCCAAATCATCATCATCTTCAGTCAAAAAATCTGATCCGTGGTCCTGATCCAATCCATCATGGTCTCCACCCAGTGAATCAATAAAATCTGACTCATGATTTGATTTACCATGATCTCCATGTTGTGTTACAGAGTGAATCCCATTTATAGCTTCTGTGTTTTCAGAGTCCTCTTTTAATCTCAGGACTGTAGCTTTGATCCTTTTTAGAGCAACACATAGCATACGTGTAACACAGACTACAACTTTCCAACTGGGAAAGTTTATATCTCTTCCTATATCTGTCTGAGATGATGATTTCTCTATATCTACTCTAGTCTCTTCTTCACTGTTCATGTTACCTTCAGTTTCGATAGAGCTGCTTGTGTCTTCTGAAATTGTTCCTACCCTTGATACAAGTAAGTTCTGATCTGCTCTCATGTCATCCATCTTCATAGACATTGTTTGAACTCGAATAACTTTACCTGGACGTTTGATGTCAAGGTTCTGTGAAATCTTGGTGGATGAATCTCTCCTATGACATGTACAAATACTTGTACTAGTTGGTGCTTCATTTGCAACATCCTGCCATAAAAGATGTTCTGAACCATTACATTTGTGGTTGGAGTTTTCAGGTGCAGTTTCTTCAAGAGATTCCTTTGAAGAGATCCTTGGAATGTGCTCCATGGAAGGGATGGACTGAGAAGACAATTCTGACAAACTGTCTGTCAATATATGGAGAGAAGGTGATGATTGTGAATGCCCCTGACTGAGAAAAGGATATGTCTCAGGCTGTCTTGTGGTTGTCTCAGGCTGTCTTGTGGTTGTCTCAGGCTGTCTTGTGGTTGTCTCAAGCTGTCTCATGGATGATTCATAAAACTCTGACTGAGAAACTGTGTCAGTTTTGTGACTGAAAACTGGAAAGGGAATGGTTTTACTGGAAATTTGTTCTGCTACTGGTTCTAGAGGATCTGGAATGCGTTCAGAATGTGTTGACATGTGTTCTCCATCTCCGATAAACTTCTCATCGCAAGTTCCAAACTTGAACATCTCTGAAAATGAACGAATTAAAACCGGTCAGAAATAAATGCCATTGTATACTAAGACAAAAGGAAAGAAAGACAGTTTATAAAAGTAACATGCCATGTTAAATGTTAGCAAATAAAAAGAAGCTCCAAGGACTCATCAGAGAATCCAGTGCACCTTCAACTATCAACAATGTTATAAGAGCTGTAACATGGTTAGTGGTACCAAGTAAATTAAGCAGCTGCTACATGATGAGAAGCTGTGGTCTGTGGAGAAACACCTACTTTGTTACTTGCACTGGTATGTCATAGCAACACAAGACTCCACCTCATCTGAAGCAGTTTCTCACAACATGCTGTTGAACTAGTCATCGATCAAGCCACCCAATTTCTGTAGAGCCTATTTAGAAGTCTTGTAGTCCCAATAACTGGGAGTGGCCTATCTTATCTTCTTATGCTTTGTCAGTAGGGGGAATGGTTTTACTATATTATCTTATGTACCTTATCAAATAAGAGGGAATAACACTAGCACACTGTCTTATGTACCTTATCAAATAAGAGGGAATAACACTAGCACACTGTCTCATGCATCTTATCAAATAAGATACACTGACTTATATTGGTTTGGGGAAACAAGAAACACAGGTACTTTTTTCTATCAAGAATGTCATCAGTATCTGACTTAACAATAAAATATTCGGGTTTGACTTAACAGTAAAATTAAAGGGTTTGACTTAACAATAAAACATTAGGGTTTGGCTTAACAGTAAAACACTAGGGTTTGACCTTACAGTAAAATACTAGAGTTTGGCTTAACAGTAAAATATTAAGGTTTAACGTAACAGTAAAATACTAGAGTTTGGCTTAATAGTAAAATATTAAGGTTTAACTTAACAGTAAAACACTAGGGTTTGGCTTAACAGTAAAATATTACAGCACTCTAACAACACACTAGCAACATTCTGATCTACAATATTTAAGATATGGACACTAGAAAGATGTAGTCAGCAATGACTGAATATTATCATCTACATTCTAAAAGACTGTTCCAGTTTATTGCAGAAGCTAACATGTTCTTCGTCAGACCAAACCAACCTGGCAATGTACGGTCACTCTAGTGTGATTCTTCGAGCCTTGTCTCTTTGAGCTATTGTTTTCGAGTCTTGTCTCTCACAGTCACTGAAAGCTAAAAAACACCAAAATCATTTACATTGTGATATTTAAGGGAAAATATAATATTTCTTTCAAACACACTTAAATCTTTCATGCCAAGACAATACTGGCAGTGTAAGTAGATCTTAAGACAATACTGGCAGTGTAAGTAGATCTTAAGACAATACTGGCAGTGTAGGTAGATCTTAAGACAATACTGGCAGTGTAAGTAGATCTTAAGACAATACTGGCAGTGTAGGTAGATCTTAAGACAATACTGGCAGTGTAGGTAGATCTTAAGATGATACTGCCAGTGTAGGTAGATCTTAAGACAACACTAGCAGTGTAACAGATCCTGTACAGACCAAATAGCAACATTACGTATCATCGTAGAACAATCACTGGAGTGGAACTCGCCTCTCTATGTCAATTTTATTGACTATGAGAAGGCTTTCGACAGCGTCGACAGACAGACCCTATGGAAGCTGCTGAGACACTACGGAGTACCGGAGAAGATTGCCACCATCATTAAAAACTCCTATGAAGGGATGACATGTAGGGTAATCCATGGACAACAACTAACAGATGCCTTTCAAGTTAACACCGGAGTGAGACAGGGATGCCTGCTGTCACCATTTCTATTTATCCTGGCCATAGACTGGATTATGAGAAAATCAACAGAAAATAGGAGAAATGGCATTCAGTGGACGCTCTGGACTCAACTTGACGACCTAGACTTTGCTGACGACCTGGCACTTCTCTCCCAGACTAAGCAACAGATGCAAGAGAAAACCATATTAGTGGCAGAAAATTCCTCAAGACTAGGCCTTACCATCCACAAGAGAAAGAGTAAAGTTCTTAGAGTAAATGAGGTCAACAAAATGTCCATTATATTGGAAGGAGAGGAACTGGAAGAGGTTGAAAAGTTTACTTATCTGGGAAGTGTGATAGACAAGCAGGGAGGAACAGAAGCTGATGTAAAAGCAAGAATGGGCAAGGCAAGAGTAAAATTCCATCAGATGAAGAAAATATGGGGAACTTCAGCCTTGTCAATTAAATTGAAGATCAGAGTATTTAACACCATGATAAAGCCCATTCTGCTATACGGTTCAGAAACTTGGAGAACTACTGTTACGATCATGAAACGAATCCAGACATTTATTAACACATGCCTTAGAAGGATTCTACAAATACGATGGCCAGATACCATAAGTAACCAAGAACTGCAGCAGCGATCAGGCCAGCAACCAGTGGAAGACGACATCCTACGAAGAAGATCGGAATGGATCGGACACACCCTACGGAAATCCACATCCAGCACTACAAGGCAAGCCCTAACATGGAACCCACAGGGTAAAAGGAGGAGAGGGAGACCAAGGAACTCCTGGCGCCGAAGTCTGGACACGGACATCAAAATAATGAACCAGACATGGAGACAGTTGGAAAGAGTGGCCCAGGACCGAACTGCCTGGCGAGCTCTTGTTGGCGGCCTATGCTCCACGAGGGGTCAGAGGCATAGATAGATAGACAGCAGTGTAGGTAGATATTAAAACAATACAGGTAGTGTAGGTAGATCTTAAGACAACACTGGCAGTGTAGGTAGATCTTAAGACAACACTGGCAGTGTAAGTAGATCTTAAGACAACACTGGAAGTATAGGTAGATCCTAAGACAACACTGGCAGTGTAGGCAGATCCTAAGACAACACTGGAAGTGTAGGTAGATCCAAAGACAACACTGGAAGTGTAGGTAGATCACTGGTAGTGTAGGTAGATCTTGCTCATCAGTTCAAATCAATACTCAGAGGCAGTCTAAATAAAATAGTAGCACATTGCTAGCCCGACTCATATTTTTAAATTACAGAGTAACATTCTTCCAGTTTTTTTCTAACAAAATTTCTCATCGAAAGTTATTCTGCCAGAGCAAGGAAATTAATTTAGGAGTTTAAGAGTTAAAGGCTGTATGCCTATGCGTACGAGTTTTGTAAAAGGTAGTCGATTTTCTTTTGTGAATTTTCCATTTTATAATTATTTGGTCTTTTCATGTTCCTTATTTCGTTCATAATAAGGCTTTTTGTGTCCGAAATGTTGGGGGTTTTTTTTTGGTGTTATTTCTCTTCACTTTGTAAAAAAGGTAACCCTGTCATGCCTTAGAGGCACATAGGGATATGGTGTTAGTGCCCATATTTTCCTTGACCTGTCAGCACACTAGAGAGTGATATGGTCAGTATCACGCCTGGCCGCCTTTCCTTCCCCAACTCCAGAAGAAGTCGGGTACCCATTTCTACAGCTGGGTGACTGGGGTGCCGCCGGCCGGATTCGAACCCCCGACCTTCGCCATGAGAGACCAGTGCACTAACCACTTCGCCACTCAGACACCCCTTCACTTTGTACTTTATTTTAATTTTTGTTCGAATTTTCATATACCGTATTTCCCGTCACATAAAACGCACAGGGGTGTGAGGACACCTATAGTTTGGCAAGTAATATTCTGGAACCAAACTTTTTATACTGATACTTGAGTTACCTGTACTTTTGTTAATGACCCGTGGAGTACCGATGGCTGTCAGTGAATGGGGCGAGACACAAACATTTCTCACTTGCAGTGCCATGAAATATGGCCCTAACAGCAGCAAATAGCAACATTCAGCGAATTCTGATGCGTTATCTCTAGTTTACCGCTATCAGCTGAATGTTACGGTAAATACCGCAAGGTTACAAGCCAGTTAAAAAAGAAAACTGAGCTAATGGCCTGCATGAAGGATCGTGTACTCTGGAGAAGCATAATATCCAACGCCAGTCGCCACGGCACCTGATGATGATGACGATGATGATAACTCATTTGTGGAAATTTAGCTGAAAGAAGGAACAGTGTGAAATAATTTGTTTTTAATTTTACATAAGCTTCCTATTCTTAAGGCAGGTGTATATTTACCTGACATCGAATATGTGTGAATAATTTCATTGTTCAAACTTTAAAACACAAAATGCAAAAGATTGAGCGGCAGACAGACCTTGTTGCTTGTCACTTCTACCTGAACCTACCTGCACTGTGGCTGTAAACACAAACTTGGTTCCTACACCAATCACAAACAAAATCAGAAACAACGAACTCCACAAAGATGCAAGTGTTTATAAAGTGCAGGCACATGACACAGAAAATACGTTTAGCAGGTCGGGAATTCCCTTTGTTCAGGGTCGTCATGCTTTAAATAAACATGCACGTTATTTAATAATGATAATCTATAGACAAATCTGCTTTCCCATACTTGCTATGTTGTAATATTATGCCGAGACAAAACTTCCAGAATCGGGAATAGCCGAATCAATTACACAGGTAATTTCGGTTTCACTTTCCATATGTGATTATGGAGTTTTTATAGTTCATAAATCTCTCTTCTCTCTTTCTCACTCTCCCCTTTATCTTCTCTCTCTCTCTTCTCTCTATCTGTGTTGAGAAGGAGTGAGTGAGAAAGAGAGAGAGAGAGAGAGAGAGAGAGAGAGAGAGAGCGAGAGAGGAGACTCGCACTTGCCGTACTTACCTTTGCAAACACATGTACATATGCATGCATTTACAAACACACATGCACGCACACAAATGGACATGATTCTGCTGAAACTAACGAAGTGTAATTTTAATGGATTTTTTACTAAAAGTGTAGCAGTTTTTTATGTGTGATCAAAAACTTACGATATCTGATCTATGATTATGTGTTACAGCTCCGTCAAATCTGACATAAAGCAATGTTACAACCCACAGAGCTGTGCCAGCGACAATTTTACTTCAGGATGAGTCAAGAAACTTAAGATTTGTCAAACTAACAAAAGGTGTCATGACCCTCCATTTTATGCCGAGGTACACCACTGACAAACCTGTGTCAAACAACGTACTTTAGAAAAAAAATATATATATATATAAGTCACGTGGAATCTGTGATTTATTAATAGTTAGTGATGAAAGCTGAGATCATCATCATGTGCTGTGCCGACTGGAGTTGGCTATTATTCTTCTCCAGAGTACGCAATCCTTCATGCAGGCCATCAGCTCAGTTGGTGATCTCCTCTCACACCATCCCGTCAGACTGTCCAGTATTATTTCTCTTGGTCTTCCTCTTGATCTTCTTCCTTCTATTTTTCCTGTTGTTATAATATTTTCAATGCCCCCTCTTCTCATTGCATGTCCTATGAAAGTACATTGTCTCTCTCTTATCTTTTTGACAAGGTTTTTTGTCTCTCTAGCTCTTCTCCTACATTCTTCATTAAAGCTGAGATCCATGTACTTAAATAGTGAAAGCAAGTTAAGGAAAAAAACAAACAAACTGTGTGGTAGTCTACAAAACACTGCAGGCTGGGAAGAGTAAAATCTGATTAATTTTTTTGTATAAGGATACAAGAAGTGTGAGAAATGTTTTCAAGCGTACACAGCGGAGCACCAGGAAAAGGTTATATTTAATTCATTTCTGTACCAAGCCACGCAGCCGTTATGGGAAATGAAAGAGCAGACCATTTCACTGTCCCTGCGATCGCAGATGAAATGCAGGCATTGGATCCAGGAGATATTATCAATGTTTCCCAAAAAAAAAAAAAGTGACAGAAGAAAAGATTTCAGTGGCAACTGTGGATCGACATCCATGTCAAGAAAGAAGAACCAGGAGAATTTTTTAAAATATAAACAATTTTGCTGGAGCCAACAGAAAGGTGGACATTCAACACAGCACAGAAGATGTCAATCATTGTACTGTGAAATAGGCGGGGGCTCTGACAGGGATTTCATACTCCAGGGCAAAACTATTTGTTCCCCCCCCCATCCCCCTTTTTTTTCTCTCCCCCCCGTACTCTACTAATTACCCATTCATGAATCACCCACCACGTCCCGCCCGAAGCCTTCCACTAAAACAAAGGAAGTCCTCTGGCCCCGGGAGCAAAGCACTGTCTGGACCACCTCCCTCCCTCCTCCCACCCCACACGGAGGGTGGGTCTGCAGTTGAATCAGGGAGTTTTAAGTAGAGTCAAGGAGGTCTAAGTTAGAGTCAGAGGGGTCCAAGGTAGAGTCAAGGGTGTCGAAGGCAGAGCCAAGAGGGTCTAAGGTAGAGTCAAGGGGGTCTAAGATAGAATCAAGAGAGTTCTAATGTAGAGTCAGGGGGTTTAAGGTAGAGACAATGAGGTCTAAAGTAGAGTCAAGGGGGTCTATGTTAGAGTCAGTGGGGTCTAAGGTAGAATCAGGGAGGGGTTTAAGATAGAGCCAAGGGGGTCTAAGTTAGAGTCAGGCAGGTTTAAAGTAGAGTCACGGGGGTCTAAGGTAAAGTCTTGGGGGGTGTCTAAGGTTGAATCAGGGGGGATCTAAAGTAGAGTCACAGTGGTCTAAGGTAGTGTTGGGGTGGTCTAATGTTGAATCACGGGGATTTAAGGTAGATTCAAGGGGGTATAGGTTAGAGTCAAGGGGGACAAGTAGAGTCAAGGGGATTTAAGGTAGTGTCAAGGGGGGGGGGGGTCTAAGGTAGAGTCAAGGGGGGGGTCTAAGGTAGAGTCAAGGGGGGGGGGGTCTAAGGTAGAGTCAAGGGTGGTTTAGAATCAAGAGGGTTTAAGGTAGAGTCAGGGCGGGTCTACTGTAGAGTTAATGGAGTCTAAGGTAGAGTCAAGGGGGTCTAAGGTAGAGTCAAGGGGGATCTAAGTGAGAGTCAAGAGGGTCCAAGGTACAGTCGGGGAGGGGAGACTAAGGTTGTATCATGTGATTTTACGATCTAATCGAGGGGGTCTCAGGTAGAGTCAAGGGGATCTAAGGTAGAATCGGGGTGGGGGGGGGGGTCTAAGGTAGATTCAAGGGGGTCTTAGGTAAAGTTGGGGTGGTCTAAGGTTGAATCAGGGGTGTCTGAAGTAGAGTCAAGGGGGTCTAAGATAGAGTCAAAGGGGTCTAAGTCGGGGAGGTCTAAGGTAGAGTGAAGGGGGTCTAAGGTAGAGTAAAAGGGGTCAAAGGTAAAGTCAAGGGGATCTAAAGCAGAGTCAAGGAGGTTCTAAGGTAGAGTCAAGGGGGGGGGGGAGGGTCCTAAGGTAAAGGGGAGTCTACGGTCAAGGGAGAGAAGGGGGTTTAAGGTAGAGCCATGGGGGTCTAAGGTAGAGTCAAGGGGGATCTAAGTGAGAGTCAAGAGGGTCCAAGGTACAGTCGGGGAGGGGAGACTAAGGTTGTATCATGGGATTTTACGATAGAATCAAGGGGGTCTCAGGTAGAGTCAAGGGGATCTAAGGTAGAATCGGGGTGGAGGGTCTATGGTAGATTCAAGGCGGTCTTAGGTAAAGTTGGGGTGGTCTAAGGTTAAATCAGGGGTGTCTGAAGTAGAGTCACGGGGGTCTAAGATAGAGTCAAAGGGGTCTAAGTCGGGGAGGTCTAAGATAGTATGAAGGGGGTCTAAGGTAGAGTAAAAGGGGTCAAAGGTAAAGTCAAGGGGATCTAAGGTAGTCAAGGGGGGGGGGTCTAAGGTAAAGGGGAGTCTAAGGTCAAGGGAGAGAAGGGGATTTAAGGTATAGCCAAGGGGGTCTAAGGTAGAGCCAAGGGGGTCTAAGGTAGAGCCAAGGGGGTCTAAGGTAGAGCCAAGGGGGTCTAAGGTAGAGTCAAAGGGGTCTAAGGTAGAGTCAAGGGGGTCTAAGGTAGAGTCAAAGGGGTCTAAGGTAGAGCCAAGGGGGTCTAAGGTAGAGTCAAAGGGGTCTAAGGTAGAGTCAAGGGGAGTCAAAGGGATCTAAGGTATAGTCAAAGGGGTCTAAAGTAGAATCAAAGGGGTCTAAAGTAGAGTCAAGGGGGTCTATGGTAGAGTCAAGTGGGGGGGGGGGGTCAAGGTAAATGATAGTCTAAGGTAGAGTGAAAAAAAGGGGGGGGGGTCTAAGGTAAAGATGGTCTAGAGTTAAAAAGGGGGGGTCTAGGGTAGACTTAAGAGGGTCTAAGGTAGAGTCAAGGGGAGTATATGATAAGAATCAAGGGGGTCTACGGTAGAGTCAATGGGGTCTAAGGTAGATTCAAGAGGGTCTAATGTAGAGTGAAAGGTGCCTAAGTTAGAGTCAAGGGGGTCTAAGGGAGAGTCAAGGGGATCTAAGACAGAGACATTGGTCTCTAAGGTCGAATCAGGGGGTATAAGATAGAGTCAAGATGTCTAAGGCAGAGTCAAGGGGCTCTAAGATAGAGTCGGGGGGGGGGGGTTAACGTAGAGCCACTGATGTTTAGGGTAGAGTGGGGGAGTGTGAGGTTGAATTAGGGGGCTGTAAGGTAGAGTCAAGGGGCTCAGAGTCAAGGGGTCTAAGGTAGAGTCAGGGGGAGTCTAAGGTGGAGTCATCGTGGGTCTAGAATCAAGGGGGTTTAAGGTAAGGTGGTCAAAGATAGTGTGAATAAGGTAGAGTCAGGGGTCTAAGTCTAGGGGATCTAAAATAGAGTCAAGGGGGTCTAAAATAGAGTCAAGAGAGTCTATTGTCAAGAGGGTCAGGTAGGGATTATAAGGTAGAGTCAAGGTGAGTCTAAGGTAGTCAAGGTGAGTCTAAGATAAGGGGTCTAAGGTAAAGTCAAGGGGGTCTAAAGTAGAGACAAGAGAATCTAAGGTAAAGTCGAGGAGGGGGGGGGGTCTAAGGCAGAGTTAAGAGGGACTAATGTAGCGTCAATGGGGTCTATGGTAGCGTCGAGATGTCTAAGGTAGATTCAAGAGGGTCTAATGTAGAGTCAAAGGTGTCTAAGTTAGAGTCAAAGAGGTCTAGGTTAGTGTCAAGGGGGTCTGTGGTAGAATCAAGTAGGTAGAGTCAGAGTCTAAGGTAGAGCCAAAGAGGTCTAAGTTAGAGTCAGGGGGTTTAACGTAGAGTCAAGAGGGTTTAAGGAAGAGTCGTGGGGTGGGGTGTGTAAGGTTGAATCAGGTGGGTTTAAGGTAGGGGAGTTTAAGATTGAGTCAGGTGTGTTTAAATAGCGTCGGGGGTCTAAAGTTGAATCAGTGTGGTTTAAGGTGGATTCAGGGGTGGTGGGGGGGGGGGGTCTTAGATAATTGGTTTAAGATAGAGTCGAGGGCGGGGGTCTAATGTTGAATCAGTGGGGTCTAGGGTTGGGGTCTATGATATAATCAAGGGTGTCTAAGGTGGAGTCAATGGGGTCTAAGATAGAGTCAATGGGTCTAAGGTAGAGTCAGGGGGGCTCTAAGGTATAGTCAAGGGGTTCTAAGGTAGTCAAGGGGGGGGGGGCTCTAAGGTATAGTCAAGGGGTTCTAAGGTAGAGTCAAGGGGGGGCTCTAAGGTATAGTCAAGGGGTTCTAAGGTAGAGTCAAGGGGGGGGGGGTATAAGGTATAGTCAAGTGGTTCTAAGGTAGAGTCAAGGGGGGGGGGCTCTAAGGTATAGTCAAGGGGTTCTAAGGTAGAGTCAAGGGGGGGGGGGCTCTAAGGTATAGTCAAGGGGTTCTAAGGTAGAGTCAAGGGGGGGGGGCTCTAAGGTATAGTCAAGGGGTTCTAAGGTAGAGTCAAGGGGGGGGGGTCGTCTAAGGTAGAGTCAAGGGGGGGGGGTCTAAGGTAGAGTCAAGGCGTTCTAAGGTAGAGTCAAGGGGGGCTCTAAGGTAGAGTCAAGGGGGGGGGTCTAAGGTAGAGTCAAGGGAGGCTCAAAGGTAGAGTCAAGGGGGTCTAAAGTAGAGTCAAGGGGGTCTAAGGTAGAATCAAGGGGGGCTCTAAGGTAGAGTCAAGGGGGGGGGGGGTCTAAGGTAGAGTCAAGGGGTTCTAAGGTAGAGTCAAGGGGAGGGGGGTCTAAGGTAGAGTCAAGGGGGGGGGGGTCTGAGGTAGAGTCAGGGGGAGGTCTAAGGTAGAGTCAGGGGGTCTCTAAGATAGAGTCAAGAGGGGGGTCTAAGGTAGAGTCAAGGGGATAGGGGGTCTAAGGTAGAGTCAGGGGGAGGTCTAAGGTAGAGTCAGGGGATCTCTAAGGTAGAGTTAAGGGGGGGTCTAAGGTAGAGTAAAGGGGGGGGGTCTAAGGTAGAGTCAGGGGGTCTCTAAGGTAGAGTCAAGGGGGGGTCTAAGGTAGAGTCAAGGGGGGGGTCTAAGGTAGAATAAAAAGGGGGTCTAAGGTAGAGTCAAGGGGGGGGGGGTCTACGGTAGAGTCAAGGGGGGGGCTCTAAGGTATAGTCAAGGGGGGGGGGGTTTAAGATAGAGTCAGGGGGGCTCTAAGGTATAAAGGGGTTCTAAGGTAGAGTCAAGGGGGGAAGGGGTCTATAGAGTCAAGGGGGGGGGTCTAAGGTAGAGTCAAGGGGAGGTCTAAGGTAGAGTCAAGGGGGGGTTTAAGGTAGAGTCAGGGGGGCTCTAAGGGATAGTCAAGGGGTTCTAAGGTAGAGTCAAGCGGGGAGGGGTCTAAGGTAGAGTCAAGGGGGGGTCTAAGGTAGAGTCAAGGGGGGGGGGGTCTAAGGTAGAGTCAAGGGGGGGTCTAAGGTAGTCAAGGGGGGGTTAAGGTAGAGTGAAGGGGGGGGTTAAGGTAAAGGGGGTCTAAGGTAGAGTAAAGGGAGGGTCTAAGGTAGACTCAAGGGGGGAGGGTCTAAGGTAGAGTCAAGGGGGGGGGATCTAAGGTACAGTCAAGGGGGGGGGTCTAAGTCAAGGGAGGGGGGTCTAAGGTAGAGTCAAGTGGGGGGGTCTAAGGTAGAGTCAAGGGGGGGGGGGTTTAAGGTAGAGTCAAGGACGGGGGTCTAAGGTAGAGTCAATGGGGGGGGGGTCTAAGGTAGAGTCAAAGGGGCGGGTCTAAGGTAGAGTCAAGGGGGGGTCTAAGGTAGAGTCAAGGGGGGGGTCTAAGGTAGTCAAGGGGGGGGGTTCTAAGGTAGTCAAAGTGGGGGGGGGGTCTAAGGTAGAGTCAGGGGGGGTTCAAAGGTAGAGTCAAGGTGGAGGTGGTCTAAGGTAGAGTCAAGGGGGGGGGGGGTCTAAGGTAGAGTCAGGGGGGGTCAAAGGTAGAGTCAAGGGGTCAAAGGTAGAGTCAAGGGGGTCTAAGGTAGTGAAAGGGGCTCTAAGGTAGAGTCAAGAGGAGAAGGTGGGTCTAAGGTAGAGTCAAGGGGGGGGGGGGTCTAAGGTAGAGTCAAGGGGTCAAACGTAGAGTAAAGGGGGGTCTAAGGTAGTAAAAGGGGCTCTAAGGTAAAGAGGAGAAGGTTTGTCTAAGGTAGAGTCAAGGGGGGGGGGGTCTAAGGTAGAGTCAAAGGGTCAAAGGTAGAGTCAAGGGGGCTAAGGTAGAGTCAAGAGGGTCTAAGGTAGAGTCAAGGGGGTCTAAGGTAGTAAAAGGGGGTCTAAGGTAGAGTCAAGGGGGTCTAAGGTAGTAAAAGGGGGTCTAAGGTAGTAAAAGAGGCTCTAAGGTAGAGTCAAGGGGAGGGGGTCTAAGGTAGAGTCAAGGGAGTCGAAGGTAGAGTCAAGAGAGTTTAAGGTAGAGCCAAAGGGGTCTAAGGTATGAATGAATGAATAATCTTTATTTTTAAAGGTTAAAGAATTGGGCACGCAGGCCCGTCTTACATTCTGCCCTTCATCACAGTCAAGGAGGGTCTAATATAGAGTCAAGGGGATCTAAGGTAGACCCAAGTGGGTCTAAGGCAGAGTCAAGGGGGTCTAAGGTAGTAAAAGGGGGTCTAAGGTAGAGTCAAGGGGGTCTAAGGTAGTAAAAGGGGGTCTAAGGTAGTAAAAGAGGCTCTAAGGTAGAGTCAAAGGGGAGGGGGTCTAAGGTAGAGTCAAGGGAGTCGAAGGTAGAGTCAAGAGAGTTTAAGGTAGAGCCAAAGGGGTCTAAGGTATGAATGAATGAATAATCTTTATTTTTAAAGGTTAAAGAATTGGGCACGCAGGCCCGTCTTACATTCTGCCCTTCATCACAGTCAAGGAGGGTCTAATATAGAGTCAAGGGGATCTAAGGTAGACCCAAGTGGGTCTAAGGCAGAGTCAAGGGGGCTCTAAAGTGTTTAAAGAAGAGTGAGGGGAGTCTAAGATATGAAGGTTTTGAGGTAGAGTCAACGGGGTTTAAACAGAGTCGGTGGGGGGGGGGGGGGTCCTAAAGTTGGGGGAGTGGTTTAAGGTACAGTGAGGAGGATCTAATGTAGGGGGTGTAAGGTAGAGTCAGGGGAGTCCTAAGGTTGGGGGAGTGGTTTAAGGTAGAGTGAGGAGGATCTAATGTAGGGGGTTTAAGGTAGAATCAGGGGTTCTAAGGTGGTAGTTTAAAGTAGAGTCAGGGTGGTGTAAGGTTGAGTCAGGGGTCTAAGATAGAGTCAAACTGGTCTAGGGTAGAGTCAAAGGGGTCTAATGTAGAGTCTAACATGTCTAAGGTAGGGTTATGAGAAGATAAGAAAATAACATTTAAAAAAGAAAAAACAGAATAAGTTAAATTGTTTTTAAAATATTACAAGTTTTTGTGGAAATCTTAAAAGTTGATGTTTTCAAACCTAAATATTATTTACTATTTATTGAAGTAAACTTTGTTGTATTTAAATATTTTTTAAACTCTTCATGGGTGACGAGTCATGCATCAATGCTGGATTAGGCTCAAGTTAAAAAAAAAAGTTGAGAATTGTACAAGACAGGCGGGTGTGGAAGAGCAGCAACAACACCACAGAAAACAAACAAGACCTTTAATTTGATATTCATACAAACGTTGATAGGACAAGATATTTTCCATTTGAAATAATGAAGGCGTCAGCTGGGGTTGTCCTTACGTAACCATAAATAGCAACACGTCATCACATTTTATAAACACGGTAGGTCAACAAAGGGAGGACTGGAGACGTGCAAACACAAGATTCAGTTTCGTTGGGTAACAAAAATAACCAGAAAAGGAATCGATAAAAAGCTACTATGAATCACCAGCCCGGACCTGCATTAGAAACGGGCGTTACTTATTTTCTCTTTCAGGAACCGAAACTCTCGTAAGTATTCATATAACCAGTTCCTCGGGTTACTGAAATGATTGTTGAATATGGCCATGATTCGATGGTAAATTCGTTCTTCCAAGAAAGATAAGAGTTAGAAGGTGGTGTATGCTGCAGTTCTACGAAAATAGGTTGGGAGAGAAAGAAGGAATAGAAGCTAGCAGTAAGGACCAAGAACAATGGAATAACTACGAAACACAACAGTAACGACTCAATATTTCGGCAAAATTCGTTTATCACTGATGTAGGCAAGTTTGCCGAAATATTGGGTTGTTATTATTGTCTTTAATAACCACTTCCTCCCTTCCTCCCTCCCTCCCTTCCTTCCTCCCTGCTTTCCCGAAACTAAAACATGACAAAGTCGTAATAAACAAAGTAAATAAACAGAATTATTGTTCTTTTGTTATAGATAAGAGAGAAGAATAAGGGAGATGTTTCGTGACAGGAGAGGCTAGACATGTAGTTGGCTGTTAATGGGGGGAGGGGGTAATTTAAGGTGAATTTACTATAAGAAAAGCCCAGTATTAGCTCTACGGAATCTGTACACACTCTCCTACCTCTTTCCTGTCGTCCTAAACCAGGTTGCTAATTCACCAATATCCTACTTTTTCCCTCTCCTCCTAAAACAGGCTGTTAATCCACATCTATAGCACCTCTTCTCTGTCCTCTTAAAACAGTAAAAACTGTTAATTCACATCTACCCTACCTCTTTACTGTCCCCCTAAAACAGACTCTTAATTCACCTCTATCCTAGCTCTTTACTGTCCCCTAAAACAGACTCTTAATTCACCTCTATCCTAGCTCTTTACTGTCCCCCTAAAACAGACTCTTAATTCACTTCTATCCTAGCTCTTTACTGTCCCCCTAAAACAGACTCTTAATTCACTTCTATCCTAGCTCTTTACTGTCCCCTAAAACAGACTCTTAATTCACCTCTATCCTAGCTCTTTACTGTCCCCTAAAACAGACTCTTAATTCACCTCTATCCTAGCTCTTTACTGTCCCCCTAAAACAGACTCTTAATTCACCTCTATTCTAGCTCTTTACTGTCCCCCTAAAACAGACTCTTAATTCACTTCTATCCTACTTCTTTACTGTCCCCTAAAACAGACTCTTAATTCACATCTATCCTACCTCTTTACTGTCCTCCTAAAACAGACTCTTAATTCACATCTATCCTACCTCTTTACTGTCCCCCTAAAACAGACTCTTAATTCACATCTATCCTACCTCTTTACTGTCCTCCTAAAACAGACTCTTAATTCACATCTACCCTACCTCTTTACTGTCCTCCTAAAACAGACTCTTAATTCACCTCTATCCTACCTCTTTACTGTCCCCCTAAAACAGACTCTTAATTCACCTCTATCCTACTTCTTTACTGTCCCCTAAAACAGACTCTTAATTCACTTCTATCCTACTTCTTTACTGTCCTCCTAAAACAGACTCTTAATTCACTTCTATCCTACTTCTTTACTGTCCCCTAAAACAGACTCTTAATTCACCTCTATCCTAGCTCTTTACTGTCCCCCTAAAACAGACTCTTAATTCACTTCTATCCTACTTCTTTACTGTCCTCCTAAAACAGACTCTTAATTCACTTCTATCCTACCTCTTTACTGTCCTCCTAAAACAGACTCTTAATTCACCTCTATCCTACTTCTTTACTGTCCTCCTAAAACAGACTCTTAATTCACCTCTATCCTACTTCTTTACTGTCCTCCTAAAACAGACTCTTAATTCACTTCTATCCTACCTCTTCCCTGTCCTTAGCCTACTCAACATGGTATGGATCACAGTGAAGCCTGTCCAGAAATCTGTGCTCACAGGACAGCTGGGGAAGATATAACCACTGTAGCCCACTGCGTTTGTGGCTCCACCCCGTCTGCTTCATGATCTTAACCAGGTCACCTGCAGTAAAGAATTCAAATATGCTGTTGCAAGGACATCAGCAAAACCAGCGTAACTTTAGCTGTGGAGGAAACTGTTTGGTAAAATAACACGAAAAGATAAAAAAGAAAAGGCTAGCATGTTCCAATGCTTAAAACTGGCACCTTGGGTCTATCACTGGGTCAGACTATGGGGCTTTCTACGACACAGACCTAGTAAGCTGGGGCTATCACTGGGTCAGACTATGGGGCTCCCTACGACACGGACCTAGTAAGCTTGGACTATTACTGGGTCAGACTATGGGACTTCCTACGACATGAACCTAGTAAGCTGGGACTATTACTGGGTCAGACTATGGGACTTCCTACGACATGGACCTAGTAAGCTGGGACTATCACTGGGTCAGACTATGGGACTCCCTACGACACGGACCTAGTAAGCTGGGGCTATCACTGGGTCAGACTATGGGGCTTTCTACGACACAGACCTAGTAAGCTGGGTCTATCACTGGGTGAATGGGACTTCCTACGACACAGACCCAGTAAGCTCGGACTATCACTGGGTCAGACTATGGGGCTCCCTACGACACGGACCTAGTAATCTTGGACTATCACTGGGTCAGACTATGGGGCTCCCTACGACACGGACCTAGTAAGCTTGGACTATTACTGGGTCAGACTATGGGACTTCCTACGACATGAACCTAGTAAGCTGGGACTATTACTGGGTCAGACTATGGGACTTCCTACGACATGGACCTAGTAAGCTGGGACTATTACTGGGTCAGAATATGGGACTCCCTACGACACGGACCTAGTAAGCTGGGGCTATCACTGGGTCAGACTATGGGGCTTTCTACGACACAGACCTAGTAAGCTGGGTCTATCACTGGGTCAGACTATGGGGCTTTCTGCGACACAGACCTAGTAAGCTGGGTCTATCACTGGGTCAGACTATGGGGCTTCCTACGACACGGACCTAGTAAGATGGGACTATCACTGGGTCAGACTATGGGGCTCCCTACGACACGGACCTAGTAAGCTTGGACTATTACTGGGTCAGACTATGGGACTTCCTATGACATGGACCTAGTAAGCTGGGACTATCACTGGGTCAGACTATGGGGCTCCCTACGACACGGACCTAGCAAGCTGGGGCTTTCACTGAGTCAGACTATGGGGAGACCCCACAAAGGTACACCTGCCCCCTCCGGCAAGAAACTGACACCAGCTCTGATTACAGGGGCTATGCTGGAAGATAAACTCTGGGGTCAAAACACGACCTCTAGAAGATAAATCACTTTACTAGGCAATAAATATATGGACGCCTGAGACAAGGACCCATATGAAAGGACAGCTTTAGTCAGATCTCCTGTGTTTGAGAAGTGAACTTAGCAATTATTATTTCATTTTTTGCACAACTAGTTAACCCTCCCCCGTGTGGTACCCGGGATCTGCAAAGAATAGGACCACTGTACCCTACCACGCATGTTCGTAAAAGGCGACCAAGGAGGGTTCAGCATAGGGCCAGCAACCCTATCTGGTAAAAAAAAACCCTATCAGACTGCTACAGAAACAGAAGCAAGGGAAAAACCCTTGCGGAAGCCCCATGTGCCCTGGGCACTTAAGTTTCAGAGAAAGAGAGAGAGAGAGAGAGAGAGAGAGAGAGAGAGAAAGAGAGAGAGAGAGAGAAAGAGAGAGAGAAAGTTAACCCTGCTTATAGCATAAAATGTAAAGTGTCTTTTTGTCGCTCTAGCAAACAGTTCAGGAAGAAATTCGCGCGTGTAATCAAATCTGAACTTACCCCCGAGCCAAAAAAAAAAAAGCACCGTTCTATGAAAAATATGAAGTATACTGAAAGCCAAAACTAAGACACATCACGAATATGGTGGGTTTAAAGCGCAAAAAACGTAATTTAAAAATAAAACTAAAAAAACAATAAGAAAAAACAAAAAACTGGTCGTATGCATGTCACAATATCCAGTACAACCAAGACCATGAGACAATTAACCCATCAATCAAAACTGACTTAACTGCGAGGTCACCCTGACATGCTTGCATTGCAGACAAAGTCTCACCTAAACCTGAGTGCATCAGTAGCCCAAGTGTCCGTCCCCCCCTTTCCTGCCCTAACACATTCCTGGAATTTGCTGGGCATTGACCTCACCAGACGTTGAACACATTCCTGGAATCTGCTGGACATTGACCTCACCAGACGTTGACCACATTCCTGGAGTCTGCTGGACACTGACCTCACCAGACGTTGACCACATTCCTGGAGTCTGCTGGACATTGACCTCACCAGACGTTGAACGCTACCCAGTGGAACTGAGCCCCATGCAAGCAGCAACTGGCGTTGATTTGGAGGTTCTGGTTGAGACACATGGCGTCCGATCTGGTCCCATAAATGTTCGCTACAGTTCATGTCTGGTGAAACTGCAAAACTTGTTTGGTGCAAGTTTACATTCAAGCTAGTGGGAGGAATATCGTCTCAATATGGTTACAGACCAACATTTCCCTTGGCAATGTACTGCCGTACTCGAGACCGATCTAGCTCCCCCATCATGACCGCCAGCCCAGGTTCTCTCCTCCTTGGTATATTGTATGCTAATTTTGCAGAAATCCTGAGCATTTAATTATTATAACAATACATTGCACGCAGTACAAATCACCAAGTCTGAAGTTAAGGACACAGATTTTTAAATCTCATAATACGCCACAACATCACATACAACTGACATTGACATCAAGACGTATATCATCATAATGGACGAACAATTGGATGAACAAGATCAATGCAATGCAAAATAATTCAAGCAATCTTCAATGACAGAAATGCAATTGGATGAACAATATCAGTGAAAAGCAAGGTTATTAATCAAGCAAGATATCATAAGATAATGACTTCTCATGTTTGCATATTGGAACCTGATGGACCTGAGGTCCAGGGCTCTCTTGGCCCTCCTCGTAGCCTACACTACGAATCTGATGTGCAATAGCACTTGTTCCCCCCCCCCCCCTTTTTCCCTGCAGCTATCGCTGCCATGGCACACCTCCATATAACTATGCTTCTACAGCACACGATTAGTCTACATGGAACGTATAATAAACGAATCATACATGTTGCCCATCCAATATACCGATAAATAACACTGGAATCATACACAGAATTTCCATATAGATACGTAAGTACAAATACATCACAGACTAATTCACGACTACATAATCTACCCCACATGAGGTAGGCTCACCAGAACATACCAAACACGCACAATAATATAAGCACAACGAAGACACGACATCGCCGGCCATAACCTCGCTCTAATCTGATACATTCCAGTGATGCAATATATTGAGCCCCCCCTCAACCAACTACAAAATCACATGGACGATGAGGCTTCGGTCAAGGTCGTACACCCCAAAATCTAAGCGTGTATCGTCCACAAAACAGCTGGCTACTGCATAACTCTTACTCCATTATGCTGAAAAAGTGATGAGCAAGGAGAGCAGAATGTGACCTAGCGTTATCTTGCTGGAAAAAAGAACCTTGCAGCACTGCCATGTCCTGCTAACAGTGGCAATACTCCCATGTCCTGCTAACAGTGGCAGCACTCCCATGTCCTGCTAACCGTGGCAGCTCTGCCATGTCCTGCTAACCGTGGCAGTACTCCCATGTCCTGCTAACCGTGGCAGCACTCCCATGTCCTGCTAACAGTGGCAGTACTCCCATGTCCTGCTAACCGTCGCAGTACTCCCATGTCCTGCTAACCGTGGCAGTACTCCCATGTCCTGCTAACAGTGGCAGCACTCCCATGTCCTGCTAACAGTGGCAGCACTCCCACGTCCTACCAATAGTGGCAGCACTCCCACGTTCTGCTAACAGTGGCAGCACTCCCACGTTCTGCTAACAGTGGCAGCACTCCCACGTTCTGCTAACAGTGGCAGCACTCCCATGTCCTGCTAACAGTGGCAGCACTCCCATGTCCTGTTAACAGTGGCAGCACTCCCATGTCCTGCTAACAGTGGCAGCACTCCCGTGTCCTGCTAACAGTGGCAGCACTCCCATGTCCTGCTAACAGTGGCAGCACTCCCATGTTCTGCTAACAGTGGCAGCACTCCCGTGTTCTGCTAACAGTGGCAGCACTCCCGTGTCCTGCTAACAGTGGCAGCACTCCCATGTCCTGTTAACAGTGGCAGCACTCCCATGTCCTGCTAACAGTGGCAGCACTCCCATGTCCTGTTAACAGTGGCAGCACTCCCATGTCCTGTTAACAGTGGCAGCACTTCCATGTCCTGCTAACAGTGGCAGCACTCCCATGTCCTGTTAACAGTGACAGCACTCCCATGTCCTGCTAAAAGTGGCAGCACTCCCATGTCCTGCTAATAGTGGCAGCACTCCCATGTCCTGCTAATAGTGGCAGCACTCCCGTGTCCTGCTAACAGTGGCAGCACTCCCGTGTCCTGCTAACAGTGGCAGCACTCCCGTGTCCTGCTAATAGTGACAGCACTCCCATGTCCTGCTAACAGTGGCAGTACTCCCATGTCCTGCTAACAGTGGCAGCACTCCCATGTCCTGTTAACAGTGGCAGCACTCCCATGTCCTGTTAACAGTGGCAGCACTCCCATGTCCTGTTAACAGTGGCAGCACTCCCATGTCCTGCTAATAGTGGCAGCACTCCCATGTCCTGTTAACAGTGGCAGCACTCCCATGTCCTGCTAACAGTGGCAGCACTCCCATGTCCTGTTAACAGTGGCAGCACTCCCATGTCCTGTTAACAGTGGCAGCACTCCCATGTCCTGTTAACAGTGGCAGCACTCCCATGTCCTGTTAACAGTGGCAGTACTCCCATGTCCTGCTAACAGTGGCAGTACTCCCATGTCCTGTTAACAGTGGCAGCACTCCCATGTCCTGTTAACAGTGGCAGCACTCCCATGTCCTGTTAACAGTGGCAGCACTCCCATGTCCTGCTAACAGTGGCAGTACTCCCACGTCCTGCTAACAGTGGCAGCACTCCCACGTCCTGCTAACAGTGGCAGTATTTGAAGCTGCTGTAAGACGTAGAAATATCGAAGGACAATAAGGGTACCATTACTCAACACTAACTGAGAGCGAAGATCTAGATGGTGGCACCCCAGACTAGAATGAGGAACATTCGTACCGACCCCTCAAGAACATAATCATCACAGAATCTTTCACCCTGACTTCTGTAAACACGTGTTCGCTGACCTGTGGTCTGGTGACGACGTAGCAATCGATAGACTGTGGCCACCCCTCTGACTGCAGCGCCACCTCTAAGGATGGCGACCACCTGATATTGTTCATCGTTACTGAGTTGAGGCATCTCTTTCCAGTGTGACTTTATGTTTTACGCGCAACTGAAAGGACTTTAATTTCACAAATTTGGAAAATTCAATGAATCCGTAGTTCCCTACGATACGCTTCACTAATTTGTTAAAACCATCGCCTCTCAATTTTTGCACGTGGCATGTCCCTCTCCAACGTCCTGCATGCGTTACTTGTGGTCTGTGGTCTCAGCTGTACTTGATTTCATGCAATATTTAGCGTGCGTTAATTTTGGCTTTCACTATATAAAACCTCCATAACATGGCTTTTACCTTACCTGTAGTGATAAAATGTGGCGCCCCATATTTGTTGGCTTATAAATCCTGGCCCCAGGTTAGCTCCGTGCATTCTATTTATAGGCACTTACCTCACTGAGTGATGTCTGCTTGCATGATTTTAATTCCTTTATTGAAATTAAGAACACAAACAGCAACTGTGTAACATATATTGATAAAGAAAATTTAGAACCAGTGCAAGATTTAGTCAGTTATATGGTACATCAGGTGTACACTCCTAGAGAGACACAGAGAGAGACAGAGAGAGAGAGAGAGAGAGAGCGTACATAGTGTACGGGAGAGTCGGTATTGACGCGTCCAAGGACTCCATCTCAAACTAGGTCAGTAGCAGTGAAAGTTATAGTAAACTAATGAATGGCGAAATTTACTTGTATGCGATATCGAGTGTAGCAGATTGTAAATTGTGGAAGATTCCTCAGAGCGAGGGATAGGCGTGTGGCATACCTGCCCTAGAGATACAGTGACGACTGTTACATATTGTTGCTACCGTATTTGTTGTTGTAGTTATTTAAAAAAAGTGGGCTTGGCTCGCACACATTTACATGTGTACAGAGAGTTTAGCCCATGACATCAAAGGAAGCAAATTGTTGTGCTACTCATCTAGGAATAGTAGTACAATGAAACAGTGCAAACATTCTTAATTATTTGTAATAATGAGAGATTTAAATGCTAAAGCAGGGAACAAACCAGAAGATCAGATAATCATGATTGTGAAAAAAAAGTAATGACAAAGAAGACAAACTGGTCAGATAGACAAAAAGTCACGATACAGTCTTTGGTAACAGCTGGTACCAGCAACACCTACCAAGGCTATACACCTGGAAAAGTCCAGACAATAACACTCAAGACTAGGCAGATTATGTTCTTGTCAACAGAAGATTCAGAGATGTTCTCCAGGTGGCTGAAGTTGTCCCAGGACAGCAGATGGTCACGGTGACCACAGGTTAGTAATAGTAAAATTAAGGTTAAAATAACGAAACTAAATAGAGAAATGTTAGGAACAGATAAAGAAATAAAACAGAAATTCAATATAGAAGTTAAAAATAGATATGAAATATTATCAGATTACGAAATATTATTTCAGGATATAAATGAAAACTATGAAACCTTAGAAAGGTCATTCTACAAAGGTTTACAGGCATCAGTACCAAAGGCACAGAGATAAGACAAGAAATAGTGGTTGATATTCTAGAGCTGATGAGGAAGAGAAGAAAGAATAAAAGTTATCAGACAATGTACGAACAGATTAACACAGAACTGAGAAGTACGAGTATGTACAGATTGACATAGAAATGAGAAGGCGGTGCAAGGAAAAGAAAGTTGACTGATAGAGAAATGTGATGAGATTAAAAAACAGTTTCTGTCATGGCACAAAAATTCATAAAAGGATAAAGAAGCTTTGTAGGAAAAGAGCCCGTAAAACAATAGGCTACTTGAAAACAAATGAGGGTAGAGTTGCTATGGCAAGTGAATAAATCATGAAGATATGGTTAGAACACACAGCATCTTGACTGGATGTCTCTCATTTCCTGGACAATAAAGCCAAGCTATGCTCTTCACAGTTGACTGGGTTAACAGATGAACCCATTCTTTTCGAAACAGTCTTACGAAGCATACTCTGTGAACCTGCCACGATGAGGCCATAACCTACATCAAGGTCAACATCCAGTCCGTTGCCGCCGACAAAGCCGCAGTTTCCATTCGCATGCTTGATGTGATGACTTCAAAGGGTCATGAACCCTGTGCCACTACTCTTCCATTGCGGTAGACAACAAAACCCCAACCTCTTCTGCTGTTCTGAGACTCAGAGCTATATATATATATATATATATATATATATATATATATATATATATATAACTGTGTTGGAAGACCCACAGTGATGCTAGAAGAGATCTTGAACCAAAAGTTCATCTGCCCCCTGTACCTAGTCTCTACATTCGAGACCCTTCTGTATAATAATTTTTGTTAATTGAGGTCGGTCTTGTACCCATAACCAAACATCATCTTTAGACACCTCATTTACATCCCACACTGACATTATTGTATCCTCAGATTAAGCCATCAAGGATCTGCCTCGTTTGATGCCTTTTCCCTTTATCAACCCCAGCTTCTTATGTAGAGGATGATCCTTCGTGCTAGCAACCCTGACGTGTGCCTTTAACTGAGCATACTTATATTTAGACCTCGCAAGCAGACAGCTCATGGCCGTCACCGGGGTATTCCTGGTGGAATCCACGATCACTCTCACTGCCTCGTTCTGTACGCGCTCTAGTCTGTTCAGCTGTGCATTGGACAGAGTGACTAGGCTGAGACCATATGGTGACATCACCAGCGCCTGCATCATGGCACTGAACTACTTGTTTGTATTACAAATGAGGTAAGAAGTAGTTGATTTTTTTTAATGGCTTTCATTGTTTTGCCGAAGGAAGCCAGGTTTAGCCACTGCACGTTTTCCTACAATATGGCCTAACCAACGACACAGGTATGGGAAAACTGACGGCAGATGTTGTCATCGCGGGTGAGGCTTATTTATTGTATTGAAAAATCCATTTCTC
The DNA here is from genome assembly GCA_009760885.1 of Achatina immaculata. Lineage (NCBI taxonomy): Eukaryota > Metazoa > Mollusca > Gastropoda > Stylommatophora > Achatinidae > Lissachatina > Lissachatina immaculata. The sequence goes on from CM019698.1 coordinate 2,746,873, forward strand.
TCCCTCACCTCCACCATGCACGTCCGCGACAGCGAGGAAACTTACCACACGAAAGATTGCCAGCACCGATTAAACGTAGAACATGAAAGATTGCCAGCACCGATTAAACGTAGAACACGAAAGATTGCCAGCACCGATTAAACGTAGAACACGAAAGATTGCCAACATCGATTAAACGTAGAACACGAAAGATTGCCAACACCGATTAAACGTAGAACACGAAAGATTGCCAACATCGATTAAACGTAGAACACGAAAGATTGCCAATACCGATTAAACGTAGAACACGAAAGATTGCCAACACCGATTAAACGTAGAACACGAAAGATTGCCAACATCGATTAAACGTAGAACACGAAAGATTGCCAACATCGATTAAACGTAGAACACGAAAGATTGCCAACATCGATTAAACGTAGAACACGAAAGATTGCCAACATCGATTAAACGTAGAACACGAAAGATTGCCAACACCGATTAAACGTAGAACACGAAAGATTGCCAACACCGATTAAACGTAGAACACGAAAGATTGCCAATACCGATTAAACGATCCTCATATCTCTATAAAGGTTGATTTCACAACTTAAAGATCTTGATATAAAACATTTATTTATTTTTGTTGGGGGGGGGGGCGGGAGGGGGATAGGGAAATAGAGGGCTGATGCTCAGAAGAGTTGCAATACAACCAGTGTGATGTACTTTTAAAGAATAAAATGAATTATGCCTCATTCGAAGATAGGTTTACATTTGGTAAAAACAGCTCCTGGTGTATTTTTATTTCCCCAAAAGTTTTGATCTGGGAGCAGAGAAAGAGGGAAACTGACAATACCCAGACCAGGTCATTATAGAGAGCATCCAGTTAGTCTCTCTTTCTCTCTCTCTCTCTCTCTCTCTCTCTTTCTTTCTCTCTCTCCCTCTCTCTCTTTCTCTCTCTCTCCCTCTCTCTCCCTCTCTCTCTCCCTCTCTCTCTCTTTCTTTCTCTCTCTCTCCCTCTCTCTCTTTCTCTCTCTCTCCCTCTCTCTCCCTCTCTCTCTCTTTCTCTCTCTCTCTCCAGTAGAGAGCGATTCTCTCCAAGACCCACCGCTTGCTGACAACATTAAACCCATATCAAGCTCAGTCCACATATAAATACTTGAAGACAGCCCACATATAAATACTTGAAGACAGCCCACATATAAATACTTGAAGACAGCCCACATATAAATACTTGAAGACAGCCCACATATAAATACTTGAAGACAGCCCACATATAAATACTTGAAGACAGCCCACATATAAATACTTGAAGACAGCCCACATATAAATACTTGAAGACAGCCCCACGATCCTGAAGTCTTTCATTACTATTTTTTTAAATGTTTATTTCTAGTATCATCACCGTCAAGACACTTCCTGTACTTCTTCATTGACTACTCCACAAATGAAGATGAAGTTAGAAAAAAAAAGACTAACGACTGCCCACTAATCAAAGTTTATCGTGGAAATTCCCATAACCACGTTCCCAGCTAAGGGAGATATTTAGAGATAAACTTGACTGTGCCATAAAGTTACACTAGAGATCTGGTAGATTGTGTTACAAAGTTATACTGAAATTTCAGTAAACTGTGTCACAAAGTTATTATTGAAGTTACAAATATTGTTTCACAAAGTTATTATGAAAGTTAAAAATATCGTTTCACAAAGTTATTATTACAGTTAAAAATAATGTTTCACAAAGTTATTAGAAAGCGTCCTTTGTGGTTTCAGATATAGAAGAAACACTTTTTATTAGAATAAGTTGTCTCCAGATATCTCTTATTTCACGGAACTTGGAGAATCAGAGCTGTTTCTTTAGATTTTCATTAAATCTGCTGTCCGTCTATTATCATATCTGCAATGGTCAAGTTTAAAAAAAAAACGTTTGATTCTAAAAGAACAAGCAGGATTTCGAAAAAGGAGAAGCTGTCTCGACCATATCTTTACTCTAAGAATAATACTTGAAAACACTGAAAAAGCAAAAAACCATTAATCTTGAACTTCATAGACTTTAAAAAGGCATTTGATAGCATACACAGATTTTCATTATGAAGAATTTTAAGAATATATGGAATGCCATCTAATACTGTCAACGTCTTTGGAGACCTCTATAATGTATACTTTGTGCAGTCAAGACAGAAGAAGGAATGAGTGAATGGTTCCAGACTGAAACAGGCGTGAAACAAGGATGTATATTATCTCCCTTGGTTTGTGGAATTGCCATAGACTTCATAATGAAAAAATGCTGCATAGTTAAAACGGGCATTGATTGGGACATGAGACCCAACTGAAAGATCTTGGTTTTGTAGATGACATAACTCTTATCAGTGACAATGTGAAATCAATGTAAAAAAAAACAAATACACTGTCTTCAATGGCTAGTAAAATAGGACTTGAAATTAACAAGGATAAAGCAAAAATAATGAAACTTGTCATTAACCACGAAGGACAGATGTACATAGAAGGAACAGCTGTTGAAGAAGTAAACCACTTTGCATATCTCGGCAGCTACATAGACCAGGTTGGTGACACAAGAAAGGAAGTTAGAATCAGAATTGCAATGGCAGCACTGATCTTCAAGAATCTTGAGAACATATGGAATTCAAAAGTTATAAGCACAAAAACCAAGTTAAGATTATTCAATTCAAATGTAATATCCACCCTCATTTATGCATGTGAAGGCTGGAAAACAACTAAAGAAACAGAAAAGAAATTAGACTCTTTTGAAAACAAATGCCTAAGGAAAATACTCGGTATAAAGTGGAACGAATTCAAGAACAACGCAGAGATAAGACAGATGAGCAAACAACAACCTGTCTCATAGGTGATCAGAAAAAGAAGATGGACATATGTCGGTCATGTGATGAGAAGAAACAACCAGAGAATCCCCAAAACAAGTTATCAAGTGGAACACAACAGGCCGAAGAAAAAGAGGATGACCACGTGAAACTTTAAAGAGTACATTGTTAGTAGAGGGCAGTTCAGTGGGCATAACATTCCTTGATGAAATTGAAAAACTCCTCGAAGACAGGAAATTTTGGTGAACTACCATGCTGGCCCTATGTAACGTTTAGCAGCACTGAAAGGGTGTAAGATGTAAGATGGGCAAGTTTGATTGTTTCCTATAGATTAAAAAAAAGATTACATAGCCTTTAGTTTAAAACGGCCGGGCGTGATACTGACTATATCACACTATCATATATTTATGTCGTGGAAATACGGGCCTAACACCGTATCCCAAATATGTCTTAATGGTATAGAAACTGGAATTTTACCTTTATCTTGGGTTAAGAAGTTTCATGGATGATTTGTTTTAAGATTTAGAACATTGAATGGGGACTTTGGTTTAAGATTTAGATCATTGAATGGGGGTTTTGGTTTAAGATTTTGAACATTAAATGGGAGTTTTGGTTTAAGATTTAGAACATTAAATGGGGGCTTTGGTTTAAGATTTAGAACATTAAATGGGGGCTTTGGTTTAATATTTAGAACATTGAATGGGGGCTTTAGTTTAAGATTCAGAATGCAGAAATGAGACTTTGGTTTAAAATGCAGAAAGTTGCATAGATTCTGTGTTAGCTACTGCCTACTGCGATTACGAAGTGCCATTTGCCCGTGGTCTTACAAAGAAATGACACGAGACAAGCAGGGAACTTGTTACCGACCTCTATTTGTTCACGACCGTGAAATGGCTATGGTTAGCTAAATGCAGGTTATAAATAAAGCTGGTGGTGCTTGAAAGCAGGCTCTGAGTTGGTGGAACAGCCAGCGAAGCGGAACAATACTGTGCTGTATAGTTTATAACAGTTCATCTGTTTCCTGTTTCGTTACGTTTTGTGTTTCTTTACGTTTGCCGAAGTATAAGAACCATGTTTCCAGGTATCTGTGGATCCCAGAAAGTTGTATGTGCATAGAAATTCAAACTTTTTGTATCACATGGTTTTATAAATCTACCTGGCGCATATATTTTGCATTATTACTTTTATTATTGAAGTGTTTGCTAGAGTTTAAATTCCAGTCAGAAGATACACAAAATGCCAGTCTATCGATCATTCTGCCAAAGACATGTTTTGTATTATTTTACAAACTTCATTTTCAAATTTATTACTTTTGTGTCGTTGTCTGTTTTGTCTAGAGTTTCACAAGACTCAAATATCGCCATGCCATTGTCTTTTTTTTCCAGAATATTCATTAAAAAACTTAGGACCTAACAAACATAACTTCTATCTGTGCTTTTTGAAATTCTTAGCGCCAAAACAACAAGGTAAATGAAACTGTGTTTTGACTCTCTGTCTATTTTATTAAAAATCTTCAAAGTATTTTTATACAAAGTATTTCATGTTTCATTTTCAAAGGAATCGAAAATATTTACAGATTCTGATTCCAGTTTTGGGGGAAAATAACAATATTCTTATAAAAATTGGATAAAACAAAGATAAAACAAAGATAAAACAAAGATAAAACAAATCATAATCAGAGTATGGAAATCCTAAACCTTTAACAATTACATGTTTATTTCAGACACGTAAAGTCTGCATTCAGATATATGTTTGACAGACTTTCATATATACATAAAGTCTGCACTCAAGTATGTCTGTTAGGCGTCCATATATCCAATGATTCAGAACTGTTGAAGAAAGCAGTGGAAAAGGTTTGAAGAACACAAACTGTGTTGTCAGAAATTTGATTTCATTAAATATAAAGGAGAAAAGGTTACCCGTCTTTTTTTTTTCTTCATAACGTGTTTATGTGTGTTTGTATATGTGTGTATTTGTGTTTTTGTATGTGTTTGTATTTTTGTGTTTGTTTGAGTTTGTGTTTTTGTGTGTGTTTGTATTTTTGTGTGTTTGTATTTTTGTGTGTTTGTATTTAGTGTGTGTTTGCTTTTAGTGTGTGTTTGTATTTAGTGTATGTTTGTATATTTCTGTGTGTTTGTATTTAGTGTATGTTTGTATTTTTGTGTGTGTTTGTATTTCTGTGTGCTAGTGTTTTTGTTTGTTTGTATTTGTGTTTATTAAAACAGAAATGCAACAAGCCCGAGACTGCTGTCTCCTATCTTCAAAGGGAGACCAGCAATGTAATGACTATAACAACAACGTTATTTGTTGTATATTTAACTATGTTATTTGTAGCATATAAAACCACGTTATTTGTAGTATAATTAACCACGTTATTTGTAGCATATTTAACCACACTATTTGTACCATGTTTAACTACGTTATTTGTAGCATATTTAACTATGTTATTTGTAGCATATTTAACCACGTTATTTGTAGCAGTTTTTTTTTTTCATTTTGTCTAGAATACAACGTACTGTGTCCATATTCAGGAGCAAATTACTCTTTGTAAATTCTTTGTAAAAGTGTGGGAACTATTTTCAAGACGAACAAATGTTAAAGGCCCAACTTTACTTACTGTAACAAGATAAAAGAAAATGATATTTAGCTTCTGTGCCATATAGAACAATCGAGACTACTTAAAGTTAAGGACAAGAGAACAGATGATAAAAATATGCAAAGACATATGTAAGACGTTATTTATTACTACATGTAGACATGACACAAACTCTGATTATCTCATCGTTTGATATGATACTATATCTGGAGATTACTGATAAAATTCCTGTTCACGCTACAAAGTAAAGAGGAGCTATTCTTAGCTCGCCCGAGGATTCAAGTCAATGTGTGGGAAATTCCGGTCTAAGATTTGATTTCATGCAGCTCTTCTGACTGGTTTCTCTGTCGTTGCAATTTTCTTTTTTTTTCTCTCATCTTCATGTTTTGTTTAGCGTATTGTACCAAGATGGTACTAACTGCACTCTAAGACTGTCACTCACATGCAAAGTTTTAAAACTACTCCAGACCACGTCTCATTCTTTGCTGGTTAACACGTTTCTGATTTCTCTGTGTGTGTGTGTGTGTGTGTAGCCATATAGTATATGCATTTCTGATGTTATTTTTTTCATGTACAATACATGACTATCCATCTTCCTGTCTGTTTGTTTGTCTGTCGCCGTCTCTCCATCTGTCTATCATGCCTTTCATATCTAAATGAAAATCCTTTATATCAAAAAAATGAACAAACTCCGACTTGGTGTGGAATTATTCTTGATTATATTATTAAAAGCTCAATGATTTTCCTCCTTTTTTCTGTGCCATAATTGTAGGACAAGAAGATAACTGATGATCAGCTTTACCACAGGGACACTATCAGTGCCATAATTGTAGGACAAGAAGATAACTGATGATCAGCTTTACCACAGGGACACTATCAGTGCCATAATTGTAGGACAAGAAGATAACTGATGATCAGCTTTACCACAGGGACACTATCAGTGCCATAATTGTAGGACAAGAAGATAACTGATGATCAGCTTTACCACAGGGACACTATCAGTGCCATAATTGTAGGACAAGAAGATAACTGATGATCAGCTTTACCACAGGGACACTATCTGTGCCATAATTGTAGGACAGGAAGATAACTGATGATCAGCTTTACCACAGGGACACTATCAGTGCCATAATTGTAGGACAGGAAGATAACTGATGATCAGCTTTACCACAGGGACACTATCTGTGCCATAATTGTAGGACAGGAAGATAACTGATGATCAGCTTTACCTCAGGGACACTGTCTATGCCATGATTGTAGGACAGGAAGATAACTGATGATCAGCTTTACCACAGGGACACTGTCTATGCCATGATTGTAGGACAGGAAGATAACTGATGATCAGCTTTACCACAGGGACACTATCAGTGCCATAATTGTAGGACAGGAAGATAACTGATGATCAGCTTTACCTCAGGGACACTGTCTATGCCATGATTGTAGGACAGGAAGATAACTGATGATCAGCTTTACCTCAGGGACACTGTCTATGCCATGATTGTAGGACAGGAAGATAACTGATGATCAGCTTTACCACAGGGACACTGTGTAGATCTGGAAAAGTCGTTTATTTTATTTTATGTTTCGCTCATGCAGCCTCTCTCTCTCTCTCTCTCTCCACTGACTTCCTGCACTCTCTCCCCTCACTTTCCCTAGAGTTTTTCTGTTGGCGGACAACATACAAACTGTCTCTATGTTCCATACAAACTCTGCCTCCTTTCTATAAAAAAAAAATAAGTATTGTACATCACTCTGTGTTTTGAGGTGTATGCTCTCATTCATGGTTTTTAAAGACACAAGGAACTATGCGTAGTTCTTCTTACACAATACATGAAAACTGACACAAAGAGCAAACACTCACACTAGGGTAAGAGATGGTCAGGCACATCAAGTGAGATATTACTCATTTACCTCAGAGCTTAGACAAGGGGAGATTACTTGAAAATTAAACAGAAACCTACTACCAAACATATGGGCTAAATCTGAAGTCATAGGATGACTCAATAAACTTTCCCGTTTGACATATGTTGACGCTTCTGGCTTAGCCGAAAAATAAATAGCTGTGACGCAATGACAGTAACACTAATATGAACAACATAGAGACATATCATGTCTTGCCACCTTCGTCACATACTTATCAGTGTTGAGAGGATAAATAGACGTCTTGATAAGGGTCAACAATTTGCTTCAGATAATGGGAGTATTTAAGGTTTCTGTAATTTCCTTCCTCCACCTTTTGCACGGACGGCTTATTTTTTTTTTTTCTGTTTCCTATACAGTTTAAAGTGTGAAAGTTTTTGTGTTAAAGTGTCTGTTGTTAGCCGTGTAACTTGACCAAACTGTTTGAATAAGTTTTTGTGTTATAGTGTCTGTTGTTAGCCGTGTAACTTGACCAAACTGTTTGAATAAGTTTTTGTGTTATAGTGTCTGTTGTTAGCCGTGTAACTTGACCAAACTGTTTGAATAAGTTTTTGTGTTATAGTGTCTGTTGTTAGCCGTGTAACTTGACCAAACTGTTTGAATAATTTTTTGTGTTATAGTGTCTGTTGTTAGCCGTGTAACTTGACCAAACTGTTTGAATAAGTTTTTGTGTTATAGTGTCTGTTGTTAGCCGTGTAACTTGACCAAACTGTTTGAATAAGTTTTTGTGTTATAGTGTCTGTTGTTAGCCGTGTAACTGACCAAACTGTTTGAATAAGTTTTTGTGTTATAGTGTCTGTTGTTAGCCGTGTAACTTGACCAAACTGTTTGAATAAGTTTTTGTGTTATAGTGTCTGTTGTTAGCCGTGTAACTTGACCAAACTGTTTGAATAAGTTTTTGTGTTATAGTGTCTGTTGTTAGCCGTGTAACTTGACCAAACTGTTTGAATAATTTTTTGTGTTATAGTGTCTGTTGTTAGCCGTGTAACTTGACCAAACTGTTTGACTGGTTTCTGGATATGGCGTAGTACTAGCGCTACTACAGCCTGTGCCCTGATGGTGTCATTTCTTACTTGGTCTCTTCTTCTTACATCTGATATTCTCCTTAAATATCTCATTTCTGTCGTGATGTTTTTTTCCGCGTGTGTTTGGCTGTTATTGTCCGTGTCTGACACTGATATCACAGAGTACAACGACACTTCCAGTGAAAATCGAGCCTGGGGTTCGAGTCTAAGCTGACCGGTCAGTTTCGCTCCTCCTCACATACTGAAGTCAGTTTCGCTCGTCCTCACATACTGAAGTCAGTTTCGCTCGTCCTCACATACTGAAGTCAGTTTCGCTCGTCCTCACATACTGAAGTCAGTTTATTTGCCAGAGACCATACTCTGCCCTGTGCTGGCCATGTATTATGGAAGTTTTTTTTTTTTTGTCCCTTTAATCTGCCGTCTTCTCTGCTTTAATCTGCCGTCTTCTCTGCTCTAATCTGCCGTCTTCTCTGCTTTAATCTGCCGTCTTCTCTGTTTTAATCTGTCGCCTTCTCTGTTTTAATCTGCTGCCTTCTCTGTTTTAATCTGCCGTCTTCTCTGCTTTAATCTGCCGCCTTCTCTGTTTTAATCTGCCGCCTTCTCTGCTTTAATCTGCCGTCTTCTCTGTTTTAATCTGCCGTCTTCTCTGTTTTAATCCGCGTTTTCTCTGCTTTAATCTGCCGTCTTCTCTGTTTTAATCTGCCGCCTTCTCTGCTTTAATCTGCCGTCTTCTCTGTTTTAATCTGCCGCCTTCTGTTTTAATCTGCCGTCTTCTCTGTTTTAATCTGCCGCCTTGTCTGTTTTAATCTGCAGTCATCTCTGTTTTAATCCGCCGTCTTCTCTGTTTTAACCTGCCGCCTTCTCTATTTTAATCTGCCGTCTTCTCTGCTTTAATACGCCGTCTTCTCTGTTTTAATCTGCCGTCTTCTCTGTTTTAATCTACCATCTTCTCTGTTTTAATCTGCCGTCTTCTCTGTTTTAATCTGTCGTCTTCTCAGTTTTAATGTGCCGCCTTCTCTGTTTTAATCTGCCGTCTTCTCTGTTTTAATCTGCCGTCTTCTCTGTTTTAATCTGCCGTCTTCTATGCTTTAATCTGCCGCCTTCTCTGTTTTAATCTGCCGTCTTCTCTGCTTTAATCTGCCGTCTTCTCTGTTTTAATCTGCCGTCTTCTCTGTTTTAATCTGCCGTCTTCTCTGTTTTAATTCGCCGCCTTCTCTGTTTTAATCTGCCGCCTTCTCTGTTTTAATCCGCCGTATTCTCTGTTTTAATCCGCCGTCTTCTCTGCTTTTGCTTCCTTTTTTTGGCGGTAGGTAATAATTCTTGTAAGACTTGGCTGCGCTGACACTTGTAGCTCCCTGGGAAACATGTTTGTATTTCAAATACTGCTCCAACAAAGCAGTGTTAGAAATTTTCACATACTTGTACTTATCTTTTTAAATGTGACAACTTTCTAGATTTATTAATTTTAAAAAAAGAAGTGGAATAAAGACGAACACAGCTTCTAAAGTGAACAAATCTTAGCAGAAAGCAAACAAGAGCTATAGTTAGATTGTTTATATGAACGTGAACATAACACCTGCTACAAACTGAAAACACCGGAGTCTTTCTGCTTCTGAATAGTTTAATCGATGTCTCTGAGCACAAAATGCCATACAGTCAGAATCATTAGATATCAAAACGTGTTTGTGGTCTAGCTGTAGTCAAAGTAAACAAGCTAGTACTTGTAGGACTTTGGCAATCCTTGACCTCATTTTGTACAGGTTGTTGCTGTTTGCTGTTCTGTAACGTGGTCTGTGATCTCTGAAGTCTCAAACCCAGGTCCGTAGTGGGTGGTCGAGGAGGCAGAGGTCCTTTCTTCAGCCAATATCTGGCCCGTTGTAAGAGATATTCTCTACCAGACTTGAGTCTGGAGCACACGTCTTCTTCTGTTTCGTCGTGCTCTGAAGAGAGAAAAAAGAACAACGATCGTGGATGGGGTTTCCCTGTGTCCGGGTATCAGAGAGGCTGACCTAGTTTCAGTTTCAAATTCTAGTACAGTTTGTGGGGCGTTGTTTTCTTTTTACTTTCAAAGCACAGTTTTATATCTTTATGTCTTTATATGTATGTTTATATGTTCGTATGTGTGTTTATATGTCTATACATTTATATGTTTATATGTCTATACATTTATATGTTTATACGTTTTATATCTTTATACGTTTATATGTTCATATGTTTGTTTACATGTTTATATGTTTGTATTTTATATGTTGTAAGTTTATATGGTTCATATGTTTGTTTACATGTTTATACGTTTATATGTTTATATGCTTGTATGTTTATACTTTATACGTTTATATGATTTTATGATTATGTTTGTTAATGTGAACCACGTACAGACGCAAAAATTGTATAGCACACTACGTTAAAATATAAATACAGGTGTGACGCTTAGTATAAATATACTTATGGTGTTTAGTATAAATATATGTTATGGTGGCAAGTATAAATACGTGCAAACATAACATGTATGGTGGATAGTATAAATATAATATGGTGATTAATATAAATATATGTATGGTGATTAGTATAAATATATATATAGTGATTAGTATAAATACGTGTATGGTGATTAGTATAAATACATGCATGGTAGTAAGAATAACTAAATATATATATATATTTATTTATATATGGTGGTAATTATAATTATATGTATGGTGGTAAGTATAAATACGTGTATGGTGGTAAAAAAAAATATACATATGCATATATATATGGTGGTAAGCATAAATACGTGTATGGTGGTAAATATAAATATATGTATTGTGGTAAGTATAAATACGTGTATGGTGATTAATATAAATACGTGTATAGTGGTAAGTATAAATACGTCTATGGTGATTAGTATAAATACATATCGTGGTTAGTATAAATATACTTATTGTGGTTAGTATAATTATATTTTATGGTGGTGTGCTTCAAATACTGCGTCACTGGTGTCTGACTACTTGCTTAATTATGGAAAAGTAATACGCGGGCAGTGGCAGTAGTGTCAGTCCTTTGACCAAAGATGTCACGGATAACATGATGTTGTGATGTTAGTCATAACCATTTGTGTATACTAAGATTTGTCTGTGGTCTGGGATATATGCGAAGATTGGTCTATGGTCTGGGGTACATACAAAGATTGGTCTATGGTCTGGGATACATGCTAAGATTGGTCTATGGTCTGGGGTACATACGAAGATTGGACCATGGTCTGGGATACATGCAAAGACTGATGGTTTGGGGGTAGAAATTAAGACTGGTCCATGGCCTGAGAAGCACGCGAAAGTTGATCCATGCCCTCCCCCTTTCTAGCGCCACGCCAGTCCTGAACTCGGGACTCTGTCCAAAAGGGTGTCCATAGAGACAGAAAGGGTGTCCATAGAGACAGAAAGGGTGTCCATAGAGAGAAAGGGTGTCCATAGAGACAGAAAAGGTGTCCAAAGAGACAGAAAGGGTGTCCATAGAGACAGAAAGAACCTTGACCGCCTACAACTAGTTAGACATGGTTATAGAGCAGATGGACTGTTGCCTAGATATGATTATAGAACTGACACTTCTGTTGTCTAGATATAATTACAGAGCAGACACTTCTGTTGTCCAGACATGATTATAAAGCAGAAATTCTTCTATTGTCCAGACATGATTATACAGCACACATTTCTGCTTTCCATACATGATTATTGTTACATATTTCTGTTCTTCAGACATACATGTATAGATCTCCAAAAACTAAACTATTTTCTGTCACCGTAAAAGTATAAATATTTCATTTGAAATTACAGACAAATCTGCTCGTAAACATTTCCATTTATTTTCTGTTTTCTGATACCTTTGGGCGTATGTCTGTTGGTAATCATCACTACAATCATAAATCTGGCAACTAACAACATTATATACAGTGCAGTATAATTAAATATCCACTCACACGCACACGAAGCGCCATACCAGTCTCCAAGCGTCAGGCAAGTACCCATAGCTAGCAGAACTAATGTCCAGATTCACCATTTCTGCAAGAAGAACACACATCATCTCTCACACAAGTGAAACATACCTCCTGTTCTTATAAGTCTGTCCATGTACTTCTTGTCCCAATATAACTCTTCCAGAAGTTTACGAAAATTTAGGTCATGGGGTTCTTCATAAATGGACTTCTTTGATAAGGCGGCCAAGAAGTTGGTGGATGACCTGACAGATGTCGCTGCACTGTTCTGTGGAAAACAGTATGTCCATGGGATGTCCTTCATTTCTCCATGCCATGTCTCAGATACTCGGGTAAGCTGGAGACAAGAGTGATAAGACAGACTAATTTTGTCAAGGAACAACTACAGAAAACTTTTAGAGTTTCATCAGCAGGACTGAAATATTTGTACGATACCAACACATGACTAAAGCTTTACATCAGCAGGACTGACATATTTGTAAGATACCAACACATCACCAAAGCTTTACATCAGCAGGACTGACATATTTGTAAGATACCAACACATGACTAAAGCTTTACATCAGCAGGACTGACATATTTGTAAGATACCAACACATGACTAAAGCTTTACATCAGCAGGACTGACATATTTGTAAGATACCAACACATGACTAAAGCTTTACATCAGCAGGACTGACATATTTGTAAGATACCAACACATGACTAAAGCTTTACATCAGCAGGACTGACATATTTGTAAGATACCAACACATGACCAAAGCTTTACATCAGCAGGACTGACATATTTGTAAGATACCAACACATGACTCGAGCTTTACATCAGCAGGACTGACATATTTGTAAGATACCAACACATGACTCGAGCTTTACATCAGCAGGACTGACATATTTGTAAGATACCAACACATGACTAAAGCTTTACATCAGCAGGACTGACATATTTGTAAGATACCAACACATGACCAAAGCTTTACATCAGCAGGACTGACATATTTGTAAGATACCAACACATGACCAAAGCTTTACATCAGCAGGACTGACATATTTGTAAGATACCAACACATGACCAAAGCTTTACATCAGCAGGACTGACATATTTGTAAGATACCAACACATGACCAAAGCTTTACATCAGCAGGACTGACATATTTGTAAGATACCAACACATGACCAAAGCTTTACATCAGCAGGACTGACATATTTGTAAGATACCAACACGTGACTAGAGTTTTACAGTAACAAAACTGAAACATTTCCGATATACCAATACATGACTAGAGTTTGACAATAACAAGACAGAAATAATTGTGATAAATAACACATGACTAGAGTTTGACAATAACAAGACAGAAATAATTGTGATAAATAACACATGACTAGAGTTTGACAATAACAAGACAGAAATAATTGTGATAAATAACACATGACTAGAGTTTGACAATAACAAGACAGAAATAATTGTGATAAATAACACATGACTAGAGTTTGACAATAACAAGACAGAAATAATTGTGATAAATAACACATGACTAGAGTTTTACACCAACAGGACAAATACTGAGGCTGACAAGTAAAACACAAATAGACAATACACATTTGGTTAGGCTGATAAGTAATTTATGCAAGATAATCGAAAAACGTATGACGAACTAAATTTCACTTTTTTTGTTACTTACATTATCTGTCTGAAATTCCACCTGGCTTGACACAGGCCGTGGCGTACCTGGATTCAGATAAGACACGTTAAATTCTTCTTTACCAGTCAAAGAGTGACCAGTAGCTGGAAGTACCGAGGCTTTTGCCCAAGAACATGTGACGACAAATTTGTTAAGATTATCCTTTAGTGACCAGACATTTGCTTGTTCTAAATAGTGGAATTCTCTATCATCTTTAAACTATCTTCTTTTTTCTCTTACATGCGTGTGCTGTGTTTGAAACTGTCGAGGCTAATTCTACCTGTTTTGCTCTTACATTCTGTTTACTGCTGAATGAGACAGTTTCAAAACTAGTCTGATTAGGTGCAATAGCTACATTAATGAAGAAAACAAAGTACTATAAATATTACAATCAACAACTGCAGATCAAGATACTGGTATACGCTAAGTTACATTCATACTGGAACTTAAATTTTCACAGACTACCAGAAAGCAGACAAAACAAACAAGGCAACTGAAATATGTATCAGTGAGGAAAAACTGGAAGAAGTGGAGAGTTTTGAATATCTTGGATCACTACTAACTAATAATGGAGATACAATGAGGGAAATTAAAAGGAGGACATCTATTGCTCTTCAGAAAGTAAAACAAATAAAGAATCTGTGCAGAGGAGCAGACAGAACCACAAAAATAAGATTTTTAAGGGCATGCATCTTTCCCATCGCAACATATGCCTGTGAGACCTGGACACTTAACAAAACAGCTGAGAAGCACATAAATGCCTTTGAATGTAAATGCTATAGAAGAGTTCTCCAAATATCGTGGACACAAAAAAGAACAAATATATCTATACTACAAGAGCTTAATATTGAAGAAGGCTGGCTAGTAAAGAGGATTAAAGAGAGAAAACTTAAATATTTTGGCCACATTAAACGTCATGATAATTTAGAGAAGACCGTATTGGAAGGATACATAATGGGAAAAAGAAAAAGAGGAAGACCGAAACGAAGATGGCTGCAAGACATCGTTGATGATCTGGAAATGGATGCAGCAGCAGCAGGCCATCTTGCTCACAACCGAGAGGCCTACAGGAGTGCTGTTTGGGAGGCAAAGTTCCGCAAGGGACATGCAAAGGAATGAATGAATGAATGAACCAGAAAGCAAAAAGAAGACATGAGGTTTGAAGGAAGTGGAGAAGCAGAACGTAGATTTCCCAGCATACACTTCTGCTTGGATTAAAAAGCTAAGAAATAAAAGATACAGAAATCTGATCAGTTGTATGTAACGCAGTCAGACAAAGCGCAGATGTACCGCAGCCAATAGTGAACTGATTTTGACTCACAGGCAATAAATTGTAGACCAGCTACATAAGTCTTCCGATACCTGATACATGAAAACTGTTTCTTGAAATAGATACATTTTCTGTCTGAAAGGCGAGGCACACCTGATTATTTTGTACATGTAAGCTGCTGGTTGCCGGATGACAAGAGTACTCTTGCTTCGTGTTTTCTTGAGGCTAGAGGAACCTCACATCTCATTCTCCTGAGAACAGTGAAGTTTGCATGTCATTCTTTTGAGAACAGTGAAGTTTGCATGTCATTCTTTTGAGAACAGTAAAGTATGCAATTAAAACTGGATTAACCATCTGAAAGAGAATGCACAGAGAAGATAAGGAGACCATGAATAAGAAAACATCTCTATAGAGCAACTGAAAGAAAGAAGAAGAAAACATCTTTATAGAGCAACTGAAAGAAAGAAGAAGAAAACATCTCTATAGAGCAACTGAAAGAATGAAGAAGGAAACAAACAAGATAAACAAAAGGTTTGTGTAAGTACAATACTCTAGGGAAACAAAAAGTATTTCATTTTAATATTAATGATAACGACAATGGACTTGATTATAACCGCAGGAGATGCTGCCAGTATAATATAACGATAACATCTTTGACCAAGAAAAATTAATTTTCTGAATGTTAACAAAATGCATGTCACCTGTCTCTGCTTTACATCTATGCATAGGTCTGTGTTCTTTCATCAGTTTGTTAACACGCGGGGGATTCTGGGAGAATTTACATCTGGCATTGCTGGCCACTCCAGGCAGATACAGACGAGACACGTGACCTCGTTGCAGCGGGCCAAGATGATGCCTTCTGTAGAAGTACAGTTAACAGTAGTTTCATACACACTATGTTATCTGCAGTCAGTGTGCCATATATCATCATCATCATCATCATGCCCCTCAATATACAAACTTCTTCAAGTTCTCAGTTTCAATTATAAATGTTTTTGCTTATTTTAACTTGACCTTTGATGACGTGTAGGTAATGTGGGCAAGCAGGAAGAAAGGAACAAATTTTATCTGCAACATTAAACACTCACGGAATAGAGTAACAAGGTGAATGGACAAAATGTACAGTTCCTTTAATTTACATACAGAAAAGCATTACACCTTTAAAATATGACTGCTGACTTTATCTCCTGATCGGGTTGACTTTCTGTTAAATGATTAATAAGTAAACTTATCTGAGTAATTTGTAGGTAAACTTATCTGAGTAATTTGTAGGTAAACTTATCTGAGTAATTTGTAGGTAAACTTATCTGAGTAACTTGTAGGTAAACTTATCTGAGTAATTTGTAGGTAAACTTATCTGAGTAACTTGTAGGTAAACTTATCTGAGTAATTTGTAGGTAAACTTATCTGAGTAATTTGTAGGTAAACTTATCCGAGTAACTTGTAGGTAAACTTATCTGAGTAATTTGTAGGTAAACTTATCTGAGTAATTTGTAGGTAAACTTATCTGAGTAATTTGTAGGTAAACTTATCTGAGTAACTTGTAGGTAAACTTATCGGAGTAATTTGTAGGTAAACTTATCTGAGTAATTTGTGGTACAGGCAAGTGTTTCTCTAAGTTATCAGACAGTTTGATCACATCAGAGAGTTTAGACAGAAGCTGTGTTTACAAAAAGACCATGTCTTTCTTTCCTTTTTTTTTTTGTTGTTGTTGTCCATTATTCACGGATGTATAACGGTAGCAAATCAAGAGCAGCAACTTCGAAATATTTTCGTATATTAAATGGGGGTAAAGGGAAGCAACCGTAAAATTTACAAATAAGTAGTGAAATGTCAATGACATAAAATTGCTGCAATATAAATGAGAAAAAAACTATTCATTTACTCTTCTGCTCGAATAATGTGGATATATATATACCCAAAAACTATTCGTGTATTGGTATATGTGGGTGGTGATTTAACAAATAAGACAAATGACACTTTCCCCATCCTTTTCCAGTTGTCCCCATACAGAGCTGCTGTGAGATCTTTGAGCCATTATTTACACAAAACGTTCACAGTAAAACACGTAAAATCGCTGTTAATGTAAACATAGAAACGGTGATTAAAAAAAAAAGAAATACATGCTTAAAACAATTGCTTGAGGGGATACAAAGTTAACAAATAAAATCAGCAAATTTAATAACTGCATGGTAAAGATTTATATGGCTCAGTCATGCAGTCATTCATTACCTTTGCCTCCCTAACAGCTCCCCTGTTGGTCTATCGGTTGTAAGCAAGATAGCCATATGCGCCTTGGTCTCCCTCTATTTCTTTTTCCCATTATGTACCCTTCCAAGACGGTCTTCTCTAGATTATCATGACGTTTAATGTGTCCAAAAAGGTTAAGTTTTCTCTCTTTAATCATCTTTACTAACCAACCTTCTTCAATATTAAGTTCTTGTAATATGGATATATTTGTTCTTTGTTGTGTCCATGATATCTGAAGAACTCTTCTGTAGCATTTACATTCAAAGGCATTTATGTGTTTCTCAGCTGTTTTATTAAAGATCCAGGTCTCACAGGCATATGTTGCGATGGGAAAGATGCATGCCCTTAAAAAATCTGATTTTTGTGGTTCTGTCTGTTCCTCTCCACAGATTCTTTAGGTGTTTTATTTCCTAAAGAGTGATAGACGTCCTCTTTTTAATTTCTCTCATTGTATCTCGGTTATTAGTTAGTCATAATGTTATATGTCTACTGAGGTTTAAATACGTCATCAGTTAACACTGAATAAATAGAGGTTCTAATGTGTACTGTAAAATGGAAGATAATGTAAGAGAGGGCCAGCTGTGTAATGACACGGGGCGCTTTCTTTCAAAAATACACGTACGTCAGCCACGTCAGCAAAACTAATCTATTAATTAACTCCACAAAGCGGTTCTCTACTCACATCTGGAACCCATTTGGTTTCTTGGATCTATAGCGGTTACAAGTGGATACTATTCAGTATCAGGAATCGGTTTGTATTCGGAATCGGTTTGTAGGAAAAGAGTACCCGTTTTTACCGGAGGAACCGAAAGAACCGGTTCCTAATTCGGTTCCTGCCCAGCTCTAGCGGTTACTGCTTGCAGGGCTTCTCGTGTTGTGTGATCCTACAGCATTCTCTCTCTTGACCTAGGAGGCAATAAAAGATACTTATATCAGCAGTGAATGTGCGTGCTCTTTCAAACAAGAAGAAAGATACTGAGAATCAGAGAGTGAGAACTGCTAAAACAAATAGAAAGATAGAGAGAGGCACGATCGCAGAATAAACTAGTGGTGGCTGAGACAGAGTTCTAGATAAATGAATTTATTTGGTGGGTCACAGAGAATCTGTTCAAGGCAATAGCAGACCCAAGGCAGAAAATTCGAAACAGACAGACTAAGAGTCGGAACTGCAGCCCACAGAAACAAGCATCCGCTGACCTACAATTTAAAAGAAAAAGAAAACCTCTACAGCTGAACACAGTTACCTTGAGACAGTTACCTGTAGTAAGGGCTTTCTTCTTTAATATCCCTCCTATTATCCGCCTTCTTGCTACATCCTGTACTGTGTTGTCTTGTTGGATCGTCTTGGCCCACTCGAGGCTGCCCGCCCTTGGTACAGTCCTTGTCAGAGATATCACAAACGGCACATGCTAATGTTTGTATATCACGTTGTCAGGTATCAACATTTAATCAATTAGCCACCAAGAGCGTGTTGTAAGAAAGAAATATACTCAAATTATAAGTTCTTGGGAAGGAAAGGAACAAAAAAAAACACAACTGTATATTATTATAGATGTTTGTGTATCTTACATGTCTGAAGACTAACACCTCATTGACGACTGCATATATAACAGAGATTGACTACTGTAGACATAACAAACATTGACTTCTGTAGACATAACAGACATTGACTACAGTAGACATAACAAACATTGACTACAGTAGACATAACAGACATTGACTACAGTAGACATAACAGACATTGACTACAGTAGACATAACAAACATTGACTACAGTAGACATAACAGATATTGACTACAGTAGACATAACAGACATTGACTACAGTAGACATAACAAACATTGACTACAGTAGACATAACAGACATTGACTACTGTAGACATAACAGACATTGACTACTGTAGACATAACAGACACTGACTTCTGTAGACATAACAGACAGTGACTACTGTAGACGCAACAGACATTGATTACTGTAGAAACAGCAGACATTGAATACTGCAGACATAACAGACACTGATTACTGTAGATATAACAGACATTGATTACTTAGACACAACAGACAGTGATTACTGTAGACATAACAGCTATTGAATACTGTAGACATAATAGACACTGATTACTGTAGACATAAGACTACTGTAGACGCAACAGACATTGATTATTCTAGATATAACAGACATTGACTACTATAGACATACCATACATTGATTACTGTAGACATAACAGACATTGATTACTTTAGACATAACAAACATTGATTACTGTAGACATGACATTGACTGCTGTAGACATAACATTGACTGCTGTAGACATAACATACATTGACTACTGTAGACGCAACAGATATTGATTACTGTAGACATAACAGCCATTGAATACTGTATATATAACATACACTAAATTACCGTAGACATAACAGACATTGATTACTGCAGACATAACAGACATTGATTACTGTAGATATAACTGACAATGATTACTGTAGACATAACAGACAATGGTTACTGTAGACATAACAGACATTGACTACTGTAGACATTACATTGACTACTGTAGACATAACAGACATTGACTACTGTAGACATAACAGACATTGACTACTGTAGACATAACAGACATTGATTACTGTAGACACAACAGATATTGATTACTGTAAACACAACATACATTGACTACTGTAGACACAAAAGACATTTACTACTGTAGACACAAAAGACATTGACTACTGTAGACACAAAAGACATTGACTACAATAGACACAAAAGACATTGACTACAATAGACACAAAAGACATTGACTACTGTAGACACAAAAGACATTGACTACAACAGACACAAAAGACATTGACTACTGTAGACACAAAAGACATTGACTACTGTAGACACAAAAGACATTAGGTTACCATCGTCCTTTCGAGATTAAGTGTGGTTTGAAAAATCCCAGAATGTTCGAATTCATTTTCTTTAGCATGTGACGTCTCATTCGATGCATACGACCTTGATTTGGCTGGTACATCTGGAGCAATGTCTGTTATTGTACCCTGACATCTTTTAGAATGATCTTTTTGATCTTTAGCAGGTGTGACCTTATTTGGAAACAAACGCTCTTTCAACAGGCTGCGGACTGCTGTTCTGACGTGCTTCCTGCCCTGCAGGTATTCAGGAAAAACGTATCGCTCATATGTCTTTAGACAGACCTACAACACTATTTGCATGTCTTCAGACAAACCTACAATACTACTCACCTGTCTTGAGACAGACCTACAATACTACTTACCTGTCCTGAGACAGACTGCAATACTACTTACCTGTCTTGAGACAGACCTACAGCGCTGCTCACCTGTCATCAGACGGACTTAACAATACTACTTACCTGTCTTGAGACAGATTTACAATATGATGGTAATATAGTACTACCAATATAAACTAGCAAATAATAAAGTAATAACTTTCAATGGTCACAAACGTAAAAATGTCATGTTCATGCCATAGGGGAGTCTAGGGTCCCCGTATCTTCCTTAGCCTGTCAATATACTGGAGGGCAGTGTATGCAACATGATGATTGTGTTTTGTATATGTACGCGTTGGTAGACATCAAACTGATCCATTATTTTATGTAATGCTTTCTAAAGAAATGTTGAAAGTACAATCAGCCGAGATTGTGATGTACAGAGCATGGCAATTTAAATATAGCAGAGGGGATATAGTATCTTCTTTCTTTCTTTGAGATCACCAACTGAGCTGATGGCCAGTCGGCACCGCATCTGATGATGATGATGATGATGATGATGATGATTTCTTTGCTATCTTATTTAGTCACAGATCTTGCCGGTACACATCATCATTATCATCCTTTTTGTTATCACCGAGAAGTGGCAGTTGATAGGTCGGCATATGTTCTTTGCAGTCGAATCCGATGTGAATAACTCAATCGTGGAGTCGGATACGGAAGTGGTCAACGGATAATCTTAATTATCAGAATAGATCGAAACGTTCTAGAAAGCTCCACTACCGAGGTAAAGTTTGCAGGTTGGCCAGGATTAAATACCAGGACAGCCGGCTGTCATCAACGCTGACGGAGGCTAGAACAGTGTCTCGACCAGCTCTCGGTCTGTGCTCCGATAACAGAGGCACCTCTCTAGCGTACTCGTCTTCAGAATCAGTGGGCTTAATATTGTAATGTATCAGCTATAAATGTTTCTTACAGAAAGTTCTACGGGCAAAAGTTTCAGCTTGTATAATAAGAACATGTGAGCAACATAGACATGTGAACAACATAAACATGTGAGCTACATAAACATGTGAACAACATAAACATGTGAGCAACATAAACATGTGAGCAACACAAACATATGAACAACATAAACACGAAAACAACACAAACATGTGAGCAACATACTCGTAAACATGTGAACAACATCAACATGTGGGCAACATAAACATGTGAAAACATTGGTTCCGAAAACTTTAGTAAGGAGTACCAAGTTTTTGTGAAGGTGGTGGGCGTCTGATGGATCTCCTCCTTTGTGTTCCTTCCTTGCCTCCATCAGCTCTTGGAGTCTAGCACAGGATCTGTTCACTGGACCAGCACTCGAAGATGTCTCGGGGGAGACACGCTAAGAGGACGGTAAATGAGACTTAGATTCACAGAGAAACGACAGTAAGTTTTGGATGAATAAGAAGAACAGTACTTCTGCTTGTTTTAGTAGAG
This sequence comes from Achatina immaculata, assembly GCA_009760885.1. Classification (NCBI taxonomy): domain Eukaryota; kingdom Metazoa; phylum Mollusca; class Gastropoda; order Stylommatophora; family Achatinidae; genus Lissachatina; species Lissachatina immaculata. Next base: position 2,769,112 of record CM019698.1, read on the forward strand.
AAAGAAAGTATACTTTGCAAATGTATCATGACGGACATAGGCAATAATTTACTCCGTGAAACTATTAAGTTATAAATTGTACAGAGGTATTCAACTGGGTATAACAACAATAAGAAAAGCTAAACATAGCGGTTATCATATAAATAGCTCGTTATTTAGTTAAATCTTTATACAACATTAGTGGAACATGGAACAAAGCATAACTTTAGGTCCATGAAGAAGATAAACGAAAAATCGTTCATTTCAGAATATAACCAATACATTTCAGATAGTTCCATGTGAGCTCTATTCTGTTCCTCTCTATATTTTCACAATGTACAGTCATTGATGATCCGAGTTCTATACCGTATAAACTAGGAAAAAGTAGGAGCAGCTTTATTACTTAACGAGCACACAGATGTGTCGTTTCAGTGTGAACCTTAATCATACAAAACACACAGGACGAAGAAATAGAGAGAATACAAAATATAAATTCACGTGAATTTCCATGTAAAATATAGAAATGAAAAAAATAGAATAAAATAAAATGAATGGACCACTTAGCTGTTACTTGTAAGAAGCTGTGACTTGTAAAACGCTGTACTCAGAAGTGCGCATGGTGGAGTGTAGAGAATGTTTAAACTGAGATATGTGATGTGTGATAGGCGGGTCATAAATAAGGACGGGGAGGGGGGCCGTGGAAAAAGGAGAGGGTGGTACAATGGTAATCTTGCCGTGAAAAGATGGAATAGGTGATTATAGTTGGGGTAGAGGAGATATAATCTGATGCTGTGAGGAGGTTCTGAACTTTGTGTTACAAGTGAGAAAGGAGTCGAACTTAGTGCAGAGGGATTATGATTGTAGAAGAGTGGAATGTTAGGTGTAGCTGAATAGCGAGGTCAAACCGTGTGGTTCAGGCGCCCCGTATTTTTTTAATGTAGCGATTCTCAAGCGCTAGGCGGGCTCTGTCATCAGCGTGACATTGTTTGATGCCTGACACCAGAAAATCATATTTGGCTTTGTGGTTGGGGCCATTGACATGATTAGGGACTGGTTTCGAAGCATGCTGGGTGATATCATATAGATATTTCTGCAAGCGTTCTCCTAATCTGAGACCAGTTTTAGCAACGAAATTATCCGAGTTCTATACTGATCTCTTGTGACCACCATGGCCATACTGTGCTCGCAGAATTTTCACCCAAAACAGAGATGATATGTCTCGATGTGTTAAAAGCTTCTACCGTGTTTGATTCTACCAACACGTTATCGATATTTGCTCGATCCTTCGTCTTTCCGTCATTTGTTGTTCACACAGTTAAGCCAATCGATCAGTCTGCTCTTTCATTTCCAGTAACATCTGTTTAATCTTGGGTGAAGGTAAGAGTGAATTTACAAACTGTTGCTTCATCAGTGATTCAAGTCGTCCCCTTAGTTCTTCATGAAAATTCTTCTTATGAACTCTTCTAGCGGATTCCCAAGTTATTTAACCACTTCTGTGATTTTATAACTGGCCTTATTTTCATTGTTAACTTCTTGCAGTAGAGGTATAAGTACTGCGTTACAACGTTTCTTTGAAAGCCAAAACAAAACAAAACAAAACAAAACAAAAACGCAACTCTTTTTTATTTATTTTCTCTGTTCTAGAACAATCAAACGTTAAGGAAAAAACAGAATTTCAAAGACTGGTCAGGGAAAGTACAAAATATCTCTTGCATGACAGACCATACTGGTATTAGAAATAAAACAAATCTATTTCACCTAATATTTTGTGTGTAGAACTGACCTCTTTGGCCGTAGATGACCGAAGGATGTTGACGGATGTCCACGGTGATCCATCTACAAACCCAGAGGAAGTGTCTGAAAACCCAAGTTCTTTTACCTGCAGGAGATGAAATGAGTGCAAAACTTTTATCACGCAGATAATTACTTATGTAGACATAATCTGAGTGAGCTAACCAACAATATTGTCTTATACAAAGGTTCTTTTTGTCTTAGAAGCGGGTAAATGTTGGACTGTGTGAAGGTTTCCAGGCGCCCAACTGTTAAGGCAGTTCCTACTAGTTTTTTAATGGCCCAGCCATTTTCTGCAGAAAAGCCTTTATTTGTTGTGCGAGAATTAGAATCTTTGTATTTTGTTCTTTGTCTTGAAGATCAGAATCTTTGTATTTTCTTCTTTGTGTTTACAATCAGAATCTTCGTATTTTCTTTTTTTTTGTCTTGATAATAAGAATCTTTGTATTTTCTTCTTTGTCTTGAGAATCAGAATCTTTGTATTTTCTTCTTTGTCTTGAGAATCAGAATCTGTGTATTTTCTTCTTTGTCTTGAGAATCAGAATCTTTGTATTTTCTATCTTGAGAATCAGAATCTTTGTATTTTCTTATTTGTCTTGAGAATCAGGATCTTTGTATTTTCTTCTTTGTGTTGAGAATTAGAATCTTTGTATTTTCTTCTTTGTCTTGAGAATCAGAATCTTTGTATTTTATTCGTTGTCTTGAGAATCAGAATCTTTGTATTTTCTTCTGTGTCTTCAGGTTTTTCTTTTCCTCCTCAAATAAATCAGATCTTCCAGTTTTTTCTGTGAATTTAAATAATACATAATTCAGAATACTTCAAAGTTACATAAATTCAACCCTCACTAATACACTTTAATTGTACAAAAATTATGCATCTATCCGCACATAATTTAATATCTAGTTAGACAAATATGAATAGATCATCTAAACTTGTACCAAACAGAAACAGTTTTACTTCGGCTTGGCATCTCATCGAGTGCCGAAGTCTGTCACTTACGCCATAGATCACCTCAGGAAGAAAATCACTCGTTGAAGCTCTGTACACGTTTGCTTGTCCAAAATATTCCAAGTCCAGATTGTTTTCTTCTATTTCTTCCAAGTTCAAGGAAAGCATTTTGTCCAGACATGAGAGATAAGGTCATAATGTGACGATATTCAACAAACTACAGCCACCTTCCAAGAGTTTGTATCATTCTCTTGTATAGAGATCTGAAACTTTCCTATTACAACTGTCTGGCCGTGTGAACTACTGCTGCCATATTACTGAGGTATATACAGTGAGATACTACATGTTAAGTGAGGAATATACAAGATAGATACACTCTCCCAGTACTGGCTTCAAGTATCCTTGACTGTGTGTTATATCACTGCTGCTTGTGTGTTATCACGTTGTTGGGTGTTGGGCAGATACCTGGGCTACTTGTATCTAGGCTGACTGGGCCGCGTCTAGGTTAGTCAGAACTGTATAAGAACTTCACTATATACGCTGGTTTCATTTACTAATGTACACTTATTTCAGTTATAATTCACAGATTCTATATTTCAATTAAATGAAGCGTGATTATTTCATCCAGAATTGGAGCAATGAAAAATCTACATTTCCATTTGAAAAATGAAGTCTGGGTAACTGCTGAAACGTAGTTCCAAGAACTGTAACATAACAAAGAACATAATATGTGTGAATGTGGGTGTGTTTTTGTGTTTGTGGAAGGGGGGGGGGGTAGTTACACATGAAAAGAACTTTCTTATTTGAGAATATTTGTGTTATTCTTTTTTTTTCAAACATATTTCACTGATTTTATTTATATCAGACAGTTTATACAAAGTTTATACAAAGTTTATACGACACAAACTGCCCGAGAACGCTCATTAGGGACAAAGACGGTAGGAATATAAGATAACATGATATATGACAGCACAATCACGTAGTGCACCATTGTTGAGAGAAATAAGAGTTTTACTGCCTGGTAACAACACCGCTGGCCTGTTTTCACCTGTTGAGCGTGTCAAGACCAGGTCAGCGACCAGGTAGCACACAGGTAGGTTTTCAAGTCTTGAACTGTGCGTTATTAATAAATGTTTTAAGTGCAACAACTGGCAGCAGTTTACTTTGTCTTTCTCATCGTGGTCTAAGTGTGGAGAATGTCCTGGGCTTTGTTTTCAGCCTGGAGTCTAGGCCACTCTACATCCTGCATCATACCCTACATCCTGCATCATACCCTACATCCTGCATCATACCCTACATCCTGCACCATGCCCTACATCCTGCATCATACCCTACATCCTGCATCACACCCTACATCCTGCATCATACCCTACATCCTGCATCATACCCTACATCCTTGTCCTCTACCGGTGGGGCTGAACAGGCTAGGAAAATCAGGGGCCCGAAAGGAAAGTGGGCCCGGAATTAAGGGGAATAAACTCCGCGTATACATACACGTATTATTATGGCAATAATTTATAACAAGTATTACTGCACTAGAACGTTATGTTATTAAAATAGTGATATATTAGCCGTGTTTGGTGTATGTAGTACAACGTCGTTTAGAAATAGCAGAGACTACAACTACAAGGGGAACTAGGCCACATATCAGTTTGAACTGAGCAGGGACCGTTATTAATTCAGCCTAGATGCCGAAGAACTGGAAGAAGTGGAGAGTTTTGAATATCTTGGATCACTGCTAGCTAATAATGGAGATACAATGAGGGAAATTAAAAGGAGGACATCTATCCCTCTTCAGAAAGTAAAACAACTAAAGAATCTGTGGAGAGGAACAGGCAGAACTACAAAAATAAGATTTTTAAGGGCATGCATCTTTCCCATCGCAACATATGCCTGTGAGACGTGGACACTTAACAAAACAGCTGAGAAACACATAAATGCCTTTGAATGTAAATTCTACAGAAGAGTTCTTCAAATATCATGGACGCAAAAAATAACAAATATATCCATACTACATATTGAAGAAGGCTGGCTAGTAAAGAGGATTAAAGAGAGAAAACTTAAATATTTTGGACACATTAAACGTCATGATAATCTAGAGAAAACCGTCTTGGAAGGGTACATAATGGGAAAAAGAAAGAGAGGAAGACCAAGGCGAAGATGGCTGAAAGACATCGTTGGTGATCTGCAAATGAATGCACCAGCAGGCCATCTTGCTCACAATCGAGAGGCCTACAGGAGAGCTGCTAGGGAGGCAAAGTTCCACAAGGGACATGCAAATGAATGAAAAAAATGAGATGCCTAAGTGATGATCACCTACCACTGACTGTAGGGCCGATTAGCAGGAACTTTTCCTCATGGACGGTGAAGACAGAAAAAGTTACTAACATAAAATCTGGTAACCATGTTTACACAAGAGACCTCTGCCATTCAAACATTTGCATATTTACGGTCGTCATGAAAGTAGTGTTCTACGTTCCGCATCAGCAGCCAACAAAAAGTGGTCACAAATACTACTGGCCCATCTCTTGCCCTGTATTTGAAATGTTTTTCTTTTCTTGTCACTGTAAACAAAAAGGGTCACTTTAACACATTTCCGTGTATTTGTCCACGCTGGTCTTCCATAAAACGTTAATCAGTCAGTTATGTTAGACTGAAAAAAGCTACATTTTGATCTCAGTGTTTTTCTCTGTTCTTCTCTTGTCCTCTACACTCTAATTTTGTCAAACAAAAGCACAAAAATTTCTTGGTGCTTACTTTACAGTAAAGTTACAAATGTATAAATCTACTCTAAAATCTTGCTTTTTTAGTATTATGTTCTCGTCATCTTTTCTAAAAGTAAAACAATTAAAATCTAATTCTTTATTTCATAATCTATTTATCTTACATTAATTTTAATTTTCATCTAAATTCTTTCACTTCATTACACAAATAAGTTTTCATCCATTAAAAAAAATCTGTTCCCAAATTTACCCGATCATTATCACCTTTGATCACGTTTTCGTGGGCAAACTCTGTTACCTTTGATAAGCTGACTTAGTCTTCTTTCATCCTGCACCACACCCTACATCATGCATCACACCCTACATTCTGCATCACACCCTACATCCTGCTTCACACCCTACATCCTGCATCACACCCTACATCCTGCATCACACCCTACATCCTGCTTCACACCCTACATCCTGCATCACACCCTACATCCTGCATCACACCCTACATCCTGCATCACACCCTACATTCTGCTTCACACCCTACATTCTGCTTCACACCCTACATCCTGCATCACACCCTACATCCTGCTTCACACCCTACATCCTGCATCACACCCTACATCCTGCACCACACCCTACATCCTGCATCACACCCTACATTCTGCATCACACCCTACATCCTGCTTCACACCCTACATCCTGCATCACACCCTACATCCTGCATCACACCCTACATCCTGCATCACACCCTACATCCTGCATCACACCCTACATCCTGCTTCACACCCTACATTCTGCATCACACCCTACATCCTGCATCATACCCTACATCCTGCACCACACCCTACATCCTGCATCACACTTTACATCCTGCATCACACCCTACATCCTGCATCATACCCTACATACTGCATCACACCCTACATCTTGCATCATACCCTACATCCTGCACCATGCCCTACATCCTGCATCACACCCTACATCCTGCATCACACCCTACATCTTGCATCATACCCTACATCCTGCATCACACCCTACATCTTGTATCATACCCTACATCCTGCATCACACCCTACATCCTGCTTCACACCCTACATTCTGCATCACACCCTACATCCTGCATCATACCCTACATCCTGCATCACACCCTACATCCTGCATCACACCCTACATCCTGCATCACACCCTACATCCTGCATCACACCCTACATCCTGCACCATGCCCTACATCCTGCATCAGTCCTACATCCGGTCTACGCCCCACTTAAAAATATAAGAAACCCAGAAAGGTTCATTAACTTGATATTTGGAAACCACTGGACATTGTTAGCCGAAAGGACCAATCAGCTCGTGTAATCGATTACTTGATTCTAAATAGTTCAAACTCTAAGGTCTGATATATCTTTGTATTTTCTTCTTTGTCTTCAGGTTTTTGTTGCGAGAATCTTTGTATTTTCTTCAACATGAAATAAAATTTCATGATGATAGTAAGAGAGAGAGAGAGAGTGAGAGAGAGAGAGCGAGAGACAGAGAGAGGGAGAGAGATAGATGGGGGAAAGGTAGAGAGGAGAGAGAGTGAGAGAGAGGAGAGAGAAAGAAAGAGGGAGAGAGAGAGGGAGAGAGAGAAAGAGAGAGAGGGAAAGAGAGAGGGAGAAATGGAGAAAGAGAGAGAGGGAGAAAGAGAGAGATTGACTGATTGATTGATTGATCTTTATTTCAAAAGGGTTAAGAATTGGGCACGCAGGCCCGTCTGACATTCTGCCCTTTATCATACATCTTTCACTCTATTCCAGACATTCTACAAATATGCTGTTTATATAAAAAACATAACTAATATTGAAGCTGAGAGACATAAAATAAATTATAACATTTACGTTTCGCTCTTAAACATTCACTCAGTACAGAAGTAACTACATACATTATAAATGACTATCTACTAAACAAAATTTTCGAGACTATTCAGAAAACAATTAATTGTATTGGGAAAGAGAGGGAGAAAGAGGGAGAGAGAGAGAGAGGGAAAGAGAGAGAGGGAAAGAGAGAGTAGAAGAAAAAGAGAGAGGGAGAAAGAGAGAGAGGGAGAAAGAGAGAGAGGGAAAGAGAAAAGAGAGGGAGAAAGAGAGAGAAGGAGAAAGAGAGAGAGGGAGAAAGAGAGGGAGAAAGAGAGGGAGAAAAAGAGAGAGGGAAAGAGAGGGGGAGAAAGAGAGAGCGAAGGAGAAAGAGAGAGAAAACAGATGGAGAGAGAGAGGGAAGGAGAGAGGGAGAAAGAGAGAGAGAGGGAGAAAGAGAGAGAGACAGAGGGAGAAAGAGAGAGAGGTAGAAAGAGACAGAGGGAAAGAGAAAGGGAGAAAGGGAGAAAGAGAGAGAGGGAGAAAGAGAGAGAGAGTGAGAGAGTGAGAGAGAGGGAGAAGGAGAGAGAGAAGGAGAGAGAGGAGAAAGAGAAAGAGAAGGAGAGGGAGAGAGAGGGAGAACGAGAGAGAGAGGGAGAAAGAGAAGAGAGGGAGAAGGAGAGAGAGAGGGAGAAAGAAAGAAAGAAAGAGGGAGAAAGAGAGAGAGGGAGAGAGAGAGGGAGAAAGAGAGAGAGAGGGAGAAGGAGAGAGAGGGAGAAAGAGAGAGAGGGAGAAAGAGAGAGAGAGGGAGAAAGAGAGAGAGAGGGGAAGAAAGAGAGAGAGGGAGAAAGAGAGAGAGGAAGAAAGAGAGAAAGAGAAAAAGAGAGAGGGAAAAAGAGAGAGAGAGAGAGAAAGAGAGAGAGAGAGGGAGAAAGAGAGAGAGAGGGAGAAAGAGAGGGAGGGAGAAAGTTAGAGAGGGGAAGAGTGAGAGAGAGATAAACTGACTTCTTTCTCTGTCTTAGTCCCAGCTTGTGTTTCGGTGCGAGAGATTTCTAAGGTTGGTGTAGCATGTTGTAACTCGCTATCGTCTTCTTCTGGTTTCATAGTGCGGGGTGGGTCCTTTGACAGCGCCTTGACTGTTATACAGGGTCTTTGTGACATCTGGGGGAACGATTGATATATACAAATATCATTTTATTCCAATTTACTAAAGTTTGGGAGATTGTTACTCGTTACATTGTTATATATATATATATATATATATATATATATATATATATATATATATAAGAGATGGTAATGACGATAATTTTACTGAGATTAGAAAATAAAATCAGGTTAATGTCATGTTTATAACAAATAACTGCCTCTCTTTCCATGTAAAAGTCGCTGTAAGTTTTAATAATCAATAACCAATAAGTTGTAATAATCACTAACCAATAAATTGTAATAATCAATAACTAGTACGTTTTAATAATCAGTAACCAATAAGTTTTAATAATCGATACACTCTACGTTTTAATAATCTATATACAATCAGTTGGAAAATCAAAATTAATCGCTCTAATTATTTTATGTGAAATATCACAACCAACTACATGGAAGATTAACTTAAAATTTTGGAAAAATCACAGGAGATTTTATGAGTCAGTAATATAAATGTGTGTGTGTGTATATACAAACTGTGCCCACGAAAACCTGGTCGAAGTTGATATATATACACACACACACATTTATATTACTGACTCATAAAATCTCCTGTGATTTTTCCAAAATTTTAAGTTAATCTTCCATGTAGTTGGTTGTGATATTTCACATAAAATAATTAGAGCGATTAATTTTGATTTTCCAACTGATTGTATATAGATTATTAAAACGTAGAGTGTATCGATTATTAAAACTTATTGGTTACTGATTATTAAAACGTACTAGTTATTGATTATTACAATTTATTGGTTAGTGATTATTACAACTTATTGGTTATTGATTATTAAAACTTACAGCGACTTTTACATGGAAAGAGAGGCAGTGATTTATTATAAACATGACATTAACCTGAACTACTTTCTAATCTAACAACTAAAGAAATAGAAAAGAAATTAGACTCTTTTGAAAACAAATGCCTAAGGAAAATACTCGGCATCAAGTGGAACGACTTCAAGAACAATGCAGAGATAAGACAGATGACTGAACAACAACCAGTCTCATGGGTGATCAGGAAAAGGAGATGGACATATGTTGGTCACTTGATGAGAAGAAACGACCAGAGAATCCCAAAAAAGCTATCAAGTTGAACACAACAGGTTAGTTGAAAAAGAGACAAACCACGTGAAACTCTAAAGAGGACATTGTTAAGAGAGGCCAAATTAACAGGCATAAAATCCTTTGATGAGGTTGAAAGACTCGCCTAAGACAGGAAAAATTGGCGAACTACTTTGCGAGCCCTATGTGACGTTTAACGGCACGGGAAGGATATAAGATATATAATATATAAGATTTTCTAATCTCAATAAAATTATTATCATTGCCGTCACCTCAGTCATAGCTGACATCATCAAGATCATCACTACACCACCACCACCACCACCACCACCACCATCATCATCATCATCATCTATTTAACCAGTTCCTGTGTCCAAACGATGCTAAGAACATACCTTTATTTTATCTTGTATCATCACTGGGATGATGACGTCGTTGCTATTCTTCTCTTCTAAAACAAGGACAGGTTCACCTTCCAGCAGCTTCTCGTCCAGTTCTTTAAAGTCCTGGAAAATGAAATGGCGGACTAGAATGATGTACATGTTTTTGTTGATGTACATGCTGATGTACATGTGAAAGTTAGAAAGCTACGTATATTCTCCAAGAAAATGGAATAAAGTTAAAGCTGTGACTTGTGAAAGAAATGATACGGGCGTACGAGAAGATCAGCTTTGATTAGCTATTTTCTCTCCACTAGAAGCTGGAATGACCAGGCGGATTTCGACGCGGCTTCTCGGAACAAAGAGAATGAATTCGAGCCCCGTCATCGCCTCTCTTCCGTTCATCAGGATTGTTTCCGGTGCTAGTGAGTACAGCAATGAGAACCTCCATGTGGAAGGATATCAGAGAAACCAAGGACTTGTCCTACATGCAAACTGTCCTGCGTACAACCTGTCCTGCGTGCAACCTGTCCTGCATGCAACCTGTCCTGTGTGGAACCTGTGCTGTGTGGAGCATGTCCTACGTGCAACCTGTCCCACGTGCAACCTGTCCTGCGTACAACCTGTCCTGTGTGGAACCTGTCCTGCGTGCAACCTGTCCTGCGTACAAACTGTCCTACATACAAACTGTCCTACGTGCAACCTGTCCTGCGTGCAACCTGTCCTGTGTGGAACCTGCCCTAGTACCTTTTTAAGTATCGAAATTCACTTCTAAAAAGCGAAGATTCTTTTCTGAAAGACAATTTATTTACGATTTCTGTCATTTTCGCTTATATTCTATTTCTTGTTTGTGTGTAGTTTTCGTGTGTTTGACTTGTGTGTGCACCATATAACAAATAACTGAACATATGAGCTAGCGTTCGGAGTTCCTCTTACAGGAATAAGATTAATAATAACGTTAATAAATAAGACATGTCTCTTACGAAAAATTTGACATAGAACCAATATTTCAAAACTGGTTTGTTTACTATAGATTTGTCACAGGATAGGAAAAGGCTACCATCGGCATACATCTACACCTATTGCTGTTACAGATGTTGCAGTCTAAGTTTGGAAAGGTTCGTGACAGTCATACAAGACAGCAGATAGGGATGTAAGACTAGTTTCTTTTTCCTTATACGGACATATTGCTATTTCTTTCATATATTCATTGACTGATAGTCTACTTGACTACTTGAAAGGTATTCCTTATGTATCTATTTAGCTTGAAGACTGAACTAAAACATACAAACTCTTCCTCAGCGGTCTTGTCGTGGCTTTCTTGAGAGTCACAGAAACCTTCGTCATCCAAGAGATTTCGTGCTCTTGTGTAACTCTTGTACTGCTCTCTGAAGGGAATGTCCAGAGAGTTAGCTGAGCGTACGTTCTCAGATCTATGACTTCCAGGAACTTTAAGCATGTTTGACTGAAACAGTCCAGTAGAATGAGCCACGCTAGATGAGATCAAGAAAGTACAACGAGTTTACTGAGGAAATCTGAGGAAATCTGTATAAGAGACAGAAGAACGTTGATTTAAGTTTAAAGTTGGAGGGTCAGTATACAATCCACTGATATACGAGACAACTATACGAGCCAGAAGGATGTCCAGGTAGCCAAGTAGCGGCCAGGTGAGTGGTGAAAGTCTGCTTGGAGGCGTCCCAGACAACCAGGTATAGAAAGAAGTACCTGGCTCCTCTTGAAGCTGGGGAAGTAAAAGCAGTCATGTGCTGACCATATCACTCTTAAGTGTGCCAACAGGGCAAGGAATATATCAGCACTAACATCTTAAGTGATATCAGCACTAACACCTTATGTGATACCAGCACTAACACCTTATGTGATATCAGCATTAACACCTTAAGTGATATCATCACATCTGATTCTAGGGCTTGGTGGACCTTAATTCACCATATCACATAAGAGATCTTTACATACACACATTTTTTATTATTTAGCCATATTACATAAGAGATCTTTACATACATAAATTAAGCGTCTATACTAAAAGAGGTTTCCCTGGGAAAACAAAGACAGCGAGGCAAGGTGTTGGCTTACCTACCTCACATACTGTAGTGCCTTAGAGATGTGAAGACACTAACACTTCACACCCCTACGGGACTTAGATTTAAGATAATAATATAAGAGGAAAAGATTAATAGATACAACAAATATATAATCTGATGTGATAGAACGGTATAAAAGACCACCAACAATTCGTCTACCTCCGTGGTTGCTTCCCTTTTGCAAAGATTCTGTTCCGTCTCCGAGAGCGAGGTTTGTCTAAAACTGTTCTGAGTAAGGCCAGCTTTCCACATCGATCTCTTCTCTCGTATTCCAGCCTCGTCTGTGGATGAGTCTCGACCTGGAAGGAGCGTGAGTTGATCAAACGAAATAAAAAACTTATATTTAAAAAAACTTAATTAAAAAAACAAATGTTAGTCTATCATAATTTTAAAAAAATAATAGTCTACCTAACGATAACAAATGTTAGTCTACCTTGAAGATAACAAATGTTGATCTACTTAATGATAACAAACGCATGAGTAGTGAAGTGGTTAGTGAAGTAGTTTTTTATGTTAGCAGAAGACGAGGAGAAGGGAAGAATTAAAAGCGAGGACAAAAGAAAGGAAAAAATGACGGGGAGAGAAATGAAATAAGCATTGTTGGATGTAAAGATAAGGAGGAGAGGAGGAGAAACAAAAAACGTACGCCTTACATGAACTTACGTCAAAATTAATAAGCGACAAAAGTGAAGAAAAAGAAAGATTTATAACTAACAATCTAAACAGAAAAAATGATTTATTTTGGTGGAGGTGCTAAATTACAGGTTAACAGACAGACCTGGCTCTACCACTCACCTGTGAACGAATAATATGGATAAGTTTATGTAGCCAAATATTTGTTACGGTTCTCGACGCACATCGCTTACCTCACTCTTTCTATCACTTGGCTCGACACACATCACTTACCTCACTCTTTCTATCACTTGGCTCGACACACATCACTTACCTCACTTTTTCTATCACTTGGCTCGACACACATTACTTACCTTTACCTCACTCTTTCTATCACTTGGCTCGACACACATTACTTACCTTTACCTCACTCTTTCTATCACTTGGCTCGACACACATCACTTACCTCACTCTTTCTATCACTTGGCTCGACACACATCACTTACCTCACTTTTTCTATCACTTGGCTCGACACACATCACTTACCTCACTTTTTCTATCACTTGGCTCGACACACATCACTTACCTCACTTTTTCTATCACACAAAACGTACTGTGTAGTAATAACAAACGTTAGGTTACTTTTTTACCTGGACTAGTTCAAGGTTGTTCTGTCTAAACGCCCACGCAAGAGCCAAATGGATATTGCCATTTAAGATAAACAGATCTTGATCTGGTTCCTGTTTAATCGTGATCTAAAAGTATACAGACGTCTAGAATGTTTTTATCTTTTTTTTTTCTAGACTGGAGATTATCAGATATATGTGTTCAAACTCAGGCAAGCAGCCAGATAGACAGACAGAGAGATATACAGACAGACATAGACGGACAGACAGACAGGCAGACAGACCAGATAGATAGATAGACAGATAGATAGATAGATAGATAGACAGACAGACAGACAGACAGACAGACAGACAGACAGACAGATAGATAGATAGATAGATAGATAGATAGATAGATAGATAGATAGATAGATAGATAGATAGATAGATAGATAGATAACATTGAAACTTGACATATACCAGGACTTTCCTATAGATAGATAGATAGATAGATAGATAGATAGATAGATAGATAGATAGATAGATAGATAGATAGATAACATTGAAACTTGACATATACCAGGACTTTCCTTTACAAAAGTCACTTAAGTGTAACTTGTGGTATGTAAGTCAGATAATGAGGTCTGTGATTTCTAAGGCGCAATGAATGCAGGGAGCACGTGATCCACCGAGCTCAGTACATTTCTTTTCACTTTAACCTCGGTGATCAAGCTAAGTACAGTTCTTTTCGCTTTAACCATGATTAATAAACTACATAATTATGATGGATTTTGAAATGCTGATCCCGTTATCAAAGTTTCTCAGGCGAAAATGCTTGCGTCTTCTGGTTGACCTATATATTGATCACTGTGAAACTAATAATTTCATTCACGTGAGCGATGTGATTTACTTTAGACTTAATGGATACTATTTTTAAAGTTACAATTTAATACGTGATTAGGAAGGCGAGAACGCTGCAGGAATTTATCATTCTTCTTTTATGTAACAGTTGGGGCTGGCCTAAAGCTCGACTTTGTGATACTACAGACTGTGTTATCCTGCAGATTTTGTGATCCTACAGACAATGTAATCCTACAGACTTTGTGATCTTACAGACTGTGTGATTCTACAGACTTTGTGATCTTACAGACTGTGTGATACTACAGACTGTGTGATCCTACAGACTGTATGATCCTACAGACATTGTGATCCTACAGACTGTGTGATCTTAAAGACTGTGTGATACTACAGACTGTGTGATCCTACAGACTGTGCGATCCTACAGACTGTGTGATGCTACAGACTGTGTGATCCTACAGACTTTGTGATCCTACAGACTTTGTGATCCTACAGACTTTGTGATCCTACAGACTGTGTGAACCTACAGACTGTGATCCTACAGACTGTGTGAACCTACAGACTTTGTGATCCTACAGACTTTGTGATCCTACAGACTCTGTGTAGAGTTAAACCCACTCTTCTCATACGAAAACCTGGTTCATTTTAACACTTTCCTGGGTTATCATGATCTTGTTTTGCAGATCGAGAAATAACCGCACAACCGCACAGATCGCCAGAGGAAGTATACCCTCGGACAAGTGTTTCATTCTTTTAAACTCTTGACATTCCAGTGAATGATGTGCAGTTCTGGTTCGTGCCTCATAGAAGTTTTCAAGCTGGCAAGTACAGACCTAGTCCTCTCCTCTCATTTACCTCATTATCTTGTTGGCTGGCAAGTACAGACCTAGTGATCTTCTCTCTGCTATTATTTACCTCATTATCTTGTTGGCTGGCAAGTACAGACCTAGTCCTCTCCTCTTATTTACCTCATTATCTTGTTGGCTGGCAAGTACAGACCTAGTCCTCTCCTCTCATTTACCTCATTATCTTGTTGGCTGGCAAGTACAGACCTAGTGATCTTCTCTCTGCTATTATTTACCTCATTATCGTGGGCAAGGTGGAGTGCCTGTATGGCCCCCGATCAGGGTGACGTGAAGCCATGAGAGCAGGTGGTGGATGGAATGGGAGAGCAGCCGACAGATAATGTTGATTATGGTCACCATTCTATGATGGTAGTCAGATGATCTCAATGTAGGGACAATGGCTACGATCACTGACTAGTACAGTCACTGCCCGGAAGGAAAGCAATGGTAAACTATCTTCTGGAAATATACAAAGAAACCCAAACAACAACAGTCAGTCCGTAGTAACAACGAAGAACAAAATCTCTATCTTAATGCGAAGAAAACTAAATTGATGACAACTGACAAAACAAACAAGGCAGCTGAAATATGTATCAATGAGGAAAAATTGGAAGAAGTGGAAGAGTTGAATATCTTGGATCACTACTAACTAATAATGGAGATACAATGATGGAAATTAAAAGGATGACATCTATCGCTCTTCAGAAAGTAAAACAACTAAAGAATCTGTGGAGATGAACAGACAGAACTACAAAAATAAGATTTTTAAGGTCATGCATCTTTCCCATCGCAACATATGCCTGTGAGACTTGGACACTTAACAAAGCAGCTGAGAAACACATAAATGCCTTTGAATGTAAATGCAACAGAAGAGTTCTTCAAATATCATGGACACAAAAAAGAACAAATATATCCATACTACAAGAACTTTATATTGAAGAAGGCTGGCTAGTAAAGAGGATTAAAGAGAGAAAACGTAAATATTTTGAACACATTAAACGTCATGATAATTTAGAGAAGACCGTCTTGGAAGCGAACATAATGGGGAAAAAGAAAGAGAGGAAGACCAAGGCGAAGACGGCTGCAAGACATCGTTAATGATCTGCAAACGGATGCATCAGCAGCAGGCCATCTTGCTCACAACTGAGAGGCCTACAGGAGTGCTGTTAGCGAGGCATAGTTCCACAAGGGATATGCAAATTAATGAATGAATCGTGCTGACTGGCAAGTATAGACCTACCTAGTCTTCTCCTCTCTGCTATTATTTACCTCATTATCTTGTTGAATGGCAAGTATAGACCTACCTAGTCCTCTAGTCTCTGCTATTATTTACCTCATTATCTTGTTGACTGGCAAGTATAGACCTACCTAGTCCTCTCCTCTCTGCTATTATTTACCTCATTATCTTGTTGACTGGCAAGTATAGACCTACCTAGTCCTCTCCTCTCTGCTATTATTTACCTCATTATCTTGTTGACTGGCAAGTATAGACCTACCTAGTCCTCTCCTCTCTGCTATTATTTACCTCATTATCTTGTTGACTGGCAAGTATAGACCTATCTAGTCCTCTCCTCTCTGCTATTATTTACCTCATTATCTTGTTGAATGGCAAGTATAGACCTAGTCCTCTCCTCTCTGCTATTATTTACCTCATTATCTTGTTGGCTGGCAAGTATAGACCTAGTCCTCTCCTCTCTGCTATTATTTACCTCATTATCTTGTTGGCTGGCAAGTATAGACCTAGTCCTCTCCTCTTTGCTATTATTTACCTCATTATCTTGTTGAATGGCAAGTGCAGATGATACTAGGACCAGAGAAGGACTGAAAATTATGTCTTTGCTCCAATCTTCCCCATCTGTGGACATTGTAATCTCATTCTGAAAAAATATACATTAATCATTAAACGTAGTGATTATTCCTTTCCTAAAAGAAAAAAATCATTTTTCATCACTTTAGTTACGCCAAACTAATTGTCGTTGTGAAATCTCAGCCTCCAAATATCTAACGTTAAAAGTTTTGAAACATTTTAAACTAAATCACTAAACTGCGAAACTTAAACTGACTGCCATCTTGCATATCATCGTGTATTTTAAAATTTAAACATGAAATGTACCTGCAAGGAAAAGTGATAAACTTTACGAATGATCTTAAGGAAGTGTAAAGGTAAAATGTCCCTTTCAATGCCACTAAAGCATAATAAGGTACGGAGTTAGGCCCGTATTTCCATGACCTTGGGCACATGAAAGTGGGATGTGGTCGGTATCACACCTGGTGGCATTTACCTTCTTAGATTTCTCTGCTACCTTTCTTTTTAGGCTAGGTGGACTTCGAGGCCATTTTATTACCACAACAAAACCCCACTGCTGGGACTTGAACCCAGCACAACCAGATTAGTAAACCGAGCTCCTAACCACTCTGCCAATTAGACCACCGAAAGGAAGTGTATGTAAAGAATATTAGTAGAAATTCCAGAAATAGAGGCAAATCTGAGGTCTAATATTTTTCACATTTATGAGGAAGTAAAGACTGAAAATTAGTGCTCTGTTTAAGCATGATATACTTCTGTGGGTAGTGGAGCTTCATACTCAGACGCTAACACTGTTGATGTATCTGAACTGAAGATGACGCTGTAGTCGTTGCCCGCGTCATCGCTAGCTGCAACATCATCGCTTGACTCTTTGCTTTTCAGCTGAGAGACAACAAACATTCATTACACTCACTGGGATGTTTTAACATTATCTCATTATATGTTTTAACATTATCTCATTATATGTTTTAACATTATCTCAATCTTTAACGAAATAATATCCCTGTTGTTGAGACCATTTTCGCTATCATCGAAGTGTTGTAATGATTCACAAAACTACTACGAAAATTTAGTTCATGAAAAAATATGAAATTGTAAGAGACATTATAAAAAACAGAATATAATAATTATTTTCATATACTGACATATATAAGGTTAATGTTTCTGCTAACAGAGCGTCACGTGATGATACAACAACTGAATACAAAATAAACGCAAGCATAAGGAGCCATGCCCTATACTCGCTGTTATAGTGGTTGATTTTGCAAATGAAACATCAGCCATGAGAGAAGCTGTTCAGCAAATCCTCCACAACGTCTGCCTACTTCGAAACTGTATTCTAATGCACACAGTGTCAGTACGTTCAGAAACAACTGTAGAAATAAATTTTAGCCAGTAAAAATGAGAGCTAGGTCAGTCAATGTTTGTTAAAATCTGACTGTAGAACAAGGGTTTCCAAAGTTGTTAAAATCAACCGCCAAGAGTCGATGGGACTATCCTAGGGGTCGATATATTTTTTATGGTGTTATTTTTTTAGTATTATTAGTAGTAGAATTCTATTAGTCATTGTGCTGTTGTATTAAATTACTTTCATATAATAAATGCTCTGGTGTCAAATGGCAATATAAAACGCCACAAGGGGAGTTGCTGAACTGAAGAATTCTGCAGAGCATGTCTGTTTCTAGTGGAGACTGGCCGCGCAGGCATAAAGCCTGACATTAGTGGCCGCTGACCGAAACCCAGCTCTCTCCAAGTTGTTTCTTCAGCGGCCGGTAGTCGAACTGATTTGAATCTTCTCTCGGGTCAGATCACGTGATCTCCCGTCTCGCTCGGACATCACGCCACGTCTTCTCCGCCAGCGGGCTGTCTCCGTATCTTTCTTAATTGGACCTTCTCCATACGTTCACCGCCTCAAGCACTCAGACAAGAATTTTCTATTACGTTCACCGCCTCAAGCACTCAGACAAGAATCTAAGAGAGTTAAAGAAGTTGGAGATATTCTTTCATTTCTGCCTCTTCGTTTATCTATTTCTCTGTTTGTATCTAGGTCTGACTGTGTGATTGATCCAATATCTGCATGTCTCCCTGTCTGTTTATTTGTCAATCTATATAGTTCACAGAGAGAAGGAAGTATACAACATTTTGTCATTGTTAATGCTTGTTATTTGTACACAAAATATTTTGAATATGAAACATTAATATATAATAGTTACTTTTATCTATCTTCGGCGCTAATTTACTTTCATTTCTCACATATTATTGAGGGTTGTAATGATTCACAAAACTACTACGAAAATTTAGTTCATGAAAAAATATGAAATTGTAAGAGACATTATAAAAAACAGAATATAATAATTATTTTCATATACTGACATATAAGGTTAATGTTTCTGCTAACAGAGCGTCACGTGATGATACAACAACTGAATACAAAATAAACGCAAGCATAAGGAGCCATGCCCTATACTCGCTGTTATAGTGGTTGATTTTGCAAATGAAACATCAGCCATGAGAGAAGCTGTTCAGCAAATCCTCCACAACGTCTGCCTACTTCGAAACTGTATTCTAATGCACACAGTGTCAGTACGTTCAGAAACAACTGTAGAAATAAATTTTAGCCAGTAAAAATGAGAGCTAGGTCAGTCAATGTTTGTTAAAATCTGACTGTAGAACAAGGGTTTCCAAAGTTGTTAAAATCAACCGCCAAGAGTCGATGGGACTATCCTAGGGGTCGATATATTTTTTATGGTGTTATTTTTTTAGTATTATTAGTAGTAGAATTCTATTAGTCATTGTGCTGTTGTATTAAATTACTTTCATATAATAAATGCTCTGGTGTCAAATGGCAATATAAAACGCCACAAGGGGAGTTGCTGAACTGAAGAATTCTGCAGAGCATGTCTGTTTCTAGTGGAGACTGGCCGCGCAGGCATAAAGCCTGACATTAGTGGCCGCTGACCGAAACCCAGCTCTCTCCAAGTTGTTTCTTCAGCGGCCGGTAGTCGAACTGATTTGAATCTTCTCTCGGGTCAGATCACGTGATCTCCCGTCTCGCTCGGACATCACGCCACGTCTTCTCCGCCAGCGGGCTGTCTCCGTATCTTTCTTAATTGGACCTTCTCCATACGTTCACCGCCTCAAGCACTCAGACAAGAATTTTCTATTACGTTCACCGCCTCAAGCACTCAGACAAGAATCTAAGAGAGTTAAAGAAGTTGGAGATATTCTTTCATTTCTGCCTCTTCGTTTATCTATTTCTCTGTTTGTATCTAGGTCTGACTGTGTGATTGATCCAATATCTGCATGTCTCCCTGTCTGTTTATTTGTCAATCTATATAGTTCACAGAGAGAAGGAAGTATACAACATTTTGTCATTGTTAATGCTTGTTATTTGTACACAAAATATTTTGAATATGAAACATTAATATATAATAGTTACTTTTATCTATCTTCGGCGCTAATTTACTTTCATTTCTCACATATTATTGAGGGTTGTTATAAAGATATTTCTCACATATTATTGAGGGTTGTTATAAAGATATTTCTCACACATTATTGAGGGTTGTTATAAAGATATTTCTCACACATTATTGAGGGTTGTTATAAAGATATTTCTCAC